>CM074723.1:330148790-331353165 GCA_037306005.1 Rhinophrynus dorsalis | reverse complement strand
ACTGAGACAAAAGAAAGGAGATTAGTGCTGTTTATGGCAAAATTCAGGTGTTCATGATTTAGTAAAGAACTAAAACTGTAAAACAGAACAGACTGGGGGCTACAGGAGTAGCCTCTGAAGGTCACATGCAAAGCATTCAAGGGGTTAAAATTCCCATTTACATCAAGTCAAAAGGAATTTTGGTTTCTTATTATACATTTGTTTTGTCCCAGAATAGCACCAATTTTCTTAGTAACTCAGCCTCACTGTTTTCTTTAACCCACTGAGTGCCAGAGAGTTGCACTGGATACCTGTCACTCAAAGGGTTAAACGGGCAATCAGAACATTATCACAGCAAGTGAAGCCCATAACTTAAGGGGGAATTCTCACCTCTGATAAGTACTTCTTATATTAACCCTTTGAGTTCCAGAGGGGTAGGAATGTATGGCCTTTCCCAGAATTACTAATTTTCTTCTATATGAATAAGGCCCTGTCTAATTCTAAAACAGCAGCTACACTTTAATAAGCATTTGCCTGAGAATGCATGACCATGTAACGATTATCATTTATAAAGTGCCAACACACTCAGCAAGGCTGGTTTTACATTTAATGTTCAAATGCCTGTCTGAACTGACGATAAGCTATATCTTGCTGGCCATGGTTCTCCAACAGCCAATTTTAGCACAGTTTGCATGACACAAACAAGCACTGTTATCCAATTTTATTGTTGGATCATTTTTGTTTTTTTTGTTTAGCTTTTTTAAAGCAAACAATGAAAACTTGTTGCCTTACCACATAGGTACAGAAAATGTGGTGCTGATCAATGAGAAAAGGACTGTAAAGGGTTTAACTACTGAACATTTCAAAGGAGAACTAACACCTCCTAATAATAAACCCTCACTTTCATTACCATTGCTGGTAAATACTAACTGCCCCTCTGAATTTTCCCTAGTGCATTTGTACATCTTCAGTGCAGTCCTGAACGCCGACATGGCAGTTGCTAGCAGGACTACAGGGCCTCAAACATGGCTCACTGCACATGGGGAAATTCACCCTTTTAGGATCGGTGAGGTGTGCAATGTAGGCTCCTGCACTCTGCTTGCTTCAGTTTGAGTGTTTTGTGTGTCTTCTGTTTACAAGCATCAGCTGATTGGTGGACTAGAAACAACTGTTTCATATAAAGAAACTAGCAGAGGAGTGGTTACATTTGACAGTTGCTTTGCCAGTTCTATCACTTTCTGATTCAACTGTGAAGCAAGGCTGAGGATTCTTAATGTAATAACCCTTTCAATGTACATTCTATGGCACTTAAAGAGTTAAACGACCTCTGGTGGTGTCCTTGGCGCTAAGCGCATCCTCTCTTCTCCAACACTTGCCCTCCTTAACACATAGCCATCATTAAGTATGACTCCTGCATATCGCCAGACACACTTCACCACTGCATGGACCCTTAGGGCATCTTAACCTTGGACTTTTTTTTCTCTGTAGACACAAATGTACAGTTTGAGTACAACACAAACCATATCTGATAGGATCTTCCAGACTAATGTTTCTCGGTGCTCACCAACACAGGCATGTTGTGATTTCCCTGCTTGAGTGAAAAAGTGACTGGGCATTCAATTAAAGGAACAGGACACACAAATTCTAATATTTATCAAGCCGCTCTACTGACCACAGATTCCTGCAGAGACACATGGATGTCTCAACTCTGCTTTTGATTGTTGACTAGGTAGTATGGCGATTGAGAAAGACAAACTTCCTGACTTCTCAAATATCATGCTACTACTGTGGTTGTGCAGAACTGAAATCCCCGCTCCTTCAAAGCGCAGGAGAGTAAGAATTTTTTGAGATGTCTGGAAGTTTGTCCTTCACATACTCCATATTACCCAGTTGCAGATTAAGCATGATGTTGAGGAAGCATCACAGATGCTTACTTGAACCTTCCCAGATCGTTGCAGCAACTAAGTTTTGACCACTGAGCTACAGAACTAGGTTAGCAGTAGTGAAGGACAAATGGCTATTGTTTTCAGATGTTACTTCCAAGGGTTTCATACATACTCTGCATCTATTACGTTTAGTAAATGAAACAAGTTAATAACAAAAAATCATTACTTTTCTGATATCTTTGTAAAAGAAATAGCAATGCTATTTAGCTGGAATAATATCTCAGTGTATATTTTATGTGAAAATATTTGCCGATTATTTGAATTATAAAAAGCTGTGGAACTAGACCTCTGCTTGACTTAGCTGTGAAATGTACAGACAGGAAGTAGATGGGTATATATAAATCCATGAGATTGATGAGTTACATGACAATACATTTCCAGTTATCTTCTTGCCGATAACTCCTTTCCACAGCAAACTAAAATGCAGAAGTACCTCAACTACTCAGACCATCCTATTTTACAAACACAGTAGGAAAATGTAACTGTGAAAAAGCAAATCTGTTAAAATGGAACTCTTACCCCTTTCTCATATGTCAGCTGTATAGCTGATGGCATGAGATCCTAGTCCCGGGACCAGATGGAGGCTCTTCAGCAGAGCCTACAGAGATATCTAAAAAATAAATACTGGAACGGTCTACAAAGTGTGCTTGCAAACCAGGCACACTTTGTAGACCGTTCCAATGAAGTATTTATTTTTAGATATCACTGTGTTGGCTCAGCTGAAGAGCTGCCGTCTGGTCGCGCTACCAGAATCTGCTTCTGACAGCTTTATAGCTCGTCAAGCAGAAAGGGGAGGGAGTGGAAAACTTTATTTTCTTATACCTCTCAAACCATAAAGGTTTGAGAGATAGGAAAAACCTCAGGTAATCTCTTTTTATTATAGCTACGATATAGCTATTACTTTTTATGTGACATGACTATCCCATTAACGATTTACCTGCTTACATCACAGGGCGATCGTTGCGGTACATCTCAGTATCTTAGGGCTGTCTATCTCCTTCCTTCCACCTCTGCTCTTGTGCCTCGACCCCTCCTCCTCACTCAGTGAGTCCCAAATAATCATGTGACCTGACGTGCTCTTCCCAATGCGCATACAGGTCATGGAGGCAGAGTGAGAGTTCTTTTAAGCGCTCTTGCTATATAACAAGTGCCAGTCCGCTTGCCGATCTAAAAATAGCTCCAGAGACAAGTGGATGTCTCTGAAACAACAACCAGCTTTGTATGGGCCTGCACATGCAACTCAGAAGTTTATGGCTATCTTACATTTTCAACTGCAAATCTCTCTCAAAAATTTCTTAAAGGGGCAGAAATGTCCCACAAAAACGTTTAGAGTTTTGTAGAGATTAAAAAAAAAGGCTGAATGCCACAAATCCTCTCTCTTAAACCACTATGGTTTGAGAGACATCCTCCTTTAAAGTTCTCCTCTCCCTCCTCTTCTCCTGACATCAGCTGTAAGATGACAGCAGGAGTTCTTGGACCAGGGACTGACAAGCAGCTCTTCAGCAGAGCTGAAATAGCGCAATTTAAAAAGAAACACTTCTTTGGAATGGTCTACAAAGTGTGCCTGGTTTGCAAGCACACTTTTTAGACCTCTCCAAAGAAGTAATTATTTTTAAATCACACTACTGCGGCTCTGCTGAAGAGCCTCCTTTACAGCTGACATCAGGAGAAGATGAACTTTAGCAGAGGATATCTCTCAAACCATAGCAGTTTGAGAGATAGGATCTGTGGCATTAAGCTTATTTTTTTAATCTCTACAAAACTCTAAACATTTTTTATGGGACATTACTGTCCCTTTAAAAAGAAAAAGGTATTAAAACCCTCCATTGTAAAATTAAAGCAAAACCTTAACCCTTTGACTGCAAAAGGGGTGCGCAATGCATTGCAAAGTAATGCATTGAGTACCCCTTTGGCACTCAAAGGGTTAAAAGGAGCACCATTATCATTTATCTTTATTGAATGGCACATTTTAAAGACAGATGTATGCGACGTGTTCTTAAGATTTATAATAAACTTGATTCATTTGAATACTCCCATTTATAGGTGCACTAGTGTAAAAGCCTGTGTACATGGGCCAAGGTCCAGGTGATGTTAACCCTTTGAATGCCAGAGGGGTACGCAACGCATTGAGTTGCGTACCCCTCTAGCACTCAAAGGGTTAAGAGGCCGGTCCTGCTCTGCATCCTGCAGCAGAAGCAGTCATGCACTGTAGAGACTGCCCGAAAGCACAGAATGCTCCCAGCACAGAACTCCCAGCATCTGTGTGTTCGGGCAGTCTCTACTGTGCATGACAGTTTCTGACAAATATCCTAGCGAATTATTATATAGGATATTATTTAAATCTAAGGTAAAAATATGAACAAAGTAAGTTGTATTTAATCGGGCTGGGAAACCTAAAGCAAAATCCTATAAAACAAAAAATATCCTATAAAGGTTTTCACTCAAAAATTAATTGCACTCAGAGTCTGCTCAAGTTTGTACATCAAGACAAATCCTCTATTTGAGGCATCTCCAATCAATTCCTGTTCAAAGGGAAATGGCATTGTTGTGTCTTATTTTTGTGTTTTTCATGATTAGTAACGCAGATCAAGTTTATTTTTAACCCCTTGATGACCAGATGGGGTGCAATGCATTCCAAATCAATGTATCACTCTTCCCTGTGGCGTTCATGTGGTTTGAGGGGAGAGGGGGCAGGCATATGTCTGCTATTATTGAGGCACACTGAAGTCCAATTTAATTATATTGTAGTTGTAAGCAGTATAAAATTACATGGTGCACAATATTTTCCATTCCCATACATGGCTTTTCAGGCTAAATGTAAAAAGCCAACAACTGTCAGAACTGAATACAATGTAGAAAAGCCTGAGCAGGTGCTAGATAAATGAATAACTGCATTGCCATTTTATATAACAAGCGGTTTTGAAATAGGAATGAAAAAGAAAACTTTCTGAACAACAGGAGATATCAATTTCCTTTGTGCAAACAGGAGCTTTCTCTTCCTGTCTGTAAGCTTCCTGAGATTTGTTCTACTCATACACTTCAACTAGTCCCAGGAATTAGGTTAGCAAGGCACAGTAAATCATTTTCTTCACCGAAATGCCAGCAATGCAGAACTGCAAAATGCTCCACTGCCACCAACAAAAATAAGCTTGAGCATTTAACCCAGAGTGGCAGTCCATTAATACACATAAATGGATCAAGCTGAGAGTTCCAAACCAGTAGGCCACATACAGTATCTGATATGACTGGAGAGTTCATCAGACTTCTTTTTTATAATAATAAGAATATATTTAGATTTTACATAAATATATTTTTGTAAAAGTCCTGTTTGATAAGGGCAGAGCTGGACAAATTTTGATAAGGGCAGAGCTGGACAAATTTCAGGTAGTCATTCCCAGGGGAAGACCCCCACTTTTGCTGTAGTGTTTTGTTTTGTTTTTTGTTTGCCATTGTGTCTTGGGAGATGGGCAAAACTTTGAGAAGGCTTTTCTGAACATAATTAAGACACCTCTGGCATGGACAGAAAAATGCCTTCCCCCTGGTAATCATAGTGGTCACTGTGCAGACTGGGAGTCTACCCCATAACTTTCCACAAATGTACCATTTCCCTAACACTTGGCTGGGGGGGTGTAAATTAAAGTGAACCTGTCATGAGAGCCATTTTTCTATAAAATAAATACAATTTGTGAAACTAAGCTTTGTTTTGGTGAGTGGAACTTAAGCCAAACATTTCTGTTCATGCCAAAAACACTGCAGCTGTGCTATTAAAGAGAAGGCTAGTATGTAGGTCCTGCCAAGATTCATTCATTCATAGCACAGAGTGTGGTAATACTTGCCTATCACCAAAACTAAATAGCATTAAGTTCCACCAACAAATTAAGTGATCTCCTCTTTATCACCGTTTTATCACACCTTAGTGCATCTCACCCTATTCTCTTTGTTGAGGTTACACAAAGCAGCACAGCCAATAGGAAAGAGGCTGCCATTTGCAATTTTAGCTCTTGTAGGAGGATTGAATGGACCTGCACAATTAGGGTTGTAAGTCTATAATTCTTCTACTTTCACTGGCATCGTGGCCACTAAGAATGGAGAGTAGAAGTGAGTACTGGCAATTAATTAGTAAAAGTATGCAATTTAACATAGAAAAGTACAAGTTAAAACATTTAGGAGCCAGTGTAGCGATGCATGAATATAGATGTAAATAAAACAGATCTCCAAAGTTTTAGGAGTCAACAGAGGAAAACAATATATACTACAAAAGTAAAGGAGCAGTACATTGTGTATGAAAAGACATTCCATTGGGTTTTTCCTGCTGAGTAAAACATTTTTAGAAATTACCTCTAAAGGACAGATTGAGTGACTAAAGTTGTCCATAGCAAGTAACAAGAGCAGCTACACTTAAAGGGAGATGATACATCAAAGATAACGTCTCCAATAATATACATTTTCTAATTCCTGTGTTATTCTATGGAGCCTATGCCTTAAATTTTCTCCAAGTTGATAATGCTTAGTGCATAGGCTCCAAAGAATAGGATAGGAATCAGGAAAGTGATATCACTGGAAGTTATCTCCACTTTATCACACCTTAGTGCATCTCCCCCTAGTGTCCAAAACAGATATTAAAAAGTCTGAACTGCAATAAACTTGGATTGAAAGACTTCCCAGCAGTACAATAAATTTGATACTGGGGTTTTTTCCTAAAAATCAAAATGGTTACTTCTCCTTTAAGTATGCAACAAAAACAGCATCCACATTAAAGGGATAGTAATACTTAAAATGAAAAAGAAAAAAGAAAAAAAAAAAGATACTACCACTGCTGAAAGGCTTTTTATTCAAAGGTTATTGCAACTCAAACTTGAATTTTTATAGTTGCATATCACAGAGGCCTGAAATTGTACAAAGGATGGTGTAGCAACAGCACCACTGTACAATTTCAGGCCAATATGATATTGCACCTAAAAAAAAAAAAAAAAAAAAAAAAAAAAAATCAAGTTTTAGCTGTAATAACTTTTTAACAAAACATTCAGCAGTGGGAGTTCCCTTGTTTTACTCAGGGGATAAACCCTACAATTTTTTTTTCACATTTTAAGTATTACTTTCCCTTTAATGACTGAAGAATTTATAAAAAAAAAAATACTGCAAGATTTTGCAACAGTAAAAGGCAGGATATAAAATGAAAGAAAAAAAAAATTAACAGGTCATGCTAGATTACACTTAAGGCAACTGTTGCACAATGTTGTTTTGTCTGCTATCATGTTTTCTCCGGCCTACATTAGTAGTTAGCTTTCCATATATGTGGCACAGCACAACTTCAAAGACAGGACAGTCAATATTTGGACCTTTAACTGTTGGAGGCCATAACATCATCCCTTCAACAGGGATAGTCAATTTCTGGATTTCCAGCTGTTACAGAAATCTACTCCTTTGGCTGGTTAGGGATTATGGGAGTTGATTTCACCAAAAGATGGAACCCCAGAGATTGACTATACCTGCTCTAAAGCAGTTTGTTTTTAACATGGTCCTTAAAGTACCCCAAAAAGTGCAGGTTTTCTGCCTAAAAACAGATGAAGTAGTCAGAACGATAAATCCACTAGTTATATAACTGTACTCAGGCAGATAAATCCAGAAAACCACCAGTGTTAGGGGTCCGTGAGGACCTTAGTTGAGAAACTGAGCTCCAAGGCATACTGCACACAGCTAGGTTTCATCAATATTTTCCACTTAACTGTCCACATGCTGTACAAAGATAAAATTTCCAAACATGAGGTGCTCTTAGGAACACCACTGTCAAAATTAGGTTAATAGGACTATAAAAAAGGTTTAACTCAATTCAGTTGTATTATTGTGCAATAATAGCACAGGATACAAAAATATACCACGTAATTTCACATTTATGGAGTATTACTATTGTCCCAGAAAGAAGCATTTCTACAGAAATAATTTAAAATAGTGTTTCAGCTTATTTAAATCTACCAGTGGGCTTTCATTTCCATTTATTTATCCTCATTTTAATATATAAAAGGTCTAATATTTTTTATTGTCAACATAATCCATTTACAGCCAAATATGCATGGCAGACACAAAAATTTACTATAGACAAAAAATGTCAAACAACACATTGTTATCTAAACTAAAATGTTTACAGTAATAAAACAATTAAATGCATGCATATGTTTGAACATATACTTTATTGATAAAACAAGAAATTACTGCAGCACTGTACAATGCATAAAGAAAGTATACATGTCTTGTGGCAATTCAAATGTAAATGCTCTTTAACACATGGCTAGCCCAAACTGGATCTCAAGCTCTACCACCAATTCACGTTTTCATGATATCCTTGAATGAGCTTAGTGATTGAGAAACTAATTAATCCATTTGTACTCCAGCTGGGTATCCTGAAAACATGTACTATTAGTAGATCTTGCAGACAACGGCTGGCAACCCCTGCTTTAACCCTTTGTGTGCCAGAGGGGTACGCAATGCACTGCAAAGCAATCTGTTGCATACCCATCTGACACTCAAAAGGATAACACAATCAGAGAAATCCCTTGTTTGCTACGGACTAGAACTGGATGTAAAATGAAGTATAATCGAAATCACGCTTAAAAATTAATTCTGAAAGTATATATATAATTGTGAAAAACACAAACAAAAAAATAGGACCACAACACACACACATTATATATATATATATATATATATATATATATATATATATATATATATACACACACACACATTTATTAAATAATATGGGATGCTCTCAATCCCAAATGCAATATATTAAACATTACATTAATATTAAAAAAAAAAAATACAGCAGCATCATAAATTCCCAATCCCCAAATGCAGGACCACACTACCAATATACACCACACCTAATAAAATGCATCAAAGAAAACAACTGAAAAATACAGAAAAAGCAAAGCAGCTATATCTGGGACCATTTAAAAAACTAACAAATACTGCATCCCAAAATACTATGCTGGTGCCAAGGCCGTGTATTAAGACATAATGGAAAAATGACTATTAGTAGTAAAAAAAAAAAAAAAAAAAAAGTCCTAATCAAAACAGAAGCGTTGATAGCATGAATGGAAAATATTATGAAGACAATCTATCGTAGTCATCCGTATAGAAATCAGCAACTGTATATGATACAGCAGGGTTCATCTCTTTCACCCATCTTCAAGCAGTATAGGTCCAAACAAGCTCCGTTTCAATCACCAGTTCCATAACCATCGTCAATGACATATATTAATGATAATAGAGAAGTTAATAATGAGGTGATTCAGTTGATGTAATGAAATGACAATGAAGATGAATAGAATTAGTCAATAATACAACCGAATCTGGCTACGATATCTCACCATGGTAAGCATAAATACATCAATATATGAACACCACACAGTCTGATCTAATAAAAAGAGGGACATCAGTGTGGGAAATAAGGATAAAGGGAATTGTGTCTCAAAGAGGGACTGTCCCTCCTACAAAGGGACCCTTGGGAGATATGTATTCATACTCTCATCTTACATTCCAAAGCAATGAAATACACATCAGATCTTGGGATCACTCTCAAAACATCCTATAGAGTAGAAATAGTTGAAATCAAGCCATTGTTTTGATGGCAGTACACCAATGGGATGAGGCATGCTAGTTTTCTAGAAGAGAATCCATAGGATACAAAGATTACACTGAATATGACAACCATTTGAAAATTAAATAGTCACTTGTGATAGCAATCAAAGGCAATATCACAACATTAACTAAGAATGCAATAAATGAAAGGAGATGGCACTAACAAAGTGTTGTCAGACAGGACTCAAAGGGCAAGCAACAAGACTAACGATTTTATGCAATTGAAAGGTGTATGGACATACCCATTCAAAGAATGCAGGACATATTCATAACAAAACTCACTGTTTGCATGTAACACTTGAAGGACAAGGAGGGCGTGCAACACATTGCTTTGCAATGCACTGCGCACCACCTAGTCCTTAAAGAGTTATACATTACTGTTAACAAAAAAAAATTGAAAAAAATGTCACAATTTTTTTTTTGTATTAATGATCCTCACTGCAGTCTATTGACAATTAGATGACAAGTGGCATTCGTACGAAAACATGTTTCCTATCTCTCGCTGGCTAAGGCTCATCACCTCCTTATGGTGTTTCACAGATAACAAGAGGGTAAATGAGAAAGACAGCAAGCAGTGATACAAGTATTTGCAGGTTCATATCGGGTTAAGGAAACTAGTAACATTTCCAGGACCTACAGAAGGGCTGATGTACTAGGAAGAGTAAGCCAACTTCACCTCGGTGACAAATAAAAATCCCAACTTATTTAAATGCTGCTTTTAACCTAGTGACTGCTAGAGAGGTCTCCAGCGCAAAGAACTGGAGACTTCTCATCGTTTAAGGGATTAAAATAACATTTACATAAATATGGATTATTTATGGTACAACTGATTTGGCCAGGAATTACTACACTTTCTTCTTGCGTACCGCATAATTTAGCAATATCGGTGAAAACCACACACCCGCATTAAGTAAATGTACGCGTAATAACATATATACATATTACATTCAAAGAATACTGCATAGTAGAATCAGCACGTTACCTCACTGGAGTAGCGCTATATCCGGGGCTCCTGCCCCCGCCCCTCCTATTCTCACGAGCTCAGTAACAGTTGCGCGCGACTCTCCCTCCTCCTCTGTACACTGTTAAAGCCTTTTTTTGTGGAGGAGTCCAAGTAAGTCAGTTATCCTCACTGTGCTCTCTAACGGTACCGTTTATCTGTGTTCAGCTCACAGGCAGCTGCTGGACGCCGCCATGTTTGCTCCCCTCCCCGCACCTCCTGTCCCCGGCCTAGAAGCAGCGCGCAGGCGCACATAGAACCTTAACTCACTGACACTGATCACCCTCAGTAGCTGTCAGGCGACTGTCAGCTGACTGGGGCTGTGCTTGACAGCTGAAAACGTAGCTGAGGCGACCATCTTAGAATTGGGCATGACATAGATGACTTGCTGTCGTAGTGTGGGGGAATAGTGCATATTGTATAGACAATGTGAAGCAAATCAATTGCACAGTGTAAGCTGGCCAGATCTTATTTTTAACAGGGGGAAACATAGGAAATATGTATATTTCAGTGGTACTCTGAAATCAAATCAGTCCTGCAGTATTTATTATTTCTATGTGTCCTTCCTTAAAAGTGAAGTTTGGTCAATAGGAAAGAAATACACATTACACTTTGAATCTATAGCATTCAATGGCTTAAAAAAGCAAATGTAAATTTATGGTGCAGTTGATCATACCTGGGAACATTTAGACTTTGATCCTGAGTCTCAGGATTTTTGATCCAAATCTCAAAGTCAAGGGCCTAATTCTCAGGGTGAGAAAGCCCAATATTAACTGCTATCTCATCTGCACTTAACTGCTTGTTTTAGTCCCTAAATTGCTGCTATATCTACCAGAAAGAAAGAGGGAGTAGCCCTGCATCCCAGGGCCGGATTTCCCAGTAGGCACCTGCCTAGAGCTCCAAATTTTGAAGGGTGCCTCTTCTGTGCTGGCCACAACCACATTCTGAATTGTGGGTGCGGTCAAAGCAATCTTAATGTCTCTGAACTAGTTACATACCCCATTACAGTCTGTTATAACCTTTTGGATACTACAGCAATATCCAATGAATATCATAGGACATAGTGTATTGGTTCAATAGACTAAAGAAAATATCTCCATCTTATTCTGTGGAGCCAATGTATTAAGATTTTTCTAAAACGGCGCATGAAGAAAATGGATCTAAATGAAAATGGAGCAAGAATAAAATGAAGCAAAAAATGGTGCAAGAAAATTGGACCAAAAAATGGAGCAAGGAGAAAATGGAGCAATGAGAAAATGGAACAAAAATTGGAGCAAGAAGAAAAAGGAGCAGAAAACAGAGCAAGAAGAAAATGGAGCAGAAAACGGAGCAAGAAGGAAGTGGAGCAAGAAAAAAACAGAGCAGAAAATGGAGCAAGAAGATAGCGGAGCAGAAAGAAAATGGAGCAAGATGAAAATGGAGGAAGAATAAAATAGAGCAAATAGGTCTTAGTGCATTGGCTCCTTAGAACATAGGTGTCCAGGTTTGGTCATCCAGGCTAGCAGGCCAGGATTTAAGACCTCTAATGTTGGAGAAATCTGGAGATTTTTTGCACCATTGTATTGCTCCATTTTTACTTGCTCGCTGTTTGCTCTGTTTTGCACTTTTGTTGCTCCATTTTCTTGCTCTATTTTGGAGAAATCGTAATACATTCGATCCATAGAAAACATAGGACTTTGGGTATATAGAGTAAAGAAAAGATCTCAAAGTCCAGTCTTATTCTATGAAGCCAATATGGAGCACGAAAAAGAGCTAAAGGTGCAAAAAATGGAGCAAGAAAAAAAAAAGTGGTGCTCCAAGTCCTATGTTATTCTATGGTGCCAATACCTACAGCTTTAGAGGTGTGTGAATAAAAATATTTTGTGCAAGGAAATTGAGCAATGAAAATAAAGCAAAAAAAAGTCAAATTTTATTCTATGGACCCAATGTACTAAGATTTCTCCAAAATGGAACAAAAAAATAGAGTAGTCTACTTCTGAAAAAGTCACATTACTGTGAAGAAAATATCTAAAAATGGGTTTGGCCACAAAAGAGGAAGTGGTTAGTAGTGGGACCAAGGAAGGGCTAGGGTCAACAGAGGGTGCCTAGGAGAGCTTGAGATGTAAATCCGGCCATGCTAATCATGCATATTTCTTTCATCCCTCCCTAAAACCTCTAATGTTGGAGAAATCTGTACGCATTGGCTTCACAGAATCACATTGGAACGGAAGATCTTTTCTTCACGTTTTCGAGGCAATGCATTTATGTAGGAATGCTATATATATGGGGAAACGCTAAAGCCATTTTTTCTTAGCAAAGATATAATAAGCAAATTCTAATACAGGAAACCTTATACCAAAAGCTTCTTGAGTTGCTCATAAAAAATTGGTTTTATGACAACACTACACAGACATATAAAATCGTGCACAATAGAAATGTCAATATAAGGTTCATTGCTTATTCCAAGCAGGCCAAAAGAGGGTGTGGTTAGTAGTGGGAGCAAGGAAGGACAAAAGAGGGTGCCTAGGAGAGCTTGAGATGTAAATATGGCCATGTCTGCGTCTTTTTTGCATTTTCAGACAGTGAAAAATAAGTTACAGAATGTTAAGTGTTCCTTCAGAACATATAAGAATGCCTCCTGGTTAGTGCAAGCAAGGGTATATCATCAGAAATCTACATTCTGGGGAACTTGTTATATAGTAATATGGTAAATTAGGTTAAAAAAGACACAAGTCCATCAAGTTCAACCTTTGCCTTATAACCCAGAGAAATGAGAATTATATAAGCTTTCCTACTACCAAATAAGTCAGTCTTTAGCTGAACTTCCTGTTTTGTCTACTAATATACAGTATAACTCTGTATGTTCCCCCTTGAAATAAATTATCTAATCTTCTCTTAAATTTATTAATTGTATCCACCATTACCACATCCATGGGCAAGGAATTCCACAATTTAACAGACCTTACTGTAAAAACCGGAGACTTCGGTTTTTACTCTGCATTACCGGGTCTCCAGGGGAAAGTCTGATTCTCCGGCTGTGGGGAGTTTCTGATGAAACTCTGCCCACTTGTGCTCCTTCCCACCATGTTCCTCCCAATCCCTGCCCTTTTTTCCTGCTTCCCCAGATTATTTTGCCTATTTTTTTTTTATGTGTTACAAGACCCGCCCACCAACTTGTAATTAAGCCCCACTCCTTTCATGACACAAATATTGTCATTTCTCTCCCCTCAGCAGCACCACAGGTCTTCTCTCCAGGGAGCCCAGACCAAAAAGTTCCTAGGTATGGTTACTTGATCAGGCCTTGGAATTAATAGCTCACCAGAGAGATCCATGTATTGATCTGTCATATATTCATATTTCAAAGATCTCAAGGTCGGTTCATTTTGCAAGTTCCCGGTTGCAGTTGTTTTGTCACAAAATTGTGTAATTTGACATTATACACATTCCCCATTGTGTGTCCTAGTCATATACTTCCCTTTTAATGCAATATGTGAAAAATTAATTTTGCAGAAATAAAGGAAGTAGTGTAACCTTGCAGTGTGTTTTTCATAAGTGTCCTTGATTAGTCCATTAAAAACTCTGATTATTTTTTTCCATAAAGGAATAGTTAAATATAAACTAGCTTAATGGAAAGGCCACAAGTCCCTGACTACCAGTAGGCTATTCTGGTAGGTCAAACATTAATACTTATCAGTCATTCACCTGAGTTCACTTCAGTAACTGCAGGGAAGGCTTCCTCTTGTTCCGGCATGATTGGTAATATGTGGTCAGAAAGCACAGTCAATCATATTCAACGTTCAAACCCAATGTTACTAATCTCATTGCACAGTGCTAAAATATTCAGTTTGAACAATCACAGCAGTAATATTATGTTTGAGCAGTGTTGAAGTTTGGCCCTGCTCAGACTCCATATTACCAATTAGTCATCAAACCATCAGAAGTTAATACGTACTGAATTGGTAACCTCAACTTGCTCCTTTAACTGCAGGGTCCAGTGAAGTATTTTTCAGATTTGATCAGCGACTGGTATAGGGGATGTGCAGTCAGATTAGTAATGTTGGGTTTGAGCAGGAAATAAGTTTGTCCCTGCACAGACCCCATATGAACAATCTCCAATCAAGCCAGAAAAAGAGGATGCTTTCACCCAACCCTGCATTTATTGGACCAGGACTGGGTGAGAGACTCTCAAAGTTTTAGCCTCTGATTTACCAGCTTGCTTGTACTCGGGGACATGTGCCTTTTCCATTAAAATCTGATCACATGATGTTCATGCATTTATTTTGTTGCATCCTATAGATTAGCTGAGTCACCAAGTGCAGTCCTACATAGAAAGTGTATTTTCATTATCTCTGTGACAGTTTGTTGCTGTGTAGGGTTGCCACCTTTTCTTCAAAAAAATACCGGCCATGGCATTCCCTCCATAGACTTAACATTGGACAGAAGCCAATTTTTTACCGGCTTGCCGGTAAAATACCGGCTGGGTGGCAACCCTAATGCTGTGTTGGTGATGTCACCTGTTTAAATGGTACTATGCTTTGCTAGACTGTAAGCTCTCATGCGTATGGCCCTCTGATCCTTTTGTCTTCATGTTCCATTTGTACTATTCAGTATCTCTGTATATATTTGCCCTATTGTACAGCGCTGCGGAATAAGTTGGTGGTATATAAATAAAGTATAATAATATGGTGCTTTTCAGGATTGCAACTATCAAATTGGGTGAATGTACCAATAGGTTTCAATAAGGCACTAGAGAAAGTAGAAACCAGACTAGACTGCAGAAAACCTCACCGGCTTCAATTTTCATGAACACATTTGTTTTTTCTCTCTGCAGGCTGGATCAGGGTGTCAGCTGGCAATATTTTGCCCACCACTTTGCTGGTCATTTGTTTGTAAAATCATTTATTTTTGAGAAAGTAACCTTCATTTTTTGGTGGAACAGTGTGTAACTTTATGTCTACATCCTGTGGATATTTCTAATAACACATCAAATGTTACATTTTGCGTCAAATATAACTATGTAGCATTTGTAGGGTTGACACCCAGCCGGTATTTTACCAGCAGGCTGGTAAAAAATTGGCTTCTGTCCAATGTTAAGTCTATGGAGGGAATGCCATGGCCAGTATTTTTTTGAAGAAAAGGTGGCAACCCTAAGCATTTGTGCAGTGTCATCAAAATGTAAACGTTAATTTCTCAGAAACTATTTATTTTACTGAAAAGTGACTAGTACAACATAAAGACAGATTTTAATACTACTTTAATTCTACTTTAATGGGATCCTATCTCCTAAAACATCTGCAGTAATTTTGAAAGCTCTTTCAAAAGCACCTTTCTCTTTTGTCCATTGTGGAACCATGGGGTAAAGTTCCCTCCTGTTGGAGAGCAGGACACGTCTAAAAACATGGTGTCTGAAGCAGAGACTTCCATGTTCCTTCCACTGTACCTCCCACCACCACCTATTACATCCAGTTTCAAGTGACCTCCCACAGAAGAGGGTGTATGGTTACTGTTCTCTTAGACTTTATTTTTTTTTTATTTTAATTCCTAGTATATGAGGCTGTATAATACCCCATACGGCAGGCTTCCATTAACTGGCTTCCATCCATGGATTGCCCATTTCAGCAGTTAATTTCCAGGACCTTAAACCTGTGAAGGATGACTTGATTCCCTAGTCGTTATCTCGTGGCTGAGTTTCTCTGAAGCTGTTCATTATATTGCAATGGGACCATAAAGACTGAAGCTACAGGTGAATTCACCTCTTGGGTGCTATGGTCTTGTTTTATGTCCCTACTCTACTGGCACCTAATGGACTGTGTTGTTTTGCCTGGAATGCACTCTGTCCTCTTACTTTACTATACAGTTTGTGTCTATCCTGAGACTGCTTTTACTGTAAGGGTGATTTACCCCTTCTGTTTCTAATGTCCGTTTAACACATTTTGGGGCATTCATCCTTACTATGGGGACACATGCTTCACTCCTGTGAGCTTTCCTATTAATTTGTAAGGATGGGCAAAAGTTTTCTCCCCAACACTAAAACAGGAAAAAATGGCACTTCCCACCTAGCTGGACATTTCCTGTGAAAAGTGCAGTTTTTCCCATTTTTTCCTCCTGGCTTATTGCATTAAATTCAATAGGAAGACTGAATTTACACACAACACATAGCACATTTTATTTTATTTCCCAAATCCATGGTATAAAAGGGATCTGAGGGTCTCTGTGTAGGTGGATTCTGGGGAAAGAATCAGTTGAATCGTGAGTTTTTCAGGATTTTTTTTGTTTACTGGGATTGGGGAGACCATTAGTAATAAAAAAATAAAATAAAATAAAAAATTAATATGTAACGTGACAGAGACAGGGACTTAAGCTGTGACTGGGGCAGGCGGTTTACTATTGCTATGTCGCCATCTATTGGGCGATATACAAAAAGGCAAGTTTAAAATATCACCTAAATCAAAAGCTCTACATCAGAATGTTGCTTAAAGCCAAAGAACTACATTCTGATATCGCTTGCTTAAAGGTCAACATATTCACTTTACCAATCATCATACCCTGCATACCCATAATGTGCACATCACTATTTGAGAATGAAAAGATCCTTAAGCACACATTGATGCACAACGACAACACTTTCCTCTAGCAATTGGCACTGACACCCCTTCCAGCAGCTACATGAGAACAAGCGCTGTTTCACTACAAGGGGAGCCCGCTCTCCGGCCAGTGCATGGGGGGAGCTGGCCAGAGTGTAAGCCAGTCCTGTTGGTGCTGAAGAAAGGGCACTGGGAGACATGGTAGAGTATGTAAGACACTCCGGCTAGCCCCCCCATACAGCCCACACTCCTCTCTTCCAAAGTGCTGAAGATGAGCTGTGCCACCATCTTGCTGCACTGGCTGGACAGTAGACTTCCCTTGTAGTCTGAGAAGAGGACCCTCCATAGTACAGCCCCTTTGTTTACCTACTCACCCTCCATTTGGCATTCTTCCTTCACTCACCCACCCTCCATTGCATGAATCAGCTTCTGCACTTAACCATTACCCAATGTGGGGCTCCATCCTTTACTCTCCCATCTACCCTCCATAGTGTGGATTGCCTCCCTCACCAACCGACCCTCCATAATGCTGTTCCTTCCCTCAACCATCCAGATCTCCTCCCTCCCTGACCTACCCTCCTCCACAGTATAAAAACTATATTTACGCCTCGAAACTGGTGGGGACCCCCAACGTGCTGATCCAGCTTTGGTTCTCAGCTTTGCCCCTTGGGACCTCCCAGAGTCTGCGTGAGAATATGATGTTGTTGAGTAGTTCCAACCCTGCCTAGGTTTCAGTATAGGTTTATGTAAAATGTGTACATATGTGTGAATGTGGTTGTGTGCAAGTGTGTCTATGTGTGCGAGTGTGTATGTGTGAGACTAACAGTGAAGCCACTCCAGCCAACCCCCCCATACAGCCCGCCCTACTCTCCTCCCTTGGAGATGTGCGGTACCACCGTCTCATTGCACTGGCTGGACAGCAGGCTTCCCTTGTAGTGAAACAGCACTTGTTCTCATGTAGCTGCTGAAAATGGTGGCAGCACCAGTTGCTGGGAGGAAAGCATTGTCTTTCTGTCTCAAAGTGTGCTTAAGGATCTTTTCTTACTCAAATGGTAATGTGCCCATTATGGGTATGCAGGGCATGATGACTGGTAAAGTGAATATGTCGACCTTTAAGCAAACAATCTCAAAAAGTCTCTCTTTTGATTCAAGCAACATTTTGATGTCAAGCTTTTGATTGAGGTGATATTTTAAACTCTCATTTATGTATGTCACCCAATAGATGGCGACAGGTCAAGAGGATACCGGGGCAGACTGATACTTGACGGGGTAGAGTATTTTGTAGAGGATGATTTGTGGGACTTAAGGCTTGATCAAGCAGTACCGTCAGTAGTTTTAAGCCACAAAAAGCAAACTTGTGCTCCTCCATACAAGTTATTCAAATGTGCACCCTGTATAAAGCATATATTATACCACTGTGTTAAAAAATATGATGTTTTCGTTCCATAGTTTGGCCAATGTATGTTTAAGCTTGCCCACCACATCACAGTACCCCAATATCAGGTAAGTCCTATGTAATACACATATTTATCCCTATCCAGGTCTCGGAACAGTGCTGGTTTTGAATCATGGAGAGCCAGCTCTTTCTTTACATGCATTGCAAAACGTCAACCCTAAGAATCCCCTATTTAACGGGTTTTCTAGGATGGAAAAGGGAGGTCTTTCATTAGCCATCTTTCCTTGTGATTGCACATCTACTCAGAGGCTGGCATCTCATTCTCTCTTCTCATTTTAAACCCTTTCAGTCAGATAAGAACTTATACATAGTACTTTTCCTCTTACTTTTCTGCTATTTGAACTACTTTTGTCCTCTTATGGGGGTTTGTCTCAGCATGTCAGGACCCAAGGGACACTTGGGCAAATCTAAAGCCAAGGATTCTGGGGTCCCCTTAACCCCTTTAACCCATTGCTTCTGATGCCAGACTGGGCTTCATAGGAAGTATTTTGGTATTCTATGTCCCTCTTGCACTATGACCCCTAGTCCACCTCAAGGGCCCTCTTCTGCTGAGCAGGAACCAGTATTGGTTAAGGAACGTATCTCTTCAGTCTATTTTATCCCTTCATCTATTCAAAGAGTCCTAAACTCTTGGTCTGGTGAATCCCTTAAGCATTTAAGTGTTATTTTTAGAGGACAATCTCACTTTGTTGGGAATTCCTCTGCTGAGGAAGGTGAGACTGATGGGGATGAATTTAATTCTTCCCTGTCATTGAAGATTGTCTTCAAGGAGTGCCCTTGCCCCTCGGCTGTGGGACGGATACCTCTGATTCTAGCTCCTCTTCTCCAGACATCTTTCAGAGACATAAAAGGAGATGCTCATTTTTGCTTCTCATAATTCTTTAGACCAGGTTCTCTTGGTAGAATGAAAGACAACTGTTTTGTAACTGGCCCATTTGTAAGCTGTATCCTTTGTCAACAGAGGCTTATACACAGTGGGCTACCCCACCTGCAGCTGATCCCCTTATCTTTCGCCTTGCCAAGAACATCACTCTGTGTCACGGTTTATTATGACTCTCAGACACAAGTTTTAGGTAAAAATCAATTTTATTGAAATAATAAATTGATAACGTAGGATGGCAATCACATACATACAGATATATTCAGAATATAACAAGACAGAAGGCAGACTCTACCGGTCCTGTCAATATACCGGACAGGACAGTCTGAAGTAATAGAATGTTAGGCTCTACCGGCCTTGCCAATACCGGGTAAGGCAACCTGCAGATGGAATCGCATAACGGTTCTACCGGCCTTACCAAATTACCGGGCAAGGCAGCCTCAATAGATTCATAATGTAGGCTCTACCGGCCCTGCCAATACCGGGTAAGGCAATCTCAGATGGAATGTGGCAAAAGGTTCTACTGGCCTTACCAATACCGGGCAGGGCAGCCCAGAGATAGTAGCAGCAGTCAGATGGTAATGGCAAATTGACAGGATCATAAGCAACCCAGTGTACACACACTGAGACTAACAGGGGAATCGTAAAGCCGCAAGGCTTTGGAGCAAACCAGCGTCCGCACGCTGGGACCAACACTGAATTGTATAGCCGATAGGCTTAGGAGCAAACCAGTGACCGCACACTGGTGTAACAAGCGAGTTAGTATAGCCGTAAGGCTTAGGAGCAAACCAGCATCCGTACGCTGGGGCCAACACAGAATTGTATAGCTGATAGGCTTTGCAGCAAACCAGTGACCGCACACTGGTGTAACAAGCAAGTTTGTATAGCCGCAAGGCTTTGGAGCAAACCAGCGTCCGCACGCTGGGACCAACACAGGATATTACAGCCGATAGGCTTTGGAGCAAACCATTGACCTCACACTGGTGTAATAAGCGAGTTTGACTAGCCGCAAGGCTCTGGAGCAAACCAGCATCCGCACGCTGGGACCAACACAGGATTGTAAAGCCGATAGGCTTTGGAGCAAACCAGTGACCGCACACTGGTGTAACAAGCAATGTCGCCAACGTGACCAGGCAGGAGGTCGCCAGGATACAGGAGACAGGCGATGCGATGACAGGAACCAGCAACGATCAGTCAGGTCAGGAAACAGCAGAGAAGAAGTTCAGCAGGAACTGCAACACCAGAGACTAGGCCGGAACCAGGACTGGAAGTACTCAGCATGCAGGAATCACTGGAACAGTAGAGATCAGGAACTCAGGAGACATGAGATCAGGAACTCAGGAACACTGGAACAGAGGCCCAGCTATCACTGGCATAGTGATAGCAAGAAGGTCAGAAACAACACGAAAGGGCCACCAAAGGGTGCCCAGTCCAGGTTTAAATAGGCAATGAAAGGCGGGCTATCTGCAGACAGCCAATAGCAGCCCCCTACTGGTGACAGACAAGGAACTTCAGCAATCACGGGCACCGTGATACTCTGCCTCTGGCAGATGCTGAGGCTTTTAAGGATCAAGCAGAAAACACTTGAATTGTCTACTGAAGGTAAATTTTGCAACCACTGGTACCACCCTTTGACTCATTTTTGCTACTGCCTGGGTCACTAGTGCTGTGGCTTTCTGGGGTGAACATCTTTCGGATGCCATCAAGAGGATGTTCCCAAGGATGAGCTGATGATGCTACTCGCCAAAATTCTTGAGGCAAATGCATACCTTACAGAAGCATATTTGACACATTTCAGTCTTGGCCTTTTCATTGGCTGCACGTTGCACTCTGTAGCTCAAGATTTGGTCAGCTAACTAATCTTCCAGAAACCCTTGTTATCTCTCCCTTTGGTGCAAGCAGTTATTTAGCCCTGACCTAGACAAGGCAAGAGTATCTTGTTAATTTAAATCCCTCCAAAGAGTTTTTTTTCCCAAAGAAGAAGCATGGCTTTCATTACCCCCTCCAGTTTGGATACACTCCTAGGGTTTTACCCCCACAGGCTTTCCAAGAATACACTACCCCAAAGCCCAAACTTTCTTGGGCAGACAGGAAGACTGTTCAGAAGCTGAAGGTCGAGGAACTCACTTCTGCATAGCTTACTGTATCCTGGTCCCTTTCTGCTCATTGAGGGTCACCTCCATCTCTTTCAAGACAAATGGGCAACATCAGTGATGGATCAGTGGGCTGTGCGGGTAATTTTGGAAGGATACCATATAGACATCAAATCTCTTCCCTCACCGTATTGTTTTGTCCAGAATTTTTTGGAATCTGGTTCAGATACATCTGTTTTTCTATACAGTATCCTTTCTGCTAGAAAAACAGTTGTTGGTCCCAGTTCTGTCGCAGGCTCGTTCACCGGATTCTACTCAAACGTTTTCATTGTCCCCAAAATAGAAGGGGACTGCCAACGTATTCTGGAGTTAAAGTGCCTCAACCACTTTGTGCTAGCTCAGTGGTTTAAAATGAAGTCTTTGTAGTCTGTCATTGCTGCTATTTGTCCCAGGGAGATTCTTGCATCCCTAGATCTCCAGGTCACTTACCTACACATTCTGGTTCATCTGGATCATCAACAATTTCTGCTGTTTGCTTTTCAGGACAATCACTTTCAATTAATTTCCCTCCCTTATGGTCTGGCATCTGCCCAGAGGATCTTCGCAAAGATCATGACAGCTGTGAGAGCTCACATCCACCTTTAAGAAATCTCTTTGACCCCTTATCTAAACAACATTTTATTTAAAGGGACAGTAATGTTTCACAAAAAAGAAGCTCCGATTAATCGTCATAGTATGCGGACCGTGGAGAGCGTTATATTTCAATATTGTACTGTCCAAGTTGTAGCTCAAGAGTAATTGAATGATAAAGTATGCCCCTCCTACCCCTTTTACTGATGTAACACTGCTCACCTCAGAGCAGCAAGACTGTTCAGATGGATCACAGCAAGGGACAATCTTCAGTGAGCATAAAGAAAAACCTGTAAAGGGGGCAGGGTTTTCCTAATGCTCACAGTAAAAAGATTGTCCCTTGCTGCTACCTGTCCGGTCAAGAGACCAGACTAGAAGGGAGGCGGCTTACACTAGGTAAAAGGGGTGGAAGGTGGATACTTTATCATTAAATTACTCATGAATTCAACTCTGACAGTATTGAAATAACACACTGTCACAGTACCTTGTTTCCAGCTACACCGCTTCAGCGATTCTAGGCATCTTTCCATACTTCATCTGCAGGCAAGAGGCTTCAAGCATGCTGCAGGCCTCTGTTTTATGTGTGTTTGTTTCCTGTAGTCTCCTCCTACCTACTTCCTCCCTCTATCTCCTCCTCCTACCTACTTCCTGTGGAGGGGTTTAAAGGGCAGACTGAGTCCTGACTCAGTCACCCTTACGTTGTTGTTCTGAGCAGTTCTTTTCTAGTATTCCTGATTTCTGTGTATGATCTGCCTTGTCTGTCCATCCATTCTGGTGTTGACCTGTGTCTCTGTCTGACTATTCTCCTATTTGGGTCAGATATCCTTTCTGCTGCAAACCTGTGGCTCTGGCTGACTATCCGCTCTGTGTATGACCTAGGCTTGTCTGACTACCCACTCTGGTGTTGATCTGGGGCTCTATCCACTACGCATCCAGCATACATATGCTCCAGTGGATATCCTATCTGGTGCAAACCTGTGGCTCTGGCTGACTACCCGCTCCGTGTATGACCTAGGCTTGTCTGACTACCCACTCTGGTGTTGACCTGGGGCTCTATCCACTGCGCATCCAGCATTCCATCGCTTCAGTGAATATCCTTTCTGGTGCAAAACTGTGGCTCTGGCTGACTACCCACTCCGTGTATGACTTTGGCTCATCTGACTATCCTATCTGGTGCTTACTAGAAGGCTCTGTCTGTTCGCTCAGTTTGTTGGTTCCATTGTTCAGACATCCTTCCTAGTACTGACCTGGGGCTCTAGCAAACTCCTAGCTACTGACTACAGGCTGAGTCAGTATCTCTTGGGCGTTATCTTACCACGAGACTCCAGTGGGCTGAGGCCTAGTCTCAGACAGTGTGGTGCAGAGATTGGGAGACTGCTATTCCTGATACAGTGGTCGCCGTTTCAGTCACCCCCTGTGTGTATATTAATAAAGGTTCTATTAACTATACCGTCTGACTCCTGGTTTTGCTTGCCAACCGTAACAGTACGTAAGGGTGACTGAGTCAGGACTCAGTCTGCCCTTTAAACCCCTCCGCAGGGAGTATGTAGGAGGAGACTACAGGAAACAAACACACATAAAACAGAGGACTGCAGCATGCTTGAAGCCTCTTGCCTGCAGATGACGCATGGAAAGATGCCGAGCGTCGCTGAAGCGGCGGCTCTGGAAACAAGGTACTGTGACATGCTCTCCATGGCCCAAATACTATGAAAATTAATCGGAGCTGCTATTTTTGTGAAACATTACTATCACTTTAAGACTCCTTCAGAGGTGGCTTTGTGCTTCTAGAATCAGGAGTGAGACTATATTATGGAGCAGCACAGTTGGGTGGTGAACTTCAAGAAATCCTCTTTGGTTACTTCCCAGGTCCTTCATTTCCTCAGCATAAGGTTTGATACCCCTTCACTGCCTGACCATCGAGTCTGTTCCACTGTTCAGTGATAGTCACAGACCCGCACATATACTGACACACAAGCCTTGTTCCACTGTCAGTTTGTATTAACAGATCCACACACATAGTCACTTTCTGACACCCCAGCCTTGCTCCACTGTACACTGGTAGTAACAGGTACACACATAAGTGTCCGACATCTAGCCTTGTTCTGTTGTTCCCTTGTAGTTACAGAACCAGACATACACTGTCTGACACCCAACTTTGTTCCACTGGTAGTCACAGAACCACGTATATAGTGTGTGCTTCTCCAGCATTCTTCCACTATCCATTTCTTGTCACAGATCCACGCATACACTGGCTGCCTCCTCAGTCTTGTTTCACTCTCCACTGGTAGCCATAAAACCACACTTATACTGACTCCCTAGCCTTGTTTCACTGTCCACTGTAGCCACAGTAGCCACAAAGTCAAACATACACTGTTGGACACCTCAGAGTTGTCAAAGTTTCCACTGGTAGCCACATAACCTCTCACTACACTTTCTGACATCCTAGCCTTGGTCAACTGTCCACTGGTAGCCATTGAACTACACATACGCTGCCTGCTTCCCCAGCCTTTTTTAACTCACTACTGGTAGCCATAGAACCACACTTACACTGTCACCCTAGACTTGTTCCACTGGTAGTCACAGGAGCCACAGAGACAAGCATACACTGTTTGTCATGCCAGTCTTGTTCCTCTAGCAGCCACAGAACCACTCATACACTGACACCCCAGCCTTGTTCCACTGATAGTCACAGATCCGCACATAAACTGTTTGACCCTCCAGCCTGTTTTTACTGTTTAGAGCTAGTCACAAATCCACACATACACTGTCCAACCCCTCCAGTGTTATTGTATTGTCCCTGCCTTATTCCAAAGGTAGCCATAGAACCACGTATAAACCATCTGGTTCCCCAGCCTCGATCCACTGGTAGCCATACAACCACACATACTCTGACACTGTTCTGTTTTGTCAACTAATAATCACAGTAGTCATAGACCCACACATACACTGTATGACACCCCAGCCTTGTTCCACTGCTTACTGGTAATAAAAGATCCACACGTACACTGTTTGACCCCCCCCCCACACTCAGCCAGTTTCCACTATCTGCTGGTAGTCACAGACTGACACACACACACACTGTCTGAACCCAATCCTTGTTTCACTGTCCACTGGTAGTCACAGATCCACACATAAAGTCACTGTCAGACACCCCAGCCTTATTCCACTGTCCACTAGTGAGCACAGAACAAAATACACACTGCCTGACACTACAACCTTGTTCCACTCTCCACTGGTTGTCACAAATCCCCTCATACACTGTCTGACCACCATCCTGGTTCCATTGCCCAGTTAAAGTCACAGAGCTTCGCATACACTGACTGACACCCTAGATCTTGTTCCATTCCTCACTGGTAGTCAAAGATCCACCTATACATCATCTGACTTAAAAAATACCCACATATACCTTCTTGACTCCCCAGTCTTGTTGTACTGTCCAATGGTAGTCACAGAACCACAAATGCAATGTCTAATGCCCAAAGTTGTTCCACTGGTAGTTCCAGAACCCCTTATATAACGCCTTCTTCCCCAGTGTTCTTCCACTGTTCACTGCTGATCATAGAACCACACATACACTGTTAGCCTTTTCAACTGCCCACTGGTAACCATAAACCACACATATACTGACACCCCAGCTGTTCCGCTGTCCACTGGAAGTCATAGCATTCACAGAGCCAAGCATTCACTTTCTGACAACTCAGCCTTGTTCACTTCACTATCCATTCATAGTCACAGAGTCACACATACAGTCACTATCAGACACAGCAGCCTTGTTGTACTGTGCACTAGTTGTCACAGATCCACACATACACTGCCTGACACCCCTGGTTTCACCATCCACTGGTAGTAACAGATCCACACTTACACTGTCTGACCCCTTCCTAGCCTGGTTGCACTGTTCACTGGTAGTCACAAATCCCCACATATAATGTCTGACCCCCCATCCAGTATTGCTGCACTGTCCACTTGTTGTCACTGGACCACACATACAATATCTGACACCCCAGTTTTGTTCCACTGTCCACTAGTTTTCACAGGACCACATATATGCTGTGTAATACCCTACCTTGTTCCACTGGTAGTCACAGAACCACATATTTACTGTTTGAGCCTGACCCTATACTGGTTTCATTACCCACTGGTATTTGAATTTCATTTAGTCAGAAGTTTCATTTGTCCCCTATGGTGCAGGTGGCTTTCCTCAGATTTGCATCTCTTTTCTTTTGTACATAAGGTCTACAGTGATCCTGGAATGTGTGTGGTATGACTTTTGATAAGATTGCCAGGAATTATGTTTTCATTTTTTACTATTCATATCCTGACACTATTTAAATTGATACTAAACTAAAGAGTTGTAACATATTACAAAACACACAATCACTCAAACAATAAGACACCTATAGGATCTAAATCATAAAACATTTTTGACTCTACTTTTAACAACATGATTAACATGTTATGTTATCTAGCAGCACTATTGATATGATTATTCCTGTGGATGTCACTAGCCCTTTTTTGGCTCAAGTTTTGAACTATAATCCATTTTGATCAAGGTTACAAAAAATTACTTATTTGTATAATAAGCACCTTGACAGGGGTATATAACTATCTAACTTTATAATAACTTGGGTGATTTTGAAAGACCTTTCAAATTAAACTATATTTATGTTAGTCATTCTTTATTTCAATCAATAGTTCATGAGATAATTAGCTTTATTTCTCTGTCGTCCAAGGTGGAACACAGCAACCATGGAGTAAAGTTGCCTCCTCTTGGAGGGCAGGTAACTTCTAAAAACAAGGTCTCTGAGATGCAAACTTCCATCTTATCTCCACTTTATCCCTATTACATTCAATTTTAAGTGACCTCCTATAGAAGATGGGCACATGGACACTGTCCTCTTTATCTTCTTTTTTATTTGTATTCCTAATATATGGGATCATATAATCCCTCATTAGTCAGGCTCCCATTAACTTGCTTCCTTGTTCATGGATTGCCAAGGTCACAGGTTAATTTCCATTACCTTTAACCTGTGGAGGTTTGTTTTGATTATTTAGTCCTTACCTCACTGTTACAATAGGAGTCTGAAGACTGAAGCTGCAGGTGAGTAAACATATTGAATGCTATGGTCCTATTTTATGTCCCTATTCCACTGGCACCCAGTGGACTATAATGTTTTGTGACATAAACACACAAACACTGTGACACCTCAGTCCTGTTCCACTTGTAGTTGAAATTAAGTAAATGTTAGGGATTAAAAGGGCAAATTAAATCATTGCATGATCGTTGCACCTGATTTCTTTGTGCGTATGGTCTCATAATTTGTCATATACTGTTTGCTCCAAGCACTTACTTAGCAAATGGCTGGGAAAAAGTCGGAAGCTCCTTCTCTGAATCTGTGGTTAACATGGTAAATGCAAATGGCCAGTATGAGAGAGTGTGTACTGTTTTGCTTGGCTCCCAGGAAAGATCTGAAAAGATGATTGAGTGTTGGCATACTGCTATTAATCATGATTAGAAATTGGGGTGGACTGGATTGTCCAACTTTATTGGCTTTCATGCAGCCAGTTAAATTATGCAAGTCTCCATTAGCAAACATACATTGTTATTTTTGAAAACGGTTTTACTCATCTGCATTACATTCATTACATTGATTTGTAAATGTAAGGTGAATTAATTAGTGCCACATGTGGCAAAATCGATTCTTCAACACACATTTTATAATGAAGTGTACTTTTCTAACACTCCATAACGTTGTTGTCTTTGTTTTATTTATATAAAAGTGTTCCCCTCCTGCCCCTTTTCCATTCGTCAAAATTCCGCCCCTCAGAGCAGCAAGCTGGTCCAAATGGATCGAGATGAGGGACAATCTTCTGTCAGCATAATGATAAACATGCCCATCTTCATCAAGGAGGGCAGGGTTTTCCTTATACTAATAAACAGAAGATTGTCCCTCATTGAAATTTGTCTGGTCCCCAGACCAGATTCCAGATCTGAGGGGAGGCATTGTGAGGTAAATGAAAGGGGTGGGAGGGGAACAATCTGTATATATCTAAAAGAATAAGCCTCATTGCATAATTTATGGTACCTCACACACAGGACATAATTTATGTCTCCTCAGAAAACAAACACACATTGAACAGAATGCCTCATTACATAATTTATGTCTCATTAGGAGACACAACTCCTATTGGGTGATTCAATGGGGAAGTTACTGCTCCCATTGGGTGATTCAATGGGGGCATGTTTATCATACAGGGAGTTGGCCAGCCCCCTCCATCCCGCCAACCACTATCCAACTGACAAAAAAAAATATAGCTGCCATTTGCTCCTGAATTAGGGGATATCAATAACTTCTCCCGGTCCACACACACTCTCACTCAGGATTATGACCCCACAAACACACTGTTTCACCTCCCACAGATAATTGTAACCCTCCATACACTCTGTTTCAGTACGAGGGTTTAATGTTTCCATAAAATATAACTCAGGGATCAACTTAATAGCAACTCTTTTCATCTCTTCAGTCAACCTCACTAACTGTCTTTTTTCAACTCTCACTCCTCCACTTCCTGCTTCCTGATTCCCGCCCTTTCTCCTTAAAGGGAGCGAGATGCTTTGCTGTATGTTACAGAGGGCAAGCCTCAAACACCACTTTCTATTTGTTCCCTCGGCATATTGCTATGCTGCCTCAACTGAAGAGCCACTGTGTGTTATATTGCTATGTCACCTCAACTTAACCCTTTGAGTGCCAGAGGGGTACGCAACGCATTGCAAAGCAATGCGTTGCGTACCCCTATGGCATTCAATGGGTTAAGTAAGGAGGAGTTACTTCTCCCATTGGGTGATTCAATGGGGGAGTGATTTAAATCATGCAGGGAGATGGCTTGCCCCCACTATCCAGCCCGCCCCCACCACTATCCAAGTAACTGAAAAAACAAAATGGCTGCCACTCGCTCCTACACCACAGACACAAACACATCAGACAAAAAACACACTCACACGCACTCACACTCAATCACGCACACTTGATCACACACACTCAATCATACACACTCACAATAATTCACACACACACTCTCTCACTCACACACTCACACTCAATCACACACTCACACTCTCAATCACACACACTCACACTCTCTCATTCACACTCACACACTCTCACTCACACGCTCTCACTCACACTCAATCACACACACTCACACTCTCTCACTCACACTCACTCACTCTCATACACCCTCTCACTTACACACTCTCACTCTCTCACACTCACTCACTCTCACTCAATCACACACACTCAATCACACACACTCACTAGCACACTCATGCAATCACCCGCACGCAATCACTCACTCTCGCACTCACATGCACTCACTCACACCCCGGGAGCTAGCACGATCCACCTTCCACCATAGTCTCACTCACACCCTGGGAGCCAGCACGATCCACCTTCTACCATAGTATGTGCAATTACCACATGCATTTCAATTACATGAATGAATGCCACTCACTCACACACACTCACTCACACTCACTCACACCCCGGGAGCCAGCACGATCCACCTTCTACCATAGTATGTGCAATTACCACATGCATTTCAACTATATGAATGAATGCCACAGTGGAGGCATAAGTACAAACACAAACTCATTACAACCTACACATAAGTCACCCCCTTATGACTCACATCTGTGTGTGTGTCTCTGTGTGTACCTGTGTGTTCCTCACTGTGTGTGTTGCATGTCTGTATTACACTCTATGTGTCTGCATGTTGTGTATTGCATGTATGTGTGGATGACTGTGTCACTCTTTATGCATCTCAGTGCATGTATGTGCATTTGCATGTGTGTCTCTGTGTGTGTTTGTCTTGCATCCGTGTGTGTGCATTAATTCCCTATATATCCTGACGGGCAGTGCCGTCCCACATTGCTAGTTTAATATAAAATAAAATGAAGACGTCAACATTATGTAGTGTTAGAAAGGCACAATTTGTTATAAAAATGTGTGTTGAAGAATTAGTGTTGCATTCATATCTAAACATTAATATCTAATGCAAATTGCAGTGTCCATCATCATCTTAATTAACTCTCAACATGGCAAATTAGTCCATAGACATAAGACACAGGAGCCAGAGCAATGCATTAAGTACTCTTCTGGCACTTGGCATAAATGTACAATCTATGTCATGTATTTTGTTTTCATCCTTCATTCTATACTATGCCTGATGAAGAGATCTAAGTTGTCTTGAAAGCTTGCATTCTATAGTGACTCAGTTAACCAATAAAAGCATCAATTTTACTCTAGCCATCTCCAGCTTAGTACTTTAAGTCTTATTTTTTTTAATGATGACCAAAAATGCAAGCACCCCACAATAAAGGATTCTAACATATTTTTTTTTATTAAAACTTTACTGCTCCTTGAAATCCTTGAGGACCAGATGGGTCTGCAAGTCCAGCTTATTGTTTCATTGTGTCTATGGTTCTCTAGGGGGTACAAGCTGACTGGAATGGAACAGGTTACATTTTCAGCACATTTTACCTTGTTTTAAACTGTACAGTGCAAGGACATATGCTTGGAATTTAGAAAGAAATGTGCTTTTATGTGTTTTATGTTTCAAAGACCTTGCCTGGCTGAAGTGGAGATGTTCTTGCTACATAGAACAAAATAGACAATTCAGTGACTCAAATCAAACAAGTTCCTTTCAGAAGATAGAGCAAGCGTGACATGCAAATCATTAAAAATCCTTTTTTTCCCTATTGTATAAAACTAACTACACTTGCATTACCTTATGTGCTGAGAAGAACCTAGATTTATGTTATATTCACAATGGAAACAAGCAAGCAGAAAATAGTTTTGGGGAAACTGTGTCTCCTTGTTGGATGCCTTTACTATGTTGATCATTACTTTATCATTATTGACCTGTATTGATGCATTTGCATTTCCATATATTGATTACAGGATCTAGCTATTACTTGGTTTATATATATATATATATATATATATATATATATATATATATATATATATATATATAATCAACTTTAATTTGGGGATTTTTTTGTTTGTTCTTCTATGGTACAGTGTCACGGTTTGTTAAGACTCTCAGATGCAAGGTTGGGTAAAAACACAACTTTATTGAAAAGTTTAAGATAATCCCATAGGATTTTATAGAAATACATACGATACATACAATGGCAAATAGATAGTGACAATAGCGAATCAGGCTCTACCGGCCCTGCCAATATACTGGGCAAGGCAGCCTGGGCAAGCAATAAAATGGTGGCTCTACCGACCCTGCCAATATACCGCGCAAGGCAGCCAAGTAGACAGTCAGGAGAATACAGGCTCTACCGGCCCTGCCAATATACCGAGCAAGGCAGCCTAACAGATCACCAGCTGATACAGGCTCTACCGGCCCTGCCAATATACCAGGCAAGGCAGCCTAAGGAGGAAGTGTCAACCAGTGTGGCCTCAATTACTGTCAGATGACAATGACAGTATGGAGATGGTAGGTAGAGGCTACAAGGCCCAGTGGTATTACCAGGTTGTCTGCGCACCCCAATACCCGTGTACCGAGGGAATAACTAGCTGTCTAGGACTGGACAGCGCACTGGGAACCATCAGTATATATGAGTCGTAAGCCGCGAGGCAGAGGAGTAAACCAGCGCCCTCACGCTGGGAACCAACAGGCTGGATGTAAGTAGACATTCAGGTCATAGAGCAAACCAACGCCCGCGCGTTGGGAACCAACACTCTAATTCAAATAAGCAGCAAGGCAGTGGAGCAAACCAGCGCCCGCGCGTTGGGAACCAACAGACTGTGTTAATAGTAAGCAAGAAGGTAATGGAGCGAACCAGCGCCCGCACGCTGGTAACCAACAGGCTGGGTATATCGTAGGCTATAAGGCAGTGAAGCGAACCAGCGTCCGCACGCTGGGAACCAACAGATAGTATGTATAGAGCCGTAAGGCTACGGAGCAAACCAGCGTCCGCATGCTGGGAACCAACAGATAATAATATATAGAGCCGTAAGGCAAAGGAACGAACCAGCGCCCCCGCACGCTGGTAACCAACAGACTAGTAGTGTAGTACAGCAAGGCAGTGGAGCAAACCAGCGTCCGCACGCTGGGAACCAACAGGTGAAAATGTCGCCAGAGCGACCGAGGAACAAGGTCGCCACAGATGCAGGAACCGGACATAGGAGATGAGCAGGAACCAGCACAATGACGGTCAACCGGATCAGGAACGATAACGGAGACTGGCAGCAGGAAACAGCAACCTCAGACGACTTCAACCGGAACAGGCACTGGAACAAGTACAGCAGACAGTAGTCTCAGGAACAGGACGAACTCAGGAAACCAGGAACACAGCAAAAGGCCCATGAAGCTTCTGTAGCAAAGTGAAAGTGGATGCAGTCTGAGACACCATGAAAGGGCAACCAAAGGGTGCCCAAACTCAGTTTAAATAGACAACGTGAGGCGGGCTAAAGGCAGACAGCCAATGGGAGCCCCCTACATGTGATAGACACAGAAATGCAGCAATCACAGGCACCGTGATATACAGTTAGTTTAGAATAGCTCATTCTGTCAGTTCTGAAGAACTGCAAGAACGCATTGAAGAGCTACAGCAGGAAAGCAAAAGTTTGGACCTGAAGATGAATATCAACAAAATGAAAATCATGTTTAACATATTTACCATACCAAGGAAAATGATAATAGATAGACAAGAACTAGAGGTTGACAAGTATGTTTATCTTGGACAGGAAATGTCCACAGATGGCAACACCATGCTGGAAATTGAGGACAAATAAAATTGGGATTGCAAACATTTGGAAAGCTTGATAGTATTGTCTTTAAGATAAATTTACCACACTGCCTCAAGTGAAAGGTTTTTAACCAACATGTCCTCCCATTTCTTATGTATAGTTGTGAAACATGGACATTAAGGGGTAGATTTAAAGGCAGGGGTTAGCAAAAAAAAAAAAAAACACTAACGGGTGTGTTAACGTGTTGTAAGCCATTTAAAGGTCTGTTTAAGAACAGCTAATGGCAGTTCTTAAGAACAGTTTAAAAACAGCTTTAAGAACAGCTTTAAGAACAGCTAACGGCAGCTCACAAATCATTACGTGCATTCAGACTCATGGAACAACATTCCCCAGAGCCATTTAAAGAAGTGCGGTACTGATAACGGCTGAAAAAAAGATACAGTTAATGGACAAGCGTTAAGAGCCAGGTTTTTTAGCCATTAGACACTTAACGGTCAAAAAAAAAACCCCTGTTGCATAGTAAAACAGACAAACCGCTTACCTCACAAGCACGCAAATGGGAAAATTAACCTGTGCAAAGCCAAAATAACACAAAAAACATGGGTAGACACCACAAATCACTGTTACACATAACACAAAACCACAGGGATAAGAACTTGCAAAAAACACCTACATAACATGGCACGGAACAATGGAGGTTATCACACAACAAAGACATCTGCCAATATAAAACAAGCTCAACTGTGCAACATCACCAGATGATCCAGATGCAACCTGCACCCCACAACGTCACACACGCAACTAACAGAGACACACCAATCAGAACATACCACATTTTAAAACACAGACACACCTGCAAACATTTACCTGGACCACAAACACCTTCCCATTGGTTATCACTCACCTCATCACCACACCTAGATAACTCCCAACCAAATACTTAAAGGGACAGCTCACCACACTCACTTGTGGCTTGTTTTCCACTCAGGGAGAGAGATAAAGAGATAGAGCGAACAATAAGTATGTTGGGTTACTTATTGATGTGAAGACTGTGGAGAAGGTGTGCAAGAGAGAGAGCTAGGGATCACCAGCAAGCCCCAGGCACGCCTGATCAACAGCCTTCACCTGTTGCAAGTGAGAAGGCTATGGCTCAAGAGCTACACAGGAGCACATCCCCACCTGGAGGACAGCACCTGCCTGCAGATGCACAGCTGCAGCAACAGGATGAGCCTCAGCTGCCACAGGGACCCCTGGAGCAGCATAGGATGTATAGACAACCACCAAGGCCCAGGGTATACCACCCAAGGGTCACTCTCTTTGGAATGATCGATGAGGAGGAACAGGTGATTGATCTCTACAGGTTGAGGCCACCCAGCATCATTGCCCTGTATGAGGTCATCAAGGATCAGGTGGATCCGATTTACATCCATAACCATGCCCTATCTGGCTTGCAAAAACTCCCGTGTGCCATACACTTCATGGCAAGTGGCACCTTCCAGTCTACAGACGGTTACGCATCTGGCATGTCACAGGCCACATTCTCCAGGGTGCTGGCCCAGGTCTTGCCATCCCTCAAAAGCAAGGCCAGTACCTATATACATTTCTCCACCACCGAAATGGAGTGGATACATTTGAAGCAGGTCTTTTACACAAGGTGAGCATACCCAGGGTCATGGGTGCAATAGATTGTACCCATGTCCGTATCAAACTCCAGCACGTGCTGGACATATCTACATCAACAGACAGAACTTCCACTCCATGAATGTGTAGATGGTGTGTGACAGCAGCTTGAGTATAACAAATGTCTGTGCAAAATATCCTGGGAGCTGTCATGATTCATATATACTCAGAAATTCATCTGTACAGAGACACTTTGAAAATGGAACCTATACAGGGGGATGGCTTCTGGGTGAGTTAACAATACGAAATCACACCACATCCACATGTGCACACACAACACTGCTCAGCATGCTCTTCACTTACAGTTAGCATGTCCACCTCATTCACACAACATGTGCTTCTTGTCTAACCATGTTCCTCACTGTTCACAGATGATTCAGGCTATGGCTGCAGATCATGGCTAATCACCCCTGTCCTGAATCCCCAAACCGATGCCCAGGAGTGATACAACCAGGCTCATAGCAGAACAAGGAATGCCACTGAGTAAACTTTCCAGTTCCTAAAATCCCCCTTCAGGTGTTTGGATCACTTAGGGGGAGCATTGCAGTATGCACCAGGGAAAGTCTGCAACATCGTTATGGCATGTGCTATATATTACACAATATTGCGGTGGACACGAGACTTGTTGACGATATCCAGCCCCCACCCATACCTGATGACCCTCTGGGCATTGTCGAGGGTGAAGAAGGCCTAAGAGGGACGAGGATAAGAGACACATTGATCAGGGAACACTTCAGCTGTGAGTATAATACATGTATGCATGCATACATGCATACACACTCACCACTACACAAATGTTCTGTTTCACGCCACAGGATCAGTGACACAGCTCTGACACTGGCTGCAGTATGGACCACCATCATCAACCATTCCATGGATGAGTCATATTGGGGCTAGGGATTCCAATGACATCTGACACGTTGTCGTTCATGTTGATATTGCTACCTCAAGGATCTCATGCGTGCCTCCCTAGAAAGCAAGGTACAAGACTGTAACCATGTTCAGCATATCCCAAGGCTCCATAGGTACAAACTAAAGTATTTTGCTATGATCAGAGCCATAGCAACCATGGTACCCCTGTAGTGAGAGAGTCTCATCCAGTGCAATGCATTCAATAACACTCTGTCACATCAGGGATTAAGGGGACATTCGAGTGAACATGGGACCTGTAGTGTGCTAGAGCTGAAAAGAGCAGCAGAGGGATGGATCTACATTGGTAGTGTGTAGTGATGAGCGAGCGTGCTCGGCCGATGCTCGGATCGGCTCGAGCATCGCTCTGCTCGGCACATGGCGGTACTCGTCGAGTACCGCCATGTGCTCTCCCGCCATGTTCGGGTGGCGGGGATCTGTGCCGGAAGAGGCACAGATCCGAAGAAGCTCCGCTGGACCACCAGGGACTGGAGGTACGGGGGCATTGCGGAGATGAAGGGGGCATTGCGGAGATGAAGGGGGACATTGTGGAAGAGGGGCATAGACTCTATGCCCCTCTTCCACAATGTCCCCCTTCATCTCCGCTATGCCCGTCTTCCACAATGTGCCCCTTCATCTCCGCTATGCCCCTCTTCCACAATGTGCCCCTTCATCTCCGCTATGCCCCTCTTCCACAATGTCCCCCTTCATCTCCTCTATGGCATAGAGGAGATGAAGGGGGACATTGTGGAAGAGGGGCATAGCGGAGATGAAGGGGCACATTGTGGAAGAGGGGCATAGCGGAGATGAAGGGGCACATTGTGGAAGACGGGCATAGCGGAGCTGAAGGGGGACATTGCGGAGCTGAAGGGGGCATTCGGAGATGAAGGGGGCATAGCGGAGATGAAGGGGGCATTGACCAGGCACCCTCCCCTCATCAGAGCAGGGGGTGCCTGGTGTCGCCCCATTCATTTGAATGGGGCTCGGGTGCTCGGCCGAGCACTCGAGCCTCAGGGGGTGCTCGGTCAGAGCACCCGAGCACCCGAGCATCGTGGTGCTCGCTCAACACTAGTAGTGTGTTATACAACATAGAGGTCATGAAATGTGGATCAGATCTCCAGGGACACCATGCTGACCTATGTGTGTGCAGTGATATGTGCCCCTGACATGAATACACACATCTAAAAATATGTCCTAATAGCTCCATGAAACAAATATAGTTGGACTGCCACTGTGAGAGTGACAGTGGCAGCCCAAATATATCTGTTTCATTGAGCTATTAGGACAGATTTGTAGATGTGTGCATTCATGTCAGGGGCACATAGCCCTAGGATTGGTTGATATCCCCTTAGTTCTCCCCATAATGGGTTAAAGATGAGTATACAACACATTACAAAGCAATGGTTTGTGTACTCCCCTGTAACTGAGAATATTAAGTGGATAATCATGTTGAAGCTGTTGCATGACGATCAGTTGGAGGTTGATGTTTCAAATCCTGTCCTCTTGTCCCACAGGCATCCATAGCATGATCCATCCTTGAACAGAGGAGTTTCCATGTGACTGGACTGAAGTCTTGGTAACACTTCCATGAAGCTCACCCCTTGGTGTTTCAAGTGATTGTGTTGGTGATGCACTGTTTGATGTTCACAGCAACCTCTACTGGAACATTCTCATATAGACACAGAAGACACAAATTAATGTGTGTACTAACATCCAGGTATCAAACCTGTACAGTAAGAATGCTCATCTACAGAGTTGCCAGACCTTGTGGACAACACATGAGCAGTACAGTACTGTTTCAGAAGTATTCATATTTAGTTTAAATGTACCTATTGGGTGCTCATACAAGTGTTTAATGCATGTAGGCAATATACCCAGAAAACACATGTATGATTTAATGTAGTTTGAGACACAATAAAGAAGAACTATCACTGTTCAATCTGTGTCTGTATGAATAAATGTTGAATTAGACATGCCTCAATGCGGAACCACACTCAAGGCTAGAGTCTCCCTCATACATAAGAAGGCATGACCTACATCACAGGAGTCCACTAGTTGTTTGACCATGAGTGTACTTTGTGAAGTATTCATGCAATGAGATGATGGTCGTGATACACTAATGTGTGTTGTGAGTGATAAAGAGGTGATACAGGGGACGTGACTTGCACAGTGATGTAATGTCCATGATTTACATGTAGATCAATGTAACCAGTGTTCTGAGATTGCTTTGGTTTGACATATCTCAGTACTTGGGCTACATTACCAAACAAACAGGCTAAGTGGACAAGTGATATCACTGGTGATGTCTGTTACAACCTTAGTAATACATCAACACAACTTACAAGATAGCACAATGCTCATCCTAAGGTTTCAATGAGTGTGCTACACATTGAAACTTAGAACGATCATTGGGTTCTCCAGGAAGTTATGCTTGATTCTGACTTACTGGAGAACCCAATGCTCCGCCTAGGATTTCAATGGGTAGCACACACATTGAAATCCTAGGGCGACCTTTGGGTTCTCCAGGATGTCAGTTTCACAATAAGAGTTAGAATCACACATATCTGACTGTATGTTCTGTCTTCTATCCTGCTTGTTAGTTCTCAGCTAAGTTAAATAGGTGTTTGGTTAACCCCTTAAACCACAACAGCCGATGCAGATGAATGTTCAAGTGTTGCACCAGTTGATGTGCTAAGGGGTATGTTTTGTTGTTCAAATTCAACACACATCATGGCCATATAACACTGTCATGTTATATGGCTCCAGGGATGGATTGCCAGTTGAATTTGTACAACGGTGTGTGTGTGAACCCATGTTGTGACATCCCAAAAACATGTTACTTAGGCATAAGTTGTGTTCACTGCATTGCTTGGCAATGCATTGGAGACAACTCTGCCACCCAATATATCACTAAATACAAAGTATATCAGACAGGATACAAAAGCACAATGTTTTTTTTATTTACGGGGGAAAATAACAACTTGGGCTGTTTATTTCTTTTTTGGGGGGGGACTTTTGACTGGGTGCCCGATGTTGATGCCCTGGCTGACCACCTGGTCACCCTTTGCACCCTAGGTGTAGCTTCAGGGGTCACACTGGAGGGAGTGGTGGGTGCAATGGACCCCTCTGTTGACCACAGCTCCCTCTCCACATACAGGTTCTCCCTGCGGTTGTGGTCTCTGAACTCCTCCAGCAGCTGCCCCATCAGGTCCATCATCCCTGTTTGGTACTGACGGACTTGTGTGATCAGTACCGTGAGCTCTAACTCAAGGGCATGTATTCTCGCCTTGATTCTTGAGGTGTTCCTCTGGGATTCCCTTCTGTGCCTTGTGATATTTGTGTTGGTCCTGTGGCATTCCCGGAGTAGCCTCCTCTGTAGCACCAGGCACTTCTCCTCCATCCCCCTGATGTGTGCGCTTCAATCCCCAATGAGTCTGCTTCTGCTGAGTCTACTGCTGCTGTGTCTGCTGCTCCTGAGTCTGCTGCTGCTGTGTCTGTTGGCGGGGCTGTGTCTGCTGGAGGAGTGGCTTCTGCACATGAGGGGTGTGTGCCCACCCCATCTAGGGACTCGAGCTGCCAAATGACGTCTGGGGTGGTGGTGAGGTATAGTGTTCCATCGGGATAGGGCGCTGGGGCTCCCCAATCAGGCCCAGGTGTTGGTAATCCAGTGGCCAAGGGTCATACCTTGGCCACTGATAGGTGCTTGGCACCCACCTGGGATCATACCTGGGACCATGCTGTGGAGCCATCCAGGAGGATAGGTCCATCTGGTGAGAATATGGCCCATATTGTTTGGTGGCCACTGTACCGGGCAGCCATTGCCTCCCTGGTGGTGGTAGTGCTGCTGCTGGAGGGTAGTAGCTTGTGGAGGTGGTGGGATGCATCCACCTGTCCTCCTTTTTCATCCAGGCACTGTACTGTGGTGGTGTGGTAGGTGTTGTTGCAGGTGGAGCAGCCAGTGTTGGAGGAGCCAGTGTTGGAACAGCCAGTGTTGGTGGAGCCAGTGTTGGAGCAGCCAGTGTTGGAGCAGCCAGTGTTGGATCAGGTGTGGATGGTGGGTAAGGTGACCACCGGGTGGTCCCCTCCTCTGTATACTCCTCACTGTGTGGTGATTTAGCCTCCTCCATGGGCTCCTGCTGTGCTGGAGGCCTGTAAGCTGTGTGGATGAATGAGATGGTGTGATTAGTAAACATATCAATGATAGGATTAACAGGATAGTAACTGTTAATTTCACCTTGTTGTAATATTGTAGCCAAAATTGCACCATTTAGAAATGGAAACTTCATTGGAATGGTTTACAGAGTGTGCTTGCAAATGAGACACCCTTTGTAGACCATTCCAATGAATTTTTCATCTCTAAATGCCGCAATTTCTGTTCTGCTGAAGAGCCTCCGTCTGGTCAAATGACTGAAATCACCAGCTGTCACATACAGCAATATCTGTCTAACCATGAGGGTTTGAGGGATAGGACTTACATCGATCCACATCTTTTTACAATGCCTACAATATCACATCAAGGTGAAATTAACCATTACTATCCCGTACAAGGTACACAGATAGAAGAATGGTCTGATTTCTATGTGGATATGTACCTTTCATATGGATCCAAAAATATCCTTACAAGATATGAACCCAGAGATCAGTTCAGTATGTGTGATTTCCTTACTGGCTATATATGTGCAACCATCAAAACCTAACTTTTTTATATACTCAGTGAACACATACCTAGTATATCCCACCTTACTTAGATGGGATATACTAGGTATGTTTTTATTTATGATATCAATATGTTAGGTTTTGAAGGTTGCACATATATAGCCAGTAAGGCAATCACATGTGTTGAACTGATCTCTGGGTTCATATTTTGTTAGGATATATTTGTACCCACATGAAAGATACATATCCACTTAGACATCAGACAATTTTTCTTTGTGTACATATCTTTTTTTAACAGATCTGCAGTACGATTCAACTGTTATTCATCCCCATACAATACAAGATTTTGAGGTAGTTTACATGTGACTCTCTGGTTGTCATGATGGTGTCCTATGCAGTGCATTGTGATGCATGGGATACCACCCTGGCAAACGCAGATTGATGAACTTGACAGAATCCAGTCCATGAGGTCTCTTCCAGTTCAGTCCTGAAGGCCAACAATCAGGCCAGTAGTGAAGGATATATCTGATTAAGGCCTGTTTTTTTTCTGGATAAGCCCATCCATCCTTCTGAGTGAGCCAGCCGTGCCCAGAAATATCCATCATTCATGGCCTGTTGGTGACCAAACTACAATGGTTAATATTTGGTTCCCATGTGTATCCTGCAAATAGTGGGTGGTGTACCATCTATCCATGGCATCACCACTCCAGAGGATCCATGTGGGAATCAACTGTGAGATATGTAATTTCAAGTTACAGTAAATGATTTCATATACAACCCAAAGGCCTTCTTGTTTGTCTTTTTTAATTCCGAGGAATTATGTTAGGCCTGTGTGTTGCACATACACCCAGTTATTCTCAGTGGCACTGTGATGTGTGACCTGATCCATCTTCTTTGTGATTCAGTGAGCAGTGATGAAGACCTGATAAACTGAAAATGATGATGACTTCTTCAGTGATCTCATTTCCCCATTTCCAGTGTTTGCTATGGGGTCTATGCAATGAGACCTTTGCAACTTGATTAATTTTATTGAATAGTCTCCATAGACTAGCATGAGTATTGGTGAAATGCGGGTATGTAAGGATTAATTTCTTTCCATCATCTTTTTTCACCGATTAGTGATTGTCCCCTGTATAGCATGTAGTCGTTACCCTATCGATTCGTGTTCTTATTATTGGTTAACCCTTTGAGTACTGGAGGGGTTGCCAAAGCATTGTTGAGCGATGCATTGATGATCCCTCTAGAACTCAAGGGGTTATGTGCTGGGTTCCCTGTGGGTACATGGGTGACATTGTGTAGGAGCAGTTATGATGTTTAACATACACTTTTATCTTTGGCATGTATCTTTGTGTGGATTTGTGATCAGCACAGCAACATGAGGGTTGACCTGGGACTTGGACAGGTTTGGGCCTGGTTGAACCTTGACATTTGTCCTTGAATTGTGTCCTGTTTTAACCATCAGGGTGCTGTGTTGGTGCAGTAGTGTGGATGCATGATGGGCATGTGTTGAGATGTGCCTGTGTTTGTGTGTAATGGTTGTGTGGATTGATGTGGTGTGTGGTTATGTGAAGATGCACTTACCGGTAGTGTGGAGGCTCCTCTCTTCCCCAGTGTCAGATCCTCCAGGGACTCCTTCACTAAGTGCGGAGTACAGGTTATGCTGCACCATCTCCTCCCATCCGCAGAAGGTGATAGGGGCAGGTGGCCCACCTCCGGTGCCTCAGGCCTGCTTGGCGATTTCAGCCAACTTGTCATTCACCACCCTCCTGCAGTCGCCCCATTGTTTCTTGATGGAGTCCACATCCCGTCTGCATCTGGACACTGCGTTCCCCCAGCTGTAGATCTGGTTCCAGGCAGCCTTCCTCCACGCTGACAGGCCAAGGACCTTCTCCCTCGGGTAGAAGATGCTCTCCCTCTCCATGACAGCAATGAGAGCCCTGTTCTCCTCTTCGGAGTAGCGAGGATCCCTGATTCTCTCCTCCTCAGCTCTGGCCTGCGTGGGGTCATACCAGAGTGTCCTGCCTGCGCTGCCCCTGCCTGTGTGTGGTGCTTCCCAGAAGGTACCCCTTGTCCCACTGCAGGTTCTGTCCTTGTCCTCTGTGTGCCTGCTCTTCTGGGTCAGCTCCCCCTCCGCCCTGCGGATCTCCCTCTCCCACCCCTACTCTGCTCAGGGATGCCCTCCTGACCTTCCTCCTCCTCTTCCACTACTCTCTTCATCCCTTTCTCCTGTCCTCCTCTCCTCGCCATCATTCACCCACTCACACCCAGGCACTCCCACAGGCCCACTCACTCTCTGTCACACTCTTTCACTCACAGATTCACACTGTAAAGATAAAGTTTAAAAAAATGTGTAAAGTGTTAGGAAAAAAATACTATGTGTATGTATGTGTTTGTGTGGGTGTATGTGCTATGTGCAAAAGTGTGCTATGTGTCTATTTAAATGTAAATCTCGCCTCTCCAAAATCCTTCTACCTTACTTCTCTGTATGCTTCTCTCTCTCCCTCTCTCTAAATGCTATCCTCCGCTCCTGGGTCCTGTGATCTAGCTCGCCAAAACTCGAAACACAGACAAGGTGTGACCATTATTTTGGGGTATATATAGGTGTATTTGAACGTTTGATACTTTGGGGCCTTCGGATTGGCTGTAGGTGTGAATTTTGTTTGTGCATCTATCAGGGTTGATAGACAACGTCGGCCGTTATGTTACATTTTGACTTAAGCTGTGTTTTAACAAGTGATTGGGATGCTCGGTGATGCGAAAAAAGGTACATAGCAGGTTTTTGTGTTACATGTTTTTGTTGTGCCTACGCTCGTTAGCTATTCTCGTAGACTATCTATTAACCCTTTGAGTGCCAAGTGGGTACATTGTACGAGTTTGGACAGCTGTACCCGCTGTGCCAAGCTCGTACAATGTACCCACTAAAATGCGGTCACTGCATGAGCCGGTATAACCGGCATGCAGTGACCGCATTTTAAAAAAAAAAAAGGTGGGCAATCGTGGGGGGACATGAGGATCACTCCTCATGTCTCCCCTGTTATTGATCTCCCAGCCGATCGCGCTGGGAGATCAATAAAGGAAGAGGAGAAGCGCAGCAGAAGCGCAGCTTCTCCTCTTCCGTCTCTCCTACCCGAACTTCCGGGTAGGAGTGGGCGGGACCGGGGGAAGCCTCACAACGTCATCAGTGACATGTCACTGATGACGTTGGGGAAGTTTCCCCGGTCCCATTCACTCCTACCGGTGGTAGGAGTGAAGGGCAGGAGAGCTTCTGCTCTCCTGCAGTCGCCAAATTGGTCTCCCAGCCTATCGGCTGGGAGATCAATTACTTGGGGGACACCAGGAGGGGTCCTGATGTCCCCCACGAGGTCTGAATATATAAAAAATAAAATAAATAAAAAAAAAAACACAAAACTAACCCTGTGAGTGCCGCAGTGGTCCCCAGCACATTGCTTTGCAATGTGCTGGAGACCCTTGTAGCACTCACAGGGTCTTTTCTTTGGGTTTTTTTTTTTTTTTTTTTTAAAGACCTCATTGGGGGGATCAGGGGGGATCCTGATGCCCCTCAATGAGGTCTATTATTAAAAAAAAAAAAAAAAAAAAAAAAATTTTAACCCTGTGTGTGCCACAGGGGGGGGTCAAATGCACCCCCCCCCTCCTGTGGCACACACAGGGCTTCTATCATTACTTTGTTACTAGAGATTGTTGGGGGGCCATCAGGATTTGTTCTGATGGCCCCCCAACAAGCTCTGATTACAAAGTAATAATAAAAAAAAAAATTAACCCTCTGAGTGCCAGAAGGGTCCAATGCATTGCTTTGCAATGCGCTGGAAACCCCTTTGGCACTCACAGGGACATTTATTTTGATTCCTTTTTTTTTTTTTTTTTTTAAGACCTCGTTGGGGGGAATCAGAGGGGTCCTGATACCCACCAATGAGGTCCATAATAAAAAAAAAAGTAAAGAAAAAAAAATTAACCCTGTGTGTGCCACAAGGGGGGCCAATGCAGCCCCCCTTCTGTGGCGCACACACAGGGCATTTATCATTACTTCGTTATCAGAGATTGTTGGGGGGCCTTCATGATTGGTCCTGATGGCCCCCCAACAAGCTCTGATTACCAAGTAATGATTAAAAAAAAAATTAACCCTCTGAGTGCCAGAAGGGTCCAATGCATTGCTTTGCAATGCGCTGGAGAGCCCTTTGGCACTCACAGGGACATTTATTTTGATTCCTTTTTTTTTTTTTTTTAAGACCTCATTGGGGGGAATCAAAGGGGTCCTGATACCCACCAATGAGGTCCATAATAAAAAAAGTAAAGAAAAAAAATTAACCCTGTGTGTGCCTCAAGGGGGGCCAATGCAGCCCCCCTTCTGCGGCGCACACACAGGGCATTTCTCATTACTTCGTTATCAGAGATTGTTGGGGGGCCATCATGATTGGTCCTGATGGCCCCCCAACAAGCTCTGATTACCAAGTAATGATTAAAAAAAAATTAACCCTCTGAGTGCCACAAGGATCCAATGCATTGCTTTGCAATGCGCTGGAGACCCCTGTGGCACTCTCCGGGTCCCCTGTTTGTGGACATATATATATATTTTTTTACTAAGACCTCATTGGGGAGGGATCAGGGGGTCCTTATGCCCCTCAATGAGGTATATAATAAAAAAAAAAAATTAAAACACAAATTAACCCTGTGTGTGCCACTAGGAGGGGAGTTCAATGCCGACCCCCTTCCTGTGGCACACACAGGACTTTTTATCAACACTGGTAGTCACAGATCTCCCATACACACTATCAAACACTGCCCCACCATCCTTGCTCCTCTGCTCATACCCACACACACTGCCTAATCCCTCACCCTCCCACATACTTTGTTACACTTGTAGTCACAGGTCCGCACGTACACCAGCTGACGCCCTAGCTTCTTTCATCTGTTAGCCATAAAATCACACATACACTGTTTGCTTTACCATTTCTGTTTCACTGGTAGCTACGCTCCTGTAGCGTAAATTGGTATGTCAACCCACAGCAGTGGGGTACCATTTTTCTTAGGCTGGCAAGAAGTCCTCCTAGGAAATCCCACGCCATTGAACCATTTTAGTATCTTTGAAGTGACTGATGTGTAAAACAAAATTTTATTTTTTCCTGTAGCACCACATTCTGGAAATAGTTGTGCCAACTAACTTAGGGGTAAAAAGGCAAGTGACCCCTCATTAGATGCGGCAGGTTGTCTTCTTTCCAAAATGGTATGGTTTATCTACCTTTTCTTCAATGCTGAAGGTGTTATAGTCATTTTCGTACAGGCAAGTCAGGTTTGAGAAAATGTTAGAAACATCAGAGGTTGTAGTAGGTATAGTTTTCTACTTCTAGCACCCCCTAAGGTAGTTCAACTCATACCAATGGGGTGTCATTTGACTCCTAAGAGCACTAGCAAACAAATGCAGTTGAAAATTCCATGGTTTTCACAGCGCTCCATACATTTGAAGGGGCAGAAATGTAAAAAAATGCAATTTTTTTCCTATATCGCCTCCTTCTGGAAACATTTATGCACACCAGTATTGGGGTAAGAAGGCAAGTGACCCCTCATTAGATGCGGCAGGTTGTTTTCTTTCCAAAATGGTATGGTTTATCTACCTTTTCTTCAATTCTGAAGGTGTTATAGTCATTTTCGTACAGGCAAGTCAGGTTTGAGAAAATGTTAGAAACATCAGAGGTTGTAGTAGGTGTAGTTTTCTACTTCTAGCACCCCCTAAGGTAGGTCAACTCATATCAATGGGGTGTCGTTTGACTCCTAAGAGCACTAGCTAATGAATGCAGTTGAAAATTCCATGGTTTTTACAAAGTTCCATACATTTGAAGGGGCAGAAATGTAAGAAAATGCCTTTTTTTTCACTAGCGCCACCTCCTGGAAGCATTTGTGCATACCAGCCTTTGGGTAAGAAGGCACGTGACCCCTCATTAGATGCGGAAGGATGTTTTCTTTCCAAAATGGCATTGTTTCTCTACCTTTTCTGCATATCTATTATGGTTATAACCATTTTAGTGCAAGCAGATAATTTCAAAAACAAAAGTGTCAGGTTTACGTACGTGTTCCTAGCACCCACATATTCTATGTTAACCCACACAAATAGGCTACCATTTTTCTCATGTTGGTAGCAGGTACTGAATACAGCAGGAAATGTTATGGTTTTCAAAGATTTTAGTATCTTTGAAGTGGTGGAAATGTAAAAAAACATGTATTTATTCCCATAGCGCCACCTTTTGGAAATATTTGTGCACTTCAGCCCAGGGGGTAGAAAGGCAAGTGACCCCTCAATTGATGCGGGAGAATGTCTACTTTCCAAAATGGTATACCTTTTATACCTTTCCTTCATGTCTCTAACAGTTATGGACATTTTAGTACAAGCCGCCATTTTCGAAGAAGCAAACAGGTAGGTGTAGTGATGTGCTTCTGGCACCCCTAAGGTAGGTCGACTCATTCCAGTGGGGTGTCATTTTTCTCCTAAGAGCACTAGCTAATGAATACAGTTGGAAATGCCATGGTTTGCACAAATTTCAGTACATTTGAAGGGGCAGAAATGTAAGAAAATGCCTTTTTTTTTCATTAGCGCCACCTTCTGGAGGCATTTGTGCTCTCCAGGCTTGGGGTAACAAAGCAAGTCACCCATCAATAGATGCGGCAGGGTGTCTTCTTTTCAAAATGGTATGGTTTGTGTACCCTTTCTTCACTTCTGTAGTTGTTATAACCATTTGGGTACAGACAAGTAATGTTTGAGAAAATGTTTGAAACATTTCAGGTTGTAGTAGGTGTCGTTTTGCACTTCTAGCGCCCCCTGAGGTAGTTGAACTCATACCAATGGGGTGTCATTTTTCTCCTAAGAGCGCTAGCTAATGAATACAGTTGGAAATGCCATTGTTTGCACAAATTTCAGTACATTTGAAGGGGCAGAAATGTAAGAAAATGCCTTTTTTTTTCCATTAGCGCCACCTTCTGGAGGCATTTGTGCACTCCAGGCTTGGGGTAACAAAGCAAGTCACCCATCAATAGATGCATCAGGGTGTCTTCTTTTCAAAATGGTATGGTTTGTGTACCCTTTCTTTACTTCTGTAGTTATTATAACCATTTGTGTACAGACAAGTAATATTTGAGAAAATGTTAGACAAATTTGAGGTTGTAGTAGGTGTCGTTTTGAACTTCTAGCGCCCCCTGAGGTAGTTAAACTCATACCAATGGGGTGTCATTTTTCTCCTAAGAGCACTAGCTAATGAATACAGTTGGAAATGCCATGGTTTGCACAAATTTCAGTACATTTGAAGGGGCAGAAATGTAAGAAAATGCCTTTTTTTTTCATTAGTGCCACCTTCTGGAGGCATTTGTGCACTCCAGGCTTGGGGTAACAAGGCAAGTCACCCATCATTAGATGCGGCAGGGTGTCTTCTTTTCAAAATGGTATGGTTTGTGTACCCTTTCTTCACTTCTGTAGTTGTTATAACCATTTGTGTACAGACAAGTAATGTTTGAGAAAATGTTAGAAAAATTTGAGGTTGTAGTAGGTGTCATTTTGCACTTCTAACGCCCCCTGAGGTAGTTAAACTCATACCAATGGGGTGTCATTTTTCTCCTAAGAGCACTAGCTAATGAATACAGTTGGAAATACCATGGTTTGCACATATTTCAGTACATTTGAAGGGGCAGAAATGTAAGAAAATGCCTTTTTTTTTCATTAGTGCCACCTTCTGGAGGCATTTGTGCACTCCAGGCTTGGGGTAACAAGGCAAGTCACCCATCATTAGATGCGGCAGGGTGTCTTCTTTTCAAAATGGTATGGTTTGTGTACCCTTTCTTCACTTCTGTAGTTGTTATAACCATTTGTGTACTGACAAGTAATGTTTGAGAAAATGTTAGAAAAATTTGAGGTTGTAGTAGGTGTCATTTTGCACTTCTAACGCCCCCTGAGGTAGTTAAACTCATACCAATGGGGTGTCATTTTTCTCCTAAGAGCACTAGCTAATGAATACAGTTGTAAATTCCATGGTTTTCACAAATTTCAGTACATTTGAAGGGGCAGAAATGTAAGAAAATGCCTTTTTTTTCATTAGCGCCATCTTCTGGAGGCATTTGTGCACACCAGGCTTGGGGTAAGAAGGCAAGTTACCCCTCATTAGATGCGGCAGGTTGTCTACTTTTCCGAAATATATAGTTTTATATAGTTATTCCACTGTTTTAGGGTAGTTTTACCACAAAAACCCTAGAATGCGCATATTAGTTTATAAAGTTGAAAATGTAATTTTGCGCTGCTGGTGATTAGGGCTCTACGCTAGCCATGGACGTAGGTAAAACTATACAAATTTGGTATTTTTTTACTCAGGGGACTCGAGGCTTTTTCAAATAATTGAAACTTTTTCAATCAAGGTAAATATTTTTGATACATAGTATGTGATTTTAGCAAAATGAGTAAATTTTCACTTTTTTTTGTCATTATGACATCATAGCTTTTTGCACGATGTAAAATTCTCTTCATGTAAGATATCACAAGAAAGCTCAATTCGTTCTGAAAAAAACAATATATAGTTTTCCATATGTAACTAAAAATCCCCAGAGGAAATCAAGCCTAAACGGAAGGATAGCAAAAATGTTGAAAAAGTGTCTGGCCTGCAGGGTTCAGGAAATGGCCCGAGCCTCTGGCACTGAAGGGGTTAAATCCACCGTAAATCTTGTGTTATTTGAGAGCGATGTGCCTTTTCCCATTAACGGTGGTGTTAACGGCTGCCTGTAAATCGAGCCCTAAATGTCAATACCAAACAAAAGCTTAAGGTTACACAGAGAAGTATGGGACTTCAAATTCTGAACATAACAAAAAGAGTCCGAAAAAAGTGTGGATTCGTCAGCAAAGGTTTATGACATAATTGAAACATTTAAGCGACTAAAATGGAGATGGGCAGGCCACATTGCAAGAATACCTGTAAATGGACCAAATGAATTTTGGAATGGATTCCACTCTATAATAAACACCCAAGAAGAAGACCAAAGACAAGATGGATTGATGAAATTAACATGTTGTTGGTACACAGTGGCATCAAAAAGTACAAGACTGAAGTTGTTGGAAACTTTCTGAGGAGGCCTTCATCCTGCAGTGGATCAACAACAGATGAAGATGATTATATATAAGAAGAAGACCAAAGACAAGATGATTAAATTACCAAATTTGTTGGTGCACAGTGCAACAAAAATAGCAAGACTGAAATTGTTGGAAACGTAATGAAGATGATTATATATATATATATATATATATATATATATATATATATATATATATTACTTCACCAGTGCGGTGAACCCATGAGTGGCAGAGGCAGAGAAGTATCCAACATATGAGTTGCAATGCGTTGGATACCTGTGTGGTACTCAAAGGTTAATGTATTTTTTTTTTTGAAGTTCAGACCTCATGGTGGGGCATCAGGACTCCTCCCGATGCTCCCCAGCTATTCAGCTGAGAGATCAATAGAGTTGACCCAGGGGAGCAAGATAGCTCCCCTGCTTCCATCCTACCCAAACTGCCAGGTAGGAGTGGAAAGGACCGGCAAACCCTCTCACTTCAATGAGTTACTTTCACTGTTGGCTACTGGTGGTATATTAGGAATAGGGGAAAAACTCCCCTACTTTCTCATTTCCAGTTCACTTGTCCCCAGACTCCCAGACTCTGAGGTGACTCAATATTAGTGTGCACTCATGTTCAAATCACTGCACGACTCTACTGAACTCCCTGCTCCCACAAACTGTGCATGCTTCTGAAACGCCATCATCTCTGTCATTCACCTGCTTGTGTAATGATGGCCAAGAAACACTGCATGCATAAGGACTCCCTGGTACAATTATTCACATGCCTTTTCAACCCCGCTTACTGTCACTCACCTGGAATTCCCCTTACTGAAACTCAGACACATGCCTCTAGACAACCCTTTACTTTCATTCACCTCCTGCCCCCTTTCTTTCATTCCATTTACTCACACCCCTCCACCCCCATTAGTGTCGCAAACATGCCTCTGACCCATTCTTCATACTACTCACTCTCATATCTCCTCCGCCCCTGTACTTCCACATACAGCCATGCCTCTACTCACCCTTCCTACTACTCAACCACATGATTCCCCCCCAATGGCATTCACCCATATGCCTTCAAATACATACCCTTTACCACAATTCACCCACCTGCATGCCCCTGTGCACTCTCTTATTGCCATTCATCAAGCTGTCTCCATACCTGAGATTAAATATTTTAAGATACAGTTTTACATGGGCAATGATGAGCTTCGATAGTTAGTTTTAAATAAACATAAAGCAATGTTTTGGTTCAATGTAGTTCAGTCTCCTCTGCTCCCTCTCATTCTGGATCCATTCTGGCTATTTCTACAGAATCCTAGAGTTGAATGATTATCTGGACAAGTGTCTTTCACCTTTACCTTCATTTACTAACATTGCCTCACACAGACGAATAAGCCTTCAATAAGCTCTTGTATGGCATCATTTGTTGTTGAAGGCTATTTTGTACCTAAAGCACACAAGAACTTCATAGATGCCTTCAGCAAAAAAGAAGGCACACCAACAATGACATCAAATACATGATTGCCTGACTGATCTCCCTCCAGGAGCCAAAATCCTATTTGGATGGATTTTTCCCCTCTCGGAGTCCAAAATAGTGAGTTAAAGACTACAATCAGTGAACCAGTCATTGTCTTTGATCCGCTTGTGCTTAATCAGAGCTATCCTTAACACCTGACTGGTTTATGTATTGTGAGGACCGGTGTTAAGAATCAGTGCCTTAAAGGGGATCTTCCACCCCTTTACAACTTTGCCTAAATAGTTTTGTCATATATCGTAGATAATGAAAAGTGTATACATTAAAAAAAAACAATGCTTGTTTGTTGAACTTAAAAGAATAAATACAGCTTTTACCTACTTCTAGGCAGATTGCGGTTACCTGATCTGTACCACAGTCTGCCTCTCTGCCTCTCTCTGTCCAGCCCCCTCCGATTATGGAGGCTTTCTTTCTGTAAGTTGGAGCGCTCTCATTGGCAGAGATCGATTTCTGGCCAATGAGAGTGCTCCACCTTACAGACAGAAAGCTTCCATCATTGGAGGAGGCTGGATAGAGAGGCAGACTGTGGTACAGATCAGGTAACTGCAGTCTGCCCGGAAGTAGGTAAAGAGCTGTATTTATCCTTTTAATTTCGCCAAACAAGCGCTTTTTTTTTTTTTTTTAAATGTATACACTTTTCTTTATCTACGATATATGCCAAAACTATTTAGGCAAAGTTGTAAAGGGGTGAAAGATCCCATTTAAGTTCTAGAGAGGACTTCAACGCTTTGAATTGTGTTGGTGACCTCGCTGTCAGCCAAGGAGTTTAATGTTAACAGAGCTCCATATCTCACTCTTCACTTTAGTCAAAATGAAGCAAATGCGTTTCTAGACTTTTGCAATCGAATAGATTAACTTGTGTAATGAAATAGCTTTATAGTAGCTTAACCATTTTGACTGCCAGCAGGATGTTCAATGCATTGTTTTATGCTCAAAGAATTGAATGGAATCTTACCCTAAGAATAAGTCTTTCTTAATATGTTTAAATGGGATTCAATGTTCTTTTGTAACAAAGAGTGCTGTAAAGGTGATACCGTTTAATGACTAACTTGAGAACATAGAAAGTACAAGCTATAAGGACAATAAGGTCCTTTCTTCAGGCATGAGGTAAAAAATAAAGCTAGAATAGCACTGCATTTATATTTACAGAATATAATATACATTTGGAACAAATTATATGAGTGCACAGTTAGTAAACATCCAGTCTGCATAAGTATGAAATTAAATGTTCATTAACACAGAGATGTGAATAGCCTGTTAGTCTGGAAGTTGGCAAGATCCAGCTATATACAATCTTTGTCACAAGATGTTCTGTTTATTATGAGACATGAAGCCCATCCCAAGGCTCAGGCCTGATTTAAAGGGATAGTAATACTTCGTTTTAACTTTATTTTATTTTGTAGGCATTAAAAAAACATGAAGAATGATACAAGTCTTATCTATCAAACCTTTATGGTTTAAGAGATATTCACAAACAAAGTATCCCCCCCCCTGTTCAACCAGATCAGAAGGGAGATGCCCAGGTAGACTGCAGAGAGGGACAATCTTCAATTAAGATAAGGGAAAAAGCTGAAAAACTTGTCAAGGGGGGAAGGGCTTTCATTGTTTTCATACAAAGAAAATTGTCCCCTTCTGTTATCTGTCCTGTCATACAACCAGACTCACATCTGAGAAGAGATGGCTTACACTAGGTAAAAGGGGCGGAGAGGTTTGCTTGTGAATATCTCATAAACCATAAAGGTTTGAGAGATACGACTTATATCATTCTTCATGTTTTTTTAATGCCTACAAAATAAAATAAAGTTAAAACGAAGTATTACTATCCCTTTAATGTGTCAAAAATAACCATTAATTTAAATTCACAGTCTTTCTTTTCCTCTGTTTTCTAAAGTTCCCTTTGAGTATGGTGACCAAAAATCCTGGACAACTGGGGTGTAAACTTTTTTTGTATACTGTGTGGTGGGGGTCTGTTTATTCTTTTCCTCAATGTCTGTCTAGTTTCCCCAATATAGTATCCTCATGTAGAGCACTGTGTGCATGTTATGACGTATACAACATTTGATGTGGAGCAAGTGAACTTGCCAACTCCCAGTGATCAGTGATCTACTCTACTGGCTAACATGGTACCACCTTTTTTCCTTAATATATTTAACAAATAAACTTACTTAGGTAGATGTTGCTACAGCTTAGCTGTATTTCTGTCTATATATTTTATGCATTGTGAAAGCAATTAACTTTGTTGAAGTCTGACTCTAGGTAACACTTCCTCACAGCAAATAAATGGGCTTCAATACACCTGAATGACTCATAAGGGATAAAAGTTGTGACCAGATTACAATAAGCAGTGGACTACAAGAGAAAGTACTTACAAGTAAAAGTAAAAAAAATATGTATATACATGTACACAACTGACTTCTGTTTGAAGGACACCTACCGAAGTCCTTCTGATTAACAAATTAAGAGCCACTTAATCCTCCATATTTCCCTTTAATATGGAGTTAATGAAGGTCAGGAAAATAAATGCCATTTCCAGACGTAGTACAAAGAGCTCAAGAGAGTTTACCATATTGATTCAGAAACCCAAACATCTGGCCTGGGAAGCCTCATTAATTCTCAGATCTCTGCATCATAAATTGTGTTTTAAAGGGATAGTAATACTTCGTTTTAACTTTATTTTATTTTGTAGGCATTAAAAAAACATGAAGAATGATATAAGTCGTATCTCTCAAACCTTTATGGTTTATGAGATATTCACAAGCAAAGTTCCCCTCCCCGCCCCTTTTTCCTAGTGTAAGCCATCTCTTCTCAGATGTGAGTCTGGTTGTATGACAGGACAGATAACAGAAGGGGACAATTTTCTTTGTATGAAAACAATGAAAGCCCTTCCCCCCTTGACAAGTTTTTCAGCTTTTTCCATTATCTTAATTGAAGATTGTCCCTCTCTGCAGTCTATCTGGGCATCTCCCTTCTGATCTGGTTGAACAGGGGGGGGATACTTTGTTTGTGAATATCTCTTAAACCATAAAGGTTTGAGAGAAAAGACTTACATCATTCTTCATGTTTTTTTAATGCCTACAAAATAAAATAAAGTTAAAATGAAGTATTACTATCCCTTTAAGCATTCTAAACTAGCTATACAATATATCAAACAATAGACAAATTTGTGTAATCTGAACTGGCACAGGAAATTACAAGAAAACATTAACCCCTTAACACCCACGTGCCATGTTTTCATGATTTCCCTTAAGGACCGGTGGCGGTCATAGCACATCATGCACATTTTACTTACAACATTCCTCCGGGAGCATTGTAATTAGAAACGGGGGGTGAAATTGACCTCTCCAAGACTGGAGCGGTCTCTCTCAATCCCCAGCGCGGCGTACCAGTACGCGACACAGGTCACGACTACCAGCACATCGGAGAGACCAAAGTAGTCCTTAAGGGAAGGTTACTTCCCAGGACCCTGGTAATTAAGGGGTCAAAGCAACTTGTATTTTAACAGTAAGACGGTGATGTACCAAGAAATGGAGCCGTGTATGGGCAAACCAACTACACTATAAAATACAAAAAATTATTCCTAAAATTGTCATTGATTTTATTGGGGCAATTAATCCTTTGAATACTTCACAATACTTTAACCCCTAGAGTGCCAGGTGGGTACATTGTACGAGTTTGGACAGCTGTACCCGCTGTGCCAAGCTCGTACAATGTACCCACTAAATGCGGTCACTGCATAAGCCGGTATAACCGGCATGCAGTGGCTGCATTAAAAAAAAAAATAGCCTGGCATCTATGGGGGGACATGAGGATCACTCCTCATGTCCCCCCTGTTATTGATCTCCCAGCCGATCGCGCTGGGAGATCAATAACGCAAGAGGAGAAGCGCAGCTTCTCCTCTCCCCTCTCTCCTACCCGAACTTCCGGGTAGGAGTGGGCGGGACCGGGGGAAGCCTCCCAACATCATCGGTGACATGGTGACATGGTCACCGATGACGTTAAGGAAGTTTCCCCGGTCCCGCTCACTCCTACCGGTGGTAGGAGAGAAGGGCAGGAGATCTTTTGCTCTCCTGCGGTCGGCTGGGAGATCAATAACTGAAGGGACACCAGAAGGGGTCCTGATGTCCCACACGAGGTCTGAAAGCTTAAAAAAAAATAATAATAAAAAAAAAAATAAAAGGGCAAAGTAACCCTGTGAGTGCCACAGGGGTCCCCAGCACATTGCTTTGGGGGGATTTTTTTTTTTTTCAGCAAGACCTAATTGGGGGGATCCGGGGGGGTCCTGATGCCCCTCAATGAGGTCTATAATTAAATAAATAAATAATTTAACCCTGTGTGTGCCACAGGGGGGGTCAAATGCACCCCCCCCCCCGTGGCGCGCACAGGGCTTTTACCATTACTTTGTTACCAGAGATTGTTCGGGGGGGGGCATCAGGATTGGTCCCGATGGCCCCCCAACAAGCTCTGATTACAATGTAACGATAAAAAAAAAAAAATTAACCCTCTGAGTGCCACAAGGGTCCAATGCATTGCCTAGCAATGCGTTGGAGACCCCTGTGGCACTCACAGGGACACTTATTTTGATTACTTTTATTTTTTTTGTAAGACCTCATTGGGGGGATCAAGGGGGTCCTGATACCCCTCAACGAGGTCTATAATAAAAAAATGTAAATTAGAAAAAAAATTAACCCTGTGTTGTGCCACTGGGGGGGGTCCAGTGCAGCCCCCCTCCTGTGGCACACACAGGGCTTTTATCATTACTTTGTTATCAGAGATTGTTGGGGGCCATCAGGATTGGTCCCGATGGCCCCCCAACAAGCTCTGATAGAAAAAAATTAACCCTCTGAGTGCCACAAGAATCCAATGCATTGCTTTGCAATGCGCTGGAGACCCTTGTGGCACTCACAGGGTCACTTCTTTTGTGGATGTATATTTTTTTTTTACTAAAACCTCATTGGGGAGGGATCAGGGGGGTCCTGATGCCCCTCAATGAGGTCTATAATAAAAAAAAAATAAAGAAAAAAAATGAACCCTGTGTGTGCCACTGGGAGGGGGGTTCAATGCAGACCCCCTTCCTGTGGCACACACAGGACTTTTTATCATTACTTTGTGATCAGAGCTTGTTTGGTGGCCATCTGAATACAAAGTAACGATAAAAAAAAAAAAAATCATTTGTGTGCCACAGGGGCCCAATGCATTGCTTTGCAATCCACTGGACACCCCTGTGGCACACAAAGGATTATTTTTTTTATTTTTCACCTGTTATTTTTTTTATTTAGACCTCATTGTATGGGTTCTGATGCCCCCAACGAGGTCTACACAAAAATATTGGGGGAAAAAGCCCAAAAAAATGCACGTGCCACGGGGGGGGGGGGTCTAACGCAGTGCTTTGCAATGCGTTGAACCCACTGTGACACACACACTTTTTTTTTTATTATTCTGCTTTTAGACCTTGATGGGGGACACCAGGAATGTTCCTGATACCGCCTCCCCAACGAGGTATGAATACAAATAATAATTAAAAAAAAAACCTCTTTGTGTGCAACAGGGGGTCCAACGATTTGCTTTGCAGTGCATTGGGCACCCCTGTGGCATGCACAAAAAATGCCTCCAATCCACCCCCTCACGTACCGTATCGCCCTGCCTGGTTCCACAGCCAACTGGCAGTCCCATTCCCCAGCGTGACCCCCAGCCTGTTTCCACTGCCTACTGGTAGACTCAAAGTACCAGTATGCACTAGATTCAGGCTGGGAATCAAACTTTGCATGAGGGGGACATACAGTGCACACTGGTAGTCACAGATCCCCCGTATACACTATCAGACACTGCCCCACCATCACCACCATCCTTGCTCCTCTACTCAAGGCAAGTGACCCCTCATTCAATGCGAAAGGTTATCTTCTTTCCAAAATGGTATTGTTTATCTACCTTTTCTTCACTTCTGAAGGTGTTATAGCCATTTTCGTACAGGCAAGTCGCATTTGAGAAAATGTTAGAAACATCAGAGGTTGTAGTAGGTGTAGTTTTCTACTTCTAGCACCCCCTAAGGTAGGTCAACTCATACCAGTGGGGTGTTGTTTGACTCCTAAGAGCACTAGCTAACGAATGCAGTTGAAAATTCCATGGTTTTCACAGAGCTCCTTACTAGTGTTGAGCGAGCGTGCTCGGCCGATGCTCGGATCGGCTCGAGCATCGCTCTGCTCGGCACATGGCGGTACTCGTACGAGTACCGCCATGTGCTCGCCCGACATGTTCGGGTGAAGGGGATCTGTGCCGGAAGAGGCACAGATCCGAAGACGCTCTGCTGGACCACCAGGGACTGGAGGTACGGGGGCATTGCGGAGATGAAGGGGGCATTGCGGAGATGAAGGGGGACATTGTGGAAGAGGGGCATAGACTCTATGCCCCTCTTCCACAATGTCCCCCTTCATCTCCGCTATGCCCCTCTTCCACAATGTCCCCCTTCATCTCCGCTATGCCCCTCTTCCACAATGTCCCCCTTCATCTCCTATGCCATAGAGGAGATGAAGGGGGACATTGTGGAAGAGGGGCATAGCGGAGATGAAGGGGGACATTGTGGAAGAGGGGCATAGAGTCTATGCCCCTCTTCCACAATGTCCCCCTTCATCTCCGCTATGCCCCTCTTCCACAATGTCCCCCTTCATCTCCTCTATGGCATAGGAGATGAAGGGGGACATTGTGGAAGAGGGGCATAGCGGAGATGAAGGGGGACATTGACCAGGCACCCTCCGCTCATCAGAGCAGGGGGTGCCTGGTTTAATGCTCGAGTGCTCCCATGCTTTTCAATTGGGCTCGGGTGCTCGGCCGAGCACTCGAGCCTCAGGGGGTGCTCGGTCAGAGCACCCGAGCACCCGAGCATCGGGGTGCTCGCTCATCCCTACTCCTTACATTTGAAGGGGCAGAAATGTAAAAAAATGCTATTTATTTCCTATATCGCCTCTTTCTGGAAACATTTATGTACACCAGTATTGGGGTAAGAAGGCAAGTGACCCCTCATTAGATGCGGCAGGTTGTCTTCTTTCCAAAATGGTATGGTTTATCTATTTTTTCTTCACCTCTGAAGGTGTTATAGCCATATTTGTACAGGCAAGTCATGTTTGAGAAAATGTTAGCAACATTAGAGGTTGTAGTAGGGGTAGTTTTATACTTCTAGCACCCCCCAAGGTAGGTCAGCTCATACCAGTGGGGTGTCATTTGACTCCTAAGAGCACTAGCTAATGAATTCAGTTGAAAATTCCATGGTTTTCACAGAGTTCCATACATTTGAAGTGGCAGAAATGTAAGAAAATGCCTTTTTTTTCACTAGCGCCACCTCCTGGAAGCATTTGTGCACACCAGCCTTTGGCTAAGAAGGCAAGTTACCCCTCATTAGATGCGGCAGGTTATCCTCTTTACAAAATGGTATGATTTCTCTACCTTTCCTGCATATCTATAACAGTTATGACACTTTTCGTGCAGGCAGATAATTTCAAAAACACAAGTGTCAGGTTTAGGTAAGTGTTCCTACCACTCACATATTGCATGTTATCCCACACAAATGGGGTAAAATTTTTCTCATGTTGGTAGCAGGTACTGAATACAGTAGGAAATGTTATGGTTTTCAAAGATTTTAGTATCTTTGAAGTGATGTAAATTTAAAAAAATACATGTATTTATTCCTGTAGCGCCACCTTTTGGAAATAATTAAGCACTTCAGCCAGGGGGTAGAAAGGCAAGTGACCCCTCATGTGATGCGGGTGAATGTCTACTTTCCTTTATACCTTTCCTTCATGTATCTAAAAGTTATGAACATTATAGTACAAGCAGCCATTTTCAAAGAAGAAAACAGGTAGGTGTTGTTATGTGCTTCTGGAACCCCTACTGTATGTCAGCTTATACCAATGGGGTGCCATTTTTCTCCTAAGTGCACTAGCTAATGAATACATTTGGAAATGCCATGGTTTTCATAGATTTCAGTACATTTGAAGGGGCAGAAATGTAAGAAAATGCCTTTTTTTTCATTAGAGCCACCTTCTGGAGGCATTTGTGCTCTCCAGTCTTGGGGTAAGAAGGCAAGTCACCCATCATTAGATGCAGCAGGGTGTCTTCTTTCCAAAATGGTATGGTTTGTGTACCCTTTCTTCACTTCTGTAGTTGTTATAACAATTTTTGTACAGATAAGTAATGTTTGAGAAAATGTTAGAAAAATTAGAGGTTGCAATAGGTGTAGTTTTGTACTTATAGCGCCCCCTGAGGTAGGTGAACTCATACCAGTGAGGTGTAATTTTTCTCCTAAGAGCCCTAGCTAATGAATACAGTTGGAAATGCCATGGTTGTCATAGATTTCAGTACACTTGAAGGGGCAGAAATGTAAGAAAATGCCTTTTTTTTTTTCATTAGCACCACTTTCTGGAGACATTTGTGCTCTCCAGTCTTGGGGTAACAAGGCAAGTCACCCATCATTAGATGCGGCAGGGTGTCTTCTTTTCAAAATGGTATGGTTTGTGTAGCCTTTCTTCACTTCTGTAGTTGTTATAACCATTTTTGTACAGACAAGTAATGTTTGAGAAAATGTTAGAAAAATTAGAGGTTGCAATAGGTGTAGTTTTGTACTTATAGCGCCCCCTGAGGTAGGTGAACTCATACCAATGGGGTGTCATTTTTCTCCTAAGAGCCCTAGCTAATGAATACAGTTGGAAATGCCATGGTTTTCATAGATTTCAGTACATCTGAAGGGGCAGAAATGTAGCGCCATTAGCGCCACCTTCTGGAGGCATTTGTGCACACCAGGCTTGGGGTAACAAGGCAAGTCACCCATCATTAGATGCGGCAGGGTGTCTTCTTTCCAAAATTGTATAGTTTGTGTACCCTTTCTTCACTTCTGTAGTTGTTATAAACATTTTTGTACAAGCAAGTAATGTTTGAGAAAATGTTCGAAAATTTTGAAGTTGTAGTAAGTGACGTTTTGGACTTCTAACGCCCCGTGAGGTAGGTAAACTTATACCAATGGAGTGTAATTTTTCTCCTAAGAGCACTAGCTAATGAATACAGTTGGAAACGCCATGGTTTCCACAGATTTCAGTACATTTGAAGGGGCAGAAATGTAAGAAAATGCCTTTTTTTCATTAGCGCCACATTCTGGAGGCATTTGTGGACACCAGGCTTGGGGTAACAAGGCAAGTCACCCCTCATTAGATGCAACAGGTTGTCTATTTTCCAGAAATATATAGTTTATATAGTTATTCCACTGTTTTAGGGTAGTTTTACCACAAAAACCCTTGAATGCGCATATTAGTTTATAAAGTTGAAAATGTAATTTTGCGCTGCTGGTGATTAGGGCTCTGCGCTAGCCATGGACGTAGGTAAAACTATACAAATTTGGTATTTTTTTTACTCGGGGGACTCGGGGCTTTTTCAAATAATTGAAACTTTTTCAATCAAGGTAAATGTTTTTGATACATAGTATGTGATTTTAGCAAAATGAGTAAATTTTCACTTTTTTTGTCATAATGACATCATAGCTTTTTGCCTGATGTAAAATTCTCTTCATGTAAGGTACCACGAGAAAGCTCAATTCGTTCTGAAAAAAACAATATATAGTTTTCCATATGTAACTAAAAATCCCTAGAGGAAATCAAGCCTAAACAGAAGGATAGCAAAAATGCTGAAAAAGTGTCTGGCCTGCAGGGTACAGGAAATGGCCCAAGCCTCTGGCACTGAAGGGGTGAAAGACTTCTCTAGCATTCAAGAGGTTTAAAGCCTCTTAATGAGCATTTCTGGGATAATTGTATTTGTTCCCTATCGTGTAGTTAGTTTATATTCATCTTTATGTCTTTGTTTGACCCCTTAAGGACCAGAAGGTGTTCAATGTTTTGCAAACCAATGTGTTGCATCCATCTAGTCCTTAAGGGGTTAAATAGCTATACCCTTCCCATAATCTTAAAGGTAGTAAAATGTCCTTGTTCAGTTACAGACTACAGCAGAGTTTAAATGCAATAAACAGTAAATAGATATACCTGACTACCGAATAAATCCCACCTACGTAGTTAAGTCCCCCTGTTACACAATATAAAAGCCACATATTTCAAGGGTACATTTATTCAGTTCTATGGGCTCAATACTATTCATGGTGCTAAAAGTGTCATTAAGGAGTTCCGGGTGGCACCCACGCACTTGTACCGTCGGAATTCTGTTGTTTGGCCAGCATCCACTGCAACGAGTGTTGGTGGCCATAACCCACGTTGCATCCAAATGCTCGTTGCAGCTTTTTGTTCCCACAACGCAAGCTAAATAGCGTGAATAGTGGGAACATTAAAGGGTTAGTAATATCCAAAAAAAGTTTTTTGCATTTAGAAGAGCTTAAAAAGCTGAGCTAAATGTAAAAAACCGTATCTCTCAAACCATTATGGTTTGAGAGATACAGGCATTTAAAGTTCAATGTCTCCTACTGCTGTGAAGCTGTCAGCAGGAGATCTGCGTCGGTCGACATGGAAGCTCTGCAGCAGAGCTGCAATTTCGTTAGTTATAACGAATCCCTTCATTGGAATGGTCTAAAATGTGTGCCTGGTTTGCAAGCACATGTTTTAGACCATTCCAATGAAGGGATTCGTTGTAACTAACGAGATTGCAGCTCTGCTGCAGAGCCTCCGTGTCGACCAACACGGATCTCCCGCTGACAGCTTTACAACTGTCAGTAGGAGACATCGAACTTTAAATGCCTGTATCTCTCAAACCATAGCAGTTTGAGAGATACTTTTTTTTTGCATTCAGCTCAGCTTTTTAAGCTCTTCTAAATGCAAAAAAACTTTTTTTGGACATTACTAACCCTTTAAAGGAAACTAGCCAACTCTCCTTGTTTGACACAGTGTCAAACAACAAGAGTGAGCTAAAAACAGTCACCCTCCCCCCACCTCCCAAACACTAATTCTACACTATCCCTAACATGAACAATAAAGTCAAACAATACTAGCCCTAACACTATCCTATCATCAATACCCCATAGCTGTAACACTTACCTGCTATCCACTGTCAGTCTTCTGTAATATTCTATTTGGCGTCTTCTTTTTATCTTCATTCTTCCTCTTCTTATCTTTTCTTCCTTTGCTTATCTTTAATCTTCATACTCTTATTGTCTTCTTCTATTCCTTATATATCCAATTCAAAGATATTGAAGTTAGAATTGCACACCTCCGTTGGCAGTTACATCCTGGGCCATACTGAGGGAAATTTGAACAGAGACTGGCCATATAGAATGATTCCCAGGCTTCCATTGGCTGGGATGTGGGCTTATGCACTTCCCAGTCAACCAGTTTCTAGCACGTTTCATCCTCACATCACAGTCAATGGAAGCCTGAGAACCATTTTGAACAGAGACTGGCCACATAAAAGCCAGTCTGTTCAAATTTCCCACAGTATGGCTGGGGCAATGGCTCGAGAGGTAACCTGGGGGGGGGGACTCGCTATGTTTTCCTGCTGCCACTGCCAGCTGAGGCAGCGTGCAATTATAACTTCAATATCTTTAGGGGGCATTTATAATGTGCACATTTGTGTTTTTCTATTATAGTTGAAATGGATATATAAGAAATAGCAGAGGAATACAGAAGATAAAAGAGGAAGACTGAAGATAAACAGAGGAAGAATTAAGAAAGAAGACAGAAGATTACAGAAGAAGACTGACAGTGTGTCAGCACTATGCGCTTACCTTTTGGAGAGGAACCAGGCACTTCTATGCTCGTCTTGGCGGCCGGTTCCCTCTGCCATCAGCCCCTCACAGCTTCATGTCGCGATTCTGTCCTGCCTTCCACATGCGATCGGCAGAGTGCAGGCACGCGTCACTGGTATCCCTCTAGTGATGTCGCTTTCCATTTTAAAGATACAAGGTAATTTGGTGCTCTACCTTCTGGGTTTTTGGGAGGGTATATAAATTGCCTGGACACTACCTCAGTTACCCTTTCGTGGTGTTTCTGGCGCAGTCTAGTGAAGTTTGGTGTCCGTGTACGATCCTTGGTCTGTCTATCCATTACTCCTGGTGTCCAGTGTTGTGGCTTGTCTGACTTCCTACTTGGTGTTGACCATTGGCTCTGGCTGACTACCTGCTCTGGTATTGACCCCTGGCTTGTCTGACTACCCGCTTGGTATTGACCATCGGCTCTGTCTGTCTACCCGCTCTGGTACTGACCCATGCTTGTCTGACTACCCCCTTAGTATTGACCATCAGCTCTGGCTGACTACCAGCTCTGGTATTGATCCCTAGCTTGTCTGACTACCTGCTTGGTATTGACCATCGGCTCTGGCTGACTACCCGCTCTGGTACTGACCGTAGGCCTGAGTCAGTCTGATACTACTTTGTTGGAAGCTGCTCCTGTTCAGGAACCTGGCTGGGTCTTATTCCTGGCATCTGGGTGATACCCCATTTGTTGCGACCTCTCCCTGTTGGGAAAGTGCCTGGGTCCCAGTCCCAGTTTGGGTGCTATTGCACTATTTTCTACTATTTGAGACCTTTCAGGAGCAGTCTCCTATTTCTGGAAGGAACCGCTTGCTCTCAGTTAGGTTCTCTCAATGAAAGCATCACTTGTGATTACGCATCTATTATCTACTTAGCATTCAATAAAGGTGGTGTTTCTATTACTATACTGACTCCTTGTTCATTCCTTGGTGCCGAAGACCCCACTGGACATCAGACTTACAGGTAAGTGTTTATTTTAATATGATGTTATTAGCTTTACGAGAATTAACCCTGTGAGTTGCAATGGGGGATGAACTCTCTACAATGTGTTGCATACCCCACTTGCACTAATAAAGTTAATATTGTTTTCTTTTTCACTAATGTTTTTCATTACTTGGATGTATTGATATGAGGCTTGGGGCCCTATATCAATACATTCATGTGTCATTAACCACACATACGTGTATGTTAGAAACCACTGTTCTAGTACAAGTCTGTGGTTTTCAGTGCACCTTATGGACTCATTGCCTAGGTTTGTTAGGTGCTATTTTTACGCAAATAACGTAACACCACCACATGTAATAGAATGCCGAATTCAACAGCTTTTTCATTAAATTTTACGCCCATTGTTCATTTTTACATGTCAGTAGTTTGTCACAGCACAGGTAGTAGAATACCAAACTGTGACTTAAAACTACTGTTGACAACTTTTTTTTCTTTTTACCCCCGGTAATAATATTGAGCCCTATTTCTGTAAACTCTAGGTACTATAGTATATCTTTAGTAAGTCAGATGAAACATTTATTTCTATCATAAACAATGCGGTGCAAATGGTAGTTGTTAAACTTCCAATGCCAAAGGCAAACAATGTATTGCAAGCCCCTCATGTAGCAGACAGGATAAGTGATGTGATGTTTTTTATATTAAAAAAAAAAATCAGATCCCACCTCAGTTCCCACAGGGCTTTTGCTGCTGTGTAAAGTAAGGGAACTTCCACTGCTGAGAAATGTATCTTTCAAAAGTGATTACAGCATAGACCAAACAACAAATTAATGTTGTATTCTCTGCTGTTTTCCATAGAAAGCTGGATTCACTTTTAAAAGGTCACATTTAAAAGTTTGTGCGGCTGCACGCTGCATTCACCATGTCGAACCAACATAGCTAGGATTTTTAGTCCTTTGTTTGATATGTAGCTTAACCCTTTGAGTGTCAGACAAAAATGAAATTGCGTACTAGATCACAGGCAGTCCATGAGCCATCTACAAGTCCCTTGTGGTTTCCTGTAATGAATCTAGAGCAGCAGTACACCTTGTTCCGATAGATTTAAAGAGGGCTGGATTCAGAATACGGAATAATAAATCCATCTACATACTACAATGGTATGTGGGCAATACTGTGGAGTTTAAGGAGGCGACATGAGAATCTCGTGCTTATATGCAGGGCAAGATTCTTATGTCTCCCTTTTCATCTCAGCGGCATGTTGAATGTGGCGTGCAACCACATGATCTTTTAAATGCAACCTTTTAAATGCATACCAGAAAGCTGTACCAACAGAACCTTTAGTGGTGAATTTTCATAAGCTGAATTTTGAATCCCCTCCTCCAAAAAAAAAATAGTACATGTTTGAACTGTAATTTATGTAAAACAGACCATCAATTTTATTTATTTTTACTCAGCAGGAAAATCCCTTTGTATATCTGTTTTTATAAAACTACTATCACTTGTGGAGCTGGTGTATGTGAGAGACGGTGTATGGTTAGGCAGGACACCTATATGGCTTGTACCTCCTGTTAACACTTGCCGGACCTAGATGTATTGCATTACTTACATTGCTCCCCACGTGTGAATAACTTTCTGCCACCACTCCTAATCAAATTCAACTTTATCGAAGGCAGATGTCCGAGGGTGGCCATCGATGAACAAATTAGCACATAAGAGAAAAGTGGGGGGGGGACCCACTTTATGTCTAAAAATAACCATCAATTTTGACACCAAAGACAAGGGGAAAGGTTTTTGGGTTAGAAGCATCTTGACCAACAACCCTCATATTTAGTAAGGAGGTTTATTAATTTTTGCGGACGTCCATTCCTGTGAGTTATGGTATTTAGGGTTTCTTAGGACCCAGAATATTATTTGAAACTTTTTTCTACCGCTTATTATGGGTGTATAATACTTATGGGGATTCTTCTCCCAATAAATCACTAAATCTACTAATTATATTTGGGTACATTCATCCATGTGTCTTTCTGAATATGGCCTTTGTGTTCTGAGACTGTATAAAACTTCCTTGATTTAATTTCAATTACATTTGTGTGTCATCTGTCCCCCCCCCCAACTTCTGCTACGCCCCCTATGTTTTATATTCCTAAGTAAACAAATGCCTGGAGCCAACCAATACTTGATGTTTCAGAGACATAATGTGATTACTCAGCTTTTTGGCAGGAAAGCGGGGACGGCTATGATATACTTCCAAACAGAAATCATTTCTGTTATTGTCTGGACAAGCCAAGTTCAGGTACTGTAAGTAACTCATTAAAATTGAGCTGCTGCACTTAATCTAGATGCCATTGATTTGCATTTACATTTCTGTGTAGAGTTCATTTTGGCAATATAAATGGTTAATTTCATATAATAGCCTAAAAAGCACATTTTGTCAATTAATTTAACAATATGTGTTCCTTTATCAATATGCATTTACAGTCAGAGGAATTACTAGGTAGGTAGACTCTGGAAAATTTAGAGTAGCAATTCTGTAGCATGACCTGACACGTTAGGGCAGTGTTTTTACTACTGCAGTCTATGAAAAACTTTTGTCAGTGACAAACATTGTCCATGGACAGTAACACAACAGCACTACCATAAAATGTCAAGTCGTTTGAGGTGTAGTAATTTAGGAATCTCCCAGCAGTAGAATTCCCCATAACATTAACCCTTTATGGACCTGGAAAATCTGGGGTTGATTACACTTAAGGACTGAACAATTCTGACCTTTTTGACTATGTCTTTGTTAAACAGTGTTTTCCTTCTAAGACTTTTATTTCAGCCATACAAATTATATACTATTTTTTTGCACACGATTAGGGATTTCTTTTGATACCACACTTATATGGATAACACACCATTTACTTTATTAAAATTAAAGAAAACGGTAATAAAAATGTAAAAAACACCATTTTTATTTTTTCTTTTATTTTCATTTTGGCACAATGGGTTACATTTTTATGCAGACTACATGAAAGGTATGACTAGTCAGTCATACTTACAAAATGGGCAGTTTTAAGTAGTCAATGTCCCCCTGGGGTGAAAATCCCTATGCCCCTCCTTCCCTCCATATTTTCCCACTTTTTTATTGATGAGATTTGGCGGTGTCTATATATTACATGGCTTCACAACAATACATTTCCCATTATTTTTTGTTTAAACTTAAAAGATTTGTTTTATAAATAGTACTTTTAAATAAAATATGTGATCTGTTTTAAATTTATAAAAAAAAAAAAAAGTTGCTCTTAGCAGGTCAGAAATGGACCTGCATCCGGCCTGCCCCCAGCTCCAGCACTGAAGGGGTTAATACCCCCAACTATTGCCAGATTTTATTTGACTATGCGTCTGCTCTCTGCTTCTCTCTCCCTTACTTTAATAGTAAGGAAGAGAGAGGCAGAGAGCAGTCACAAATGCAATGTGTCAAACACATTGCCTTTTTGAATGAAAATGCCGGTGGTACATGTGATAGCTCCTGGAACCATGATAGCAGCATGCACTGAAGCGCGCTGCTATCATTTAACCCATGACATGCAGGACCATCATGGGTCCTTATGAGAATTTTACCCATGATGGTCCTGGCATGTCATGGGTCGTTAAGGGGTTAAAAGTCTAGTAAACATACATTTCCTTGTGATGCAATATTCTTGCTATAATCACTCTCACCTTCTCAGGACAGCTGTATAGTACAAAACACATTACTTTTTCTCCTTTCTCCCTCTCTTGCTCTCTCCTTCCCCAGTCATATTTTTGTTTTATTCGGCTCTCTCTTCCCCTTTCTCTTTTCTTTCTTTCTTTCTTTCTTTCTTTCTTTCTTTCTTTCTTTCTTTCTTTCTTTCTTTCTTTCTTGTTGCCTTTTTGTTTTTCTTGTTGCATTTGCCAACATCCAAATAACTTTGCTGTTGCTATGTATTTTACTTACTCCATTCATTTTTTCTATATCTGCATTTAATAGGAGTTCTCCACTATTATCTAAATGTATCCCTACCCCTCCTCCACCCCCACAATTCTTTACTTGTACCCAGTTCCTATCTAAACTATCTGCCCAATTTTTACTAGCTATACTCCACTTCCTAGTTTAAATGCTCCTCTAGCCTTCTAAACATTCTATCACCAAGCACAGCAGCTCCCCTACCATCCAGGTCCCAGAAATCAATTTTAAGGGACCTCCAACTTTTTCATTGGTCAATATTCACCAAGACAGCTGGATCTTTTCTAGCCCCTCATAATAGTCTTTTCAGCTTGTCTGCATTATGCCAAACCCGAGCACACAGGAGACAACATACTGTTCGGTATTCAGGTTCTTTAAGACATATTACCTTATCTTCCCTCCTAGTAATATATATCCCTTTTGCCACTACCTGCCTTGATTTCTGCCTACTCTGTTTCCCATCTAAACTGGAAGAAAGACTGTTCCTCTGGCTACTAGAGGAATCAGTCCTTTCCAGAAACGCCAACTCTGAACTATCCTCATCAGCATCTTCAATCTTGCCCATCTGTTGGATTCAGTTGGCTCAGACCTGGCCTTGCTCTTCCACTCCCCACTACCTATCCTCCTTAGTGTTACCCAGTGCTGCTTCTCATCTACAGCTCCACCCTCTTTACCACTAACTCCACATACTATCTGCTCAGTGAGCTCCAAGCTCCCTTCCCAGTGTCCATTATCATGCACTTTTGAAATATTTCTTTCAGATCCAATATCTTTGGTTCCAATAAAGATTATATGCTCACACTTGCTACAGTGGTATACCCCTTGGAATGACTACTCTAAGTATTTAAACATGTGACAAGATGTACACTTTTCCAAACTGCTATGACTAATGCTAACTGTTCTACAATTCAACTGGTGTTACTCTGTCCACTAACTTACACTCTTAGCTCAAATATACAATATGTGGGTTCAGTAAATCTGTGTTTTCTAAACTGCTTAAAACACCATTTGTTACCAAGATATACATTTTCCAAACTGCTATCACTAATGCTAACTGTTCTACAATTCAACTGGTGTTACACTGTCCACTAACTTACACTCTTAGCTCAAATATACAACAACTAGTTGAAGAGCCGTGTACACGGGCCACAGTGCTACCCAGCAATGGCCGCGGTGCAGTCATGGACAATAGAGACTGCCCGTGCCATGGCTGATATGTAGTGGGGCTCTCCGAATTCAGACCATAGTTCTCTCTGCGCACCATCTGAATTCAGAGCCCCGCTCCGTTATCAGCCGCAGCACGGGCAGTCTGTACTGCACATGACTGCAGCTCGCGCAGCCATCTCTACTGCGCATGAAGGCTTCTGACAAACATACACTTAGAGAATTATTATACAGGATATGTGGGTCCCCTAAATCTGTTTTTTCTAAACTGCTTAAAACACCATTTGTTACCAGGGCCTAGATGCACTAAACTTCTATGTGGTGCCGGTATGATATTGTCGATGTGTTCGAATCACTCCGACAATTCGATCTGCACATACATCGACATATTCACAAAAATTGTCGGATGGAAGGGTAGGGTTGGAGATGGTTCCTGTTAGCATACAGGATTTTCAAAGTGCTGTCAGATTGGAAGGGATCCTTCCTTCACCCATCACCAACACTATGACAATTCTGAACAGCATTCTCTGTGCTTCCCTACCCAGCCAGTAGGGGACTACAGAGAAGGCTTTCAGCACCATGGACAGCATCGAATGCCATAGGGATGTGCATTTCTCACCCCTGTGGCATTCAAAGGGTTACAATAAACAAAACTAGTACACCAAGCACTACACAATGTTCCCCCTTCGAGATCCCCCCCTTAATATGTCAACATAAATTGCATGTATTCAACATACTAACTCCATCCGACATTCACCTCAGGGACTGCCATTTAGTAGATGAACCTGTCTTTTATTCAACACTTAACCCTTTGAGTACCAGAGAGGTAGAAAACACGTGCTAAGCAATGCTTTCCTACCTCATCCTTCTGAGGTAGATAAAATGAGTGCCATTAAGTTGGGTAATAATATCTATACCCACAGGACATACATGAAAAGGAGAAACAATCTCAATGTATCCTTCCTGGTAAAATACTTTGATATTATTTTTATTGGTCATACTCCTGTACTGAACCCACAGTAGTATTTCTTTTAAGATGTTTCAATAAAAGTTATACGTCTTAGCCACAAGCCACTACCCAGTTTTTCATGTGCCTGGTTCTCAGTTTACCTGCTAATGACCTCCTCTAATATTTGGTACTGTCCAGGATGGCTGGCAGGTCTCCAGTGACTTCTATAGCACAAGGTCTAAGGTTATGGTACGACCAGGTAGTCATGCCCTATAGTGTCACCTTAAGTTCCATCAGAGAGAAAGAAGGATTCATGGATTCTGAGAGCAAGGAGGGAATAGCTAGTTTTCATTAAGGACATGTATATAGGTAACATACATACTAATCCTGTATAATCTTTATTAGGGAAGGAAGAAAAGTCCAATTTTTTCCTACATGAGTTTTCATGGTAAACCCAGAATTTGACTCTTTTTTTTTTTTTTTTTGCAGAAACACCAATGCATAGAGACCCCATAACATTTTTGCCTTTAAGCTAACCCAAATAAATTTCCAGAGAGAACATTGCAGGTCTCTGCCCATGCCTCAGAATTCTCTCTGTGCTGTTAGATTCAGCATGTGTAGTTCTATGACTACTAGTACAGTGGGACAAGGCTGAGACTTGGAGGTCAGTATCTGAGGTTCTATGACTGCACTGGGACAAGGATGGGTTGTCATTATGTGTGGTTCTGTGGTGGGCAACTTGAGACCCTCCAGCTGCTGCCAGACTACAGCTCCCATCATACCTCTCCAGCTGTTGGATGGTGAGGAATAACTGAGTTGTAGTCTGGAAGTAGCTGGATGGCCTAATTTGTCTGTCCATATTGTTACAGTTGAAGTAGGACAAGCCTGTGGGGTCAATATGTGTGTTTCTATGCAGTGGTGTAATTTGTCATTGGATGGCCGTAGTGCAGAATTTTATTTTGCCCCTAACACAAAAATATACTCACTGATGCATAACTACAAGCTATTGGACCCTGGACAGAAGGATCCCCCTTGGATGCTGGGTCCTCGCACAACTGCATCATCTGCACCCCTGGTTCTATGGCTACTCTGGGACAAGGCTAAGGTGGTCAGTATGTGTGGTTCTATGGCTACCAGGGCAGTGGGGTAAGCTGGGTGGATAGTATGTATAATTCTATGGCTACTATAAGACAAGGCTGTAGGTCGATATGGGTGCAGAGGGAAAACTGCAATTTTCGCAGGAATTCCTGAAAAGAGCCGTTTTCCACACTTTTCTCTTTGATGCATTTGCCCATCCTTATCCTGTAGGTGTCATTATGTTAACTTTTTTATATAAGCAGATTATATGCAAAGCTGATTTTAACATCTGCTCTGTTTCTACCACTAGGTGGAGGTATTTGTCTTTTAATGAAGTCCTGACTGCTGAGTTATTGTTTTTGTTTTATCTTTTTTGTTTCATTGGACTGTAATGGGACCTTTTTTTTACCTGGAATTTAAGCAGAAATGTATTCATTTTTTTAATGTTTATTTTAATGTGTACTAGAAGAAATAACCCCTGTTGCCTGGAGGTGGCAATATCTGTCTTTCTATGTGAGTGTACATTTACCCCCAAATGGAGAACATGGGGCTGAAAGAGGGGCGGGGGTAGGTGTAGACCTCATCACCCATCATCCTCATCGAGAAACTGGAAGGCTTAAAATGAATGGGGATTGTAGAAGGACACCAGGTGGGGAGACACATGTTGCACAAGTGAGGTACTGTAAGAAATACAAAGTGCTTTCCTCCACCCCTCCTCACCACTCCCCTGCTGGTGTTGGACTACAATTTCCAACAAATGCTGATAACAAAGAAGTGCATTGCAATGTGTATATTTATGTTTGAACGAAAGGACCTGTTGTGTTCCTGTGAAAAAATCAGCGAAAACCACGTGGTTGTCTGCTTTTTCAAAACCCTTATAATCTTTGTCGTTTTCATCTACTGCCAAAATGTTTTAGTTATTTTTTTCAACCCTGTAAACTTACTGCCCCTTAAGTGTACTTTGCGTTTTTGAGCCTAAAACGTGATGTTTACAGGAAGTGAAACACAAAATCAAGCAGCTAGAGAGACAGAGAGGGTGCTAGGCTATTTTGAAGTCATTTATTTATGAAATGAAGGCAGCAGAGGCTCAGATTGTTAGCTAACAGGTTGAGCAGCCATCTGACCATCAAAGGAGGAGCTGAAAGGACCATGATGCGTGCAGTGAGTCGGAGGTGGAGGAGGAAGTGATCACCACCAGCACAGAAAGACTTGTGAGCCCTGATTCCCCAGACCCAATGATGCCCAGTCCCCTGACATCTTACCTTGGGATCTGAGGGAAATGTATAAGTAAACCAGCAAAGGCACATGAAGAAGTAGGTAGCAGTGTGAGCAGGGCAGGTCAGATACCTGTGCCTGCTGCCAGTGTGCCTTCTGATACTCAGGAGGAGGAGGAGGAGGAGATGATGGCAAGTGTGACAGCACGGGACCTTAAGTCATACTTGCCATCCCCAAGCAATCCCACTACTATCATGCAGCAGCTAGAGAGTGTTGGAAGTGAGGGAGTGGGTAATGATGGTAAAGGTGATAGTGAAGCAGCTGCTGGTGGGTCTAGCATGACCTCTATATATCCTCCTGCTGAGGTGGAAGAGGAAGTGATGCGGAACAGCCAGACTAGCCTACAACATCCCCCTAACCCCGTGATTCCCTTTTTTCTGGGATTATACCTATGGGACCTGATGCTGAGGAAGACAGAACTGGCAGTGACTAGCAGCACTATTAGCATTAGCACAGATCAGCTATCTGTGCCTGCTGCTGGTGCTTCCAGTTTGCCTTCTTCACCTGTAGAGATGGCAAGGGTGATAGTAGGGAACTCTCTGTCACATTTTCATCACCGCCAACCAGTGAGACTCTCAAAGAGCAGCAGCATCAAGGAGGGGCTAGTGGTGGTGGTGATGATGAAGGTGATGCTGGAGAAGCTGGGGTGGAAGAGACATTAATGGCCTTTTAGTAGTGATGAGCGAGCACCCCAATACTCGGGTGTTCGGGTGCTCTGACCGAGCGCCCCCGAAGGCTCGAGTGCTCGGCCGAGCACCCGAGCCCCATTGAAGTCAATGGGAGGACTCGAGCATTACACCAGGCACCCCCTGCTCTGATGAGGGGAGGGTGCCTGGTCCATAGGAAAAGGGCAGAAAATGATGGAAACACCACAGAAATGGTTCAGGGACAGCATAGGGAGGATGTCTGGATGCATCTTGGACTCCAACATCGCTGCTGGGAACGATCTTTCGCCCGTAGTACGCCATTTTTACAGACTGACCGTAAAACACACAAAAAGGAAGATAAAAACGACTTTAGGCGAAAACTTGTTACCAAACAGTATTTGCTGTATATTTACTTGTATATCATCTGCAAATTCTCCCAAAAATTTCCTCGATTTTTCTGAACTGAGGCCATGATTAAGAGGGAAACGTGCGCAGAGGCAAATTCTCCCAAAGATTTCCTCGATTTTTCTGAACTGAGTCCATGATTAAGAGGGAAACGTGCGCAGAGGCAAATTCTCCCAAAAATTTCCTTGATTTTTCTGAACTGAGGCCATGATTAAGAGGGAAACGTGCGCAGAGGCAAATTGTCCCAAAAATTTCCTTGATTTTATTGAACTGAGGCCATGATTAAGAGGGAAACGTGCGCTGAGCTGACCATCTAAAACATTATGGGTGAGGGTCTGCTGCAGAGCTGACCATCCTAAACATTATATGCGAAGGCCCGCTAGTGAGCTGACGCTATAAAACATTATATGAGAGTGCCCGCTAGAGAGCTGACCCAATAAAACATTATATGAGAAGGCCCGCTGGTGAGCTGACCTATACAAAAATTGTCAAACTGCGCCCGCTGGTGAGCTGGCCCTATATAAAAATTATATCACTGAGCCAGCTGGTGAGCTGGCCCTATATAAAAATTATATCACTGGGCATATGGAAGAGAGTCAACCATATACCCGTTTTTTTGGGTGGAAGGGGTGAATGGGAATACAGAGTATTCCCATCATTGTAAATAACATATATAAAGTGAGTTTATGTTCCCCCGGGGCTTTCCTCCAGTGGAGTGGAGAAGTCAGGGGAAATCCAGGCCTTGTTCATTTTTATAAGTGTCAACCTATCAGCATTTTCGGTGGAAAGGCGGATACGCTTATCTGTTATGATGCCACCAGCAGCACTAAATACCCGCTCAGACAGAACGCTGGCGGCAGGGCAGGCCAGCACCTCCAAGGCGTAGAGTGCCAGTTCATACCACGTGTCCAGCTTGGACACCCAGTAGTTGTAAGGCACAGAGGGATCATTGAGGACGCTGACACGGTCTGCTACGTACTCCTTCACCATCTTCCAAAACTTTTCCCTCCTTGTGACACTAGGCTGCGCATCAGGGTGAGTGTGCTGGCGGGGTGTCATGAAGGTGTCCCACGCCTTGGAGAGTGTTGCCCTGCCTTTGTCGGAACTGCTGTGTGCTCCCCTTTTCTCCCCTTCTCGGTTGGCCAAGGTAGCACGTACTCTGCCGCCAGTGTTGTCAGATGGAAAATTTTGGAGCAATTTTTCAACAAGAACCTTCTGGTATTGCACCATTTTGCTTGTCCTCTCCACCGGAGGAATGAGAGATGAGAAATTCTCTTTGTAGCGGTGGTCCAGAAGGGTGAACACCCAGTAATCCGTGTTGTCTAAAATGCGTATAATGCGTGGGTCACGGGAAAGGCAGCCTAACATAAAGTCAGCCATGTGTGCCAGAGTACCAACAGGCAAGATTTCGCTGTCCTCACCAGGAGGATGACTCTCAATCTCCTCATCCTCTTCCTCCTCTTCTGCCCACCCACGCTGAAGAGATGGAACTAAAGTTCCATGGCTACCCTCTGTAGCGGAGGCAACCGTGTCTTCCTCCTCCTCCTCCTCCTCCGCCTCCTCCAATTGTCGCTGAGAAGACGAAGTGAGGGTGCTCTGGCTATCACCTTGTGTAAGCTCTTCCTCCCGCATTTCCACCTCTTCCACATGCAAAGCGTCGGTTTTAATTGTGAGCAGCGAGCGTTTCAGTAGACACAGAAGTGGGATGGTTACACTGATAATAGCGTTATCGCCGCTCACCATCTGTGTCGATTCCTCAAAATTGCGTAAAACCTCACAGAGGTCTGACATCCATTCCCACTCCTCACTTCTGATTAGAGGAAGTTGAACGGAGAGGCGACGACCGTGTAACAGCTGGTACTCCACTACTGCCCTCTGCTGCTCACAAAGCCGGGCCAACATGTGGAAGGTGGAGTTACAGCGCGTGCTCACGTCACACAGCAGCCGGTGAGCTGGCAATTGTAAGCGCTGCTGCAGCTTCAACAGGCCGGCTGAAGCTGTTGATGACTTACGGAAATGTGCACACACGCGGCGCACCTTGGTCAAGAGATCATGCAAATTGGGGTAGGTTTTTAGAAATCGCTGAACCACTAAATTAAATACATGCGCTAGGCATGGTACGTGTGTGAGCTTGCCGAGCTCCAAAGCCGCCACCAAGTTACGCCCATTATCACACACAACCATGCCTGGTTGCAGGTTGAGTGGCGAGAGCCACTGCTCGGTCTGGTGACTAATCCCCTGCAACAGCTCTGAGGCCGTGTGCTGTTTGTCCCCAAGGCAGATCAGCTTCAGCACGGCCTGTTGACGCTTCCCCACTGCAGTGCTACACTGCTTCCAGCTACCGGCTGATGGGTGAGTGGCGCTGCGCGCAGAGAATTCGGAGGTGGAAACGGAGGAGGAGGAGCCAATAACGTAGGTGCTGGCGGAAACCCTGATGGAGGTAGGGCCCGCAATCCTCGGCGTGGGTAGCACCTGTGCCATCCCAGGGTCCGAGTCGCTCCCAGCCTCCACGACATTCACCCAGTGTGCCGTCAGGGAAATGTAGCGTCCCTAGCCACAAGCACTTGTCCATGTGTCAGTCGTTAAGTGGACCTTCCCAGTAACTGCGTTGGTCAGGGCACGGGTGATGTTACGGGACACATGGTGGTGTAAGGCGGGGACGGCACACCGGGAAAAGTAGTGGCGGCTGGGGACTGCGTACCGAGGGACAGCTGCTGCCATCAGGCTGCGGAAGGACTCAGTCTCCACAAGCCTAAATGGCAGCATTTCGATGGCCAGTAATTTGGAAAGGTGTGAGGTTAGTGCTATGGCCTGTGGGTGGGTGGCTGGGTATTTTCGCTTGCGCTCAAATGCCTGGGGTAACGACATTTGGACGCTGCGCTGGGACAGGGAAGTGGATGTGGTCGCTGATGGTGCTTCAGATGGTACAGGTGCAGGGCAGGAGGTATGCGGGCCTGCGCCTTCGACAGGCGATTGGCCGGCACTGAAAACAGGGGAAGAGGAGGCAGTGGTGTGGCCTGCAGACACAGATTGGCGATCCGGGCGTTCCTCCCACTTATTACGGTGCTTGGATGCCATGTGTCGGATCATGCTGGTGGTGGTGAGGTTTCTAGTGTTCATGCCTCGGCTCATTCTGGTGTTGCACAGGTTGCAAACTACAATTCTTTTGTCGTCCGCACTTTCCTTAAAAAACGCCATACCGCGGAACACCTACCCCTTGACAAGGGAGATTTACGCAAGTGGGTGCTCCGTGGAACATTTGCGGGCCGGTTTGGTGCGGTCCGCCTTCTTTCTGTAGCCACACCACTGCCTCTTCCAGCCTGTTGCGGTGCTGCAGATGGCTCACCCTCAGGACTGCTGTCATCGCTCGGCTCTACACCTTCCCAGGTGGGGTCAGTCACCTCATCGTCCACCAAGTCCTCCTCCACTTCCTCACTCTGATCATCCTCCTCATGTCTTGATCCCACCACATACTCAGTCATTGACAACTGTATATCATCCTCCTCATCAAGGTCTTGAGACAGTAATAGTGGTTGATTTAATGGCAACTGTGTCTCATCATCATCATCATCCACTTCCTTTGACCTTAAATGCCGTTCACCTCTGTCATCTTCTTGTGATTGGGTACCCTCTAGAGGTTGTGAATCAGGGCAAAAGATGTCATGTTCCTCTGCAAGCGTGCTTGGAGAGAGGTTCAAATGAAGGATTGGTGATGAGACGAGCTCCTCACTATATCCCAGTGTGGGATCACTTCTTTGACCAGATCCTCTATGGTGGGAGGAAGGATGATCAGGGTGAGGATTATGTTGACCAGACTCTTGGCTACTGAGAGTGGACTTGGTGGAAGACAGGGTGGTGCTTAACCGACTGGAAGCAGTATCAGCTGACATCCAACCGACCACCTGTTCGCAGTGGTCGGACCTCGAGAGTGATGTCCTGCGACGCCCTGTAAACTGAGACATGAAGCTAGGTATGGTGGATGTCTTTCTGTCTTGTGCTCTGGCACCAGGCACAGTTTCTACGCGTCCTGACCCGCGCCCTGAACTATCAGGATCACGTCCACTTCCCCGTCCCTTTTTACCCGCCTACTTCATATTACACGGAATATGTGCTGCAAATCTGCAACTTTGCACAGTAAACAGAATGTTCTTCTTAACTGCGGCTACGCACAGTGAATGGAATATGTGACTTTGATATTTTACAGTTTGAACACTTAACAGAATGTTCTCCTAATCTGAAACTTTGCACAGTAAACAGAATGTTCTTATTAACTGCGGCTACGCACAGTGAATGGAATATGTGACTTTGATATTTTACAGTTTGCACAGTAAACAGAATGTTCTTATTAACTGCGGCTACGCATAGTGAATGGAATATGTGACTTTGATATTTTACAGTTTGAACACTTAACAGAATATTCTCCTAATCTGAAACTTTGCACAGTAAACAGAATGTTCTTATTAACTGCGGCTACGCACAGTGAATGGAATATGTGACTTTGATATTTTACAGTTTGCACAGTAAACAGAATGTTCTTATTAACTGCGGCTACGCACAGTGAATGGAATATGTGACTTTGATATTTTACAGTTTGAACACTTAACAGAATATTCTCCTAATCTGAAACTTTGCACAGTAAACAGAATGTTCTTATTAACTGCGGCTACGCACAGTGAATGGAATATGTGACTTTGATATTTTACAGTTTGAACACTTAACAGAATGTTCTCCTAATCTGAAACTTTGCACAGTAAACAGAATGTTCTTATTAACTGCGGCTACGCACAGTGAATGGAATATGTGACTTTGATATTTTACAGTTTGAACACTTAACAGAATGTTCTCCTAATCTGAAACTTTGCACAGTAAACAGAATGTTCTTATTAACTGCGGCTACGCACAGTAAATGGAATATGTGACTTTGATATTTTACAGTTTGAACACTTAACAGAATATTCTCCTAATCTGAAACTTTGCACAGTAAACAGAATGTTCTTATTAACTGCGGCTACGCACAGTGAATGGAATATGTGACTTTGATATTTTACAGTTTGCACAGTAAACAGAATGTTCTTATTAACTGCGGCTACGCACAGTGAATGGAATATGTGACTTTGATATTTTACAGTTTGAACACTTAACAGAATATTCTCCTAATCTGAAACTTTGCACAGTAAACAGAATGTTCTTATTAACTGCGGCTACGCACAGTGAATGGAATATGTGACTTTGATATTTTACAGTTTGAACACTTAACAGAATATTCTCCTAATCTGAAACTTTGCACAGTAAACAGAATGTTCTTATTAACTGCGGCTACGCACAGTGAATGGAATATGTGACTTTGATATTTTACAGTTTGAACACTTAACAGAATGTTCTCCTAATCTGAAACTTTGCACAGTAAACAGAATGTTCTTATTAACTGCGGCTACGCACAGTGAATGGAATATGTGACTTTGATATTTTACAGTTTGAACACTTAACAGAATATTCTCCTAATCTGAAACTTTGCACAGTAAACAGAATGTTCTTATTAACTGCGGCTACGCACAGTGAATGGAATATGTGACTTTGATATTTTACAGTTTGAACACTTAACAGAATGTTCTCCTAATCTGAAACTTTGCACAGTAAACAGAATGTTCTTATTAACTGCGGCTACGCACAGTGAATGGAATATGTGACTTTGATATTTTACAGTTTGAACACTTAACAGAATATTCTCCTAATCTGAAACTTTGCACAGTAAACAGAATGTTCTTATTAACTGCGGCTACGCACAGTGAATGGAATATGTGACTTTGATATTTTACAGTTTGAACACTTAACAGAATGTTCTCCTAATCTGAAACTTTGCACAGTAAACAGAATGTTCTTATTAACTGCGGCTACGCACAGTGAATGGAATATGTGACTTTGATATTTTACAGTTTGAACACTTAACAGAATGTTCTCCTAATCTGAAACTTTGCACAGTAAACAGAATGTTGTTATTAACTGCGGCTACGCACAGTGAATGGAATATGTGACTTTGATATTTTACAGTTTGAACACTTAACAGAATATTCTCCTAATCTGAAACTTTGCACAGTAAACAGAATGTTCTTATTAACTGCGGCTACGCACAGTGAATGGAATATGTGACTTTGATATTTTACAGTTTGAACACTTAACAGAATGTTCTCCTAATCTGAAACTTTGCACAGTAAACAGAATGTTCTTATTAACTGCGGCTACGCACAGTGAATGGAATATGTGACTTTGATATTTTACAGTTTGAACACTTAACAGAATGTTCTCCTAATCTGAAACTTTGCACAGTAAACAGAATGTTCTTATTAACTGCGGCTACGCACAGTGAATGGAATATGTGACTTTGATATTTTACAGTTTGAACACTTAACAGAATATTCTCCTAATCTGAAACTTTGCACAGTAAACAGAATGTTCTTATTAACTGCGGCTACGCACAGTGAATGGAATATGTGACTTTGATATTTTACAGTTTGAACACTTAACAGAATGTTCTCCTAATCTGAAACTTTGCACAGTAAACAGAATGTTCTTATTAACTGCGGCTACGCACAGTGAATGGAATATGTGACTTTGATATTTTACAGTTTGAACACTTAACAGAATGTTCTCCTAATCTGAAACTTTGCACAGTAAACAGAATGTTCTTATTAACTGCGGCTACGCACAGTGAATGGAATATGTGACTTTGATATTTTACAGTTTGAACACTTAACAGAATGTTCTCCTAATCTGAAACTTTGCACACTAAAAAGAATGTGCTGCTAATCTGCAACTTTGCACACTGAACAGAATGTGCTCTAATCTGCAACTTTGCACACTAAAAGAATGTGCTGCTAATCTGCAACTTTGCACACTGAACAGAATGTGCTCTAATCTGCAACTTTGCACACTAAACAGAATGTACTGCTAATCTGAGGCTAGGCACAGTGAACAGAATATGTGAAGTTTTTTTTTTTATATCTCTGCCCCCCCACACAAAATAAACTGATGCCCCCACACACAGTAGTCCTAAAAAGGACTTTTGGGTCTTTTTTTTTTTTTAAATAGCTTTTCTTCTCCCTACACTGACTTTCCCTTCCTATCCTCATCTCTCCCTGGCTAAGACTGAGCCGAACTCGCTGGTCAGGTGCTATACAGCACCCGATCACGGGTTCTGGCCAGCCAATCAGTGTAATGCCAGCAGCCAACATGGCTGCTGGCATTACACTAATGTCAGAGCCTGCCTGCACGTTTAGTGGCTGCGCAGCAGCCGCGAAACGTGCGGGGAGGAGACCCGAACATGGCGGGCGAGCACATGCGGTAGTCGTACGAGTACCGCCATGTGCCGAGCAGAGCGATGCTCGAGCCGAACCGAGCTTCGGCCGAGCATGCTCGCTCATCACTACCTTTTAGCTGAAAGCAAAAAGAAATAGGAGACAGATCTGCAAATAGGGATGGGCATTACCACCACTACCAGCAGTGATATTGCGGAATTTGCAGTGTTTGCTGCAGCTGTAATTCCTGCTGCTGGTGAGTTGCAAGGGCAGCAGGCTGATAAGGAGCAGTCTAGATTTCCACAGACCACCGTGGCCACTGTGGGAATGGGGTCCAGCAGTTGCTGTGATGTGGGACTACGACTGATTCTACTTGCCAGCAATACTCCTGGTCCTAGTTCTAGATTCTAAGGCATCCTCTGCTCCAGCCAGTGAAAGGAAATGTGGGGGAGAAAATGAAAGAGGCCATTCTTCTCCATCTTTCTCTCCCCCCACCAGGTCCTGGGTGTGGGGCTAAATTCCTTTTGAGGCAGGCACAGTGCAATCATCAGTGACTGCACTGTGCACTACAGTCAGGTCAGTTAAAAGGGGAAAGGAGAGGACACACCTTTGCACAACCACCCTGCTCTCACAAACAAAATACAGACACCATGACATTTATGTGAAGCTTGCTAAATCCAAACCCCCTCAAAGGACATAGGGGGCCTCTGTACTCTCTTTTTCTCCCCCAAGGATGCCAAGAGTTGAAGCAGAAATCAAAGGTGAAGAAGAATAAAGAAATACAGCCTAAGCCTGAAAGTTTAATGGCGAAAGAAACATCTGGATTGCCATCAGCTTCTAGGGTCCAGGCTCGGGATGATAAAGCAATGTCTTCTGGTGATCCATCTCTGTCATCATTACCTCCCCCCACCAGCTGATAGCAATTCTGTAGATGCGAGGATGTGGTAGTTCATGTCCACCCAGTGCACATTCTATGGTGCCTTGACCACACATGGCAATGTGGTGGAGTATAATTGCAGGCATAGAATCAAGCAATCTGAGGATATTCCATCCTGCAGAATAGGCTAAGCAGGTGGCAAGGAGGTCGTATAAAATAATTGTTCCTCATGCCTCTAACAAAAGGTCTAAGTCCTACAAACCATCCTCTACAAAATAATCTATAACTTAAACTATCAGTCTGCCTCAATCAAAGGTTATGTTAGGGGAGTCCCTGTCTCTGTCACATTACATACCAATTTTTTATTTAATTTTAATTTTTTATTAACTGTCCCCCCAATCCTGGTCAACAACCCCCCAAATAAAAATCCCTGTTCAAATGATTCTTTCCCCAGACTACACCAACACAATGTAATGGTTTGTACGAGACTCAGACACAGTAGGCTAGAATAAAACACAGTTTATTAAAAAGACACTATGAGAATGCCCACCAGGGGCTATAGAATATCACAGGAAAATATCAGTCATGTACATATGCCTTCTCAGGCCCAGTATACAAATGTAGAGAGTAAATACTGTCACAGAACAGGCATATCCAGGCTATTTCAGTACAACATGGATTAACGTTCATAGAAAGTAATCAGTCTCTGATGTGGTGTGTTAGACAACACCAAGTATGACGGTAAATGTAGCAAGAGACTGTGGTGCAAGGTGAAAGCACCTAGTAGTAAGGCAGGACTGAGACTCTACCCTGGCTGAGCAGACACGGAGACCACAATACTCTGCTAGGTCTAGCACTACCGTGAGCCACAAGCACCCGACCGGTCCAGCAACGGAGTCACTGTACACTGCATGAGCAGAAGGACTAGAGCCAATAGCACCCAACTGGTGCGGTAACGGAAATACTGTACGCTGCAAAAGCTGATGGACTTAGAGCCAATATCACCCGACCGTTGTGGTTCCGGACACAACAGTGCTCAGTAAGGGTTAACAGATGGCTCAGTGTTAACGGAGGCAACAGTGCTCTGCAAGTGTAAACGGGAGGCTCAGAGTTAATGGAGGCAACCGTGCTCTGCAAGTGTTAACGGAAGACTCAGAGTAACCGGAGGCAACAGTGCTCTGCAAGTGTTAACGGAGGCTCAGTGTAACGGAGGCAACAGTGCTCAGCAAGTGTAATGGAAGGCTCAGTGTACCGGAGGCAACAGTGCTCTGCAAGAGTTAACAGAAAGCTCAGTGGGTTGGAGGCCACAATACTCAGTCTGCTAGACCAGCACTTGCGGAAGTAAGAATGTCGCCCAAGCGACACGGAGAACAGGATCAGGATCGCTGTCCGAATCACAGAGCAGGAATGTCAGACAAGCCGGGTCAGATCATGGAGCAGGAATGTCAGCTAGGCTGGGTCGAATCACGGAGCAGGAACGTCAGACAAGCCGGGTCAGGTCACGGAGCAGGAACGTCAACCAGGCCCGGTCGAATCACGGAGCAGGAACCAGCAAGAGTAGTCAAATGGGCCAAGTCGGTACACAAGAACACAGCAACACAGTAGCACTGGTACAGGAACACCACGAAAGGGCACCTGACAGGTGCCAGAGGTCTGGTATAAGAATGCCATATTGGGCGGGTCAAACAAGTTCAGCCAATGGGAGCGCACCACACAGAGAGTGACAGACCAGAGCACGGGCACCGTGATAGTACCCCCCTCTCAAAGACCCCCTCTCCTGGCAGAGGGTCCTGGTTTCTGGGGATATTTAGAGAGGAAATTGTGCAATAACCTAGGGGCATGAAGGTCCTTCTGATCGACCCAAGAACGCTCTTCAGGGCCATAGCCCTTCCAATGGACCAAATATTGCAATTTTACTCTAAATCTCTGTGAATCAATAATGCCTTGAACTTCGTATTCCTCTTGACCTTGAACATCCACCGGCCCAGGAACCACCGGAGTGGTAGTGTAGCGGTTGCATACCAAAGGCTTTAACAGGGACACATGGAACACGTTATGTATGCGCATAGATGCCAGGAGTTCCAATGCATAAGAGACAGGATTAATTTTGCGGCTCACCTTGAAAGGACCAATGAACCGGGGAGCCAACTTATTTGATGGAACTTGCAAATTCAGATTTCTGGAGGAAAGCCATACCCTGTCCCCAACCTGGAAGGAGACCGCTGGCAGCCATCTATGATTGGCATGCCACTGATGTCGCTGGAATGACTGTCTGAGGGTCCTCTGAACCTGTGCCCAAGTGGAGCGGAGTTGCTCCATATGCTTGTCCAGAGCTGGAATCTGCTGTGACTGGAATGAGTCCGGGAGCAGGCATGGCTGAAACCCGTAGTTGATGAGGAATGGGGAGCTCCCAGATGATGAATTAACTGCGCAATTCCTGGCGAACTCAGCCCACGGCAACAGGTCAGCCCAATTGTCATGATGATCAGTCACAAAGCAGTGCAGGAACTGCTCCAGTCCCTGACTGGCACGCTCAGTGGCCCCATTGGTCTGGGGATGGTAGGCGGAGGAAAAGGACAATTGGATGCCTATCTGATTACAGAATGCCCTCCAGAACCTGGACACGAATTGGCTCCCCCGGTCTGACACCACGACTCTGGGAACCCCATGCAAGCGGAACACTTCTCAAGCAAAAACCACTGCCAGTTCCTGGGCTGAAGGAAGGCCAGAGAGAGGCACGAAATGAGCCATCTTAGAGAATCTGTCAACCACCGTTAAGATAAATGTATACCTATACCCCCTAGACACTGGCAGTTCTCCCAGGAAATCAATGGATATGTGGGACCATGGGCGTTGGCCATTAGGTACAGGTTGGAGTAGGCCCACTAGGAGGTGTCTGGGGGTTTTGGCATGAGCTCAGGTGACACAGGCTGCAGTAAATGCAGAGCAATTGGCTCTAAGGGAGGGCCACCAAAATACTTGTGAGAGAGACCATATTAATTGATCCCTCCCAATATGCCCAGCAGCCTTAGACAAGTGATATGTCTCAAGCAGACGGGATACGGAATGGCTGATCCACAAAACACTTGTCAACTGGGGTCTCTGGAGGTGCCGTAGCCTGGGATGCCAAAATTTCCTCCCCCAGTGGCGAAATGATGCTGGTACAAACAGTGGCCAGAATGTGATCAGGCTGAATAATAGGCACGGGGGGTTCATCCTTTTCTACCTCTGGCCTGAATTGTCTGGACAGGGCATCCGCCCTAACGTTTTTTGAGCCCGGTAGATAGGATACCACAAAATTAAACCGGGAAAGAAACAGTGCCCATCTAGCCTGGCGGGAGGACAACCTTTTAGCCTCTGAGAGATAAGTCAAATTCTTGTGGTCAGTTAGAATTAACACAGGGGTTCTAGTGCCCTCCAGTAGGTGACGCCATTACTTCAATGCGAGAATAATAGCCAAGAGTTCTTTGTCACCAATCTCATAGTGACTTTGGGCACTTGAAAGTTTTTTAGAAAGGAACCCACAAGGTCTCAAGGTGCCACCCACAGCTGGGCGCTGGGAAAGTACTGCCCCTACCCCTGTTTCGGAGGCATCGACTTCCAAGGTGAACGGCAAAGCAGGATTGGGGTGGGACAGTACGGGAGCAGATGCAAAAACAGACTTCAATCTCTCAAAGGCGTTTTCAGCTGCCTCAGACCATTGAGATGGATTAGCACCCTTGTGCGTAAGGTCCGACAGAGGTTTAACAATCGTAGAAAAGTTCTGGATAAATTTCCTATAATAGTTGGCAAAGCCCAGAAAGCGTTGGATAGCTTTTAACCCCTTGGGACGTGGCCACTGTAAGACTGCTGCGAGTTTCTCTTGGTCCATGGCAATGCCATCTTTAGAGATCACGAACCCCAGGAAAAGCACTTTGGACCTGTGAAACTCGCATTTTTCTAATTTACAAAATAGTTTATTTTTGCGTAAACGAAGCAAGACCTCGGACACATCCTTGATGTGTTGATCTAGGTTAGCGGAATGTATAAGTATGGCATCAAGGTATTCAACCACACAAGATTGAAGCATGTCACGGAGGATATCATTGATTAACTCTTGAAATACCACAGGTGTGTTACAGAGGCCAAATGGCATCACTAAGTATTCATAATGCCCAGACCTAGTATTAAATGCCGTTTTCCACTCATCCCCAGCCTTAATTCTGATTAGGTTATAAGCGGCCCGTAGGTCAAGTTTCGTAAAGATGGAGGAGCCCTTTAACCTGTCAAATAGTTCAGTAATAAGTGGTATGGGGTAGGCATTCTTAGACATGAGTTTATTCAGTCCGCGGTAATCAATACAAGGTCTTAGTTCGCTATTTTTCTTTTTTACAAAAAAGAAACCGGCACCAGCCGGAGAAGTAGACTTGCATATAATTTCTCTTTTGAGGGCGTCCTCAGTGTAGTTCTCCATAGCCTTATTTTTATCGCAGGACAATGGGTACGTGCGACCCCTGGGAGGCACCACGCTCGGAGGCAAATCAATAGCGCAATCATACGGTCTGTGCTGAGGCAATGCGCTAGCCTCTCCCTTACTGAATACGTCACTGAATTCACGGTATTCAGCTGGCACGGAGGGAGAGGTACATAAAATCTTGACTGGGTGCAACAAACAGTGCTTCATACAATATTCAGACCATGATCTATCCTCACATCTCTGCCAATCAAACTGGGGATTATGCAGGTGTAGCCATGGGAACCCCAGAATGACCGCATGATGAGGGGAATGAATTATCTGGAAACATAATTCCTCCTTGTGGAGAGCCCCAATAGACATAGTAATAGGAATAGTTTCCATAGTAATCAAAGCAGTTTCCAAAGGTCTGCCGTCAATGGCTTCAATGGCTAAGGGAGTGTCCCTTTTGACCAAAGGAATTTTATGTAATTCGGCAAATGAACAATCCATGAAGTAACCGACTGCGCCAGAATCCACCAGGACCAACACCTCCACGAGCTGGTCAGCCCAGGAAAATACCACCTGGATGGTGGGTTTCTGTGTACTAGGGTCTAGGGACTGCTGTACACCACGTAGGGACAGTCCCCCAAGGTACCATAGGTGCGTTCGTTTCCCGGCTGTACAGGACAAGCACGTAATAAATGCCCAGCTTTGCCACAGTATAAGCATAGGCCCTGCCTTCTGCGGTGTGCCCGTTCCTCCCTTGTAAGTTTGGTGAACTCGAGTTGCATTGGTTCGCTAGGCTCAGGTGAGCGGTCAGGAGGCATGGGAGGCGAGGGTGGGTTCAAAAGGCTGCCTTGCCAATAGTTTCTGGATCTCGCCCTTCGATCTTTAGCCATGCGTCTTTCATGAATATGAGAGTCAATTAGCAGGCTGACCTTTATGGTTTGAGAGATACAAGCGTTTGAATAACCTTGTCAGTCCAGTGATTTTGCATCTTCATATAGTGCTAATGAAATTTCATTTTTGGATATAAAAATCTCAAAGCAGAAAAACTAGGCTACTGTCTCTTCAGAAAAGACACAGATCATAACACATTGTTATAAAGTACAAGTTTTCATCCTCCAGCATTAAAAGCTTCTCTCCCACAATCACAAATGTTAAGGGTAATCAGGAATAACTCTGAATAGTCGACTAGTTTAATCCAGTTAGAATAAATGAAGATGAGATTCATCAGTAGAGGATACTCCAAAAAAAATGCCTTATTAAATCTGTAACTCATGTTACTACATGAGGAAAGATCTGTTGATCAAGCTGACAAACAAGACAGACTCGTGGTTACTACCAGATTCACCTCTACATCACAGAAGATTCAAAAGGTCATTAGCAAAAACTGGAAGGTTGTGGCCAAAGATAAAAAGTTACCAGATTGTTTCAGGTCCCCTCCGTTGATGGGATTTAAGAGAGAGCTAATCTACAGGATTTATTACTTAATATTGATCCCGTTGACAGCTACACAAGGAGAAAGTCTTCTTGGCTACCTAGTGCACGTGATAGCTGTTATAGATGTAAGGGATGTACTAATTGCGGTACTATGCTTTCCGGGAAATTCTTCTCCCATCCCAGAACTAATAAAAAGTATAGCATTAAATATTGCATTACATTAATTATGAATCACATTGTTTATCTAATAACATGCCCTTGTGGATTAAGGTATGTGGGAAAGACTGAATGCACCCTCCTTGAACTCATGGCAGGACACAGGTCTTCTATTAAAATAGCAGTTAGAGATTATGGGCTAGATTTAAAGGCAGCCGTTAGTAAAAAAAATCTCTAACGGGTGCGTTAAGTGTCATGTAGCAATTCAAAGATCCGTCTAAAGAACAGCTAACGGCAGTTTCAGAATCCTAACGGCCGATACACTTACGTGCATTGAGACTCATGGAACAACATTCCCCAGAACCATTCAAAGGCTTGCGGTACTATTAACGGCTGAAAAAAAGACACACCTAACGCCAAAAAATTAAGACCCACTTTTCTCAGACGTTAGACACTTAATGGGCAAAACAAAACACCCGTTACATAGGAAAATACACAAAATGCTTACCGCACAAGCATGTAAATGGAAAAATTAACACGTGCAATGCCAAAGCAACACAAAAACATGGACAGATAACACAAATCACTGTCACACACAACAACAAGCAACACCACAGGGACAAGGACCCACAAAAAAACACCAACACAACATGACACGGAATAATGGAGGTTATCACACAAAGCGGACACCTGCAAATACAAGCTCACCTGTGGAACATCAACACGCGACCTGCACCCCACAACTACACACCCGCAAATGGCAGACACATACCAAGCACAACACACCACATCTTATAACACACACACACCTGCAAACACTTACCTGGACAAAAACAACTCTCCATTGGTCAGCACTCACCTCATCACCACACCTACACAACGCCCTAGCAAGTACTTTAAGGAACAACTCATCACACTCACTTGTGGCTTGTTTTCCACTCAGGGAGGGAGAGAGAGAGCTAGAGAGAGAGATAGTGAGAGCCAGAGAGAGATAGAGAGCGCAATCAGTATGTTGGGTTACATATTGTTGCGAAAACTGCGGAGAAGGCGTGCAAGGGAGAGAGCTAGGGAACATCAGCAACCCCTAGGCATGCCTGATCAACAGCCTTCACCTGTTGCAAGTGAGGAGGCTCTGGCTCAGCCGCCACACAGGAGTCCATCCCCACCTGGAGGACAGCACCTGCCTGCAGATGCACAGCTGCAGCAACAGGATGCTCCACAGCAGCAGAGGATGTATAGACAACCACCAAATCCCAGGGTATACTGCCCAAGGGTCACCCTCTTTGGAATGACCGATGATGAGGTCATTGATTGCTTTAGGTTGAGGCCTGACAGCATCATTGCCTTGCATGAGGTCGTCAAGGATCAGGTGGATCCCATCTACATCCACAACCATGCCTTATCTGGCCTGCAAAAACTACTGTGTGCCATACACTTCATGGCAAGTGGGGCCTTCCAGTCCACTAAGGGTTACGCATCTGGCATGTCACAGGCCACATTCTCCAGGGTGCTGGCCCAGGTCCTGCCAGCCCTCAAAAGCAAGGCCAGTAGTTATATACATTTCCCCACCACTGACATGGACTGGATACACGTCAAGCAGGCCTTTTACGCAAGGGGAGGCATGCCCAGGGTCATGGGTGCTATAGATTGCGCCCATGTCCGTATTAAAGCCCCAGCACTTGACGCACAGCTATTCATCAACAGGAAGAACTTCCACTTCATCAACATGCAGATGGTGTGTGACAGCCATATGAGGGTAATGAATGTCTGTGCAAAGTATCCTGGCAGCTCACATGATTCATACATTCTACAAAACTCCTCAGTCCACAGAGATTTCGAGAATGGAACTTTTACAGGGGGATGGCTTTTGGGTGAGTTCACAATACAAAATCACACCACATACACAGGCATACACACAACGCTGCTCAGCATGCACCTGACCCACAGCTAGTACATCCACCACACAAAACATCATTCACACAACATGTGCTCCCTGTCTCACCATGTCACTCACATTACACAGGTGATGCTGGCTAAGGCTGCAAGTCCTGGCTACTGACCCCTGTGGCCAATCCCCAAACACATGCCCAGGAAAGGTACAACCAGGCTCATGGCAGAATGAGGAATGCCATTGAGCAGACCTTTGGCCTCCTCAAGTCAAGATTTAGATGTCTGGACCACTCTGGGGGAGCACTGCAGTATGCATCTGCAAAGGTGTGCGACATAATTGTGTTGTGCGCAATACTGCACAAAATCGCAGTGGACACCAGGCTTCTGGATCACATCCAGGACCCCCCCATACCTGAAGTGCCCATGGACATCGGCCATGTGGAGGAGACCTTGAGAGGGGCACAGATCAGAGACACGCTCATCACGGAACACTTCACCTGTGAGTATAACACAGGCATGCAAACAATCCATGCAAGTCCCCCATCAGTCCTGTGACACTAACCACACTGCACATTATGTTCTGTCTCACCCCACAGGAACATTGACACAGCACTGCACTGGCAGCAGCATGGCCCCAAACATCAACCATACCATGGACGTGGCAAATTGTGTGTGTGGATTCAAAAACCATCCTACATTCCACTCTCCACAGACCCCAAGGATATCACGCACACCCCCAGGAGAAACAAGGTACAACATATAACCCATGTTCATCACCTTACAGGGCTTGATTGACAGCAACTAACTGGATATGCGATGATCATAGCCTGAGCAACCATGCTAGCCCAGTAGCGAAAGATTATTATCCAATGCTATGCATTGGATAATACTCCGGCACATCAGGGGTTAGAGGGCCATTGGACTCAATATGGGACCTGTACTGTGCTACAGCTGAGAAGAGCAGCAGAGGGGTGGATGTTCAGTGGTATTGTCACACAACGTAGAGGTCCTGAAACGTAGATCAGATTACTAGGGACTCCATGCTGACCTGTGAGTGTGCAGACATATGTGCCCCCGACATGAATACACACATCAACAAATATGTCCTAATAGTTCCATGGAACAAATGACATTGGGCTGCCACTGTCACTTTCACAGTGGCAGCCCAATGTCATTACTTCCATGGAGCTCTCAGAACACTTGTTGATGTGTGTATACATGTCAGGGGCACATATCCATAGGGCTTGTGCACATGTCCTTAGTTCTCCACATAATTGGTTACAGATGAGTACACAACACATTGTCAACCAATGGTTTGTGTATTCACCTGTAATTAAGAAAACTGAGGGGATAAAAAAGTCGAAATTGTTGTTGCTTGATGATCAGTTCAGGTCTACTGCTCCAAATCCTGTCCTCTTGTCCCACAGGCATCCATAACATGATATATCCTTGAACTGAAGATCTTCAATGTGACTGGATTGATGTCTTGACAACACCTTCATGAAGATCACCCCTTGCTGTTTCTTGTTATGTTGTTGGTGATGCAATGTTTGACCTGAGGTTCACACAAACCTCTACTGGAACATTCTCATATAGACACAAAAAACACAAATTCTCGAGTTTTATAACCTGTACAGTTAGGATGCTCATCTACAGAGTTGTCAAACCTTGTGGACAATACATGAGCAGGGCAGCAGTGTTACTAAAGTAGTACAATTTAGTTTCAAAGTACATTTAGTGTTCTCATACAAGTGTTCAATGCATATAGGCAATACACACAGAAAACACATGTACATTCTAATGTACTTTGAGACACAATGAAGATGAACCATCACTATTCAATCTGTGTCTGTATGAGGATATATTTGATTACACATTTGTCAATGCGTAACCACACCCAGGATAGAGTATCCCCATACATGGAAAGGCATCACCCACATCACAGGAGTCCACCACTTGTTTGCCAGTGAGTGGACTCTGTGATGTATCCATGCAAACAGATGATGGTGGCAGTGATACACTAATGTGTTGAGGGAGTGATAAAGAGTTGATACAGGGGACATACTTCCACAGTGAATTCCTGTCAACAGTATCTGTGTTGCTCAGTATAATCAATGTTCTGAGATTTTGCTCCACTTTGACATATCTCAGTACATGGGCTACATCAACGAACAACCAGACTAAGTGGACATGTGTTATCACTGGTGAAGTCTGTTACACCCTTAGTGAAACAACAACTCAGCTTACTGGAGACCCCAATGCTCACCCCAGGATATCAATGTGTGTGCTACACATTGAAATCAAAGGTTAAAAACATTGGCTTTCCCAGTAAGTCAGTTGCACAATGAGTGTTTGAATCCAAGACAATATTGATGCATTTCCCATTTATCTGTCCTGCTTGTTATGTCCCCGCTAAGTCACATAGCTGTTTGTTTGGTTATCCCATTAACCCTCTGAGTGCCAGAGTGGTCCCCAACGCATTTCTTTGCAATGCATTGCCTTCCACTCTGGCATTCAAAGGGTTAAACACAATATATGATGTAGATGAATGTTCAATGTTGTACCATTTGTTGTGCTAACACACACAGTGGTGTAATATGGCTCCAGGGATGTATTTCCAGTTGAATTTGTACAACGGTGTGTGTGTGTGTGTGTAAACCCATGTTGTAGCATCCCACAAACATTTCACCCAGGCAGAGGTTGTGTTCACTGCATTGTTTGGCAATGCTTTGGAGACAACCCTGCCACCCAATCCATAACTGAAGACACAGCAAACCAGACAGGAATCCAAAAAAAAAGGTTTCTTTATTGAGGGAAAAGTTAACAGGTTGGGCCTTTCATTTTTTCTTTTTTGGGTGGGGGTCCTTAGCCTGGGTGCCAGAGGTGGATGCCCTTGTTGATCGCCTGGTCACCCTCTGCCCCCTAGGTGTGGCTTCAGGGGTAACACTGGAGGGGGTGGTGGTTGCAGTAGACCCCTCCGTGGAATGCAAGTTCTCCCTCTCCATCCTCAGGTTCTCCCTGCGGTTGATCTCCCTCAACTCCACAAGCACCTGTGTCAACATGTCCATTAGACCAGTCCTGAGCTGGTGGAGTTGTGTGTTCCCCCTGGCCACCTCCGACTCCAGGGCTTGGATTCTGGTCTCCAGTCGAGCTATGTTCCTCCTGGATTGCCTCCTGCTCCTGGTGATGTTGCCATCTGTGCTCCTGCTCGACCGGAGTAGTTTCCTCTGAAGGGCCGTACACTCCTCCTCCATCCCTGTGAAGCGTGCAGTGCTGGAGGTGGATGTGCCCAGTGTCCCTGGTGCTGCTGTTTCTTCTGCTGCTGAGGGTGATGTTTCTTCTGCTGCTGGAGGTGCTGTTTCCTCTGCTGCTGGAGGTGCTGTTTCCTCTGCTGCTGCTGGAGGTGCTGTGGCTGCTGTGACAGCTGTTGGAGTGGCTGGTGCAGATGATGGGCATATGCCCGCCACATCAAGTGATTCTGAGCTGCCCTATGATGTGCGTGCTGGTGGAGGTGTGAATATGTCCCTGGGTAGGGGGCGCTGGGGCTCACCAATCAGGCCCAGGTGTGGGTAGTCCAGTGGCTATGGGTCATATGTTGGCCACTGATAGGTGCTTGGACCCCACCTAGGATCATGCTTTGGGGCATTCTGTGGAGCCATCCAGGAGGGTGGGTTGATGTGGGAGTCATATGGCCCATATTGGGTGGTGGCCACTGTCCCTGGCAGCCATTGCCTCCCTGGAGGTGGTGGTGCTGCTGCTGGAGGGTAGTAGCTGGTGGAGTTGGCTGGATATGTCCACCTCTCCTCCTGTTGCATCCAGCCACTGTACTGGGGAGGTGCAGCTTGGAGGGGTGCAGCCTGTGGTGGTCCAGCTTGGAGGGGTGCAGCCTGTGGTGGTCCAGCTTGAAGGGGTGCAGCCTGTGGTGGTGCAGAAGGTGGTGGTGCAGCCTGTGTTGGAGGGGATGGGGATGGTGGGTATAGTGACCACCGGCTGGTCCCCTCCTCTGTTTACTCCTCACTGGGGGGGTGACATAGCCTCCTCCACTGGCTCCCGCTGAGCTTGAGGGCTGTAAGCTGTGTGGAGAAATAATATGTTGTGATTAGTGACCTTAGCCATATGTTTGTGGAGACAGTTATACTTGGATATGTGGTGAGGAAAAATATATGTGTTTGGGTTAATCCCCCTGGGTAAACAAGGGTACTCCCACTGCTGAAAGGTGTTGTTTGAGTTATTACGGGTGAAGGTTTCATTTTGAGGTGCAATATCACAGTGGTCCGAAATAGTACAGTGGGGCTGTTGCAACACACTCCCATGTAGATATCTGGTCCCTGTACCAGAGCTGTCCATATGATTGTGTAGTAACAGCACCACTGTACAATTTCAGGCCACTGGGATATTGCCCCTGACATATCCATGTCTGAGCTGTGATACCTTTTGAATCAACACACCTTTCAGCAGTAGGAATACCATTGTTTAACTTGGGGGGTGAATCCAACAACATATATTTGTCTCAACAACTTGTAGGATGGCTATCCCTCCAGGGGGATGGCAAAGGTTAAGTCCACCTTGATGTCAGATTGTAGACATTGTGAAAACAGATGTTGTTTGCTGTTAGTCCTATCCCTTCTACCCTCATGGTTGTTCAGATTTTGCTCTATGTGACAGATGTAGATTTCAGTCATTTGTCCACACGAGGGCTCTTCAGCAGAGCCAAAATCCCCCCATTTAGAGAACAATACTTAATTGGAATGGTGTACAGAGTGTGCATGGTTTGCAAGCACACTCTGTGGACCATTCCAAAGAGGTATTTATCTCGAAATGTTGTGAATTTAGCTCTGCTGAAGAGCCTCCGTGTGGTCAAATGACAAATCTCCACCTGTCACATGAAGCAATATCTGTATAACCATGAGTGTTGGAGGGATAGGACTTAAATCGAGACACATCTTTTTAAGATGCCAATGATATTACATCATGATGAAATTACCCATTGCTATCCCATTACAGTCACACACAAGTAGAAATGTTCATATATGTATGTGGCTATGTACCCTTCATATGGATACAGTAATATCCTTCCAAGATGTGAAGCCAGAGAGCAGTTTAGTAGGTGTGATTGCCTTACTGGCTATATATGTGCACCCATCCAACAATACATTGGATTGATATGATGGATATGAACATACCTCGTATATCCCATCTACGTAGAGTGTGATATACTATGTATGTGTATTTGGATGGTAGCAATGTAGGTTGATTTGTGATAGGTGCACATATCTGGCCAGTAAGGCAATCACATCCAGTGAACTGATCTATGTGTTCACATTGTGTTGGAACATATTTAGAAACATTTGAATCCTAAGGGCAACAATCAAGCCAGTAGTGAGGGATATCTTTGATTGAGGCCTGTTTCTTTGTGTATGAGCCCATCCATCCTTCTGTGTGAGGCAACCGTACTCAATCCTAGATATCCATCAGTCATGGCCTGTTGGTGACCAAGGTACAATGGTTGATATTTGTTTCCCATGTGTATCCTGCAAACAGCGGTTGGTGTACCATCCATCCATGGCATCAGCACCCCTCTGGATCCATGTGGGAATCAGATGTGGGATATGTCATTTCAAGTTAGAGTAAATGATTGCAGCCACAACACCAAGGCCTACTTCATCCACATTTAATTCTGTGGAATAGTATTCGGCCTGTGTATTACACATACAAGCATTTATTCTCTGGGGCACTGTGATGTGTGACCTGATCCACCCTTTTTGAGATTCAGTAAGCGGTGATGTTGAACTGATGAAGTGAACTTAATGGTGACTTCTCCAGTGATCTCCTTTCCCCATTTCCAGTGTTTTCCATGGAGTCTGTACAATGGGACCCTATCAACTTGATTCTTGTTTTTGCATATTCTCCATAGACTAACACTGGTATTGGTGAAGTGAGGGTTACTTTGTGTCCACCATCTCTTTGTCACCGCTTAGTGAATGTCCCCTGTGTAGCATGTGATCGTTGGCCTATTGTCTTGTTTGTTGTCTGGTTGACCCTTTGAGTCCCAGTGGGGTTGCCAAAGCATTGTTGATCGATGCATTGATGATCCCTCTAGTACTCAAGGGGTTAGGTGCTGACTTCCCTGTGGGGACATGGGTGACATTATGTGTGAACAGTGATGATATTTAACAGACAACATTTTGAACATAACGGTTTGTGTATTGTGTGTGATGAGCACAGCGACAGGAGGGTTGAAGTAGGACTGTGACAGGTTTGTCCCAAGTTGGACCTTGACATCTGTCCTGGTGTTGTGTCCTGTTTTCAACCCTCAGGGTGCTGTGTTGGTGCAGTTGTATGGATGAGTGATGGGCATGTGTTGAGGTGTGACTGTGTGTGCAGCTGGTGTTGGTTGATGTAGTGTGTTGTTATGTAGTGTTGCACTTACCGGTAGGCTCCTCTCATCCCCAGTGTCAGCTCCTCCAATGACCCCCTCGATCAGGGTCAGGGACATGGTCTGCCGCACCATCTCCTCCCAGCCGCAGAAGGTGATAGGGACGGGTGGGCCACCTCCAGTGCCTCGGGCGTGCTTGGCGAGCTCGGTCATCTTGTTTTTCATCACCCTCCGGCGGTCGCCCCATCTCTTTTTGATGGACTCCACATCCTGCCTGCATGGAGCCACTGCGTTGACCCGGCTGCATATCTGGTTCCAGGCTGCCTTCCTCCTCACTGACAGGCCAGGGACCTTCGCCGTAGGGTGGAGAACACTCTGCCTCTCCAGGACAGCTTCCACGAGAGCCGTGTTCGCCTCCTCTGTGTATTTGGGGTCCCTGATCCTGCCCTCGTCACCTCCGGCATGGGAGGATTCAGAGCCGGAGTGCCCTGCCTGGTCTGACCTTGACTATGTGTGTTGCTCCCCAGCAACTACCACTCATCCCACTGCAGGTTCTGCCCCTGTCCTGTATGTGCCTGCTCTTGTGGGCCGGGTCCCCCTTCGCCCTGCGGATCTCCCTCTCCCACCCCTGCTCTGCTCAGGGACACCCTCCTGACCTTCCTTCTCTTCCACTACTCTCCCCATCCCTCTCTCCTGTCCTCCGCTCCTGGCCATCACTCACCCACTCACACCCAGGCACTCCCACAGGCCCTCACAGACACACTCGATCAATTCACTCTCTGTCACACACTTTCACTCACAGATTCACACTGTAAAAATAAAATGTAAAATGTGTAAGGTGTTATAAAATAAAAGAACTATGTGTATGTATGTGTATGTTTGTGTTTGTATGTGTGTATGTAATATGTGCAAAAGTGTAATATGTGTATAGTAAGTGCACCTCTCTCCAAACTCCAAACTCAAAAGTCTCCTTCTGCCTCCAATGAACGGTCCTGTCTCCCTCTCTCTGATCACTATCCTCCGCTCCTGGGTCCTGATATCTAGCTCTGAAGAACTGGATAACAGACAGTGTGTGACGGTTATTTTTGGGTATATATAAGTGTATTTGAAGTTATTTGATACATTGGGGCTTTGTGATTGGCTGTGTGTTTGAATTTGTTTTTGCATCAATCAGGGTTGCTAGACAACGGCAGCCGTTATGTTACATGTTGTTTTGAGCGATGTTATCGTGTGATTTGGCCGCCCGTTGTGCATTAACATGAGCGACAACGGCTTTTGTGTTACGTGTTTTGTGTGTGCCTACGCTCGATAGCTATTCTTGTAGAGTACCTATTGAATCTGCCGTAACTCATGTATTATTTGCGAGTGATGTGCCTTTTTCACTTAGTGGCTGGTTTAACGTGAGCCTTTAAATCTAGCCCTATTTCTCTGATAAGCCAGGAGCCATGCATTACTTAAGTGAGAATCATGCCCAATCAAACTTTAACATCATAGCAATTGATCATGTCATCCCAATGAGAAGAGGAGGAGTCCATGTCAAGAGACTGCTACAGAGAGAGTGTTTCTGGATTAGGGAATTAAACACACAGCCCATTGAGATGAAAAATTATAGCTGTTTCTTGGATAATCACTAATATGTGTAACATGCTATGTGTTGATGATTGATTTTTTTTTCTATTTATTATTTTTTAATTATTATATTGCTTTGGTCATTTATTTTTTGTCTTTTTTCTTGATATATTTTTTCTTTTCTATATTTATTTTCTTTTTATGATTGATTTTTTTATTTTTATTTTAATTCCACTTTATTTTATTTATTTCATGTGTTTTTGTTTTACTCAACACTGCATTGTTATTAATTTGCTGTGTTCTGTATTATCCCATTATATATTGCTCATTGCTGTATGTATCATTTTTAATTATTTAGATTCCTCTGTTCTAACACATGGTTGCACTGTGGTGTATAGGTTCTGTTCTGTATTTTTGGGTCTTTGTTGTGGGTTCCCTCTGTTTGTCCGTCTCTTCTACCTTCTAAGCCATGTCATCTTTGTGGGGCATTTGAACTGCACAAGTTGAGTTCCCCAAATATATATATAGCTTTACTGTTGATGTTTCTCTTCTCTGTTTGCTTGACAAAGTCCAAAGTGAGGATTGAAATGTTGCACTTCTTTTCTGCTAGTAAAGTACTTATTTTTAAATCAATGAGTGCACAGTTATTTTTCTATGTACTGGTTTTTCTGTGGCTGTCGGTTGGAAAAAACTTTACAGTGTGAGTGTTTGTCCTTTCCAATATATATATATATATACTAGTTGAAGAGCCCGTTACATGGGCCACAGTGCCACTGCCAGCCGGTCGTGGGGCAGTCATGCACAGTACAGACTGTCCGCGCCGCTGCTGATACAGAGCTGAACGCTACCAGCTCTGTATCAGCCACGGTTCGGGCAGTCTCTACTGTGCATGACTGCAGCACGCGCAGCAGTCTCTACTGCGTATGACTTTGTTGTTACACACGTTTTAGCAAATTATTATATAGGATATATATATATATATATATATATATATATATATATAAAAATAGAAATGGTAATATGCCATAGGACTAGTGCACACACAGGACTTGAAAAAAATAAACATTTGTTGTGTGTTATTATTTTTTTCAAGTCCTGTGTGTGCACTAGTCCTATGGCATATTACCATTTCTATTTTTATACAATTTAAGTTACTAGTAGCACCCAGGCAGTTGTTATATAGTTTTTCCTTGATTAGGAGTGCCCAAGCTCTCCATAACTATATATATATATATATATATATATATATATATATATATATATATATAAATATCAGGGCTCAAAATTTTGCATTTGGCGAGGAGAATTTGAGTAAGGGCGAGTGGAAACTGAAGCCCTGTATGTAATGTTCAGTTTTCTTGCATTTACCATGTCAAATTGATAAAAATGGTGACCTGAGAATCTCACACGGCATGAAAGTGCGAGATTCTCAGGTCGTTCTATGAAACACTGCAATCGATACCCAGATCTCTGAATGGGGATTATTACAGTAGAACTGCAGGGCTGCGGGTTGCCGATGCCTGCTTTCTTGTCAGCCTGTCCCTCAGCCTGTCCCATGATCTCATGCTTTCTGCTGAGCAATGTCTTCAGTCTCACGTAATTAATCCTCTGACAGCTTTCTACCAAGCATATGCCTGAGTTTGGGTAATCAGACATCTCAGCTATCTACGTAGCTTTGTTTTCAGTCTGCAAGTAGTAGAATTCCCCTACTCCCACACACACACAGACCGGGCTGCCTTTTACAACTTGCCTGACAGTTATATATGGAGATGAACCGATACGTGTGCACAGTAGACAGAGCTCTGCACTCCCTGATACTCCACATCGGTTCATCTGTCAGGCAATAAACAAAAGTGCAAAGCATTGAGAACATATGCGACTGACATGAACAGGGGAGAGAGATCTGTTTAAGAAACATCTACAGTGGGGTTCAGGTCAGAGCTGTCTATCAGTTAGCACAGAGCTGTCTTATTGTCTGTCTCTCTTCTGTGTCTGTGAGCGCTTCCTGTCCTCTCTTCATGCAGTGCAAGGTGACAGCAGTAGGGATTAACCCTTTGACTGCCAGAGGGGCACGGAATGCATTGCAAAGCAATGCATTCCGTACCCCTCTGGCACTCAAAGGGTTAAAAATGTGGAGGGATTGGCGTTCAGACAGACTGTGTGCATATCTATGTATGGCTAGGGTACCTTGTATGTGTAGGAGAGAGACGTGGGTGGGACAGAACACTGTTGGAGGAGGGTCACGTGTGTGTGTGCACGCTCACTCTGGGGTTTAACCTTTTGAGTGCTGGAAGGGTACCAATGCATTAGATACGTCTCTGGCACTAAAAGGGTTGTTGCGGGTGTAGGAGGCCTGGTGAGAGGAAGCAATATATGTTTTTGTTGGTGGGGGAAGGGAGAGCCTGGTTAGGAGAGAGGTGGGGTGGAGTATATAAGGCTAGTGGAAGGGAAGATATACACACTGTGGAGATTTCACCTGTGATCGGATACCCTGCCCCCTTATCCTGAATATATGGCAGCAAGAAAGATCTAGTCAGCCAGCTGTGTTACTTTCTTCTTTAATTTATTGTAATGAGGCTTTTGTTCTGCTTTAATGGGAGTGACTAGTCAACCTTAGTTTTAACCCTTTGAGTACCAGAGGGATACAAAACGCATTGCCATACCTGGGAACTTCCAGTCGAGGGCTACCCGGAGGGTAGTCCTCTGTTCACCAGGGGGGTGACAAAAATGACGCTAATCGCGTCAAAAAGGGGCGGGGCTTGCCGCGAGTGGGGGGGGCTTAACCCTTTGAGTGCCAGAGTGGTACGGAATGCATTGCAAAGCAATGCATTCCTTACTACTCTGGCACTCAGAGGGCTAGGGACTGAGTATCAGCAGGAGAAAAAGCGGATGTGGCAGAGTTTCAATAGAAACTCTCCACATCCGGAGGAATCTGCCTCTGCCCCGGAGACCCGGTAAAATTCTGTCAGAACCGGAGTCTCCGGGGCAAATCCGGAGAGTTCCCAGGTATGCGCATTGCTTTGCATACCCCTCTGGCATTTAAAGGGTTAAGGCCACATGTACAAAGACAATGATCAGTTATGGAGTAAACAAATTGCAGCACAGGGTCTAAATAAGTTGACCCAAATGCCCACTGTTTTAAATGTGAATTTTTAATATCCTTTAACGCTAGAGAGGTCACAAACACATTACTTTGCATTGTCTTGGAGCCCTCTCTAGCCTTCGGGGAATTAAAAGCCCAATTCAAATCAATGAGAATTTTCATGTGTTCCCTATGTTGCCATATCTCCCCAGTGTCCCTCTTTAGGAGATATTAGGGGTCTATACCTCCCAAGTGTCCCTCTTTAGGAGATAGTAGGGGTCTGTACCTCCCAAGTGTCCCTCTTTGGGAGATATTAGGGGTCCATGCCTCCTAAGTGTCCCTTTTTAGGAGATATTAGGGTTCTATGCCTCCCAAGCGTCCCTCTTTAGGAGATATTAGGGTGCCATGCCTCCCAAGTGTCCCTCTTTAGGAGATATTAGGGTGCTATGCTTCCCAAGTGTCCCTCTTTAGGAGATATTAGGGTGCTATGCCTCCCAAGCGTCCCTCTTTAGGAGATATTAGGGTGCCATTTCTCCCAAGTGTCCCTCTTTAGGAGATATTAGGGTGCCATGCCTCCCAAGTGTCCCTCTTTAGGAGATATTAGGGGTCTGTACCTCCAAAGTGTCCCTCTTTAGGAGATATTAGGGGTACGTATCACCCAAGTGTCCTTCTTTAGGAGTTATTAGGGGCCCATACCTCCCAAGTGTCCCTCTTTGGAAGATATTAGGGGTCCGTACCTCCCAAGTGTCCCTCTTTAGGAGATATTAGGGCTCCATACCTCCCAAGTGTCCCTCTTTAGAAGATATTAGGGGTCCGTACCTCCCAAGTGTCCCTCTTTAGGAGATATTAGGGCTCCATACCTCCCAAGTGTCCCTCTTTAGGAGATATTAGGGGTCCATACCTCCCAAGTGTCCCTCTTTAGAAGATATTAGGGGTCCGTACCTCCCAAGTGTCCCTCTTTAGGAGATATTAGGGGGTCTGTACCTCCCAAGTGTCCTCTTTAGGAGATATTAGGGCTCCATACCTCCCAAGTGTCCCTCTTTAGGAGATATTAGGGGTCCATACATTCCAAGTGTCCCTCTTTAGGAGATATTAGGGGTCTGTACCTCCAAAGTGTCCCTCTTTAGGCAATATTAGGAGTCTGTACCTCCCAAGTGTCCCTCTTTAGGAGATATTAGGGTGCTATGCCTCCCAAGTGTCCCTCTTTAGTAGATATTAGGGGTACATACCTCCCAAGTGTCCCTCTTTAAGAGATATTAGGGGTCCATAAAGGCGGGGATGTGGGTGGGGCTAGGCATGGAAACTGGTGGCGAGTAACTTTTCAGGCCTGGCTAGTAGCTCAGGACTTGAAATTTTGAGCCCTGTATATACACAGTAATATGTAAAAGTTTTAGGCAGATGTGAAAAAATGCTGCAGAGTAAGGATGCTTATGTTAAGTATATATTCATCAATTAGCAAAATGCATAGTGAGAGAAAAGAAGAAAAATCTAAATCAAATCAATATTTGGTGTGACCACCCTAGAGTGAATAGCAGCAGTAACTTACAAGGTCCATGAAGGCAACCAACAAAACACCCAACCCAGCCCCACACAGAAAATGTGGTCACCTCACCTCTTACCAGGAAAAAGGTGATTTCTGAGAAAAGTAACACCTTGTAAATATGCTCACAGTTGATCAGAATCTGAAACAGATCAGCTGTAGCTCACAGACACAGTAAAATAAAGTTATTCAAACAGTTACAAACACAATAACACACTTATTTAGGGTTGCCAGATCATACATTTAAATGAGGACAAATATTAATATCATCATCATCTTCAGCCATTGTCGATCCACTGCAGGATGAAGGCCTCCTCAGCAAGCCTCCCTCAACTTCAGTCCTTTGCCTTTTGTAGCCACTGAGTACCAACAAACTTGGTAAGTTAATCTGCCCATCTTGTCTTTGGTCTTCTTCTTGGGCATTTAGTATCAAGTGGAATCCTTTCCATAATTAATTTCATCCATCTACAATCAGATCTTCTTGCTATGTGGCCTGTCCATTTCCATTTCAGGAGATTTACTCTTTCAATTACATCATAGACCTTTGTTTGCTCATGAATCCATGCACACGGATTTTGGTTACACTTAAAATTCACAGCTCCATACTTCTCTGTGTAACCTTAAAGGGATAGTAATACTTTGTTTTATCTTTATTTTATTTTGTAGGCATTAAAAAAACATGAAGAACGATATAAGTCTTATCTCTCAAACCTTTATGGTTTAATAGATATTCACAAACAAAGTATCCCCTCCCTGTTCAACCAGATCAGAAGGGAGGTGCCCAGGTAGACTGCAGAGAGGGACAATCATCAAATAAGATAAGGGAAAAAGCTGAAAAACTTGTCAAGGGGGGAAGGGCTTTCATTGTTTTCATACAAAGAAGAATGTCCCCTTCTGTTATCTGTCTGGTCTTACAACCAGATTCACATCTGAGAAGAGATGGCTTACACTAGGAAAAAGGGGCGGGAGGGGGAAAACTTTGCTTGTGAATATCTCTTAAACCATAAAGGTTTGAGAGATAAGACTTACATCGTTCTTCATGTTTTTTTCATGCCTACAAAATAAAATAAAGATAAAACGACATATTACTATCCCTTTAAGTTTTTGTTTGGCTTTGGCATTCACAGTGTCCATGTCTCACAGCTACACGTAAGGATTGGGAATACAAACTGGTCAAAAACCCTTTCACTTGAGGCAGTGTGGTAAATTTGTCTTAAAGACAATATTACTATGTTTTCCAAATGCTTGCCATCCCAATTATATTAATCTATCAATTTTTTGCATTATTGTAAGCTAATAATTAACTACTGGAGCCGTGCGCCAGACATTTTTCATGTGTGCCATCCCCTTAAAGGGATGATCTGGCAACCCTAGTTATACAGTCACATGCCTGGTGGGCCATATACAAGTGAACAGTGAACTGAATTAATCCTTGGTCAAACCAGCTGCACCATAGGTGAAAAATAAAAAGTTCTTACTTAATGAAATGGGACTTTTAACCTCCTGAATATTAGAGAATAGAAATTATAGACATTTTTTCATCGATACTGTATAGATGGCATACCCCAGAACTGCTCCACTTTTTCCATGTGCTTATGTGCACACAGACACAAATACAACTTTACACATACATTTACTTATTCATATGGTTACATGCACTCTTACGCACACAATATAACATCACACACACAGAAACTTAACAATAATATTTTGAGCTCCCGGGGACAATCCTTCCAAAGAATCACATTTTGTGGCTGGACCATAAAAAGGGATCCTGCCCCTAATGGTTGTAAGCACTTGTGAGTTTATGATGAGGAACATTTGAGGACATCACAGGAGCCAGTGGTATTAATTCACTACAAAAGTATCTCTCTCTTCAAGTGATGAAAGCAAGTACTAGTAGATCCCCTAAATTATCATATCAAATGGATCCATAAATATCAGACATGTACAAACAATTCTCATGCAGGATCAGACGTATATTAAATACATTCACTTAATTCATGAAACAACACACACTCACCATGTTCAATATAAGCTCAGGTTATGATAATGTGCTACCCTGTGGCAGTCAGTGGATTAAGCGTGTACCCGATGGCTGCCTGTCCTTTGTCTTGCATCCCAAATGTTGACACTCATGAAATAATTGAGCATGAGAGCCTACCTTAACCCTTTGAGTGCCATTATGTTCCCCTGGTGCTGCAGCTTCCCTTCAGTGGTATATGTGTGTGTGTGTGTGTCAGAGTGTGTGTGTGTGTGCTTCATGGTACATGTGTGTCGGCCATACTTGTTTTAAGCAGGAAGTTAAAGGAGGGCAAACCCTGCCCACTCCTGTTGAAATCACCCCCCCCCATATATCCAGCATTGCCAGTAGGGAGGAGATTTCTATATCCCTCCTTACTGCCGCTCCTGGGTGTATGTGTGTCCCCTGAGGAGACATAAATTATGCAATGAGTCTTTCTCTTTTATAAATATAAGATGACATCAATAGTATTGTACATATGTTATAAGAATCAATGGAAATGCTATTCTTGTTATATGTTAATGGTATTATATAGAAATATCTATCTACCTTTTTAATTGTTAAAAATTAAAACCAATAGATATTAGCATAGTTTTTGAAAGTCTATCTAAATGTGTCCCGATTGGGGGCAGGGGGTTTAAATCAGTTAATTGTCTGTAAAATGTTGATTCGACCAAAAACAAACAAACAAACAAAAAAAACTTTCTTAGAATTTTTTTTTTCTGATTTGTAGTAATAAGGTATATTTAGTAATTGTATAAAGGATAGCCTACATGTCTGTTATAGAGACATAAATCTGTGAATTAAATGATGACGACAACAAGAAAGCATGAGAAGTTTAATATCTGGTCATCTGATTTTCTAGGATGTTTGGGAAAACTTTCTCAAATCATCTGAGGTCTCTTAGTGCCATTTATTGGTATAAGAAATGTTTAAGAAAGAAGTTCCTTATGAAGAGTTAAATCCTAAAACTTTGTAACCAGTCAAAATAATTTAAACCCCTAATTAATTATAGATAAGTTCTAACTTCTCACTGATTGCCAAGACTCTGAGAGGTGGTTTTGTCAGATGAGCCAGAAAAATATAATGCTATAAAATTAGGACCCAATGGGTTAGAAGAAAATGAATTAAAAAACTACTACTAGAAGAACTACTACTGGGGACTACTATTAAAAAAGGGGAATAAGCTACTAAGAACCTTTAAGAAACACAGAGGGAAATATAATTTAAAGAAGAGCAGGATTGGTAAATATGTATTTATTGTGAAAGTATTTTACCAGGATGAACACATTGAGAATGTCTCTCACTTTCAAACATGTCATGAACTTATTTTATCTACTTCAGAAGGGTGAAAAGCTGAGTTGACCTTGCTGGGATTAGAACCTGTGACTCTGAGGTTTGAATACATTCTACAGCTGGTACATTAAGGAATTGAGCCATCTCATCTTTTTTATTGCTATTGTATAACTTTTGGAAACCCTACTGATATATAATCTAATTATTTGGAGTAGATCAGTGAATTGTGGAACCATGCCTATCTAAAGAAAAATATGCACTATAGTATGCAGGTTTGATGCTGTAATGACAATATGATTTTCTAGAGATTAAACAATAATAGTCACCAGTTTTATGGTTGTGAATGTGTTAATATAAGATCTGCAAGCAAACGATATGTAGAGTTAATCTAAAATCTAACTTTATATGCATTGCCTTGACTCTTTTTAGAGATCCTCTGGTAAATGTAAATTGTTTATTTACGTATGTATGTATATGGATTGTAACCGTAGTTTACTCAAAGAAACACTAAGTTAAATTAGTGTTGTTATTATTTTGGATGAACTGTATGCTTTGTCTGTTGGTACAACCACTCTCTTTTGGAGGGAAATTCTTCCAAACCAAGAAGCATCTATCTATCTATCTATATTTATTTATTTATTTATTTGCAGTTAGATGGGAACCACTCCACTTGAACAATGCTTGGGCCTGGGTGCAATGCCAAGTGGAATAAACTCATGTACATCAGTAGCAAAAGAGTAGGCAGTAGTGTTGAGCGAGCACCCCGATGCTCGGGTGCTCGGGTGCTCTGACCGAGCACCCCCTGAGGCTCGAGTGCTCGGCCGAGCACCCGACCCCCATTGAAATGAATGGGGCAACACCAGGCACCCCCTGCTCTGATGAGGGGAGGGTGCCTGGTCAATGCCCCCTTCATCTCCGCTATGCCCCCTTCATCTCCGAATGCCCCCTTCAGCTCCGCAATGTCCCCCTTCAGCTCCGCTATGCCCGTCTTCCACAATGTGCCCCTTCATCTCCGCTATGCCCCTCTTCCACAATGTGCCCCTTCATCTCCGCTATGCCCCTCTTCCACAATGTTCCCCTTCATCTCCTCTATGCCATAGAGGAGATGAAGGGGGACATTGTGGAAGAGGGGCATAGCGGAGATGAAGGGGCACATTGTGGAAGAGGGGCATAGCGGAGATGAAGGGGCACATTGTGGAAGACGGGCATAGCGGAGATGAAGGGGGACATTGTGGAAGAGGGGCATAGAGTCTATGCCCCTCTTCCACAATGTCCCCCTTCATCTCCGCAATGCCCCCTTCATCTCCGCAATGCCCCCGTACCTCCAGTCCCTGGTGGTCCAGCGGAGCTTCTTCGGATCTGTGCCTCTTCCGGCACAGATCCCCGCCACCCGAACATGTCGGGCGAGCACATGGCGGTACTCGACGAGTACCGCCATGTGCCGAGCAGAGCGATGCTCGAGCCGATCCGAGCATCGGCCGAGCACGCTCGCTCATCACTAGTAGGCAGCACTTGCAGGGCTTTACTTCTATATATATATATATATATATATATATATATATATATATATATATATATATATATATATATATAAATATCATAAAAGCATTGCTGTTAGCTGGTGTTCCCGTGCAGAGGGGACTTGCCTGTTAGTTTGGAACTGGACTGCTCTTTTGGTGGGATTGGTCTCTCTAAGAGTAAAAAGTAATCCATATGTGGACCCCTAGCTCTCTATGTAAATAAGTGGTACAACAAGCAAAGGGTTACTAGCTGGCAACACTACTACCAGAAATAGTAGGCCTCTCACTAGACCACAATGCGAGAGACTGGGCCGAAGCCCCTATTAGTCTTAGCAGGATACAGAAACGCCAACTCTTGATCCGTCAACTGGAACACTGGAACAGGCGACCACTGTGAACACTGGCTCAGCAATCTTGATCCGGCGAACAGGAACACAAGGACTGCTGGACTGGAGAACTGACCCAGCAACACCACACCTTTGCAGCAACCTGGTGACCCACGCCTGCAGTCACCGCTAAGAGACCATGTGACTCTGCCTGCAGTCACTATATCGGACCCCTGTGACTCACTCCTGCAGTCACATATAAAGACCCTGTGGCTCACGCTTGCAGCCACCACACGAGACCCTGTGACTCATGCCTGCAGTCACTACACCAGACCCTGTGACTCTGCCTGCAGTCATTATATCGAGACCCTGTGACTCCCGCCTGCAGTAACCAATCAGACCCTGTCCACAACAGTGGTCTGTCTTAAGCCAATAGCACAAATTGATCACAGTAAGGGATACTCGTGATCACTGGGTCATACACAGAGAGGGTTCTCTTACTTAGCTGGGTCATACGCAGAGAGCGTTCTTGTACTTATTTGGGTCATACACAGAAAGGGTTCTCTTACTTAGCTGGGTCATACACAGTGCGGGTTCTCTTAAATAGCCAGGTCATACACAGTGTGGGTTTTCGTAGATAGCCAGGTCACACAAAGAGCCCAAGTACTTCACCTAATAACAACAACGCAATGGCGACTGAGTCAGGACTCAATCTGCCTTTTAAACCCCTCCACAGGAAGTAGGAGGAGCAGCTCAGAGGGAGGAAGTAGGAAGTAGGTAGGAGGAGACTACAGGAAACAAACAGATAAAACAGAGGCCTGCTGCATGCAGAAGCCTCGCGCCTGTAGATGCTGCTGGAAACAAGGTAAGCTGAAACTGTAACACACTATCACATATTCATGATGATATCAAGTAACAAAAAAAAATAAATAAAGTACAGCCTACAATGTGGCAGATATGAATTGTAGTGGTGGTGGTGGGGGACTGGCATGGTGTGATTTGTGTATGTATTTTTACCATTGTCATACTCTATCCTCCTTCTCAGATTATTGACACACATTACTTATCGGTCATAACAGTGGTTCCATCTGTCCTCCACCTCCTCATCTGTGCTGCTGTTAATATATTTGTCCTGGCTTTGTCTGTCGTGTGTGGTTTCTGCTACTACTACTACTGGAGTTTGATGTTGATATAATTCTACTGCCACTACTAGGTGTCAAAGGTGCAGCGCTTACAGCAGCAGCACCAGAGGTACTCGTCATATCTAACACAGTGGATGTTAACCTGTGTTGCTGTTTCTGGGTACTCAAAACAGGTGTGTGTGGCTGAGTGTGACTTGGACTTTGAAGAGGCGATGATGCAGATGATAACTGAGAAAGCCATTGGAAAGTCTGACCCTGGACAAGCACAGATGTCAAACAGCACACAATCACCCTATCAAACAGTTTATAGACAGGTACAGTGCTCCTTAAAAGTGGTGGAAGATTCAGCCTTTGACTTTCTGCTAATCTTATAGCCCTGTCACCATCCTCACCCTCAACTTCATCTGTATCTGAACAAGAGAAGGTTGCTGGAGGGATATATTCTAGATCTGCATCATCATCAGTGATCATTAGTAATGTTGAGCGAGCACCCCGATGCTCGGGTGCTCGGGTGCTCTGACCGAGCACCCCCTGATGCTCGAGTGCTCGGCCGAGCACCCGAGCCCCATTCAAATGAATGGGAGCACTCGAGCATTAAACCAGGCACCCCCTGCTCTGATGAGCGGAGGGTGCCTGGTCAATGTCCCCCTTCATCTCCGCTATGCCCCTCTTCCACAATGTCCCCCTTCATCTCCTATGCCATAGCGGAGATGAAGGGGGACATTGTGGAAGAGGGGCATAGCGGAGATGAAGGGGGACATTGTGGAAGAGGGGCATAGAGTCTATGCCCCTCTTCCACAATGTCCCCCTTCATCTCCGCTATGCCCCTCTTCCACAATGTCCCCCTTCATCTCCTCTATGGCATAGGAGATGAAGGGGGACATTGTGGAAGAGGGGCATAGCGGAGATGAAGGGGCACATTGTGGAAGACGGGCATAGCGGAGATGAAGGGGGACATTGTGGAAGAGGGGCATAGACTCTATGCCCCTCTTCCATAATGTCCCCCTTCATCTCCGCAATGCCCCCTTCATCTCCGCAATGCCCCCGTACCTCCATTCCCTGGTGGTCCAGCGGAGCGTCTTCGGATCTGTGCCTCTTCCGGCACAGATCCTCTTCACCCGAGCATGTCGGGCGAGCACATGGCGGTACTCGTACGAGTACCGCCATGTGCAGAGCAGAGCGATGCTCGAGCCGATCCGAGCATCGGCCGAGCACGCTCGCTCAACACTAATCATTAGGTCATCCTCAGCAGCATCAGCATCACCAGACAATTCTTGCCCGCTACCCTTATATTCCTCTAAGGTTTTGGAGGTCTCAAACAATTTCTTTTTACTTTTACTGTAACAAAGTTCCCTACTATGGGCGTTTTGGTGTTTGTTTGTCTCACTATCTGATGCAGCAGGCGCTTCAGCTGCTACACCTTCCTCAGTTATGCTACTGCCAGCATCATCAACACTTGAATGCGACTTGTTGTCATCTTCAGTGTACTTCTTATATGGTTCTTTATTTCTACTGGCACTGGTGGTGCTGGAACTGGTTTTGCTGAGACCTTGACAAACTGCATCCTCCCTTGGAGTAGAGGAATCATCATCATTGATTGCACACGCTGCAGCAATCATTGCTGCAGTCAGTTTTTGAACTACTATTTTACTCTCATGTCCCTGCACTGCTCTACCCCTCCCCCTTCCCCGTGTGCATTTGCTGTCATTACGTAACTACACTGTGTTTTTTTACTGTACGGTACACAACACAACTGATGCAGCTGTATGATGCCTTGCCTAAGCCCAGTCAGCTGTCTGTCACTGTCACTTAAAATATTTCGTTTTTTTATTCTTTTTTATTTATTTTTTATTCTTTTTATTTATTTATTTTATTTTTTTTAAGTTGTCCACCCTGTTGTCTTATCACAGTCTGCCTAAAAAAAAAATTATAACTGAAAAACAAAATCAACAACGTCTTTCCCCAGACTTCCCCACCCAGCACAGAGCTAATAATAGCAAGATCAGAAAGCAAATAGGTTCCTAGCTGCCTGTGTCTTGCCAGTCAGTCACATGGAATTTTGGAGTATTTGGGGGTCAACCACCTTCCTCCATTCTTATCAACTAGAGTGCCCCCAGACTCCCCTAATACAGAGAACAAATGTCCTTCCTACCTAAATGACTCCCTAAACTAAGCTTCAATTCCCCTTTATTTGCCTATCTCCTCTAGCTCAGAAACATGCTACTCTCTCCTCTCACAAACACTGCTGCTGTGAGAGCCTGAAAGCCTTTTATATGGATGTAGAAAACTTTCATGTGGTGAAGAAATATTTTTCTTCCCGTTGATTTCAATGGGCGGAAAAGGCGGAAAAAGGCAGAAAATTTTTGCCCATCCCTACCTAAGAGTAAAGGGTAATCCAGACATGGAGCCCGTGAATCCAGCTGCATCTTCCTGATGAGGCCCAACAAGGCCAAAACGTACGTTGGGGGTTAGCTGGTGTTCCTGTGCAGAGTGGACTTGGCTGTCATTTTGGAACTGGACCTCCCTTCTGGGAGGGATTAGTATAAAATGTATATGGAAATTTCTCCTCTGTAATGGCACTAGAGCGCTAAACAACGATGCTTCTGAGCAGTGACTAGCCGTAGGACAGGACATTGTGCTCTGTTCGTCTTTAGAAGCCTCTCAAATTTTGTATATCTAGCTTGTTTAATCTTGTAAGGGCGTTCAAACAGTATCAAAATGGAATTAAATGTCACCTGAGTTTCCATTAGCACCACGTTTTGAGGGGACCATCAGCTAGCAATGCTGACCACATTCACATTCTAAATTGTAGGTGTCCCCAGAGTAATCACAGTACCAATAGTTTATTTTCCTTATTACACCTCTGATAGCTGATTACATACCCCTTTATTTGCTATTATTTAACTCCTTCAATACTAGAGAGTTAAGTCAGTGTGCTTAAGAACTCTTTAGCAGCCAGGTAAATAAGATCTTTTATTGTGCTTGTATGATAAAGACTTATATTTGAACTGTGTGTTCTAAAGAGAAGCAGGGGATTTCTGGGGCAAATCAGTTGCACTATAGTGGAAAAAATAAAAATTCCAAATGATTTAAATGGGAATTTTGATCCCTTGAATGCTAGAGAGAGATCTCCAGTGCACAGAACAATGAATTGGCCACCTCTCTAGCATTCAAGGCCAAAATCCTTATCTAACTTAATGGGGATTTTTAGTTCACCACTAGAGTGCACTTGGTTTACCCCAGAATTCCTTCACTTTCCTTTATACATATGCAGTGGCGTCACCAGGGGGGGGCCAGTGGCCCCCCCTACATTCTACTGTGCCCCCCCAGGTGCCCCCCCAATTTTCTTCACCCGGTGGCGGCCCCTGAATTCAGAGCCGGATCACAGGCAAGAAGCCTGCCATGTTTGAGGTCACGCTGATCCAACCCTGCATGCGGCAAAACAGCTGGCCGGTAGGAAGGTCTGACAAATCTTCCTACCGGCAAGCTGAGCACATACCTCTCCATTCTAGTCCCTCATGTCACTATGTCAGCGCTCTGATAATGCAGAGCGCCGTGATATGACGTCATATCTCGGTGCTCTGCATTAATTCAAAGACGAGGACCGCGAAGGAGCGGCTACCAGAGGTCTCTACAGAAGAAGGCATAGACCTCTGTCTCCACAGAGCACATTCTGCTGGACAACCAGATGTGGGCTGGACTTTATAATAATGGGTGCACTATCATGGGAAGCGGCGCACACCAGGTACTAGCACCGGAGTCACTAATGGTTTTGGATCAAGCTGCCCAGAGGTACTGTACAAAGAGCCACTACATATGTTCTTCCAGAAATTGGCTTTGTTTTTAATTTACATTCATATGGACAAGTGACCAGCTCTTTATACTTAGAATTACAGATTTATTCAGCTTTATTCATTGCAGTACATATTCACATAATACATACTGTACAAAGAACCAGCACATTTGTTCCTCCAGAAATTGGCTTAGTTTTTATTTCACGTTCATATGGGCAAGTGACCAGCTCTGTGTACTTAGAATTAGAGCTTTATTCATTGCAGAATCTATATAATAGGCAAATTCACATACATTCTTGCAGAGTCTATATAATATACATATTCACATATATACATACATACAGTGTGTATGTATGTGAATATATATATTATAATGGCTATGCAATGACTAAAGCTCTAATTCTAAGTATACAGAGCTGGTCACTTGTTCATATGAACGTAAAATAAAACCTAAACCAATTTCTGGAAGAACAAATGTACTGGCTCTTTGGACACTAATCTCTATGCAGTGTGGAATGGCCTAAAAAATTAAGAGATTTGAGCCTTTGAGTGCCAGAGTGGCAATGTGTTTGGCACCCACCTGACACTCAAAGGGTTAAACAGAGCACTGGGAGCACCAGAGCATCCATCAAACAGGCCCTATATTGGAGAGCCATACTTCAGTTCCTCTCTCCTTCCTCATTCTCCTCCCCTTGCATTCCACTCTTCTCCCTTTATCCCACACAATCTCCCCCATGAAGCTCTCTCTCCCCACAATGCTCTCCCTCCCCTTCTCTCTCTCTCTCTCTCTCTCTCCCTTATACTCTCTGTCTCACTCCCCTGTGATGCCACAGACTTAACAACTGAAACAGAGCTACACAAATGATACCACAGATCTTACAATTCTATGACTACCCATCGGCAGTCATAGAATTCCAGTCTCTGTGGAATCACGTGTGTAGCTTTATTTCAATTGTTAGCTCTGTGGTATCACTTGTGTAGCCCCATTTCAATTGTAAGCTCTATGGTATCACAAATATAGCAGTAATTCATTTGTAAGCTCCATGGTATCACTAATGGAGCTGTATTTCAATTGTTAGCTCTGTGGTGTCACTACAGTAGCCCCATTTCAATTCTAAGCTCTGTGGTGTGAGTAGTTTAGCTCCATTTCAGTTTAAAGCTCTGGTGTGACTAATGTAGCCCACTTAAATTTTAAGCTATGTGGTGTCACAAATGTAGTTCAATTTCAATTCTAAGCTCTGTTTTATTTTATTTTTTTATTTGCTTGGTGATCTCTGTGGCATCCAGGGTGTTGAAACATCCAATTTGTCTTTTATGAAGTTGGTACTAGTAGCTCTACCCACAAGAACAACGTGCAAATAAAGAAAGGTGTGCTGCAAAGGGGAAAGGGGCAATGGGGGGGGGCCCAATTTGAGATCCTGCCTAGGGCCCTATGGAGTCTTAAACCAGCTCTGCCTGAATTAAATCTGCCCTGCTGCAGGAGAAGAGAGTGAGCCTGAACTTAGTGCTCACACTGCTCAGTGCCTGATTTGCCTGGCCCGCTGGTGGAAGCCTTCATTGGCAACCAGAGGAGCTGCAGCCGCACCCAGAGAAAGACGTTGTGGACAGAGAGCTGGCCAGAGGTGGCAGCGGGACACTGGACCAGCAGCCACAGCAAGTTTTGAGCTTGAGCACGCAAGCAGTGAGCAGTCATGGTGATGGGTGAGACCACCATAATCTGATATCTCAGTTGTCTATTAAAAAAGTAACTTTGTTGCAAGATGACGTGGTTCAAATCACTTTTAAACACCGAGGACGTGAGTGTTAAGAATGTTCAAACCTTTTATTTTTACAGTAACACTATTGGCACGGCTATGTGAATTTGTGCTGATGTGTGCAGGAGATCCTTTAGCAAATTGCTAAAGTGGTATCTTATGTTTTTTTGAATAGCGCCAAGCGACATTCTGTTTCTGGTCTAATGCACAGTGATCTGCAGCATGACAATCTGCCCACAGGAACATTTACAGAGTACTGTATAATCTACCTGCCGGTGAGGTGAGTGGAGTACTCACCTCAACTGCAGAATGTCGCTTTGTGCTATTCACACAAAGCATTCTATGCAGAGGTGCTCAGTACTTGGTTGCATATTTCACAGAAGTTGCTGGAAATAGAGAAATCTGAATTTTGTACATTAAGATTTTCCAAGTGTGTGTCTGTGTATGTGTGTTATATATAAATTGCCCCCCCTGCTTTTGTCCCTGGCCCCCCATGTGCCCCCCCTAAATATGAATGCTGGAGACGCCACTGTACAAATGGCCCTAACACTTGAGTGCCAGTGGTGGATATGTAACACATTACAAGACATTGGGTTTATAATCTGGTCTGGGGAAAAAAAAGTCTTATTTCTGTTGTAAACATATTATAAGTACCAACCTGAATTCTTACTGGCCTGTCAGTAAAATTTCAGATGGCTCATGGCACTAGCTGAATACACCTATTGCACTTAAAAGGTTATGTAAGTAAGGAGATTAACAGGTTTTTCTTCTCTGTCATTATCTTCCTTGTTTTATTCCCTTTGTTCCCATGGTACTTTATAAGGCTGTAGCAGTGCTTCGGGCAGGATTGATAATTATGTATTTTCCAAACTGTACACTAAAGTACATGCAACTTACAAAGCCATATACAACCTATTATCACATAGCACTAATCATATAAAAAATTACTAATGTACACAAAACATCAGATAATTTATTTTACACAAGGTTTAGGTATAAAGATAAAATGGGAGCAATTCTTGGGGCAAGCCAAAAGTGCCATAGGGAACAAATAAAACATTTATATTGATTTAATTGGGGATTTTAACCCCTTGAACTCTAGAATGTTCTCCAATACATTGTTTTACAATGCTCTGGAGACCTCTATAGCATCCAGGGATTTAAACAAAGCCGCATTTCATTCAATGGCAATTTGTGTTTGTCCCCTATGGCACTGTTGGTTTGCCCCAATAATACACCACTTTCCCTTTTTTCATATACCCCAAGTGCTCATACAAAAGGCTTACAACTGAACTAACCAACTAGGTTTTGGAAGCTCATATAAAAGAGTATCTTTCTAACATGAACAGGCGCACATATTTGAACAGCAGGGGGCATGTGCACTAATGTGAGATAATGAGAGACACTCTTCAATCCAGAAGCCCCTAATCCCTGTGTTATTCTATGGAGCATATGGACTAAGATCTCTCCAACTTGACACAAAAAGTTCATTTAAATAATTTAGGTAATGGAAACATTTGTCTCACTGGAGAGTTTCTCACCTTGGTGTACTTTCCCCTCCCCCAGGAATTAACCTTCTGAGTGCCTGACAGGCAGCCAATGCATTGTAACGCAATGCAATGGATACCTTTCTGGAACTCAAAGGGTTAAATGAGCACTGGGAATTTCATTACAAGGGCAATGTGATGGATTCTTTAGGAGAGTGATTTACATATGTAACAAATGTTATTGCACTTTCTGGTGTGATGCCCTTTTGAGTTAGGCAATATTCTTCCTTAAAGCGGAACTATCATGGTTACATAAGTTATCCCCAATTAATTGTTGGTAGCTTGTTAATCATGGAAATAACTTAATAATGTTTAAGTGCCGGCATTGTATGAAACATACATTAATAGGACAGCGCAGACATCTTGCCGAAGAGAGATCTGTGCACCTGCTCTCTCCATACCTTTCTGTAGCGTAAGTACAATGTAGCTCCCTCTTTGGCAAATAACCTATCAGCAACGAGACAGGAGCGGACAGTGCAAGCACACACATCACTCTTCCCCAAGATGTCTGCTCTGTCCTATTGATGTAAGTTTCATATGAAGTTATGATTCCAACTCATGCTGGCACTTAAGAAAGTTATTACGCTATTTTCATGATTAACAAGCTACTAACAATTTATTGGGAATAATGTATGTAAGCATGATAGCTCTGCTTTAATGGGAACCTATAATTTATTGTATTTATATTCCTATTTGCATTTAAAAACATCCTTAAATAATTCAACTGGTATTTGTGGAGCTTAGAGAGAGTGGGGTAGGCCAAGGAAAGAGATAACCAGGTGTCAGCAGACACAGCTTTGAGGGAAAGCAGATAATGGTTCAGACTTCCATCCTCCCTTAGCTGCCAGGCATGCTGTCTCAGCTTTAGCTTCTGCTACTGTGGAGTTACTGACTTGATGGAGTTACAAAAGCATACTTTATGTAACCTAAGGGGCTGAAAAGCTGATTCCTCTCTTTTGTTTGTAGAATGATAAATAGATAGCCAATAATTCTGACACATTTGCAAATCTGTATTGTCTCTGCCTTTTTTGCAATACAGTGTAAGTTCCAGCACATGCCTTTGATGTTTGGAAGCTTATACATTTGAGTTCCCTTTTATAGACTATAGTTAATTCTGATTTTCCAAATAGCGCAGAAATTGATGATTGTATGTTCATTTATCAAGATTCAGTGGAACTGCCTCGTTCCAATAACCCAGACATGTTCAATTTGCTTGTTTTTTTTAATCACACTGACTCATAGTTGGATCTCTGCAAGTACAGATTGTACAAATATATAAACAGGACACCAAGAACCACAATTATCAACAAAGCCACTGTGATGCTCAGTCCAAGAATGGTAGCTGAAATAGAAAACAAAATGTAAAATGGTGAGAATGCCAATACAGCTTTTAATTATTTTGCAATTCTAACAGAGGTATATAAGATCTGTTCAACCAACCGTTTAAAAGCTAGGCATTCAAATCCTTATCATCATTCATTCAATACTGATATTGTGGCATATATTGCTTCTTCCTTGTGTGCAGAGATCTCTTTAAAGGGACAGTAATGTTTCACTAAAACAGCAGCTTCAATTAATCTTCATATTATTTGAGCAATAGTGAGTGATATTTCAATACGGTCAGAGTTGTAGTTCAAGTGTAATTGAATGATAAAGTATTCCCCTCCCTCCCATTTTACCTATAGTGTAAGCCACCTCCCCTTAGATGTGGAAGCTGGTCTCTTGACCGAACAGGTCGCAGCAAGGGACAATCTTCTTACTGTGAGATCAATGAAAACCCTGCCTGTCTTGACAAGTTTTTCAGGTTTTTCCATATGTTAATTGAAGATTGTCCCTCTCTGTGATACATCTGGACAGTCTTGCTGCTCTGAGGTGAGCAGTGTTATATCAGTAAAAGGGGCGGGGGGGAGATACTTTGTCATTCAATTACTCTTGAACTACAACTCTGACAGTATTGAAATACCACTCTCCATGGGCCAAATACTACGAAGGTTAATTGGAGCTGCAGTTTTTGTGAACCATTTCTATCCCTTTAAGATTTGTGCAGGTGAGCAGCCCAGCTCAGTTAACCCGCTGAGTGCTGGGGGGGTGGAATGAAACTCATTGTACCCTGGCACTCAAAGGGCTAAAGAGGTTTGTTTATACAGGCTGCAGTGGAACAACAGGTATATCAATTAAAAGAACCGTAAACAAAAAATCTGCACCACCGTATCTTGAAACTCCTTAACCCCTTAAGGACCAGCGGTCCCGGGGCGTCTGGTCTTTTAAGGACCAGATAGGCGAGTTCGACGTGCCGTCCCACGTGACTGATCACGTGGGGTGGCACGTCGTACGAAGGACTGAAAGAGATCGCTCCGGTCTTGGAGAGATCAACTTCAGTCCCCGGTATTACTCACCGCGCTCCTGCGGGAGAGCGGTGAGTAAAAGTACGTGACGTACCAGGACCGTCACTGGTCCTTAAGTGTCGGACCAGCGTGACGGTCCGGGTACGTCACAGTACACGAAGGGGTTAAAGCCACAAACGATAAATACTTTCTTTAAAAATCATCTCCTTTAATTTCTTCAATCATAAAAAATTGTAACATACCTTTGTGGACATGAACGTGAAACCACAGGAGCTAGTTACACAGAGAGGATAAACAGCAGACCTTAGCGTTCCTGATTAATGTGTTTCCCGCCTATATGGTGCTTAGCCATGATCAAAGGTGTATGTGTGTGGTATTTTTCTATGGAGCCGTTTTTTTTTCTTTTTGGAGTCATTGACATATTATATCATGCAGCTTTGCCCAGTTTTAATTGCTCTTTTAATTCTTTCACTTCTGGGTTGCTCACTCTTGTTCCCCTTAGATGGAACACTGCTTGTGTGTTCATGCATCATAGTTTTACATCATTCTAAGGTCCACATGCGCAATGTAAAGTGGAGCAATTCTAAACCAACTGCACCTTAGGGAATAGATCAAATTCCTCTTTGATTTAAATGGGGCTTTGCAAAACCATGTATTGGAGACCTCTTTAGCATTTAAGGGGTTAACTTAACAGCACCATATAAATAAATGGTAATTCTGGGATTTTTTTTTATGTAACTCCACATTTAACAACCTTGAGACGGATATACTACAAAAACTGGAGCAATGTTGAAGGTTTTTAACCAACTTAATGCTATTGATCTCTCTAATGCATTGTAAAGCAGTATTACCTAATTTGAAGAGTTCCTACCTTTGTGAGTATCAAGTTTTCCTAAAAAGCATTTTTAAAAAATATATATTTTTAGGTGCTCATGTTTATAAAAGCAAACTGGAGTTATTCTGAAGTAAACAAACTACACCATAGGGGACACAATACAAATTCCTAAATTTCAATACACTTGAACAGAGAATTTTAACCCTCCTGAGTGCCAGAGAGGTCGCCAATGCATTGCATTCAATTGGTTAAAGGTGAAATTTAATTTAACAGACATTTTAATTTATCTCCTATGTTGATGTTGGTTTACTTCAGGAAAAACTCCAGTTTTATAAATATGGCTGTGATACACTTTATCTTCCTGTGGATGTGTGCATAATGATGCATGACCTTATTTTGTTATATAAGATATTAATGACTAAATGCAAGAAAAAATGGTGCAATTCTGGGTCAAACCAACCGCACCAATGGTCAAAGGCCCTATTAAAATAAATGAGAATGTTGGTTTATTTGCTATGGTGCACTTGGTTTGCCTCATAATTACACCACTTTTCCACAGTACATCAACCTCTGAGAACATTCATAACAACATTATGACGATACAGACATGCATTGAAAGATGGGTTATTGCATGCTAATGTATAACCTGAAAAACACTGTCCGTCACCTTACCTCTTCTAAAGATAGAGGATAGGTTAGAACAGGAATCCACTGGCAGTGTGAGGATTATCAAATATTTTGGGAACACAGGCTTTTGTTGAAATATGGCATAGTACAAGGGCGGACTTTGAATAATGTTATACACAATTAACTTGTTTAGATCTGTTTGTATTCTCATAATTGAACTGATGCTGCTGACCTTGAAATGAAAACAGGAGGCTGCTGCTGACCTTGAAATGAAAACAGGAGGCTGAGGCTTGCACACCAATGCCATGATCTGCAAGAAATCTTAGGCCTAATTTTTCTAACGCCTTTAATATTTGAGATGCCTCCAATTAATTGTAAATAGTCATTGGAAAGCCCAGTTGCAAAATTTTTTGGCCACCCTACCACAAAAATATTTTTTACAGATGTATAACTAAAACTTATTGGATTGCATGGTAGATGGGGCCCTCTTGTTTGCTGGGCTTCAGCACAACTGCACCCTCTAGACTGTACCCCCTGTATTTACACTCCTGCAATACTTTGGAGATGGCTTCAGCATCTAAGAGATTAAAGTGCTAAGCAAATTCTGCAGTTGGCAAAATATCTAAAAATCCTATTTTATTCTGCAGAGCATGGCCATCCAACATGCAGCCCATGGGCTAAATGTGGCCTGTCTGACCCCAGGGTGCTGTCCATCAGATATTTTAACTTTCTGTTTTTTTACCTAATTAGCTAGCACCTATGATCTATTACCTAACCACCTGCTCACCTTTTCCACTGAACAACTGATACCGAACAGTTACACCCACATATCCAGAGAGTTGTGCAACACATTGTTTTGCAAAATATTGCACATTCCTCTGTTCCTCAAAGGTTAAATACCAGTATTCTCATTCACTTGATTAAAATTGGTCCTCAAGGCAGCCAATTTATGCTACTGGAGGACAATGGGTAAAATATAAACTAGTGGGCAACCGTAACCCACTGGATGCTAGACTCTCTAGCATCCAGAAGGTTAAGTAATAATTACACCCGTTTTCTCCTTCTGATGAACAGTGAATATACTGATATAAGTTAAAACCTTTTGAACTTTAATCAGTTTCTTAGTTTGTGTTTACATCTACGGTAGCTTGAAAAATGAATGAACTTTCACACCTATCTGTGTAAAATGCTGAGGTTTCACACCTGGCTTTACACATTGAGCAGACTGTATTGTGAAACCCAGATTATCAGGGAAGAGCGAGGTACGGAGTGTACCAAACTGTGATGTATGAGTATTAGGGTTTCTTATCATGGGAGTCGACCTCCTTTCATTGGGTCCTGAACAGTTTCCTAGTTGAACCTTTTGTTAAAATGGCCCTGCTCAAGGAGTTAAAGCTAACATAATTTATGTTCTATTGCTATTAGTTTAAAAAATGAATGCAGCCCTCACTTATATGGACTTCTGATCACATGTCCCACAGTTATACAAATGTGGAAACCCCTACTATAGAGCCTGTTTGTCAGTAGGGATGGATGGAAGAGTTTGTTGAATTCAGTCAATGTCATGTAATGTAGAGAGGAAGTGAGAAAGCGAGTCTCCCTCACATCACATCTCAAAAATGATATAAATGGATTCCAAGTAGTGATGAGCGAGCACCCCAATGCTCGGGTGTTCGGGTGCTCTGACCGAGCACCCCCTGAGGCTCGAGTGCTCGGCCGAGCACCCGAGCCCCATTGAAGTCAATGGGAGGACTCGAGCATTACACCAGGCACCCCCTGCTCTGATGAGGGGAGGGTGCCTGGTCCATAGGAAAAGGGAAGAAAAGGATGGAAACACCACAGAAATGGTTCAGGGACAGCATAGGGAGGATGTCTGGATGCATCTTGGACTCCAACATCGCTGCTGGGAACGATCTTTCGCCCGTAGTACGCCATTTTTACAGACTGACCGTAAAACACACAAAAAGGAAAATAAAAACGACTTTAGGCGAAAAATTGTTACCAAACAATATTTGCTGTATATTTACTTGTATATCATCGGCAAATTATCCCAAAAATTTCCTTGATTTTCTGAAGTGAGGCCATGATTAAGAGGGAAACGTGCGCAGAGGCAAATTATCCCAAAAATTTCCTTGATTTTCTGAAGTGAGGCCATGATTAAGAGGGAAATGTGCGCAGAGGCAAATTCTCCCAAAAATTTCCTTGATTTTCTGAAGTGAGGCCATGATTAAGAGGGAAACGTGCGCAGAGGCAAATTATCCCAAAAATTTCCTTGATTTTCTGAAGTGAGGCCATGATTAAGAGGGAAACGTGCGCAGAGGCAAATTATCCCAAAAATTTCCTTGATTTTCTGAAGTGAGGCCATGATTAAGAGGGAAACGTGCGCAGAGGCAAATTATCCCAAAAATTTCCTTGATTTTCTGAAGTGAGGCCATGATTAAGAGGGAAACGTGCGCTGAGCTGACCATCTAAAACATTATGGGTGAGGGTCTGCTGCAGAGCTGACCATCCTAAACATTATATGCGAAGGCCCGCTAGTGAGCTGACGCTATAAAACATTATATGCGAAGGCCCGCTAGTGAGCTGACGCTATAAAACATTATATGCGAAGGCCCGCTAGTGAGCTGACGCTATAAAACATTATATGAGAGGGCCCGCTAGAGAGCTGACCCAATAAAACATTATATGAGAAGGCCCGCTGGTGAGCTGACCTATATAAAAATTGTCAAACAGGGCCCGCTGGTGAGCTGGCCCTATATAAAAATTATATCACAGGGCCCGCTGGTGAGCTGGCCCTATATAAAAATTATAGCACAGGGCATATGGAAGAGGAGGAGGAGGATGAGAAGATTAAGAGTCAACCATATACCCGTTTTTTGGGTGGAAGGGGTGAATGGGAATACAGAGTATTCCCATCATTGTAAATAACATATATAAAGTGAGTTTATGTTCCCCCGGGGCTTTCCTCCAGTGGAGTGGAGAAGTCAGGGGAAATCCAGGCCTTGTTCATTTTTATAAGTGTCAACCTATCAGCATTGTCGGTGGAAAGGCGGATACGCTTATCTGTTATGATGCCACCTGCAGCACTAAATACCCGCTCAGACAGAACGCTGGCGGCAGGGCAGGCCAGCACCTCCAAGGCGTAGAGTGTCAGTTCATACCACGTGTCCAGCTTGGACACCCAGTAGTTGTAAGGCACAGAGGGATCATTGAGGACGCTGACACGGTCTGCTACGTACTCCTTCACCATCTTCCAAAACTTTTCCCTCCTTGTGACACTAGGCTGCGCATCAGGGTGAGGGTGCTGGCGGGGTGTCATGAAGGTGTCCCACGCCTTGGAGAGTGTTGCCCTGCCTTTGTCGGAACTGCTGTGTGCTCCCCTTTTCTCCCCTTCTCGGTTGGCCAAGGTAGCACGTACTCTGCCGCCAGCGTTGTCAGATGGAAAATTTTGGAGCAATTTTTCGACAAGAACCTTCTGGTATTGCACCATTTTGCTTGTCCTCTCCACCGGAGGAATGAGAGATGAGAAATTCTCTTTGTAGCGGGGGTCCAGAAGGGTGAACACCCAGTAATCCGTGTTGTCTAAAATGCGTACAACGCGTGGGTCACGGGAAAGGCAGCCTAACATAAAGTCAGCCATGTGTGCCAGAGTACCAACAGTCAAAATTTCGCTGTCCTCACCAGGAGGATGACTCTCAATATCCTCATCCTCTTCCTCCTCTTCTGCCCACCCACGCTGAAGAGATGGAACTAAAGTTCCATGGCTACCCTCTGTAGCGGAGGCAACCGTGTCTTCCTCCTCCTCCTCCTCCTCCGCCTCCTCCAATTGTCGCTGAGAAGACGAAGTGAGGGTGCTCTGGCTATCACCTTGTGTAAGCTCTTCCTCCCCCATTTCCACCTCTTTCACATGCAAAGCGTCGGTTTTAATTGTGAGCAGCGAGCGTTTCAGTAGACACAGAAGTGGGATGGTTACACTGATAATAGCGTTATCGCCGCTCACCATCTGTGTCGATTCCTCAAAATTGCGTAAAACCTCGCAGAGGTCTGACATCCATTCCCACTCCTCACTTCTGATTACAGGAAGTTGAACGGAGAGGCGACGACCGTGTAACAGCTGGTACTCCACTACTGCCCTCTGCTGCTCACAAAGCCGGGCCAACATGTGGAAGGTGGAGTTCCAGCGCGTGCTCACGTCACACAGCAGCCGGTGAGCTGGCAATTGTAAGCGCTGCTGCAGCTTCAACAGGCCGGCCGAAGCTGTGGATGACTTACGGAAATGTGCACACACGCGGCGAACCTTGGTCAAGAGATCATGCACATTGGGGTAGGTTTTTAGAAATCGCTGAACCACTAAATTAAATACATGCGCTAGGCATGGTACATGTGTGAGCTTGCCGAGCTCCAAAGCCGCCACCAAGTTACGCCCATTATCACACACAACCATGCCTGGTTGCAGGTTGAGTGGCGAGAGCCACTGCTCGGTCTGGTGACTAATCCCCTGCAACAGCTCTGAGGCCGTGTGCTGTTTGTCCCCAAGGCAGATCAGCTTCAGCACGGCCTGTTGACGCTTCCCCACTGCAGTGCTACACTGCTTCCAGCTACTGGCTGATGGGGGAGTGGCGCTGCGTGTAGAGAATTCGGAGGTGGAAACGGAGGAGGAGGAGCCAATAACGTAGGTGCTGGTGGAAACCCTGATGGAGGTAGGGCCCGCAATCCTCGGCGTGGGTAGCACCCGTGCCATCCCAGGGTCCGAGTCGCTCCCAGCCTCCACGACATTCACCCAGTGTGCCGTCAGGGAAATGTAGCGTCCCTGGCCACAAGCACTTGTCCATGTGTCAGTCGTTAAGTGGACCTTCCCAGTAACTGCGTTGGTCAGGGCACGGGTGATGTTACGGGACACATGGTGGTGTAATGCGGGGATGGCACACCGGGAAAAGTAGTGGCGGCTGGGGACCGCGTACCGAGGGACAGCTGCTGCCATCAGGCTGCGGAAGGACTCAGTGTCCACAAGCCTAAATGGCAGCATTTCGATGGCCAGTAATTTGGAAAGGTGTGAGGTTAGTGCTATGGCCTGTGGGTGGGTGGCTGGGTATTTTCTCTTGCGCTCAAATGCCTGGGGTAACGACATTTGGACGCTGTGCTGGGACAGGGAAGTGGATGTGGTCGCTGATGGTGCTTCAGATGGTACAGGTGCAGGGCGGGAGGTATGCGGGCCTGCGCCTTCGACAGGCGATTGGCCGGCACCGAAAACAGGGGAAGAGGAGGCAGTGGTGTGGCCTGCAGACACAGATGGGCGATCCAGGCGTTCCTCCCACTTATTACGGTGCTTGGATGCCATGTGTCGGATCATGCTGGTGGTGGTGAGGTTTCTAGTGTTCATGCCTCGGCTCATTCTGGTGTGGCACAGGTTGCAAACTACAATTCTTTTGTCGTCCGCACTTTCCTTAAAAAAACGCCATACCGCGGAACACCTACCCTTTGGCAAGGTAGATTTACGCAAGGGGGTGCTCCGTGGAACATTTGCGGGCCGGTTTGGTGCGGTCCGCCTTCTTTCTGTAGGCACACCACTGCCTCTTCCAGCCTGTTGCGGTGCTGCAGATGGCTCACCCTCAGGACTGCTGTCATCGCTCGGCTCTACACCTTCCCAGGTGGGGTCAGTCACCTCATCGTCCACCAAGTCCTCCTCCACTTCCTCACTCTGATCATCCTCCTCATGTCTTGATCCCACCACATACTCAGTCATTGACAACTGTATAACATTCTCCTCAACAAGGTCTTGAGACGGAAATAGTGGTTGATTTAATGGCAACTGTGTCTCATCATCATCATCATCATCCACTACTTCCTTTGACCTTAAATGCCGTTCACATCTGTCATCTTCTTGTGATTGGGTACCCTCTAGAGGTTGTGAATCAGGGCACAAGATGTCATGTTCCTCTGCAAGCGTGCTTGGAGAGAGGGTCAAATGAAGGATTGGTGATGAGACGAGCTCCTCACTATATCCCAGTGTGGGATCACTTCTTTGACCAGACCGTGTATGGTGGGAGGAAGGATGATCAGAGTGAGGATTATGTTGACCAGACTCTTGGCTACTGAGAGTGGACTTGGTGGAAGACAGGGTGGTGCTTAACCGACTGGAAGCAGTATCAGCTGACATCCAACCGACCACCTGTTCGCAGTGGTCGGACCTCGAGAGTGATGTCCTGCGACGCCCTGTGAAATGAGACATGAAGCTAGGTATGGTGGATGTCTTTCTTTCTTGTGCTCTGGCACCAGGCACAGTTTCTCCGCGTCCTGACCCGCGCCCTGAACTATCAGGATCACGTCCACTTCCCCGTCCCTTTTTACCCGCCTTCTTCATCTTACACAGAATATGTGACTTTAATATTTGAGTTTGAAAACTTAACAGTATTTCTTCCTATTCTGCAACTGTGCAGAGTACACAGAATAGGCTGCTAAACTGCGGTGACGAACACAGAATGGAATATGTGACTTTAATATTTGAGTTTGAAAACTTAACAGTATTTCTTCCTATTCTGCAACTGTGCAGAGTACACAGAATAGGCTGCTAAACTGCGGTGACGAACACAGAATGGAATATGTGACTTTAATATTTGAGTTTGAAAACTTAACAGTATTTCTTCCTATTCTGCAACTGTGCAGAGTACACAGAATAGGCTGCTAAACTGCGGTGACGAACACAGAATGGAATATGTGACTTTAATATTTGAGTTTGAAAACTTAACAGTATTTCTTCCTATTCTGCAACTGTGCAGAGTACACAGAATAGGCTGCTAAACTGCGGTGACGAACACAGAATGGAATATGTGACTTTAATATTTGAGTTTGAAAACTTAACAGTATTTCTTCCTATTCTGCAACTGTGCAGAGTACACAGAATAGGCTGCTAAACTGCGGTGACACACACAGAATGGAATATGTGACTTTAATATTTGAGTTTGAAAACTTAACAGTATTTCTTCCTATTCTGCAACTGTGCAGAGTACACAGAATAGGCTGCTAAACTGCGGTGACGAACACAGAATGGAATATGTGACTTTAATATTTGAGTTTGAAAACTTAACAGTATTTCTTCCTATTCTGCAACTGTGCAGAGTACACAGAATAGGCTGCTAAACTGCGGTGACGAACACAGAATGGAATATGTGACTTTAATATTTGAGTTTGAAAACTTAATAGTATTTCTTCCTATTCTGCAACTGTGCAGAGTACACAGAATAGGCTGCTAAACTGCGGTGACACACACAGAATGGAATATGTGACTTTAATATTTGAGTTTGAAAACTTAACAGTATTTCTTCCTATTCTGCAACTGTGCAGAGTACACAGAATAGGCTGCTAAACTGCGGTGACACACACAGAATGGAATATGTGACTTTAATATTTGAGTTTGAAAACTTAACAGTATTTCTTCCTATTCTGCAACTGTGCAGAGTACACAGAATAGGCTGCTAAACTGCGGTGACACACACAGAATGGAATATGTGACTTTAATATTTGAGTTTGAAAACTTAACAGTATTTCTTCCTATTCTGCAACTGTGCAGAGTACACAGAATAGGCTGCTAAACTGCGGTGACGAACACAGAATGGAATATGTGACTTTAATATTTGAGTTTGAAAACTTAACAGTATTTCTTCCTATTCTGCAACTGTGCAGAGTACACAGAATAGGCTGCTAAACTGCGGTGACGAACACAGAATGGAATATGTGACTTTAATATTTGAGTTTGAAAACTTAACAGTATTTCTTCCTATTCTGCAACTGTGCAGAGTACACAGAATAGGCTGCTAAACTGCGGTGACGAACACAGAATGGAATATGTGACTTTAATATTTGAGTTTGAAAACTTAACAGTATTTCTTCCTATTCTGCAACTGTGCAGAGTACACAGAATAGGCTGCTAAACTGCGGTGACACACACAGAATGGAATATGTGACTTTAATATTTGAGTTTGAAAACTTAACAGTATTTCTTCCTATTCTGCAACTCTGCACAGTACACAGAATGTGCTGCTACACTGCGGCGAAGCACACTGAATGGAATATGTGACTTTGATATTTTAGTTTGAAGACTTAACAGTATTTCTTCCTATTCTGCAACTCTGCACAGTACACAGAATGTGCTGCTACACTGCGGCGAAGCACACTGAATGGAATATGTGACTTTGATATTTTAGTTTGAAGACTTAACAGTATTTCTTCCTATTCTGCAACTCTGCACAGTACACAGAATGTGCTGCTACACTGCGGCGAAGCACACTGAATGGAATATGTGACTTTGATATTTTAGTTTGAAGACTTAACAGTATTTCTTCCTATTCTGCAACTCTGCACAGTACACAGAATGTGCTGCTAAACTGCGGTGAAGCACACTGAATGGAATATGTGACTTTGATATTTTAGTTTGAAGACTTAACAGTATTTCTTCCTATTCTGCAACTCTGCACAGTACACAGAATGTGCTGCTAAACTGCGGCGACGCACACTGAATGGAATATGTGACTTTGATATTTTAGTTTGAAGACTTAACAGAATGTGCTCTAATCTGCAACTTTGCACACTAAACAGAATGTGCTCTAATCTGCAACTTTGCACACTAAACAGAATGTGCTCTAATCTGCAACTTTGCACACTAAACAGAATGTGCTCTAATCTGCAACTGTGCACACTAAACAGAATGTGCTCTAATCTGCAACTTTGCACACTAAACAGAATATTTTTTTTTTTTTTTGTTTTTTTCCCCCCACACAAAATAACCTGCTGCCCCCACACACAGTAGTCCTAAAAAGGACTTTTGGTTCTTTTTTTTCACAATTTTGCTTTTTTTCCTCCCTACACTGACTTTCCCTTCCTATCCTCAGCTCTCCCTGGCTAAGACTGAGCCGAACTCGCTGGTCAGGTGCTATACAGCACCCGACCACGGGTTCTGGCCAGCCAATCAGTGTAATGCCAGCAGCCAACATGGCTGCTGGCATTACACTGATGTCAGAGCCTCCCTGCACGTTTATTGGCTGCGCAGCAGCCGCAAAACGTGCGGGGAGGAGACCCGAACATGGCGGGCGAGCACATGCGGTACTCGTACGAGTACCGCCATGTGCCGAGCAGAGCGATGCTCGAGCCGATCCGAGCATCGGCCGAGCATGCTCGCTCAACACTAATTCCAAGCTGTTACAATCTTACCAATAAATTTCTGCATTACAGAGGTATTATATAATATAAATTCATGACTCATATAGGGCAGTAAACGATATAGTACAGAACAATAGTGACCATAATCAGCAAGCCCTTCACTGAGCACAAGTTATTCTCCCACTGCCTCTTCCTGATGGGCACCGAAATGGGCAATGGCTCTCATGTACTGGCTTGGTTGATGGGCAGATCCTGGGACAGCTGCATACGTAACCCAAGGAAGATGAGGGGCAAGTAGACAAGGCCTAACAGGTGGTGTACCCAAAGGTGGGGTAGGAATGGGAGAGGCTGGCAATTTTCCAGGACTGGCCTCAAGATTCAGAGGTGAACCATGGGCCAACTGGCAAAGTGTGACTTCTTCTACATGGGATAGAATCTAACTGAGGCCATAGTTAAAAAATAATTCTGGGACAAACTGCACCACAGGGATACTGATGTACCTACACAAGGTGCACCTGCATCAGGGCAGGGTGTTCAGGGGGCATGCTTGCAGTGCTCACTCCTATAGTACATCCTCTGCATCATCCCATTGTGATCTGTTCTGATCACTATGAAATATTTTTGGAACATGATGAACACAATTCAGCATTTCAGAGCTCCAGTGAAACATAGGCAAAGGTGACTGATAGAGCTGTAAGTACTCAATGAGAGGGGTTGCTTCATTCTGGTCCTCTTATTTACATTTTCACATTTAATTGTTTAAGCCTTAAGCCTTTGGGAGTTATTTCATGACTAATATTGTTGCTACATTTAGTGGAGACAACTCTGATGTTGTTGTACCAAGAATGTGGAGCAATTCTTGGGCAAACCATCTGCACCAAGGGGAGCAAATAAAATTTTCAAAAGTTCCATTCATTTAGAATTTCCATTCACTTGCAAAACCAAAAGCAGAAGTTATAGACTACAGTTAATGAAACTAATAAACTGTGTAGGTCATAGGCGTGCGCAGCCAATTGCATTAGGGTGTGCACCCAAAAGCACAAACACACACATACGTGAACGTATGTAATATATATGTGTGTGTGCTAGCTAAATAAATGATTGCCCCCCCATCTGCTCCATATTGCCCCCATCAGCTCCAACGTATCCCCCATCAACTCCATATTGCCCTCACATTGCCCCCATCAGCTCCAACTTGCCCCCATCAGCTCCAACTTGCCCTAACATTGCCCCCATCAGCTCCAACTTGCCCCCATCAGCTCCAACTTGCCCTCACATTGACATCAGCTCCACATTACCCCCATCATCTTCACATTGCCCCCTTCCATAATGCCCCTTCATCTCCACAATGCCCCCTCCATCCCCTACCTTCAGTCCCTGGTGGTCTAGCGGTGTGCCATAAGAGAGGTCTGTGCCTCCTTCGGCACAGAGCTGAAGCTCCCGTGCGCTGCCCTCAGTAATGCAGAGCGCTGGGAAATGATGTAATCTCCCAGCGCTCTGTATTACTACAGAGCCTGGGTCTCGCTGCGGCTTGTCACATAGATGCCGCGAGGGAGCGCTTGGTAGTTTAAATCAGCGCTCCCTCGCGGCAGATATATTTAAAAAAAAAAAAAAAATCCACAGCTTCCCTGGCCGGTGCGCACGGGGCCAATTAGGGTGTGCCTGGGCACACCCGGCACACCCCGTGCGCACGCCTATGGTGTAGGTCACAGGTCCACTATAATTAAAGTGAATCAGTAAACAGAGCAAGACATAAATAGTGCATGTCCCACAGAGAATGTATATATGTTCTCAGCTGTGTAACAAAGATCTAGCTGTATACAACACACATCAAGAAATTCAAATGCAAATGCAGGTTTATTCCATTAAACCAAATATTTTTGGTCTTAAAGTGAACCTTTCTCATGGTAAAAGTGCAGAGTTACAGGCCTGGATTCCATTTCAAACAGAAATATTTGCTGAATGGCTATTTTTAGCTTCTTCTGATATTTGTAGCTGCTCAATTTTGTGATCACATTCTTACCAAAGTTAAGAATAGTATTGCCGAATTTCATTTTTTTAAACCATATGTCCCATTGGTGTCTTTTTGGAGTGCTGAAAAACTCCCCAAATTGACTCGAAAGAGAATCTAAGCAGCCCAAGGAAAGTGGTCAGGTATTAGTCACCATTCTTGAGCTGGATCAAGCAGAGGAAACTGGGGGTTGGCAATAACCTGCTCAGGACCCCTGCCTGATCTCTCATTTACTCAAACACCCTCCCAGCATCCTTGCCACCTCTGTTAATGCCTACATTGCAATGGGGAGATTAACCATCATTAATACAAAAAAACCCCAAACAAACACAAAAAAATATATACACAAAAATACAATTAACCCCTCTATTGCTAAGGCCATGTCATCACTCTTAAAAAAGGTCAAAATGACCCTTGTAAATAAATGGGGGGTATAACACTATCCCTCTAACTCTCCATCCTGTTGCGATCAGGATGGAGAGTATAAAAAAAAGATAATATGGGGTCCAGTCACCCCTGTATTTTTTTAATGCAAGAATGTGACCCCTAAAAAATTAATATGGATCCTCCTATCACGGTGCCTGTGATTGCTGCCTTTCTTTGTCAGTTACCTGTAGGGGGCTCTCCATTGGCTGTCTGCCTTCAGCCCGCCCTGCATTGCCTATTTAGACTGAGCTTGGGCACACTTTGGTTGCCCTTTCATGTTGTCTCTATGCTGCTTGCACCTACATGGAGTTCCTGTGCTTCTTGGGCCTTGGCTATGTTCCTGCTTGTCTGAGATCGTCTAGTTCCTGCTCACCAGTCACCCTGGTTCCTGTGTCCGTTCCTGATCCGGTTGAGATTGCTGTCTAGTCGCTGTTTCCTGCTGCAGTCCCTGCTGCCGTTCCTGATCCGGTTGACCGTCCGGTGTGCTGGTTCCTGTCCTCCTCAAGATGTGTTCCTGATCCTGGATCGCCTGCAGCGTGCTAGTTCTCCATAGTCGCTCCGGTGATATTTCTATTCCTCGGTTGTGTCTCCAGTACGCGGGTACTGGTTTGCTCCACAAGCAACCGGCTGCTGTTGCACCGGTATAGAGATTGGTTTCTCCAGTACGCGGGTACTGGTTTGCTCCATTACACCGGTTGCTGTTGCACTGGAAGAGAGATTGCTTTTCCCAGTACGCGGGTACTGGTTCGCTCCACTAACACCGGTTGCTGTTGCACCGGAAGAGAGATTGGTTTTCCCAGTACGCGGGTACTGGTTCGCTCCACTAACACCGGTTGCTGTTGCACCGGAAGAGAGATTGGTTTTCCCAGTACGTGGGTACTGGTTCGCTCCACTAAAAACCGGCTGCTGTTGCACCGGTAGAGAGATTGGTTTCCCCAGTACGTGGGTACTGGTTCGCTCCACTAACAGCCGGCTGCTGTTGCACCGGTAGAGAGATTGGTTTCCCCAGTACGTGGGTACTGGTTCTCTCCACGACAACCGGCTGCTGTTGCACCGGTAGAGAGATTGGTTTCCCCAGTACGCGGGTACTGGTTCGCTCCACTACAACCGGCTGCTGTTGCACCGGTAGATAGTTTGCTTTTCCCCAGTACGCGGATACTGGTTCGCTCCATTAACAACCGGCTGCTGTTGCACCGGTAGAGAGATTGGTTTTCCCAGTGCGCGGGTACTGGTTCGCTCCATGCCTTACTGAATGCTGTCATGTCCTAGACAGCTCCGGTGGCCTGTTGGTTTCCCAGTATGTGGGTATTGGTTGGCTCCTGTTCTTCTCACTGGCTATGCCACATTTAATATCTATTTGCCTCCTCATTCATCCTAAGTGACTGGTTGTTCCACCTAGCCAGTCTCCGAGGCTTTAGTGGTTGCCACCCTGCTCTGTGTCAAGGCTGCCTTGTCCGGTATATTGGTAAGGCCGGTAGAACCTACTCCTCTCTTAACCATCTTGGGGTGCCTTACCCGGTATTGGCAAGGCCGATAAAGCCTCTGTACTTGTTGTCAAAGCCTCAAGGCTACCTTTCCCAGTATATTGGCAGGGCCGGTAGAGCCTACACTATTTCGTTATACCAGTCTCCAGGCTGCCTTGCCCGGTACATTGGCAGGGCCGGTAGAGCCTATCAGATTTCCTCGTACCAGTCTCCAGGCTGCCTTGCCCAGTATATTGGCAGGGCCGGTAGAGCCTATCACATTCTTTGTACCAGTCTCCTGACTGCCTTGCCCGGTATATTGGCAGGGCCGGTAGAGCCTATCTATTCCTTGTACCAGTCTCCTGGCTGTCTTGTCCGGTATATTGGCAGGGCCGGTAGAGCTTAATTCTCATGATTACCATTGCTTATGCGCTAAGTCATTGAAATATATGTGTACATGTATGTTACCCTATAGGGTTGTCTTAAACTTTTCAATAAAGTTGTGTTTTTACCTAACTCCGTGTCTGAGAGTCTTAACAAACCGTGACACTGCCATAGTCATAAGAAAACCCATAAGGGGGATGCTTTACATGCCCCCCTCTCCCCACATATGGTGTGTGTATGTGATGAAAAACGTATATTTGCCTTGATGTCAGGGGTCCAGCAGTGCCCACAATGTCCTGTACACCACACGTAAATAAAAGAAACAAAAATACAAGCCCTAAAAACATACCACCTCATTTGCTACCTCTAAAAAATAATTAAAAGGGCCGTGTGCCAGACTGCGTATGTATGGTTCTGTGGTTACTAATGGACAGTAGAGAAAGGCTATCAGACAGTGTATGTGTTATTCTGAGTGACTAACAACGGGACAGTAAAACAAGGCTGGGCATCAAAATGACAGGATTAAAACTCAATCTTCTTCATACTCCCACCAGCTCGTCTCCTTCCTCCCACTGCTTCTTCTTCTTTTGGCCGTTTCTCCCCATTCTCTATCATTCCTCTCTCACCCTCTACTTCATTCACATCCTGTTGCCTTTCTTACCAACTCACAACTTTCTACCCCAACCTTCCTTGGCCTCACAGTCTTTTCTCCTGGCCCCAGTTTCTCTATCCTCCCCAGTCTCTCTCCTCCACAATCTCCTTCCTTCCTGTCCAGTCTTTTTCCCCCAGTATCACTAAATGCCCCTGTTCCTGTCTCCCGGTCCTTCCTTTCCTGTCCCTATTATTTCTTCCTTTCTTGCTTTCTTTCTTTTTTCTTTCTTTCTTTCTTTTTCTTTCTTTCTTTCATTCGTTCTATTATTAATTGGATGCTATGTTGAAGCTGTGACATTTCTATATATGGGAATCATTTCAAAATCCAATTAATAAGGATATAAACTACAGATTTTCTAATTTTTGTTGGCAGTATTTATTTAAGAAACAGTCTGTAACATCTATTTCAAAGATTTGTATTTAAGACAAATGCAAAAGAGCTAGTCAGAGATGCTCAACTAGGAACGAGCCTACCCTCGAAATGATGAGGCTCTATAGGATAAGTATCCTACCCAGGGTGCAATCTCTTTTAGATCACTAGTGCCTTTCACAGAGAGGAAATATCCTGAAGCACATCACACTGATCCTACCAAATGGCAGTCCAGCCACAAAGTGCCAGGCAATTCCTCTCTGAACAAGAGAAGCAGCCAACTCCAGACGTACATTTCGGCCTTGTTGGGCGTCGTCAGTGAGGTGCAGCTGATCTCTCTAGGCACTGTGAGCAAGGGGTCCACGTCTGGATTACCCTGTTACCCTTAACGTGACTAGTCCCAAAGGCAATTTGCATATGCAAAAGAGCTAGTCAGAAACACTCAACTAGGAACTAGCCTACCCTCGAAATGATGAGGTTCTGTAGGATAAGTATCCTACCCAGGGTGCAATCTCTTTTAGCTCACTAGTGCCTTTCACAGAAAGGAAACATCCTGAAGCACATCCTACTGATCCTACCAAATGGCAGTCCAGCCACGAAGTACCAGGCAATTCCTCTCTGAACAAGAGAAGCAGCCAACCCCAGACATATGTTTCGGCCTTGTTGGGCCTCATTACTGAAGTGCAGCTGATCTCTCTAGACACTGTGAGCAAGGGGTCCACGTCTGGATTACCCTGTTACCCTTATGGTGAGTAGTCCCAATGGCAATTTGCATATGCAAAAGAGCTAGTCAGAGACACTCAACTAGGAACAAACCTACCCTCGAAATGATGAGGCTCTATAAAATAAGTATCCTACCCAGAGTGCAATCTCTTTTAGCTTACTAGTGCCTTTCACAGATAGGAAATATCTTGAAGCACAACATACTGATTTTACCAAATGGCAGTCCAGCCACGAAACACCAGGCAATTCCTCTCTGAACAAGAGAAGCAGCCAATCACAGATGTACATTTCAACCTTGTGGGGCCTCATCAGTGAGGTGCAGCTGATCTCTCTAGGCACTGTGAGCAAGGGGTCCACTTCTGGATTACCCTGTTACCCTTAGGGTGACTAGTCCCAAGGGCAATTTGCATATGCAAAAGAGCTAGTCAGAGACGCTCAACTAGGAACGACCCTACCCTCGAAATGATGAGGCTCTATAGGATAAGTATCCTACCCAGTGTGCAATCTCTTTTAGCTCACTAGCGCCTTTCACAGAAAGGAAGTATCCTGAAGCACATCATACTGATCCTACCAAATGGCAGTCCAGCCACGAAGTACCAGGCAATTCCTCTCTGAACAAGAGAAGCAGCCAACCACAGACATATGTTTTGGCCTTGTTGGGCCGCGTTACTGAAGTGCAGCTGATCTCTCTAGACACTGTGAGCAAGGGGTCCACGTCTGGATTACCCTGTTACCCTTATGGTGAGTAGTCCCAAGGGCAATTTGCATATGCAAAAGAGCTAGTCAGAGACGCTCAACTAGGAACTAGCCTACCCTCGAAATGATGAGGCTCTATAGGATAAGTATCCTACCCAGGATGCAATCTCTTTTAGCTCACTAGTGCCTTTCACAGAGAAGAAATATCCTGAAGCACATCATACTGATCCTACCAAATGGCAGTCCAGCCACAAAGTGCCAGGCAATTCCTCTCTGAACAAGAGAAGCAGCCAACCCCAGACGTACTTTTCGGCCTTGTTGGGCGTCGTCAGTGAGGTGCATCTGATCTCTCCAAGCACTGTGAGCAAGGCCGAAACATACGTCTGGGGTGGGCCGCCTCTCTTGCTCAGAGAGGATTTGCTTGGCACTTTGTGGCTGGACTACCATTTGGTAGGATCAGTATGATGTGCTTCAGAATATTTCCTCTCTGTGAAAGGCACTAGTGAGCTAAAAGAGATTGCACCCTGGGTAGGATACTTATCCTATAGAGCCTCATCATTTCGAGGGTAGGCTCGTTCATTGTCTCTGACTAGCTCTTTTGCATATGCAAATTGACCTTGGACTAGTCACTCTCTCTATGAAAGGCATTAGTGAGCTAAAATAGATTACACCCTGGGTAGCATAGTTTTCCTATACAGCCTCATCATTTTGAGGGCAGGCTTGTTCCTAGTTGAGCGTCACCCTAAGGGTAACAGGGCAATCCAGACGTGGACCCCTTGCTCACAGTGCCTAGAGAGGTTAGCTGCACCTCACTGATGAGGCCCAACAAGGATGAAATGTATGTTTGGGGTTGGCTGCTTCTCTTGTTCAGAGAGGATTTGCCTGGCACTTTGTGGCTGGACTGCCATTTGGTAGGATCAGTATGATGTGCTTCAGGATATTTCCTCTCTGTGAAAGGCACTAGTGAGCTAAAAGAGATTGCACTCTGGGTAGGATACTTATCCTATAGAACCTCATCATTTTGAGGGTAGGCTCGTTCCTAGTTCATTGCCTCTGACTAGCTCTTTTGCATATGCAAATTGCCCTTGGACTAGTCACCCTAAGGGTAACAGGGTAATCCAGACGTGGACCCCTTGCTCGCAGTGCCTAGAGAGATTAGCGGTACCTCACTGACAAGGCCCAACAAGGCCGAAAAGTACATCTGGGGTTGGCTGCTTCTCTCGTTCAGAGAAGAATTGCCTGGCACATCGTGGCTGGACTGCCATTTGGTAGGATCAGTATGATGTGCTTCAGGATATTTCCTCTCTGTGAAAGGCACTAGTGAGCTAAAAGAGATTGCACTCTGGGTAGGATACTTATCCTATAGTGCCTCATCACTTTGAGGGCAGGCTCGTTCCTAGTTGAGTGTCTCTGACTAGCTCTTTTGCATATGCAAATTGCTCTTGGGACTAGTCACCCTAAGGGTAACAGGATAATCCAGACGTGGACCCCTTGCTCACAGCGCCTAGAGAGATTAGCTGCACCTCACCGATGAGGCCCAACAAGGCCAAAACGTACGTCTGGGGTTGGCTGCTTCTCTTGTTCAGAGAGGATTTGCCTGGCACTTTGTGGCTGGACTGCTATTTGATAGGATCAGTATGATGTGCTTCAGGATATTTCCTCTCTGTGAAAGGCACTAGTGAGCTAAAAGAGATTGCACCCTGGGTAGGATACTTATTCTATAGAGCCTCATCATTTCGAGGGTAGGCTCGTTCCTAGTTCATTGTCTCTGACTAGCTCTTTTGCATATGCAAATTTACCTTGGACTAGTCACCCTAAGGGTAACAGGGTAATCCAGACGTGGACCCCTTGCTCACAGTGCCTAGAGAGATTAGCTGCACCTCACTGATGAGGCCCAACAAGGCCGAAACGTATGTCTGGGGTTGGCTGCTTCTCTTGTTCAGAGAGGATTTGCCTGGCACTTTGTGGCTGGACTGCCATTTGGTAGGATCAGTATGATGTGCTTCAGGATATTTCTTCTCTGTGAAAGGCGCTAGTGAGCTAAAAGAGATTGCACCCTGGGTAGGATACTTATCCTATAGAACCTCATCATTTTGAGGGTAGGCTCGTTCCTAGTTCATTGCCTCTGACTAGCTCTTTTGCATATGCAAATTGCCCTTGGACTAGTCACCCTAAGGGTAACAGGGTAATCCAGACGTGGACCCCTTGCTCGCAGTGCCTAGAGAGATTAGCGGTACCTCACTGACGAGGCCCAACAAGGCCGAAAAGTACATCTGGGGGTTGGCTGCTTCTCTCGTTCAGAGAGGAATTGCCTGGCACATTGTGGCTGGACTGTCATTTGGTAGGATCAGTATGATGTGCTTCAGGATGTTTCCTCTCTGTGAAAGGCACTAGTGAGCTAAAAGAGATTGCACCCTGGGTAGGATACTTATCCTATAGAGCCTCATCACTTTGAGGGCAGGCTCGTTCCTAGTTGAGTGTCTCTGACTAGCTCTTTTGCATATGCAAATGACCTTTGAGACTAGTCACCCTAAGGGTAACAGGGTAATCCAGACGTGGACCCCTTGCTCACAGTGCCTAGAGAGATTAGCTGTACCTCACTGTTGAGGCCCAACAAGGCTGAAACGTACGTATGGGGTTGGCTGCTTCTCTTGTTCAGAGAGGATTTGCCTGGCTGGACTGCCTTTTGGTAGGATCAGTATGATGTGCTTCAGAATATTTCCTCTCTGTGAAAGGTACTAGTGAGCTAAAAGAGATTCTACCCTGGGTAGGATATTTATCTTATAGAGCCTCATCACTTTGAGGGCAGGCTCGTTCCTAGTTGCTCGTTTCTGACTAGCTCTTTTGTATTTAAGACATGCCTTACCATTAATCAAAACTACATACAATTAGAGAGGTAATAGAGATTCAGAAATGTTATCAGTATGTTTAAATACAACTTAGAAAAAATATATTTTATTACTCTTGGCTTATAAAAATTGTTACTCTTCAATGTAACTCTATTTGAAAATTAATATGACTTATTTTGCTTTCTTTCCTCCTCCAGACTATTTAGCTAGATATAACATTTTTGAAAATTGCATTATGCAAGCTCTTAATATTTTTTTTCTTATTCTAATTTATTTTTTTACACCCAGTAATATTTCAATAAATAAAAAGTATGTTTAAATGATATTTTATAATATTGAGGCATATTTATCAACACAATTGTCCAAATGTAAAAACAAAACAAAACAAAGAAGCTTTGATATCAAACTGTTTTGCTCCTGATTTGCCACTCTCACCTTTTTACTGTACACGACAAATGTAGTATCTAGTTAGATGTTTCAAACAAACTTAAGTCTTTAGATATGGATGATGGAAGGGCTACTACACTTGGGAAAGCCACAGATTGTCAATTTCATGTATAAATGTAATGGTTCTCATCCAAGGTGCAGTGGCCCTTTGGCATGATGTGGGCCCTAGGGTATTAAATTATTTTTATGAAAAATGTGAAAAAAGTGTAACTTCTTACATTTATTTGACTGGAAATGTTATACACAATATGCTCTTTGCTGTGCTTCTGATTGTTTGACTAAAGAAACAATATATTTCCATATTTTTCACTTCATTATATCCTTGACAAGTGAAATGACCTGTAAATGGTTAGGGGTGCTGTGAAAACTCTAATCTTTGTATTCAGGATGCTTTGAGGAAAAACGATTGCGAATCACTTAGCTAAAGACTTCAGTAAATTCAGATGATGTAATACCAAGTGAACTCTGCATGGATTATATTATATAATACAGGTGTCATAATCATACCTGAATACTTTTGCACCTTCCCACATTCTTTCTTCCAGTCTGGCGCAATGACTGGAGATGTCAACTCAATAAATTTCTCAAGGGGACAAGACAAGGTGCACCCTGGCAGGATCAGTGGGTGGGGCTCCACTGATGAGTCATTTCGATAGAACATTTTAATATTGTATTGCCTGGTTAAATGAAAACAATAGTCAGATGCATACATTTAATTAATACTACAGTGGACACCTCTCTAGCATCCATGGTATTAATAATTATTTATAGGTTTCCTTGTATCCTTATTTTGTTTCAGTTTTACAAGGAAACTACATAATATTTAATTACAACAAAAATCTAGAAACACTTGCTACTCCCCAAAATGCCATGCTTTCTATCGGGGCCCATTGATGGATTAAAGGAATAGCAAAATTTAATTTTGACTTTACATAATTGGGGGGAAATCTGAGGCTGGGCTCCTCATCCCCATGGTCTGCTACTCAAATAGTTAATTAAGAAAAGGCAAAGGACACACCGATGCTACCCTCATCTTATTGGCTGCCAGAAACTTTGTGTGATGTAAGTGGCCACCAGCCAAGATGGGAAACTGGCCTGTCTGTATGAGATTGCAAGACAGTGCAAAGTCAATAGGCTTACTTGGAAGCCAGACCCTGTCACAGCTATACTTTCTGCATTTTCTATACTTAGGTCCATATATTCTCCATTTATGCAGCTAAAGTTCTAATGTGTGTCTTGTGGAAATCCACAGTTCATTGTGCTGGACACATATTTGCTGTAGGTTTTAAATATTTTGAGAATAATTCTGGAGAAAACCAACGGTATAATAATTTGTCTCCTATGGTATAGTTGGTTTGCACCAGAATTACACCATTTTTCTTATTACAACAGTGGGGTACAAGTGTATATTTGCCAGTGCAACCACACTGGCATTAGTCTCAAATATCAATGGCCATACACCAAAGTAAGCAGTAGTATGTATAATCTCTGTAGTGCAACTGTGGACATTATCCGCCATCATTAAGACATTGATGCCAGCAAGCCCTTACGCCTGCCCCATAGCATGAACTGGGAAAAGACATAAAATTGCATCTATACCTCTACTCCTTGTTTTATACATTAAACAGGGGGTAGATGAGAGGAACACTTGAAACCCACAAACACTTCCCCATTGTCCTCCCCTTGGAACAATCAGCATTAAGCAGAGAAATGTTGTCATATAGATTAGTAAATTAACGTCAGGCAGACTTAAGGTGTTAAAATTTATTCCAATGCCTAACTGCATGGAAATGTCATACATTCACCATAGTATGTCCTTGTTCTAATAAGATAGATATTTTGAATAGGAGTTAAGACTAATTGCAACCTACCCATCTTCATGATAAAGCTCAAAAAAGTGGCAAGCTGCATAAGGTGGCATTTTTCTATTAGACACATTCAGGGCCATCTGGAGAGCTGCTATTGTGGTATCATGCTGTAAAACAAAGAAAAAACATGTGCTGCCATGCATTTTTGTGTAGGTTACACATAAGTGATAATTCTATTGCATTATTGCAGTAAAGATGGCTCTCACATACATAAGATTTGCAAATATTTTGTATGAGGATGCAGGGAGATGTTCTCTGTGCATCTTCTTCTTACTTCTATACTGGCCGATTCCAGCTCCTGCAGTCAAACATCTAATTTTTTCATTCAAGACAATGTTAAATAAAGTGATATTTCCCTGCAGTAGCCAGGGGAATTCATGGAGGTATGACATTGAGAATATGCATGGAGAATGCCCACCTAAATCTTCATATGAAATATCCATTTCCTGGAGACGCAGGCAGCAAAAGTTTGAGCTTCCCTGCAATAGCACAACTCTAATAAGCAGAACCCTATTGGTTTTACTGCATGGGCTACATAGATTAACATAGTAATTTGAGAGTTTATTACAATGGATAGTTTACGTCACCTTTATCTCACATTTATATCACTGTAATGCCTGAACCCTCTAGAGTAGTAGTGCATAAACCCCCAAGAGTAATTCTATAGAAATAACATTGATTTGAATGAGATCTTTATCCAATTGAAGGCTAAAGAGGTTCTTCAGTTTTCTTTTGGTCACAAGGCCCTTATAGGTGGTCACTGGTAGACTATGTGAAGACTTATGCTGTTTGCATGGGATACCTACCTAGCATTCATGGGGTTAAAAGCAACATTTAAAATAGTGAGAAATTTGGAAAGTTTTATTTGTTCTCTATATTACAGTTGGTTTGCCCCAGAATTGCTTGTGTTTAAAATTTTGTGCATGCTGTTTTGGTCCAATTTTATTCTAAATAGACAAGCAATGTAAGCAAAAGTATGTTGTGCAACACGTTTTAATGTGATAGTGGGGGACTGTTGTTGACGGATTCTGGTAGAACATGTTAGAATGCCTACGAAAAGAGTAGATCCCAAGTCACTAAAGTCTGGGCATCCCTGCAGATATATAATATGGTATAAGAAATCAAACACCACTTCCAGCAGTATACCATGCTGTATACAAATTATATACAATGTACTTACCGCAGAATACATAATAATTTTTCTTTGGTTGGATGGACTTGTTTTAATAGCTGTGATATTCTTTAGAATGGAATTCAAAAGCACACCTACAACAATAAGGTGTAAGTTACCAAATATCATATATTCGGGTCACCCGTTAATCTAAAAACATTCAATATTTTTTTCACGTTTGCACAAGATGATTGACCATTCTGTCACTGTAAAGCAGAGTCAGACAACCTTCATCAACCCAGCTGTTGGAGATTACAACTACCAGCCTTTGGCTAGATGGGGATAATGGAGTTGTAGGTCCCAGCAAAGACTGCCTTCCTCTGCTGTATGACAATCAAAGAAAACTAGACACATGCTATTTGAGCAATAAATGCATACAGAGAATTAAAATAAAGTTGTTTGTATATATAAGAGATAAATGGTTGTATATGAACGGTTCAGTGCCTAAAACGGGTGGGCACAAGCCATATAACAAACTAGGGCACCACATGTACAAAAGCAATGGTATAAATTAAGTAAAATTATCTTGCAACAAGAATACTCATAGCAATGATTCCCAGCTGCAGTCCTTGCGGCACACCAACAGGTCATGTTTTCAAGATATCCCTAATTAATCAGAGGTGACTCAATCACAATGACTGAGCCACTAATTACTCACCTGTGATTAAGCTGGAATAATCTGTACTGCTGGTGTGCCCAAGGACTAACGTTGAGATATATATATTACTGTGCAAAAGTCTTAGGCAGGCGTGAGAAAAAGCTGTAAAATAAGAATGCTTTCAAAAATAAATAGACATGTTAATAATTTATATTTATCAATTAACAAAATGATATTGAGTGAACAGTGTAAGGAAGAACAAGGGGTCCTGGAAGTGATGGTATGGCCCCCACAGGGCCCTGATCTCAACATTGTTGAGTCTGTCTGGGATTACATGCAGAGAGAGAAGCTTAAAGGGGAACTTTCACATCTTAAATATTATTCAGTATAGGTTTTTAGGATTGGTGTGTGTTTTTTATTTTACTTACCTACTTCATAAGATATCCACACTTTATTATTGGTACTTCTGCATTCTGTGACACACTGAATCTTCAGCTCAGCTCTGCAGGACTTCCCAGTGCTGTAATTCTCCTCCCACCTCCCTCCCAGCTGTCCCAGTAAGCGCATTCATGCTTCCCTTCGTAGTGGTGTGAATCATGTATATCTTTACAGCAAGCTCCGTTTATCATTATCACTACCTGTGTCTGTTGCTACTGCTGAAAGGGTACCACTCAGGAGGAGGAGGAGGAGAAGGAAAAGATGATGGCAAGTGTGACAGAAGGGGACCCTAAGTCAATCTCGCCATCTGCAAGCAGTCCCATTACTACCATTCAGCAGCTAGAGAGTGTTGGGGCTGAGGGTGTGATGGTGATGATAATTGTGATGCTGGTGATGGGACTAGCGTGACTATTGTTCATATTCCTGCTGAGGTGGAAGGGGAAATGAAAACGATGATCCTGAGCAGCCAGACTAGCAGTCAAGGGAGCCCACAACATACCCCTTATGCTGTGATTCCCCTCCCCCCGGCATTGTGCTTCTGGGACATGATCCTTAAGAAGGTAGAACTGGCTAGCAGTATAAGCATCGGCGCAGATCAGCTGCCTGTGCCTGCTGTTAGTGCTGCCAGTTTGCCTTCTTCAAGAGATGGCAAGTGTGACAGTTGGGGACCCTCTATCATATTTGTCATCAGCGCTAAAGAGTGTGATTCTCTTAGAACAGCTGCAACAGCAAGGAGGGACTGGTGGGGTTGGTAATGAAGAGTGATGGTGAAGCAACTTGGTATGGAAGAGACAATAATAGCCTTTGTAGCTGAAATCGATAATGAATGGGAGACTGATATTCAAGTGGGGATGGGCATCACTATCACTACCAGTAGTGCAGATTTTGCTGCTGCTGTAATTCCTGCTGCTTCTGAGTTGCAAGGGAAGCAGGCTGATGATGAGCAGGCCAGAGTGCCAGAGACCATCATGACCACAGTGGAAATAGGGTCCAGCAGAAGTGATTCAGGACTAGAACTGGTTCAACTTCCCAGCAATACTCCTGATCCTAGTTCTATTGTTGATTCTGAGGCAGCAGCAGAATCTTTCCCTGTTCCAGCCAGTGAGGGGGACTGTATAGAAGAAGAAAGAAGACATTCTTCTCCACCTTTCCTTTCCACCTTAAGTTATGGGTGTGGGACTATTTTTCTTTTGGGGCAGGCACAGTACAGTCATCAGCAACGGCACTGTGCACTATATGTGATAAGTCAGTGAAAAGGGGAAAGGAGGGAACGCACCTTGGCACAATCGCACTGATAACACACATGAAATACAGACACCATAACATTTATTTGAAGTATGTTTAAGCCAAGCCCCCACAAAAGAAATTGGGAGCTCTGTTTCTGTACTCTCTGTCTCTTCCCAAGGACACAAAGAGCTGAGGCAGAAATCGAAGAGGAAGAAGAATAGAGAAACACAGCCTGAGCCTGAAATTTCAATTGTGAACAAAACACCTGGCTCGCCATCAGCTGCTTGTGCTAGGGTCCGAGCACGGGAAGATGTAGCAACATCTTCTGGTGATCCACCTCTGTCATCATTACTTCCCCCACCAACTGATGGCAATTCTGTAAATTCACTGATGAGGCAGTTCACATCTACCCATTGCACATTGTGTGGTGCTCTGACCACACATGGCAGTGTGGTGAAGTATAATCACAAGCATGGAATCATGCAGTATCTAAGGAGATTCCATCCTGCAGAATACGCTAAGCTGTTGTCAGGGAGGATTCATCATAATGGTTAAGTCTGCAAGCTGACACATGTCCTTAGAGGAGTGAACAAGGGGCATAGTGACAGCAGCAGTACTTGGTTTCTAGGGGGATTATTGATTTTACATTGCAGGCCTAAGCAACGTGTTTGCTTTCAGTTCAGTTGTGCAGTTTGATGTGAGTGTAGATATTCTCATTGTTCCCAGTCATTCCTTTATTTCCTATACATATTATGTGTATAAGAAATAGAAAGGCCTGCTGTAGTGTCAAGGGAAAGAATAGTATTCCTACACACCCATAATTTTGCAGGAATTGCAGGAGGAGAAGCATTATTGGCCAATTTCTTTTCTCCACATATACCTGAAGTGGTGGGGGCTAGTTGTGTTGCTGCTATTGCCTCAAGCACATCAGTGGAGCTAGTGGCAAATGTAACTATTATCATCATCACCCATATCACTGCTGTGATCCCAATCCCTTGGAGCTACCTAATCATCCTGCTGCTTAAATAACTCAGCAGCAACAGCCAGAACAGTAGTTGCAAATGGCCCAGTGAAGCCATGACATTTGCCAATGGCCACTGGACACCATAATATGACCTGCTGGCACTCAGGGCTTGTTCTTTAAATGTACCACAGAGGCCTATGAAAACCAGTGTTGGTTATTTTATTCTATCAAGCCTATGTCCTACAAATCACTGTTTCCTCAGGGCTTGTGCCTCTAACAAACCTGAGTCCAACAAACTATCACTAATTCCTTGGGGCTTGTGCCTCTAGCAAACCTGAGGCCAACAAATTACTGATTCCTCAGGGCTTCTGCCTCTATCAAACGTGAGTTCAACAAATCACTGATTCCTCAGTGCTTGTGCCTCTAACAAACATAATATCAATAAATCACTAATTCCTCAGGGATTGTGCCTTTAACAACAAGTCTAAGTCCTACAAATCAATGTTTCCTCAGGGCTTTGGTCTCTAACAACAAGTCTAAGTCCTACAAATCAGTGTTTCCTCAGAGTTTGTGCCTAACAAGGATAAGTCCTACAAATCAATTGTTCCCAGCTGCTTGGGCCTCTAACAACAAATGTAAGTCCCACAAATCAATTGTTCCTCAGGGCTTGCTTCTCTAACTGCAAGTTTAAGTTCTACAAAATGTCCTCTACAAAATACTAAACCCCGTCTGCCCCAATCACAGCTTACATCAGCAGGGGTCCCTGTCTCTGTCATGTTACGTGTCTATTGTTATTTTATGTTTTTTTATTTTATTTATTTATTTTTTATTAACTGTCCCCCCATCCCAGTCAACAAACCCCCCCTTCCAATAATAATTAGCTGGTTGATTGATTCCCCAGGCTCCACTAACACAGGGACCGTAAGACCCCCTTTTAAACTATGCCTGTGGAAAATAAAATAAAATTTGCTATGTGTTGTGTATAAATTCAGTCTTCCCATTGATTTCAATGCAATGAGCTAAGTGAAAAAAGTGGAAAAACTGCACTTTTCGCAGGAAATTTCCCACTAGGCGGGAAGTGCCTTTTTCCGCCTATTTAAGTATTGAGATGAAAACTTTCGCCCATCCCTAACTGTGTACCAACAAGTTTGGTAATTTCACCTGCTCCTCTTTTCTTTGGTCTTCTTCTTGGATATTAAGTACTGAGTGGAATCCAATCCAAAATTTGGTTGGTCCATCTGCCTTCTGGTCTTCTACCTATGTGGCCTTTCCATTTCCATTTCCAGCAATTTACCCTTTCAATGATATCATAGACTTTTGTTTGCTAATGAATCAATGCACATGTTTTTCAGTCTCATTTTGTTATGCTTAGAATTCGCCGCTCCATACTTCTCTGTGTAACCATATATATATGGTTGCATAAATTTATAAATGTTGCCCACAAACCTTTTATACAAACCAGTAATTTATTGTTCCAACCATTTGGGCAGCTCTATGATCTTTATAAGGTCTTGACAATGGTTATGGTTATGAATGAAATTTGGACAGAAAGCTGCAAGTAGCAAAAGGGATGGAGGGGGAGAAAATGATGAGGCAAAAGGGAAGTTTGGAGGGGGAGTCATGGAGCGGTGAAAGGGAGGATTTGTTGAGTCATGGAGCAGCGAAAGGGAGGGTGTGAGGGGAAGTCAGTAGGGCTGGAGAAAGGGAAAGTGGGAAGGATGGTGAGAAGAGGGTATTAAGTTTGGAAAGGGTGGGTTAGAGGGAGGGAAGGTGTGGTGGAGTGGCGAAAGGGAGGTTGTGAGGTAGAGTCATTGGGATCGGTAAAAAGGTGAGGGGATAACAAGGTGTCAATAGGGAGGGAGTTACTGCAAAGAGTTGCCAAGAGTGACCTGGAAGGCTTTCCCTCCCGGCCACTCTTGTCGAAATCACTGTGCCGTTGAGGTTTGCGCAATTATTTTGGCAGGAGTGGCCAGAGGGATGAATCTTGGAAAGGACAAAATGGTGTCGTAGAGCTATGAAAGAGGTTGTGGGGGAGGGGGGCATTGAAAGTGCGGGTGGGATGGCTATGTGGTAAAAAGGAGGGATTCACTGCAGTGATTTTGACAGGAGTGTCCAAAGGAGTGGGGATTGAAGCCAAAATCACTACCCCATTGAAGTACCTGTACACCTATAGGAGGGAGGGAGAGTATGGTGTAGAGGTGAAAGGAAGGTTTTGAGAGGTCAGTGGAACTAGTAGAAGAGAAGGAGGGATGTTTCTGAAGATTGATTTTGACTTTGTTCCCCTGACCACTCCTGTCAAAATCATTTTGCAGATTGTGCAATGTACTTGACAGGAGCGGCTGGGGGGGAGGGGGCCGCAAGCTTGGAAAGTGAGGGTTAGAGGAGGATGGATGTTGTGGAGCCATGAAAGGGAGATTGTGAGGGAGGGTCTGTAGGACCAGCAAAAGGGAGGGCAGGATGGCAAAATAGCAAAAGGGAGGGAGCTGCTGGAGTGATTTTAACAGGGGTGGCCAGGGAGGTCTTCATGCAGTGATTTTGACATGAGTGGCCAGGGTGTATTGGAGTGGAAAAAGGGAGGTTGTTAAGCAGGGTCACTGGCGAAAGAGAATGTGGGATTGTGAAATGGCAAAAGGAAGGGAGTCGCAGCACTGATTTTGCCAGGAGTGACCAAGTGGGTCACTGCTGTGCACCTGTCAGATGGGATAGGATCGGTAGGCACTTATGGTCATACCTCTCAAATTAGATACATTGGTCATTTCTGTTAAACGTACTCAAAGTACTCTGTTATGAAATGTGCTATTATTTATTTTATTTGTTTTAACTACAGAGAACATATTAGGGTGAACCGAGCCAGGATTTCTGGCCACCAGGTACCTGAGGTAGTTCTCCAAGTGATAATCACAACTACAACAAGCCAGATGTACATAGTTATAGTGTGTGACTGAGTTACTTGAGTAAAAATTACGACTTCATTCATCATTTAATAGGTAGAGAAATGTTTAAAACCCATACGGTTGATATAATGTGAAAGTTAGCAATGCTATGACCACAATCAGCCTAGTGTTTTGGGTATGGGAATTTTACATGGATCTCTTTCTTTAACCCACCTCCCTGTAATCTGGATTTCTCTTGGTGCTTGTATATTCCATATCGAAGATACGTGACTATTTCAGTCAAATGATGTAGTTTCCCCATGGTTTCCTTGGTCGCCCATGTTGGAAGAGTGAAATTATGAATGTCCTGCAAAGCAAAAACGAAATGAGAAGGTTTTGCAAATTGTACCTGTAGTTGAAATTACTTACAGATCTTAACAGCGGACAGGCGTTCATTCTCTCAAGGAGATAACCAAAAGAGAAAAGTCCCGCTCTGATTCTGCGGAATCATTAAAACATTGCAAGATAGAATAGTGCACAGTTCACAGTCCTTGCCGTGATCCAGATGATAGGGCATCGGAAACCCTAAAATGCGATGTTCTCAAGAGACTGCTACAACCCTCAGGCAAAATTCCAGAGGAGGACTGAGACAAGAATGAGGAATTACTGATGACAATAGATGCGGGAGCAAGAGCCATGGGAGCAGAAGTTTCAACACTACAATATCTAAACATCTGTTTGATGTGCAAAAGACCAAGATACATACCAATAAGAGGCTGGACATAAGGGGAATTGGATGTACGTTTTTGCAGGTATTGTCTTGTAAGAATTTAGGGACTCAGAGGAAAGGTCATTTTATACATTTCCAAGCTCTATATCAGTGATCTCAAACATCCTTTTATATATTGTGATCTTAGATTCAACCCCACTCCCTTTATTGTTCTTCAGGGACAGTACTAGCTCCATTATAATGCATTTTACATGTCAGCATCTGCCCTGCATCTTGGTGGCATAGCTGGCAACTCTCCGGTTTTGCCCCGGAGACTCCGAATTTAACACTGTATTACCGGGTCTCCGGGGCAGAGTCTAATTTGCCGGATGTGGGGAGTTTCTCTTGAAAGTCTGCCCACTTGTGCTCCACCCCCCGTCGAGATATTTCACAGAAAATCTACAGTTTACCACTTTTTCTGTGTAAATTCATACATAGAAACTCCATACAGGTTCTGCCTTTTTGCTAACCTCAAAACATTTCCTGTGAGAAATTTGCCACTTTCCTCCTAGACCTGAGATGTCCAGCCAGTGCTTAGATTCAGTAGTATATGTACTCCAAAGGCTAGCAGTGCAGTCTGACAAGCCTGGGAATCATAGGTCAGTATTCACTATGTGTTGTTCTATGGCTACTAGTGCTGTGTTTGCAAGGAGGAGGGGGAGTGTCACTGTTTAGTAAGAGCACTCAGGCAATTAGGTAAGGTTAAGATCAGCTTTATTGAGAATAATAAATCAACAAGTAAGAATCACCCTACTCATGTCCAGATAAGGACAGTACAGTGGTACTTCCTAAACCTGACACAGGTCAGGATGAACAGAAAAGATTGCCAAGCACAGTAAGAACTAAGTAGGCTTGATCCGTGGACTGGTAGCTGGAACATAGTAAACCACAGCAGTACCACACCACGGAAAGGCCCTCCTATTCTGGCGGTAGGTAACTGCAGGGCAATTCCCTAGAAGACTAGGGGTAGCAGAGGCAACACAGAATGGTCACTGGAAAGTGACAGAGTCCCTAGCACGCTAGGGATAGCGGAGGCGACACAGATAGGACACTGGCAAGTGACCGAGTCCCTAGAATGCTAAGGATAGCAGAGGCAACCCAGATAGGACACTGGCTAGTGACCGAGCCAGAGGTAGTAGCCAGTCCTAATCAGCAAAGGAATCGTATACTCGGCCAAAGCCAGGTCAATACACACGGAGGTAGTCAGCCAGTCCTAGTCAGCAACGGAGCAGGCTCTCAGCCAAAGCCAGATCGGTACACACGGAGGTAGTCAGCCAGTCCTAGTCAGCAATGGAAAGCAATAACACAGGTGCGACAGGAGTGAAGTCAGACGAGCCGGGTCATACACTGAGAAGGAACAAGCAGCAACTCAAATGCTAGGTACAGGTACACCACAAAAGGGTGCTGAAAAGATGACAGGAGAGAGTTTAAAAAGGCTAGCCCTGGGCGGAGCCAAAACCCAATAACCAGTAAGAACTGTGCAAGGAGAAAACCCGGAAGTAACAATGTCGCCCTGCTGCTAGGATCACGGGCACCATGATAGGGAGTCTCTATGGCTACCAGTGCACTGGGATAAGGCTGGGGTGTCAGTATGTGTGGTTCTATGCAGCACTAGCAGGCAATGTGAGACCCTCCTTTGGCTGCTAAGGAATGATGGGCGTTGTAGTCTGGCAGCAGATGAAGAGCCTCACATTGCCAATCTCTAAGGCTACTAGTGTAACTGGGACAAGGCTGGAGGGGTCAGTATGTGTGGTCCTATGGCTATGGTGGAAAAAAACAGCACTTTTTGTGGAAATTCCCACAGAAGGCAAAAAGTACACTATTCACTTTTTAGACAAAAGTTTTCACCCATCCCTATTGTGGGGTTATGGAGAATATAGAAAGAATATGTTTCTAGGTCAGATATAGACTCTGTTAACATCAATTATCAGCCAATTTAAAGTTTTTGACACAAAACATCTTTTACACTTGTCACGACATAGCTTGCCATTAACGCAATGTGGGCTTCTTACCTCTAACATTTATTTTTGATCCTTTCTGTACTACGAATTTATGCAATTCTTTATGCTTTTTTAACATTTTATGCAAAATGTTCTGAATTAATAAATGTTTATACATTTGAAAACTCTTAATACTAGGCTTCCTGTGTTCTCTATCTCTTCTTTTTTTTCGCTAGGGGATATAGAGCATTGAACCACAGCAATACAGAAATGTGGCAATGTGTTGACCTTGGGACTTTCCAGATCAATCAAAAAATATTAGTGCATAACAGATACCTTCCATGCTTATCTGTAGACTGGCCACTAATAACCATATGATAGCTTCATTACATGTTGCCATCTGTTTGACTTCCCTATATCTTGAACTCATACAAGCATTCAAAGGGTTAAAACACCACACATTACTGATTTACCTCAGATGTTTTGAAATTACCATAGTGGCTGTCAAATTTGCAAGTTCAGGCAATCAGAAATTCTCTTCAGGCCAAGAGGAAATCTTGGGCTGCTTGGAAGCATTTTTCCACTCTAACATTTATTATCCAGAAAGTCTGATGGTAGCATTTTAGCACCCAAAAAATGCCTTTTGGGGAGTCTAACTTCCAATTTTTGTGGCAATTTAATGACTTGAAGTTGCATAGTGGAAAATACTTCACATTGAAAATCTGCACTGAGAGCCAAACTCGGCTCAAATGTAATCCAGGCCACTGTCTGAGAGTTACTGAAGTACTATAAAGTCATATCTGTTTTTATTTTTCCCTTTGTGTCGTTAAGAACCAGAAACACCCAGCCAACCAAAACACACTTGCATAATAAATATGCACCGTACACACATGAATATGGCTTTTACACTTACATGTAAATGATTAAACTTTTCACCTTGCAGCAATTTCCACAGAAAGGAAGGAAACTTCCATCATTTACTCCATTGCTGCCCCAAGTTTAAATTTTCCTGTACCACACATCCACCACTCACATGACTATGCGCCAGTGCATACACTCATACATCATCCCGTACCCATGCAAACATCATCGCACATGCAAGTACGCATGTGCACAAACTCACTCCTTTCCACTGCAAGGTAGAGGTCAAGGGAAAAGGGCATTCCCAGAGGAATTCCTGCAACAGGTGGAAGTTCCTTATTTCTTCTGAATCCCTTTTTGTTGTGGAGAGTTCTATACCCCCTTACCTATAAGTATGAAATGCACAATACATAATTTTGCATACATTCACAAACTTTTTAGGGAGGTTTGTAAGATAAATCAAGTTACAAACACCCAAGCCAGGCCTTGGGGCCCCCGAGGGGGCAGTCCCACTGTTTTCTCACCTCTGCTCTAGATGAAAGCTTTTGTGAGCAAGACATTTTATATTGTATATTTTAATTGCATTGTCATTAGTCTTACTATGTCTTCACACTGTTGTAAAAAGCTCTAAAATCTGACAGAGTTTAGAAATACAAGGAAACAGTAATATTTACCTCACAAAATAAAGAATCATAAGTTGTCCAGACCTTGCCATGTGCTAATTCCTCAAAGGAGTAACCGGTATTTTGTGATATCATTTTTAAAAAATCCTGCAAAGAAAAAAAAATATTTTTTGTAATATTTTTTAAAAATCTTGAAAACATTTGTTTTATTTGCACAATTATGAATGCCAGGGGGTTGTGTAACAAATAGCTTTTCAATTATTTTCACACTCCTCTAGCACACATAGGAGGAAATCTCATATAGACATATTTATTAGACAGATATGAATAACACAAAACATATTGCTAAAATGTTTTCATAGAGTCTAAAAATGTATCTGCCGTGCCTATTAATGGGACGTTTAGACTGGAAGCTCCTTGGGGCAGGGACCTCTCTCCTATTGTCTCTATGACTGAGAAAATTATTTTATCCCTGTTTATTCATTGTAACATACTATTTGTAAGGTGTTGCATACAATGTGTGGAACCATATAATTAAAGATATCCATACATACATAAAGAAACATAATGACTCATTAGGGAAACAGCATTATTTTGAAGAATGTTTCCTGTTGAGCAAAATAATAGTACCCCTACTTCTAGAAGATGCTTTGTTTAAAGGGATAGTAATACTTGAAAATAATTTTATTTTATATTGTATCCCTTAAAAAAACATTAAAAATGATATAAGTCTTATCTCCCAAACCTGTATGGTTTGGGAGATATTAGCAAGTAAAATAAAGTAAAGTTCCCTTTTCCTGGTTGTTTTAGCCAAGTCTGCCATCTAGTGGACAGATTTGGAATCCGGTCCACAGATCAGCTGGCAGCTCTTTAGCAGTTCCGAGATCACCACCTTTAAAAAGAACTACTTCATTGGAACTGTCTACAAAGTGTGCCTGGCTTGCAAGCACACTTTGTAGACCATTCCAATGAAGAAATTATTTTTAAAGATCGTGATCTCAGCACTTCTGGAGAGCCGTGGCCGGTCTATGGACCGGATTCCAAATCTGACAGCTAGAGCAGTGGCGTCACTCCAGGGGAAACTTTACTTGCTAATATCTCCCAAACCATAAAGGTTTGGGAAATAAGACTTATATCATTTTTAATGTTTTTTTAAGGGCTACAATATATAATAAAATTATTTTCAAGTATTACTATCCCTTTAAACCCTTTGTGTGCCAGAGGGATACACAATGCATTGCAAAGCAACATGTTGTAAACCCCTCTGTCACTTGAATAGTTAAGACTTATAACAGCTTATATTTGTTTTTATGTTGTGTGTGGATGCTGAGTTGTGTTGTTGTTGAGTCTAAGACTCAAGCTGTCTCATAGAAAGCAATAATAATAATAATAATAATAATAATAAAAAAAAACATCCAACGAACACCACACCTTTTGACGAAACATCTCCCAGCAGTGGAATTGCCCTTTACTCAAAAGGAAAAGCACTACAGTATATCTGTTTTTCCATGATAAGACTTTACTGCTCCTTTAAATAAATAATCTCCATTATTTATTTTTAAACTAATCAGCTGAAGACACATTAGAAAATGTCCATTTAACAACCTTATTGCCGTCAGGGGATTTATTCAAATTGTCTTGTTTTACTCCTATTTATGAAGTTGCAATATCAGCTATGCAGTAGTAGTATTATTGTATTTCCTAACATGTGCGTAAAACTCTCCTAGATATACATGCACCTGATAAACTGAATACGAGTTATGGAACAAATGGAGACAATGAAAGCAAAATGGGATTATTATCCTGGGTCAAAGAGTCTCAAAATGTCCTTGATATAAATGGGAATTTTAACCCATTAAATGCTAGAAGGGTCTCTATTGGATTGTACTTCGCTGACATTCCAGAGGCTAAAAACTGCATTTAAATCAATAGAAATTTAATTTGTTCCATTAGTTTTGTGCAGAATAGCTCCACTTTAGTATACTGAATATGGCCAATAATCAATTCATTTAGTAGACTGATCGCCAATACTTAAAAAAAAAGAGCTGGTTAATCCCTTGGTTCCTAGATGCTACTTTGTGCTGTAAAGTAATGTTTGTTCTTGTGATATCTTATGATGTCATGCATAATCACACTTTGGTAGAAAACATAGAGGTGTGTGGTTCCACTAGTCAATGCAACGTAATAGAATGCAGGGCAACTGAATATTCATGGAAAGCTGCCACAATGCAGTGTAATTATCTTTTTCAGACCCAGCCTGATATCATCATCGTTTCATGTTTCTTCCCCCTTCTCTCTTTTCAGTTATTTAAAGGGATAGTAATACTTCGTTTTATCTTTATTTTATTTTGTAGGCATTAAAAAATCATGAAGAATGATATGTCTTATCTCTCAAACCTTTAATGTCTGAGAGATATTCACAAGCAAAGTTTCCCCTCCCGCCCCTTTTACCTAGTGTAAGCCACCTCTTCTCAGATGTGGAATCCAGTCCATAGACCAGACAGATAATAGCAGGGGACAATCTTCCTCCTATGAGAACAATGAAGGGCCTGCCCCCCTTGACAAGTTTTTCAGGTTTTTTCCTTATCTTAATCGAAGAGTGTCCCTCTCTGCAGTCTACCTGGGCACCTCCCTTCTGCTCTGGCTGAGCAGTGTTACATCAGTAAAAGGGGTGGGAGGGGGCTACTTTATAATTGAATTACTCTTGAACTACAACTCTGACAGAATTGAAATAATACTCTCCAAAGTCCAAATACTATGATGATTAATTAGAGCTGCTTTTATTATGAAACATTAATGAGTGGGTTAGATGAGAATAGTGTTGCCACCTAGCCACTATGTTACTTCCAATTAGTCAAGGTTTAATAGTAATATAATAATAACTACGACCTATAGCATGGATAGTGTTTTTTTTTGTTTTTTTACACAAAATGTGATAGCTCTAGATGAGGAGTTGAGTGCTACTAGCTCTATTAGATTGCTTATGAGAGTTACTGACTTCCTCTCTAGCTTCACTGAAGAAGCCCATTGGCAACAGTTCCTGGTCTGTGCTGTGTTATTATTATTGACCAATTGTGAAGGAGCTACCAGGCCTCTAGAATTACATTTATTGACTCATAGAGCATGGAGTCACTACGCATGTACAATGATATTTACTGACTCATAGCGATGGAGCCACCAGACATGTACAAAAACATAAACTGACCTACAGGGGAAGGACACATCCTGCCAGTACTGCAAGAGAGAGGCTGAGAAAGATACCTGTCTGAAGTCAGGTATTTTCAACTCCTTTGACATAAGATAGACAGTACAGAACTAGACAGAGTCTTATAATGTACTAGTTGAAGAGCCCGTTACACGGGCCACAGTGCCACTGCCAGCCGGTTGCGGGGCAGTCATGCTCAGTGGACACTGCCCGCACCGCAGCTGATACAGAGCTGGACTCTCCGGCTCTGAATCAGCCGCGGCACGGGCAGTCTCTACTGCGTGTGACTGCAGCACGTGCAGCAGTCTGTACTGCTCATGACAGCGTCGTTAAACACGTTTTTAGCGCATTTTGCTGCCCCCCCTCCCACCCAGACACAATCCCCTGCAACCGTCCACATATTCACCTCCACACTCTGCCCACCTCTACACTGCCCACACCATCCTCCTCCCCACCTCCACAATGCCCACACTGTCCACCTACACATTGCCCACCTCCACCCACTGTCCACATGCCCACCTCACCCTAAACACACACTCTCTCTCTCAGGCTAAGCACACACTCTCTCTCTCTCTCAGACTAAGCACATACTCGCTCTCTCTCTCTCTCTCTCTCTCAGACTAAGCACACACTCTCTCTCTCAGACTAAGCACACACTCTCTTCTCTCATACTAATGCCCCTTCATCTCCACAATGCCCCTTCCACAATGCTCTCTTCATCTCCACAATGTCCCCTTCATCTCCACAATGCCCCTTCCACAATGCCCCTTCATCTCCACAATGCTTCATCTCCACATTGCCCCTTCCACAATGCCCCTTCATCTCCACATTGCCCCTTCCACAATGCCCCTTCAGCTCCACAATGCTCCCTTCATCTCCACAATGCCCCCTTCATCTACACATTGCCCCTTCCACAATGCCCCCTTCATCTACACATGCCCCTTGATCCCCTACCTTGAGTCCCTGGTGGTCTAGCGGTGTGCCATAAGAATGATCTGTGCCGAAGGAGGCACAGAGCTGAAGGTCCCGTGCGCGGTTCTCAGTAATGCAGAGCGCTGGGAGATGATGTCATCTCCCAGCGCTCTGTATTACTACAGAGCTTGAGTCGCTGTGCGTGTAACATCATAGACGCCATGAGGGAGCGCTTGGTAGTGTAAATCAGTGCTCCCTCACGGCAGATATATAGCTTTCCCCCTTTTCGGCACCCCTCCGTTGCGGTGTCCTAAAGAGGCTGCTTGTCCTGCTTTATGGTAGCGCCGGCCCTATATATATATATATATATATATATATATATATATATATATATATATATAAGTTCCCATATGGTAGCACTTGCTGTTAATGACATCCAATATACCCGGGTGCCTGTCCGAAATATCACTGTAGTATGCATAAATTTAAAAAGTGAACAGCACTCAGGGGTTTTGATGAAAGCATTCCAGTGATGTTTATTGAATCGACGTTTCGGCTATATTGCTTAGCCTTTAATCTTGATAAAGGCTAAGCAATATAGCCAAAACGTCGATTCACTTTCACTGTTCACTTTTTGAATATATATATATATATATATTTGTACCAGAATCATTTTACCTACTGTACTATAAGTGATTAGATTACCATACCGAATATGGATCAATGAGGTCGAGATATTTCTTCGATGTATAGCTGTCCTTTAGTAGTTGAGCATAGCGTGGGCAGTTATGTTCTGGAATGAAAAGTAACTGAAAAACAAATGATATAATCAGATTATATATATATATATATATATATATATATATATATATATATATATACATATATTCACATTTAATTTAGCATATGTCATAAACTCTTTAATGTAACTATCATTACAGCATTTCAATGTGTTGTATACCTCTAGCACTGAAAGGGTTCATTTTAATCTTCTCAGTGGTCCAGATGAGACCAAAATGTTGATTATACCTTGCAATAAATATGAAAGATTTTTTTTGTGTGCTTTGATATTTTAAGCATAGCTTTATACAATATTTGCATATTTGTCTTTCAAACAGTAAACAACTATTCAATCCCTTTAGGCAGAAACAGAAAGAAAAAGAGAGAGCAGAGTATGTATGGTGGTTCTGTGGATACCAATGAACCAAGGATGGGGTGTCATACCAAGTCAAAGGCAGACATGAAAAAGCTTGTTCCTAATTTTGAAGGTTAGTCCAATAAAAAAGGTATTATTACATAGTGTGATACTCATTCATTTGGCATCTATACCACTGGACTAATATGGCTATTTTAAATTAAATATCTCTTTCTATTTTTATCCTATATAATAATTCGCTAGGATGTTTGTCAGAAGCCGTCATGCACAGTAGAGACTGTGCGCATTCGGGGAGTCTCTACTGTGCATGGTTTCATCTTGTGAGTGAGGCGACAAAGACTGCATCGTGTGGAGCAGTGAGGTAGCGGCCTCTTATCCCTTTCAGTGCCAGAGGGGTCACTCAAAGGGTTAACAATACCTGGACCTTGGCCTGTGTACACGGGCTTTTACACTAGTATATTATTAAAAGAAGAAAAAGTCTGGCACGTGACCAAAATTCTCTGTCTGTGCCAGCCACAACCCAGGGTGGCAGTAATGAGGACATATACAATCTCCTCATTACTGCCTCTCATGGTGATACGGGGGGTGATGGGATTTTGACAAAAGTTCTGTCAAAATCTATGCAAAGTGTTTGCCTGCCCCCTTTCTCCTGTTCACCAAAAAACATGTGGCTGACTCTCTCTGCAAGGACTTTCAGACCCTTTCATCTATCACTGTGTCTACGTGTTGGCCCCTTTCACCTGCCTTCTACTTACTTTGCCCATATTTTCAATGATGTGCATTAAAGCTTCCTGTGCCTCTCCGCTCTCCCTGCTACCACTATTCTGCCTGTCACTGTGTCTGCTTCTTGGCCCCTTTCAGCCCTTTTATCTAACCTGCCTCCCCTCACTTACACTGTAGCCCAATGGAATGTCCATCTCAGTCCGGGATGCACACATCCCATCGCTTCTGCAGCCCTTGATGCTGCTTGAAAAAAGAGGGGACTTGCTCAACAAGCTCAAAATGATTTGTCACTGAAGAGTCTTTATAAAGTTGGTTACTAAATGGAACACTGAAATACAAGGGGCAGTTAGCAGAGCACGGTAAAAACTCCTGAAGAAATGGAATTCATATGTCTATAATATTTATCACTTAGCATACCACTACAGCTTTTCTATTGCTGTAATATCCTGTCCCTTATGCCCCATATGGAAACTCCGCTAGGTCCAACCCCCTATACCCACATCCTAAATCCCTATTCAGACATCACGCAGTTTGCTGTACTAACTCTTAATTCCACAAGAAGCACAACAAGTGTCGACCAACTTTTGTTTGGGATCAAACGGTGTATAATATTGAGGAACACCTGAGGCACATGTGATGGGCTATCATCCAATGGAAAGTCCTGTAAATGAATTCGATAGTGTCTGTGATCTGATTTTATACATTCTCAATGAATAATTAAGGCACATGTGATGGCCTAACTTTCAATGACAAATCCTGTAAATGCAATATGTAATGTCTGTGATCTGATTTATAATAAATACTAATTTTTGTTTTTTGCAGTTTTGGTTTTGTTCTCTTGCACTTCCTACAAATACGCTACATTAACAACTCACACTAATCCCACTGCTGCCCGGCACATGCAGTGTTTATGGCCTGGGACAGCATATAGCCTATGTTTCATTATTACTGCATTGCATGATTAACCCTCTGACTGCTAGAGGTATCCAGTGTATTGTGTTATAATGTGTTTGCTACCTCTCTGGCACTCAGACAGTTAATACTGTACCTGATTGCTATAAGAAGAAAATAATCAACGTCAGGGGATGTTTTACCTCCACAAAAAACAAGAAGCCACAGCTGTACATTTTAGCTGGACCACATGTCATTATGTACATGACATCTCTTTTTGTTTGTACTGAGATTTGTAGTGTTTGTATTGTTTCTCATTCATTTTGTATGAATTGCAAAGACTGCCGTACTGAACTGAATTAGTATACACTTACAAAATTAACAAACAATTTAAAAATCTAACAATGCAATTCATACAGAAACAAACACTGGGGATGGGGACAAGACAGGGAATAAAACAGCAAAAATAAGCCAAAACACTCCATTTTGTTACACACTGCTGCACCAAACTGTATCAGTGTCTCTCTCTTTCTGTATGTGTCTATTAAGCTTTTCAAGAACATCTGCTGCCCTCACACAAAATGTACTGGCTAGTTATATACTGTTCCTCTGTGCCACACACTATAAAAATGCTGCCCTTCACACTGTAGAGTGCTACATTACCTACCAATATACCATCCCTAGCCCTCAACAGAGGGTTCAAATGGCCTAAAGCCATAACTAGATACACCCATTAACCCTTTCAGTCCCACGTGCATCCCTCACAATCACTCTATTGGCTGTTAGACAGGGGTGGAGATTCACTAAACGGTGATAAAGTGGGGATGACTTCTCTAGTTTATCACTTCTCCAGTTCCTGTGTTATTCTATGGAGCCTATGCACTAAGATCTCCAAAGTTGAAGAAATCAAGTGCATAGGCTCCACAGAATAACATCGGAATTGGAGATGTGATAAACTGGAGAAGTTATCTCCACTTTATCACTTCTTTATCACGCCTTAGTGCACCTACACCACTGTAATGAGCTACTCTGCCTAACAATCAAACAAGGCTGCACTGCCACACACTGCTACAACATACCTCCCATATTGTATACTCTTTAGGAGGGACAGTTCCTGTTTGGGACCCAAATCCATCTGTCCCTCTTTCCCATCCTGGTGTTCCACTTTTTAGGAGATAAGACTGTGCTGTGTATATAAGTGTATCACATTGCTCCACAGCAATAATATTCACATACATGTTTCTATAAACTTCAGTGTATATGTTTATACATGACTCTGTGCAAACAAAATACTTTGATCTTGCTCTAAATCATTTATTCCGTTACAAAAGAGATGTCAACAGGTTATGATTTACCCAAAAATTCTCTTTAATACCCTGTCCACCAGTACCACCTAAACCAAAAGTGTCCCTCTTTAGCCACTTAAAATGTTGGACAGTATGGCACTGTGCCAAGCACTGCAAAAAAACTCTGGGATCTCAACCACTGTATTTCTCCTTTCAATTACTACCACTATGCATTGACATATCTCTTCTTTACCTCTGCTTCTTTTTTGCATGGGAAATGTAGTGCTAGTCTATATAACTAAAATGTAAGTGAATCTGGTTCTCTGTCAGGGGATGTGGTTGGAAAATGCTGACTGGTTGAGCCCCCTGCCTCCTTAACCAACCACCACTGTCACTCTGTTAAAATAAAAACATTATCACTGGTTTAGGACATGGCAGTTTGCAAAACAAAAAGTCAGATCTCATGGTGGGGCATCTGAGGCGACGCAGGGGAATAAAAGAGCTCTATTACTTCCACTGTACCCTAATAACCCAGGTAGGAGTAGGCTGGATTTGCAAACCCACTCACATCAATGAGGAGTCCTGAGGGGTCCTGATGCCCCCACCATAAGGTCTGACTTTTAATGCAAGCCAACCCTTTCAGTGCCATAGAGGTATCCACCTGTTAGTATACATATATATATATATATATATATATATCTATATATATATATATATATATATGTATATATATATATATATATAAAATACTAAATAAAGGAATGGGCAGCACCAGTGGGTCTTATATTAGTAGCTTTTATTAATAACTCTGGCAGTTATTAATAAAAGCTACTAGTATAAGACCCACGGGTGCTGCCCATTCCTTTATTTAGTATCTACTTTCATCAGGGATTGTGCACCTGGGCAATATGCAATAATGGAGTGAGTGCTGTCCACCATTTTGTTTTTTATATATATATATACACACACACATACACATTTTGGCTAACATGATGCATGATAAATAAACTTAATTCAATGTGACAGGTCCAATTAAATTTAGCAACAAGCAATATAAAATATGTTCCTGTTTTCAGTCCTAATTTTTTGAAAGGTCCCAAAAAGGACAGGAAATGTTTTGGTAAGATGGATTACAACTCTGCATGTCATCACTTTTCCAGAATGCTTGCAGTCTCCTGTTGCATCTAGAGATACTAGTCTGTGTACAGCCCTAGATTAGAATCTTTTTTTAATAATGCAACAGTACTTTACTTGATGCTACATAAGATTTACAGGCACAGATGAAATAGTTATTTTCCATGACTGATTTCCTTTAATTCACTGTAAAAAGGAATGTCAGCTGTTAATTTCTATCCAACACATTAGGCACAATTATGCAGGTAAATATAGCTAGTTCTGTACTCACATTTTCTTCATGGACTGGTACTGTGTGCACCGGTACTGGTTGCCATGAGATGTTTCGATTCCAAATTTGATCATCATGTGGGGGGAACAGACCAGCAAGGTTTGCTTGGGCACTCATGATTGTACGGTCGATGTCTGTGCTTCTGACATAGACCTAACAAATATCTACTGTAAGCATCTGCATGGGCATTACACACAATGAGTGGATTCAGATTTTGTCTGCTTCTTGCAACGTGAAGCTCTCCAGTGGTTGCTGAACTACAATTTCCATCATCCACAGCCACCCATTAGCTGGTGAGGATAATGGAACTTATAGTCTGTCAGATGCTGGATGGCCTCATGTTGCCCAACTCTGCATGACACAGTGGAACATTAGAAAAGCATTAAGGAGACAGTAATTTATTTTTATGGAACTTCATCATTACAAAATGAAAATGGTCTATATCCATAAAAATGTTATGTACTCGGCATTGTTTATACTTTTTTCTTTCAAAATTCAGTTTTGGAAATTATGGAAGTTAAGAAAATGAGGATAATGGTCTAGCTGACTGCTTCCATGAACATTTCTGTTCAGTTTTTACAGAGGAGATGGGACTTCTGTTAGAAAAAAGAAATAGCGAGACATGGAAAGTATGCATGTTTACAGAGGAAGACATTCTGCTTCACTTCTAAATCAGTGGGACCAGGTGGGATACATCCAAATTTATTAAAAGATCTAAGGAGTGTTTTAGCAAAAACTTTAACAGAATTACTCACTACTGACAGGAGTAGTTCCAGAAGTTTGGAGGGTAGCAAATGTAGTACTACTACATAAAAAAGGTAGGAGGGAAGAGTCTAGCAGGAAGTCTTATGTCAGTAGTGGGAAAATTGATGGAAACCATGTTAAAGGAAATAATTGTTAAATATCTGAATTACAGTGCCATTATATTTGGGACAAGGCTGAAGAAGAGTAGACAGAAGAGAATAAGAATGAAGATGAAAAGAAGACAGAAGATAGAAGATTAAAGAAGGAGACTTACACTGGATGACCAGAGTGTTGAAGGCCCCACCGGACATCAGGATTACAGGTAAGTGATTATTTTCAGGAGATGCTGTTAGCTTTAGGGGTATTAACCCTGTGAGTGCCAGTGGGGAATGCAACTCTCTGCAATGCATTGCATACCCCACTGGCACTCATAGGGTAACTCATTTTGCTGTTCAACACATGGAACTAAATTGGAAATTCACAGTCTTTTGAATTGCTTCCAATGGACGCAAAATGTATTGCCCAACATCCTTTTTTTTCATGCAGTAGTTTTTTACAGAACAGGTAATTGGATGGCTTACTGTACTTGAAAAACTACCATTGTTGTTTTTTTTTTTTACAATGGGAATAGGATTGAGCCCCTCCAGAAGGATATAGGTATTCTGGAGAGAATTCAGAGAAGGGCTACTAAAATGGTGAATGGTTTACATGATAAAAAATATCAGGAAAGATCGGAACATGTATAGTTTGGAGGAGATAGGAGATATGATAGAAACATACAAATACATAAAGGGATTCAGCACAGGAGAGAAGTACATTTCAAAGAGGTAGACATGTTACATTAAGAGGTCAGAAAAGTGGAATAGTCTACCAGCAGAAGTTGTAGAAGTTAATACAGTGAGGAAACTTAAAGATATAGTAATGTTAAAAAAAAATACTACATAGTAATTGGGCTGTGAAGAGCATTATTTCAATACTGTATGAGGTGTATTTCAAGAGTGAATGATAAATTATCCCCCCCTTTACTGATGTAACACTGCTCACCTCAGAGCAGCAAGACTGTCTGGATGGACCGCAGAGAGGGACAATCTTCAGTGAGCATAAGGAAAAACCTTCCCTTCTTTGTCAAGGGGGGTTTCCTTATGCTAACAGTAAGAAGATTGTCCCTTGCTGCAAGCTGTCTAGTCAAACGACCAGATTACTCATCTGAGGGGAGGTGGCTTACACTAGGTCAATAGAGTCATTCAATGACTCTTGAACTACAACTATGACAGTATGAAAATAATGCTCTCCATGGCCCAAATACTATGAAGATTAATTGGAGCTGCTTTTTTGTGAAACATTACCTATCCCTTTAAGCATGCATGGGATAGGCATTAGGATATCCTGAACATAATTCAAGACCAGAGACCAAATAAGGTTTGAGGTTTTTACAATCGGAAATATGGGCAAAATAGATTTTTTATCTGACACCAAATTCTATGATTGAAGTAAAGGTGAAAAGTGGCTAAAAGTGGCTACAGCTATCAGTCCTGTTAAAAAAGATGAAACTTAAAGAGTGATATTTATTTAGATATTAGTGCCCATCTAATTTACCTCAAGTTATCTTTTATTTGTGTGTCTCAATCATGTCATACATTGCCCTTATCACTTCTATAAAGAAAGACAGGTCAGATTATCAATCACTGATGTCAACATATTAATAGGAAAGGCACGTTTATGACATATTTTGAGGTTTATACGCCTAAGAAATGTTAAAAGTATATGATATTTAAATGGGGATGAACCTCTATTCATTTTTAGGCAATAATGACCATTTAAATCAAGCTGCAGTTGTAAAAATAAGCAGACTTTAACAAATTCAAATGTCTGTAACATTACTTACCTACATTAACGTCTCTGCATGTTTAAAGTAATGTATGATACATTCCTTATGACTAAAATACCACCACTGACAGATATTTCAGTGAATAGTAATTGCATCAAACAGAACTGACTGGGGTCCAAATGGAAATTTTTGTTTATAATGCACTCTGTGGCATCACTTGAGGCATAGACTATGACTCTCCATAATTAGTGATAAGAACAGTACCACATGGTGACCAGAATAGGAAATTGCTGCTTAAACATTTGAGTGCCAGCGGGGCACTCTGGTACTCAAAGTGTTAATAAAACAAATAAACCCTCCCCAAAAACAAATCTATTTTAATAATATCTGAAAGAAAAAAGTCCCAGGAATGGGAGGTCCCTTGTTTTACTCAGCAGGAAAAACTCTTTAACTTTTTTATTTTTTTACAAAAAAAAGCTTACTGTTCCTTTAATTTACAGTTTTGCACTATGTTTACCGCTCTAATCATTACTATCCCCACTCACAGGTGCCAAACCAGACTTTAGTGAAGGGAAAGTAAGAAATGTGGGTCAGTGCCTGTTATGTTCTTATTTATACATTTTTATGTACAGTTTTATGTACAGATGCACATGCAGATGATTTTGGCACACAATTCCTCAATTGCAAACCATCTAAATCTACATCCTAAGGATCACTGACTGGCTGTGAATTGTAGCCCTCCACAGGTGGTTTGCCTTAGGTTTCCCACCACTGATGTACACCAACAAATTCTTAATATCTCTCTATAGCAGTTTTAAACAATACAAAGCATTTTACTTCTGTCTCTTCTGTGGATAGTTTGTTAATAACCTGTGTGTGCTTATATTCAGGCATAGGCTTAAAGGGATAGTAATACTTCGTTTTAACTTTATTTTATTTTGTAGGCATTAAAAAACACAAAGAATGATATAAGTCTTATCTCTGAAACCTTTATGGTTTATGAGATATTCACAAGCAAAGTTTTCCCCTCCCGCCCCTTTTACCTACTGTAAGCAATCTCTTCTCAGATGTGGAATGCAGTTCATAAACCAGACAGATAACAGAAGGGGACAATCTTATTCCTATGAAAACAATGAAATCCCTGCCCCCCTTGACAAGCTTTTCAGGTTTTTCCCTTATCTTAATTGAAGATTGTCCCTCTCTGCAGTCTACCTGGGCACCTCCCTTCTGCTCTAGCTGAACAGTGTGACATCAGTAAAAGGGGCGGGAGGGGGATACTTTGTCATTGAATTACTCTGGAACTACAACTCTGACAGAATTGAAATAACACTCTCCAAAGTCCAAATACTATGACGAATAATTAGAGCTGCTTTTATTATGAAACATTACTATCCCTTTAAAGGATACACCACCTAATAATCCCACCCCCAAACCACCTTACTATATCCAGAAAATCCTAATGCCCCCTATGAATATTCCATGTGTGCCTTTGACTAATAGATGACATCAGTCATTGATGTCATGGCCATGGAGTAGGGTCACACCAATTGATGTTTACATTAAAATGCTCAATGCAAGACTATCCTGCTGCTGTTGATTGCATCACACTGTGTAAATGTTTTTCTTGAAGACTTAATGTGACACTGACAGTAGCATTACGCTTAGCCTCAGAACTAGAGCACCGGCGGGACTAAGTCTCACTTGCTGGGAGAGGAGAGTGGAGACGAGTTTGTTTGTGCTGCCTACCACTGCTGCTGCTTCACGTGCTGTTCAGTTTCCTCTTTCCAGGGATCCAATCCTGTTCTGTTCCGTTTCTCTCTGCTGCACCTGAAACTCACTCGTACAGTCACTCACAACTTGATGGCATGAGCTGCCGGCATACGTACACACACACACGCACGCACCAGTCAGCCAATGAGGAGAGGTCCATTGTGCAAATACTCTCCTCTTTCATTTGCTGCTGGTGGTGCATACAGCCTTGCTGTAAGTAGGCTGTGTTTTGACTGACTGGGCTGGCACTGGCAGGCATAGGGCTGATTAGGCTAAGTGGACAGACTGGGTGACTTTGCTAATTGCTTCATGCCTTCATTCCAGGACTCTTTATTTTCCCAGTGGGGGATGATTAGGAACACAGGACACAATTAAGGGACAGTCCCAGGCATTCCGGGACATGTGGTCACCCTATAATGGAAGCAGATATAACAGTTGCTAACAGGACCACAGACTTCAAATTCTGTGATCTTAACCCTTTATGGTCCAGAAGGTTGTGAAACACGTTGCTTCACAATGTTTTGCACATCTCACTGATTCTAAAAGGGTTAAGTAGGATTCATCTTGAAAAGAATTCATGCACCTGTCTTGTCTGCTTCCATGGACATGCCATTCAGGACTGATTAAATCTGGTATCTGTTGAACAAAGTCACAAGGACTAAAACTAATAGGGGCCATTAGGAGTTCCTGGGCATAGTAAGGCAAGCAGAAGGGTTATTACCCTACTAACACTGATTTCAAGAATTTTTCCCTGTCTAGCATATGCTGATACATAGCAGACAGGGAAATACATTTCATCATTCATAAATGCTCAAATAAGGACTAGTGGATGAGGGAAGATTATCAGATACTCAACTCCATAAAGTTGCTCACTGCTCTCTCCTGAGGTATATACCTCATAGATCATATGAAATCAAGCTCACTGTAAATTATTCAACAACCTCTCTACCCTCCTAAGCCAACCTACCGTCTCTATGTTCAAAAGAAAAGAGGAATAATTCTGGGGCAAACCAAATGCACCAAAAGAGACAAATAATTCTCATTGTCTTAAATGGGGCTTTTACCCCAATGAATACTAAGGGTTGAAGTAGAATCGTCACCTTAAGAGAAGATTAGTTAATTTTAAAGACAAAAAAAATTCTAATGTATTCTGCTGTATATTATTTTGTAATATAAATAGTTTTTGAGAAATTAAAGGTATAGTAATACTTCATATGTAAAAAATATATATTGTAGGGTTTATCTCCCTGTGTAAAACAAGTGTACACCCAATGCTGAGATGTGTTTAATTCAAAAGTTATTGCAGCTCAAACTTGGATTGTTTTAGGTGCAGTATCACAGTGGCCTGAAATTGTACAGTGGCACTGTTGCTACACCATCCTATGGGAGATTATGGCCAACTGACCAGAGCTATGCATAGGATGGTGAAGCAACAGTGCTACTGTAAAAGAATTGAAGTTTGAGATGCAACAGCTATTGAATAAAACACTTCTCAAGGGTTTACCCTTGTTTTACTCTGGGGATAAAGGCTACAATATATATATTTTTTCATATTATGTATTACTATCCCTTTAACATTTACTTGGTGGCAGCACAGCTTGGCCCTTTACGAAAATTCATTTTTGTACTGAGCCAGTATTATGATACATGATCCTCAAGAGCTACCAACAATGTAGGTTTTCAAGATATCCCTGAATGAACTCAGGCACATGAATTAAAGAGACAACCACTACTCAGTCCACTTGATGTTCCACTGAGATATCCTGAAAATGCACTGTTGGTAGCTCTTGAGTACCAGGATTGACTACCCTTGATCTAAAGAGAGTTAGAAGTCACACATGGGCTATTTCTCATATCACAGTGAGAGAGGCTTGGTCTTGAATAGAACATATTAGAATACTGCAGGGAGTTAGCATAATGTATCACACTGTGCCACCAATACATAATGGTTAATGTTGGTGAGATGGCTCTTTTGGTTAAGGCACCAGCTGTAGAATCTGTTCAAGCTACAAGGTTGCAAGTTCTAGTCCCGGCAAGGACAGCTCAGCTTTTCACCCTTCTGAGGTACATAAAATGAGTTCAGGACATACCTGAAAACGAGAGATAATCTCAATGTATCCATCCGGATTAAAAAAAAGTACAATAATTGATTTACAGAAAAATTGCTGGTACAACATATACATTGTCTTCTGAACTGGTCCACTTTTAAAACTCAATTTAACTCGATGGAAATGGAGGTGACGTTGTATTAGTCTTCTATGGATAAGTTGATTTCTTCCAGAATTAATTTTCTTTTGAACATAAGACCCTAGAGGGTGTAACTCCATTGGGTGTCTTTGTGAATGACAGCCCTATATCTAAGGGAGTCCATTGGCTCTGCACTTGCAATCTCTTACATTTAGATGAGATTCATATCTTGGCTGATGTCTTCTTACATCATCACACATTGCCACTGCCAGCCGCTAAGATAAGAATAGTGTCAGTGAGCATCTTCCCTTTTCTTTATTAGCTCCATGAACACTAGCGATATCTCCAGCTTCAGATATTGCATCTGTTTGCTGTCACCTTTTGACATTTTCTGTCACAAGTGAAAATTAAATCTCTAATCCACATACTTCTCAACACACTGTTTCCACTGATACCCATATGAAATTTGCTATCAGCTTTACCTCAGACTTGCTCTTGTAACATAGCACTGCTGCCAGTCTTTGCTCAGGATTCTCCTACCAAAAAAATGTTTTTAATTCTCTTCACAATATTACCCCTAAATATTTTCCCTCATCTCATCTCCTCTCACTCAGTGTTACTTACAAGACATCTCACTGAAGACAGTTGTAAGAACTGCTAAGGCCCTTGGTGAAATTCTGAAAAAAGATACCAAGTATGGGATTTTTTTTGGAGGCATGTCTTGTGAATCCTTTGTTTACCTGAATCAGCTGATCGGCGGATAGCTTTTTCTTCCAGTTTTCACTTTTTTAAATCAACATTGGCAATGACTTTTACTGTTAAACCTTTCGGTGTCACAGGAGTGTGCAATTCACATTCCCATGGCACTGAAAGAGTTAGTAAACAATAGTCGCATTCATAGTTCTGAAGTCTGAATGTTTTCTTTCCACACCCCCACTTTCCATCCCTAACGTATCACCAGCATTATGACAACCTTACCTGTATAATATAAAGCGCTAGCCTGCGAAGCTCCCTGTGTGCATAACCGCACATGCGCGGTAGAGACTGCCGGAACGATACAGTCATGTGCAGTAGAGACTGGACGAACGTGCTGTTCTGGAGCGGGGTGCTCTGAACGGCTCACCCCTGGGGCCACTGGGTGGCACTTTAGCCCGTGTACACAGGCTTTCATACTAGTATGGTAATAATTAAATTACCCACCCTGCCCTTGCACTGCACGTTCTTGTATGTATGTATGTATGTATATCTTTAGTCATATGGCGCCACACAGTGTACGCAGCGCCTTACAATAGACATATGTTACAATAAATAAGAGGGGTTGAAATAAGTGCGACATTCATAGAAACAATGGGAGAGAGGTCCCTGCCCCAAGGAGCTTACAGTGTAAATGGGTAAAAGGAGACAGACAATGGGGTAAGAGGATGTTAAGTGCTGAGATTACAAGTGCTGAGTTTGGCCAAAGGCAGTGCATGGTCCTAGTGCTCCAGAAGATAAGATATCAGGGTAGACTTAAAGATAGAGGGGAATTTTTCAAGACGTAGGGAGAGGGGTATGGAGTTCCATAGGTATGGAGCAGAAAGCGAGAAAGGTTTGAGACGGGGGAGGGCAGAGGGCATGGATGGTGCAACAAGAAGTGCGTTGTGTACTGAGCAAAGGAGGTGGCCAGGAACATAAGAGGAGATGAGGGAAGAGATGTAAGGAGGGGTAGCAGTGTGGAGAGCATTAAAGGTAAGAATAAGGACTTTGTAATTGATGCGCTGCTGAATCGGGAGCCATGACAGATGTCTGAGAATTATGTGGTCAGGTTCAGTTTTTGGGGAGAGTGTGGTGATTAGTGCAGCTGAGTTTAAAACAGATTGCATAGGTGAAAGATGAATAGCAGGGAGGCCAGTTAGTAGGATATTGCAATAGTCTAAGCGGGACAGAACGAGGGCATGTATAAGAGTGGTTTGTTGGGAGAGGAACAGGCGGATTTTGCTATGGCAAAATGTGTCATATTCTTCATGGCAAAATAACCAAGGCACATGGCCGGACACATGTTGCCATAGCACCTCCCCTTAGTGCATCTCCCCTAGGTGTTCTAAACATTTAAAGGAACACTAACACCTAAAAAATAAATTGAGTTATATTCTTTTAAGTTGCAAGTGTTTACAGCTAACACCTGAAAAAATATATTTTCTGTTAGATCCCAAAAATCTAATTTTACACTTGCAATATTAATGCTTCTGTAGACTGTCCTATACAAATGCAATTTTGTTAATTGTATTTGTACAGTTTTGTAATGAGAGGCAAGAGCTGTCAGCAGTTTATTGAGATTAGTTCACACCACTCTTGCATTCAAAACTTGACTCTGTCCATTTACACACAATGCAAAAGTATCACTTTTGAGGCACCATATCTGGATTGCCATATTCATGCCAGTCAAGGAGACCTGGGGGGAAGATTCACTAAAGGTCAAATAGGGCTTATAATGTTGATGTCCTGTCGGAGCAGTGTCGAAGGCACATCGGCAGTATGTATTAAAGTGTCTTCAACATCATATCCCCATCAGTCTGACAAAAGTCTGCCCACATCGACAACCATCCAACATGTCTTCACCATGTTTACGAATTTTCACTCATGACATTGACAATGGAAATGGAGGATTAGCCATTATCGTATTCAAGGTGGGTTGTTTACTTTTTAATTTAGCACTTCACAACATGCATTAAACTCCAATAGCAGCCTCTGTTCACAGTCTCAACTTCACCTGCCTGAGGCAGGCAAAGTTATGATCTCCCTTTACTTTCCTATGCAGTAAACAGCACAAAATCAATCAGAAGCAGGGAGGGTTGTGAACTTAAAGGGATAGTAATACTTCGTTTTAACTTTATTTTATTTTGTAGTCATTAAAAAAACATGAAGAATGATATAAGTCTTATCTCTCAAACCTTTATGGTTTAAGAGATATTCACAAACAAAGTATCCCCCCCCTGTTCAACCAGATCAGAAGGGAGGTGCCCAGGTAGACTGCAGAGAGGGACAATCTTCAATTAAGATAAGGGAAAAAGCTGAAAAACTTGTCAAGGGGTGAAGGGCTTTCATTGTTTTCATACAAAGAAAATTGTCCCCTTCTGTTATCTGTCTGGTCATACAACCTGATCCACATCTGAGAAGAGATGGCTTACACTAGGTAAAAGGGGCGGGGAGGGGAACTTTGCTTGTGAATATCTCATAAACCATAAAGGATTGAGAGATAAGACTTATATCATTCTTCATATTTTTTAATGCCTACAAAATAAAATAAAGTTAAAACAAAGTATTACTATCCATTTAAGCTGATGTGGAAGGGATGCTCTCCCTTACACATCACCAGGAGTAGACAACCCTGAAGTCTGACATCATTCTCTCTGCTTCCCTGCTTGCTCAGTTGGGGGAATGGAGAGGATACTTTCAGCACCATGAACAGCATCACTCCCTTAACCCTTTAAGTGCCAAAGGGATGTTCATTGCAGTACATAATCATCCCTCAGCTCTGTATCCTATTTTATACATGTTGTGCACTTCCAAGGGAGCAAGGGTTGGGGTCAGATGGTGTCCATGGGGATTTGTGGCTATCAGCTGCCCTCCAGCCTTGTTCCCTTGCCCACTGGTAGCCACAGATCTCCATGTACACTGTCTGATGCCCCTCATTCTTGTTTCCTTGCCTACTGATAGCCACAATCCCCATGCACACTGCCTTGGGAAGGGAACAAGGCTGGAGATGTCAGGCAATAGTGATGTTCCCCATTTTACCCCTGTAACAGTTTGTTCGACACACAGGCACAGTGGTTTAGGATAAAACACAGTTTTATTGAAAGAACAGTAGTACAATAACCCTCACAGGTCTTGTAGTCTTTTAACAGAATGATACAGACACAAGACAGGTTACATATACATATGCCTACACAGGTCCAGTATAACCATAGAGTCCATAACAGAATATACTGACACAGGTCAGGCAGAGCACAGAGTACTCCCAGGGTATCTGTACAACTTGGGTTAATGGCCTTCAGCAAGTGTAAACAGTCTCATGTGAAGAGAGGTATGTGGAGGAGCTCACTTAGGATAGAGAGCTTAACGATGAGTAACGCCCAGTAGCAGGTTATCAGACCAACGTGAACTGTCAGAGCAGTATCAGAGACTGAGCAACATAGAACACTGCCGTAGCAGTAGCGGAGATCAGGCAACTGGTATTCTGCCGTAGCAGTAAACGGAGACAAGGCCACTTGCACACTGCCGTAGCAGTAACGGAGACAGGGCCACTTGCACTCTGCCGTAGCAGTAATGGAGACTAGGCCACTTGCACACTGCCATAGCAGTAACGGAGACTAGGCCACTTACACACTGCTGTAGCAGTAACAGAGACTAGGCCACTTGCACTCTGCAGGAGCAGTAACGGACAAAAGGCTACTTGCACACTGCCATAGCAGTAATCGAGACTAGACCACTTGCACTCTGCAGGAGCAGTAACGGAGACAAGGCCACTAGCACACTGCCGTAGCAGTAACGGAGACTAGGCCACTTGCACACTGCGTAGCAGTAACAGAGACAATGCAACTGAGCACTGCCGTAACGGGAAATGACTCAGCAACTGAGCAACTCGCCCTGAGGTCGCAACCAACCAGGAGTGTCACGAAGACCTGACCAATCCAAATGTCGCCAAGGCGACAAAGAGGCAGCCAGAGCAGGAACGTCAGCCAAGCCGGGTCGATACACGGAGCAGGAACATCAGCCAAGCCGGGTCGGTACACGGAGCAGGAACGTCAGCCAAGCCGGGTCGGTACAGGGAGCAGGAACACCAATCAATCCGGATTGGTACACTGAGCAGGAACGTCAGTCAAGCCGGGTCGGTGCACAGGAGCAGGAGAACAAGAATGGTCAGGCAGTCCTGGTCGGTTCACAGGCAGGAGATGAGATGCAGAGTAGTCAGACAGGCCGGGTCGATACACTGGGAATACTGAGAGCAGGAACAAGCACTGGTACAGGAACACCACGAAAGGGCACCGGAGAAGTGCCAGAACCCAGCATATGAAGGCCACACTGGGCGGGACAAGCACAGCACAGCCAATAGGAGAGAAGCAGAGCGCAGACTGACAGAATGTTGCAAGAGGAGCACGGGCACCGTGATAGCCCCACAATAAAGAAATCAGACATTCTGCCCCACATGGGGAACATCATCGTTATGTGTTAGCCCCGCATACACTGCCTGACACCTCCAGCCTTGTTCCCTTGCCCAGGCAGTGCCCATGGTGATTTGTGGCTACCAATAGGCAATGGAACAAGGCTGAGGGGGTCAGACAGTGTACATGGGGATCTGTGGGCAAGGGAAGAATGCTGGGGGCCAGGCAGTGTACATGCGGTTCTGTGGCTACCAGTGAGCAAGGGAACAAGGCTGGAGGGCAGCTGGTTGATACCAATCCCCAGAAACGCTGCCTGACCCCCAGCCTTGTTCCCTTGGGAGTGCACAACATGTATTGACTAATATGTTACTGAGCTGAGAGGATAATTGTGTAGTGCTTGGTGTACTTTTTTTTAACCCTTTGAGAGCCACAGAGGTGTGCAATGCACATGCCTGTGGCATTCAAAGGAACAGAGCCGACCCTTACATGGGTCCTGATGGGTCCATGGGACCCAGGCGGCACTTTGACAGGGGTGGCAATTTGCTGCCCCAAGGCATGCTATTTCGGGCACCAGCCGACAGGTCTGTGTCCCACGTCCAGAGCTGGCGCTACTACTAAGAGAACTAGGCAGCCACCTAGGGTGCACCGGCTCCAGGTAACTGGTAGGAGGGGAGAACACAGCACAATGCTCCCCCTCCTGCCAATCACTTCTTATAGCATGGCCATGCAGACCGTGGGTTGAGGATGTTCTGTATCCTCTACCCAGTCTTACAGGAAGTTCTTACTACGAGCAATGAACAGCTTCCTGTCAGACCAGGTATAGGATACAGAAGATCCTCTACTGCAGTTTGCTCGGCCATGCTACAAGGAGGGAGCAGGAGCACAAGGGGGAAGAGACACACAAAAGGGCCTGGGGATAGGGACAATGACAATCACAGAGAAGCTGGAGAAGGGGACACAGAGATACTCAGAGGGGCTGGGGATGGGGACAGTAGCACACACAGAGGGGCTGGGGAAGGGCACAATGATGCACACAGAGGGGCTGGAGAAGGGGACAATGACAAACACAGAGGGGAAGGGGAAAAAGAGACCTGCAAATGGGCTGGCTGGGGAGAGACACATAAAGGGGCTGGGGGGGAGAGACACACAAAGGGGATGGGGGGAGGCACAAAAAGGGGCTGGGGAGAGACACACAATGGGGCTGGGGGGGAGAAAGGGACATGCAAAGGGGCTAAGAGGGAGAGACACACAATGGGGCAGGGGGAGACACACACAGAGGGCCTGGGGGGTAGAAAGAGACATACAGAGGGGCTGGGGAAGGGGAAACATAGATACACAAAGGGGCTGGTTGGCATTTTTTGCTTTGGGGGGTGCAAGTAGCTGGTCTTGCCTAAGGTGCAAAATAGTCTAGCACCGGCCTTGCCCGCGTCACCCCCCTACCGGGATAATAAAGTCCTGACTCCCATCTGCTCCTGCGATGTGGCTCAGTGCTGTATAAAGTGTTAGAATGGCTCCGCCTCAGGATCACCCAATGGTGCTGGCAGCGTCAGTGTCATTCAGTCCAGACAGTGCCACTGATTCCACTCTGTGCTGCTCAGTCACAGCCTCCTTACATGCACCACCACCAGCCAATTAAACAGGAGCGTATTTGATCAATTTGGTCCGTCCTCATTGGCTAGTTGGGGTGCGTGTGGTGTGAGACAGCAGGGACATCAGCTCTTCATTGTGCACATGTGACACCTGAGTTCTGAGACTGTGAGTGAGTGGACCCAACCAGACACTCTATGTCTGTGACTATTGATTATTCATTTTATCTCTCCTCTTCCTATTTTCTTCCATCTGAAGTCACCAGTGCTGTAAATATGCACTCTGATTTACAATATGTCTGTAGACACCAAGTGTAAGAGCATAACTGATATTTAGTCTAAATATCAGTTATGCTCTTATACTTGGTTGGTGTCTACAGAAGAGCTCTGTCTATGGACACAAGACCCCACCATCATATTTACTGGCTGAAATTATCTCAAGACCTCACCATCATATTTACTGGCTGAAATAATTTTAGCCAGTAAATATGATGGTGATGTTGTGTGTCCATAGACAGAGCTCAGGTCACCAGGGCTGTAGATATACAATATGCAGGTAGACACCAACCAAGTGTAAGAGCATGCATAACTGATATTTAGTGGGTGTGGTTTGACAACCTGGTATGCTAATGGGGATCTTCTCTTCTCATCCTCCTGCATCCCTAACTTTTTGTGCATATGGGGTTGTGTGCCTACTTCGAAATGTCAAAGTGCTTTGAACATATTGACAAAATCATATCGCCACATATCTCCCCCTGGAAAAGGCAGGAATGGCTGTGCCTACAAAGCAAATGCATCACTAGATTTTAGGCCTCAGAAATCAATTCATTTTTACAGATGTTTGCATACGTACATGGTACTGAGGGCTCGATTTAAAGGCAGCCGTTAACCAAAAAAAACACTAACGGGTGCGTTAAGTGTCATGTTGCAATTCAAAGATCCGTCTAAACAACAGCTAACGGCAGTTGCACAATTCCTACGGCCGCTACACTTACGTGCATTCAGACGCATGGAACAACATGGAACAACATACCCCAGAGCTATTCAAAGGCTTGCGGTACTGATAACGGCTGAAAAAAAGACACATCTAACGGCTAAAAGTTAAGACCCACTTCTCACACACGTTAGACACTTAACGGCCAAAACTAAACACCCGTTACAGAGGAAAACACACAAAAGGCTTACCGCACAACCATGTAAATGGGAAAATTAACCCGTGCAATGCCAAAACAACACAAAAACATGCACACACAACACAAATCACTACACACAAAACAACAACCAACACCACAGGAACAATGACACACAAAAAAACAACAACACAACATGGCACGGAACAATGGGGGTCATCACACAAAGCGGACCCTGCAAATACAAGCTCACCTGGGCAACATCAACACGCGACCTGCACCCCACAACTGCACGCCCGCAAATAGCACACACAGAACAAGCACAACACACCACATCTTATAACACACACACACACACACCTGCAAACACTTACCTGGACACAAACAACTCTCCATTGGTCAGCACTCACCTCATCACCACACCTACACAACGCCCTAGCAAGTACTTAAAGGGACAACTCAACACACTCACTTGTGGCTTGTTTTCCACTCAGGGAGGGAGAGAGAGAGAGAGAGCGCGCTAGAGAGAGAGAGCTAGAGAGAGAGAGGTAGAGAGAGAGAGAGAGACAGATAGAGCAAACAGTATGTTGGGTTACATATTGTTGCGAAGACTGCGGAGAAGGCGTGCAAGGGAGAGAGCTAGGGAACATCAGCAAACCCCAAGCACGCCTCATCAACAGCCTCCACCTGTTGCAAGTGAGGAGGCTCTGGCTCAGCAGCCACACAGGAGTCCATCCCCACCTGGAGGGCACAGGATGTATAGACGACCACCAAGGCCCAGGGTATACCGCCCAAGGGTCACACTCTTTGGAATGGCTGATGACGAGGTCATTGATCGCTACAGGTTGAGGCCTGACAGCATCATTGCCTTGTATGAGGTCATCAAGGAGCAGGTGGATCCCATCTACATCCACAACCATGCCCTAACTGGCCTGCAGAAACTACTCTGTGCCATACACTTCATGGCAAGCGGGGCCTTCCAGTCCACTGAGGGTTACGCATCTGGCATGTCCCAGGCCACATTCTCCAGAGTGCTGGCCCAGGTCCTGCCAGCCCTCAAAATCAAGGCCAGTACCCATATACATTTTCCCACCACCGACATGGACTGGATACACGTCAAGCAGGCCTTTTACGCAAAGGGAGGCATGCCCAGGGTCATGGGTGCTATAGATTGCACCCATGTCCGGATTAAGGCCCCAGCACGTGACGCACAGATATTCATCAACAGGAAGAACTTCCACTCCATCAACGTGCAGATGGTGTGTGACAGCAACATGAGGATCATGAATGTCTGTGCAAAATATCCTGGCAGCACACATGATGCATACATTCTACAAAACTCCTCAGTCCACAGAGATTTTGAGAATGGAACCTTTACAGGGGGATGGCTACTGGGTGAGTTCACAAAACAAAATCACACCACATACACAGGCGTACACACCACTCAGCTCAGCATGCACCTGACCCACACCTACTACGTCCACCACACAAAACATCATTCACACAACATGTGCTCCCTGTTTCACCATGTCACTCACATTACACAGGTGATGCTGGCTATGGATGCAAGTCCTGGCTACTGACCCCTCTGGCCAATCCCCAAACACATGCCCAGGAAAGCTACAACCAGGCTCATGCCAGAACCAGGAATGCTATTGAGCGGACATTTGGGCTCCTCAAGTCAAGATTCCGATGTCTGGACCACTCTGGGGGAGCACTGCAGTATGCACCGGCTAAGGTGTGTGACATCATTGTGGCGTGCGCAATACTGCACAATATCGCAGTGGACACCAGGCTGCTGGAGCACATCCCGGACCCCCCCATACAGGAAGTGCCCATGGACATCGGGCATGTGGAGGAGACCATGAGAGGGGCACAGATCAGAGACAGGCTCATCACGGAATACTTCACCTGTGAGTATAACACAGGCATGCAAACAATCCATGCAAGTCCCCCAGCAGTCCTGTGACACTAACCACACTGCACATTTTGTTCTGTCTCACCCCACAGGAACAGTGACACAGCACTGCACTGGCAGTGGACGTGGAAAATTGTGTGTGTGGACTCAGCAACCATCCTCCATTCCACTCTCCACGTTGACATACAGACCCCAAGGATATCACGCACACCCTCAGGAGAAACAAGGTACAACATATTACCCATGTTCATCACCTTACACGGCTTGATTGACAGCAACTAACTGGATATGCCATGATTAGAGCCTGAACAACCATGCTAGCCCAGTAGTGAAAGAGTATTATCTAATGATTTGCATGAGAAGGGACATCAGACTCAATATGGGACCTGTACTGTGCTACAGCTGAGAAGAGCAGCACAGGGGTGGATGTACAGTGGTATGGGCACACAATGTAGAGGTCATGAGACGTAGATCAGATTACCACGGACTCCATGCAGACCTGTGAGTGTGCAGACGTATGTGCCCCTGACATGAATACACACATCAACAAATGTGTCCTAACAGTTCCATGGAACAAATGACATTGGGCTGCCACTGTCACTTTCACAGTGGCAGCACAATGTCATTACTTCCATGGAGCTCTCAGAACACTTGTTAATGTGTGTATACATGTCAGGGGCACATATCCCTAGGACTGATGCACATGTCCTTAGTTCCCCACAGAATTGGTTACAGATGAGTACACAACACATTGTCAAGCAATGGTTTGTGCACTCACCTGTAACTGTGAAAACTGAGGGGATGAAAAAGACTAAATTGTTGTTGCTTGATGATCAGTTCAGGTCTACTGCTCCAAATCCTGTCCTCTTGTCCCGCAGGCATCCGTAACATGATCCATCCTTGAACTGAAGATCTTCCATGTGACTGGATTGATGTCTTGACAACACCTTCATGAAGATCACCCCTTGCTGTTTATGGTGATGTTGTTGGTGATGCAAAGTTTGACCTGAGGTTCACACAAACCTCTACTGGAACATTCTCATAGAGACACAGAAAACACTAATTCTTGAGTGTTGTAACCTGTACAGTCAGGATGCTCAGCTACAGAGTTGTCAAACCTCATGGACAACACATGAGCAGGGCAGCAGTGTTACTGAAGTATTACAATTTAGTTTCAAAGTACATTTAGTGTTCTCATACAGGTGTTCAATGCATATAGGCAATACACACACAAAACACATGTACATTCTAATGTACTTTGAGACACAATAAAGATGAACCATCACCATTCTATCTGTGTCTGTAGGAGGATATATTTGAGAACACATATGTCAATGTGTTACCACACCCAGGGTAGAGTATGCCCCATACATGGAAAGGCAACACCCACATCACAGGAGTCCACCACTTGTTTGCCAGTGACTGGACTCTGTGATGTATCAATGCAAACAGATGATGGTGGCAGTGATGCACCAATGTGTTGTGGGAGTGATGAAGAGGTGATACAGGGGACATACTTCCACAGTGAATACCTGTCCACAGTATCTGTATTGCTCAGTATAATCCATGTTCGGAGATTTTGCTCCACTTTGACATATCTCAGTACATGGGCTAACGAACAACCAGACTAAGTGGACATGTGTTATCACTGGTGAAGTATGTTACACCCTTAGGGAAACAGCAACTCAACTTACAGGAGACCCCAATGCTCAGCCCAGGATATCAATGTGTGTGCTACACGTTGAAATCCTAGGTTAAAAACATTGGCTTCTTCAGTAAGTCAGTTGCACAATGAGTGTGTGAATCCAAGACAACATGGATACATGTCCCATTTATCTATCCTGCTTATAATGTCCCTGCTAAATCACAGAGCTGTTTGTCTGGTTATCCCATTAACCCACTGAGTGCAAGAGTGGTCCCCAACGCATTTCTTGACAATGCGTTGTCTACCACTCTGGCACTCAAAGGGTTAAACACAGCACATGATGTAGACAAATGTTCAGTGTTGTACAATTTGTTGTGCTAAGGGGTATGTTTTGTTGTTCAAATTCAACACACAACACCGCCATATAACACAGTGGTGTAATATGGCTCCAGGGATGTATTACAAGTTGAATTTGTACAACGGTGTGTGTGTGAACCCATGTTGTAGCATCCCACTAACATTTCACATAGGCAGAGGTTGTGTTCACTGCATTGTATGGCAATGCATTGGAGACAACCCTGCCACCCAATCCATAACTGAAGACACAACAGATCAGACTGGAATTAAAAAAAAAATGTTTTCTTTATTGAGGGGAAACTTAACAGGTTGGGCCTTTCATTTTTTCTTCTTTGGGTGGGGGGCCTTAGCCTGGGTGCCAGAGGTGGATGCCCTTGTGGATCTCCTGGTAACCCTCTGCCCCCTAGGTGTTGCTTCAGGGGTAACACTAGAGGGGGTGGTGGTTGCAGTAGACCCCTCAGTGGAACGCAAGTTCTCCCTCTCCATCCTCAGGTTCTCCCTGCGGTTTATCTCCCTCAGCTCCACAAGGACCTGTGTTAACATGTCCATCACACCAGTCCTGAGCTGCTGGAGTAGTGTATTCCCCCTGGACACCTCCGACTCCAAACCTTGGATCCTGCTCTCCAATTGGACAATGTTCCTCCTGGATTGCCTCCTGCTCCTGGTGATATTGCTGTCAGTACTCCTGCTCGACCGGAGTAGTCTCCTCTGAAGGGCCATACACTCCGCCTCCATCCCTGTGAGGCGTGCGGTGCTGGAGGTGGATGTGCCCGGTGTCCCTGGTGCTGCTGTTTCTTCCTCTGCTGCTGAGGGTGCTGTTTCTTCCTCTGCTGCTGAGGGTGCTGTTTCTTCCTCTGCTGCTGAGGGTGCTGTTTCTTCCTCTGCTGCTGAGGGTGCTGTTTCCTCCTCTGCTGGAGGTGCTGTTTCCTCCTCTGCTGGAGGTGCTGTTTCCTCCTCTGCTGGAGGTGCTGTTTCCTCTGCTGCTGGAGGTGCTGTTTCCTCTGCTGCTGGAGGTGCTGTATCCTCTGCTGCTGCTGAGGGTGCTGTGGCTGCTGTTGGAGTGGCTGGTGCAGATGATGGGCATATGCCCACCACATCAAGTGATGCAGAGCTGCCCAGAGATGTGTGTGCTGGTGGAGGTGTGAATATGTCCCTGGGTAGGGGGCGCTGGGGCTCACCAATCAGGCCCAGGTGTGTGTAGTCCAGTGGCCAAGGGTCATATGGTGGCCACTGATAGGTGGTGGGACCCCACCTTGGATCATACCTTGGGGCATGCTGTGGAGCCATCCAGGAGGGTGGGTTGATCTGGGAGGCATATGGCCCATATTGGGTGTTGGCCACTGTCCCTGGCAGCCATTGCCTCCCTGGCGGTGGTGGTGCTGCTGATGGAGGGTAGTAGCTGGTGGAGGTGGATGGATGTGTCCACCTCTCCTCCTGTGGCATCCAGCCACTGTACTGGGGAGGTGCAGCTGGAAGGGGTGGTGCAGCCTGTGTTGGAGGGGATGGTGATGGTGGGTAAGGTGACCACCGGCTGGTCCCCTCCTCTGTGTCCTCCTCACTGGGGGGTGACATAGCCTCCTCCACTGTCTCCTGCTGGGCTTGACGGCCGTAAGCTGTGTGGAGGAAGAAGATGTTGTGATTAGTGACCTTTGCCATATGTTTGTGGAGACAATTCTACTTTGATATGTGTTGAAGAAAAATATATGTGTTTGTGTTAATCCCCCTGGGTAAACAAGGGTACTCCCACTGCTGAAAGGTGTTTGAGTTATTATGGGTGAAGGTTTCATTTTGAGGTGCAATATCACAGTGGCCAGAAATAGTACAGTGGGGCTGTTGCTACACCCTCCCATGTAGATATCTGGTCCCTGTACCAGAGCTGTCCATATGATTGTGTAGTAACAGCACCACTGTACAATATCAGGCCACTAGGATATTGCCCCTGACATATCCATGTCTGAGCTGTGATACCTTTTGCATCAACACACCTTTCAGCAGTACGAATACCATTGTTTAACTCGGGGGGGGGGGGGGAGATCCAACAACATATATTTGTCTTCACAACTTGTAGGGATGGCTATCCCTCCAGGGGGGTGGCAAAGGTTAAGTCCACCTTGATGTCAGATTGTAGACATTGTGGGAACAGATGTTGTTCTCTGTTAGTCCTATCCTTCCTACCCTCATGGTTGTTCAGATAATGCTCTATGTGACGGATGTAGATTTCAGTCATTTGTCTACACGAGGGATTTTCAGCAGAGACAAAATCAACCCATTTAGAGAACAATACTTAATTGGAATGGTGTACAGGGTGTGCATGATTTACAAGCACACTCTGTGGACCATTCCAAAGAGGTATTTCTCTCTATATGTTGTGACTTTGGCTCTGCTGAAGAGCCTCCGTGTGGTCAAATGATGGATATCTTCACCTGTCACATGGAGCAATATCTGTATAACCATGAGTGTTGGAGGGATGGGACTTAGATCAAGACACATCTGTTAACGATGGCAATGATATGACATCATGATGACATTACCCATTGCTATCCCATTACAGTGACACACAAGTAGAAATGGTCATATATGTATGTGGATATGTACCCTTCATATGGATGGAGTAATATCCTTCCAAGATGTGATGCCAGAGAGCATTTCATTAGGTGTGATTGCCTTACTGGCTATATATGTGCACCCATCCAACAAGACATTGTATTGATATGATGGATATGAACATACCTCGTATATCCCATCTACGTAGGGTGTGATATACTATGTATGTGTATTTGGATGGTAGCAATGTAGGTTGATATGTGATGGGTGCACATATCTGGCCAGTAAGGCAATCACATCCAGTGAAGTGATCTCTGTGTTCACATCATGTTGGAACATATTTAGTAACATTTGAATCCTAAGGGCAACAATCCAGCCAGTAGTGAGGGATATCTTTGATTGAGGCCTGTTTTTTTGTCTGTGTATGAGCCCATCCATCCTTCTGTGTGAGGCAACCGTACTCAGTCCTAGATATCCATCAGTCATGGCCTGTTGGTGACCAAGGTACAATGTTTGCTATTTGTTTCCCATATGTATCCTGCATAGAGATGCTGGTGTACCATCGATCCATGGCATCAGCACCCCTGTGGATCCATGTGGGAATCAGGTATGGGATATGTCATTTCAAGTCAGAGAAATGATTGCAGCCACAACACCAATGCCTACTTTTTCCTGCTTGAATTCTGTAAAATAGTTTTCGGCCTGTGTGTTGCACCTACAAGCATTTATTCTGTGTGACACTGTGATGTGTGATCTGATGCCCCCTTTTGTGATTCAGTAAGCGGTGATGTTGAACCGATGACATGAACATGATGGTGACTTCTCCAGTGATCTCCTTTCCCCATTTCCAGTGTTTTCCATGGAGTCTGTACAATGGGACCCTATGAACTTGATTCTTGTTTTGGCATATTCTCCATGGACTAACACTGGTACTGGTGAAGTGAGGGTGTGTGAGGGTTACTTTGTGTCCACCATGTGTTTGTCACCGCTTAGTGAATGTCCCCTGTGTAGCATGTGATCGTTGGCCTATTGACTTGTTTGTTGTCAGGTTAACCCCTTGAGTCCCAGAGGGGTTGCCAATGCATTGTTGATCGATGCATTGATGATCCCTCTAGCACTCACGGGGTTAGGGTGGGGGTGGGGACATGGGTGACATTGTGTGTGAACAGTGATGATCTATTACAGTCGACAATTTGAAAATGAAGGTTTGTGTATTGTGTGTAATGAGCACAGCGACAGGAGGGTTGAAGTAGGACTTTGACAGGTTTGTCCCAAGTTGGACGTTGCCATTTGTCCAGGTGTTGTGTCCTTTTTTTAACCCTCATGGTGCTGTGTTGGTGCAGTTGTATGGCTGAGTGATGGCCATGTGTTGAGGTGTGAGTGTGTGTGCAGCTGGTGTTGGTTGCTGTAGTGTGTTGTTCTGTAGTGTTGCACTTACCGGTAGTGTGGAGGCTCCTCTCATCCCCAGTGTCAGTTCCTCCCACGACCCCCTCGATCATGGTCGGGGACATGTTCTGCCGCACCATCTCCTCCCAGCCGCAGAATGTGATGGGCACAGATGGGCCACCTCCGGTGCCTCGGGCTTGCTTGGCCATGTCAGACATCTTGTTCTTGACCACCCTCCGGCAGTCGCCCCATCTCTTCTTCACAGACTCCACGTCCCGCCTGCATGTTGCCACCGCGTTCACCCGGCTGCAGATCTGGTTCCAGGCTGCCTTCCTCCGCGCTGCCAGGCCAGGGACCTTTGCCGTCGGGTGGAGAACACTCTGCCTCTCCAGGACAGCTTCCACAAGAGCCGTGTTCTCCTCCTCACTATATCTGGGATCCCTGATCCTGCCCTCATCAGCTCCGGCATGGGAGGATTCAGAGCCGGAGTGCCCTGCCTGGTCTGACCCTGCCTGTGTGGGGTGCTCCCCAGGAACTACCCCTCGTCCCACTGCAGGTTCTGTCCCTGTCCTGCGTGTTCCTGCTCTGGTGGGCCTGGTCCCCCTCCGCCCTGCGGATCTCCCTCTCCCACCCCTGCTCTGCTGAGGGATCCCCTCCTGACCTTCCTCCTCCTCCACTACTCTCCCCATCCCTCTCTCCTGTCCTCCTCTCCTTGACATCACTCACCCAGTCACACCCAGGCACTCCCACAGGCCCTCACAGACACACTCGATCCAGTCACTCTCTGTCACACACTTTCACTCCCAGATTCACACTGTCAAAATAAAAAGTAATATGTGTAAGGTGTTATGAAATAAAAGGACTATGTGTATGTATGTGTATGTGTTTGTGTTTGTATGTGTGTATGTAATATGTGCAAAAGTGTGATATGTGTATATATAGTGCACCTCTCTCCTCTCTCCAAACTGCAAAACTCCTCTACCTCCAATGAACGCGCCTCTCTCCCTCTCTCTAATGACTATCCTCCGCTCCTGGGTCCTGATATCTGGCTCTGAAGAACTCGATAACAGACAGTGTGTGGCGGTTATTTTTGGGTATATATAGGTGTATTTGAAGTTATTTGATACATTGGGCCTTTGGGATTGGATGTGTGTTTGAATTTGTTTTGGCATCAATCAGGGTTGCTTGACAACGGCAGCCGTTATGTTACATGTTGTTTGGAGCTCAGTTATCGTGTGATTTGTCCGCCCGTTGTGCATTAACATGAGCGACAACGGGTTTTGTGTTACGTGTTTTTTGTGTGCCTACGCTCGATAGCTATTCTCGTAGAGTAGCTATTGAATCTGCCGTAACTCCTGTATTATTTGCGAGCGATGTGCCTTTTTCACTTAGCGGCTGGTTTAACGGTTGGCTTTAAATCGAGCCCTGAGAGTATATGTGTTAATGTTGCTTTAAAGGAACAGTACTTTTTTAATGAAAAATCTGTTTGTTATTATATTTTCCTCTTGAGTAAAGCAAATGTACACCCACTGCTGGGAGAGTTATTACAGTTCCAATCAATATGTGACTGTGTGTGTTTAAATTAACCTGAATATTGTTCCTTTCACTGCCAATGGGCCTTATGTATAAAAGCAAAATTAATCTGTTCTGGAGCAAACTGTACCATAAGGGAACAACTAAAGATCTCCATATGCATATTGATTTAAATGCTGCTTTTAACCCTTTGAATTATTGAGAGGTCTCCAATGCATTGCTTCACAATCCACTGGAGACCTATATAGCACACGACCAATTTAAATCAATTTGTTGTCCCCTCGTATGATGCAGTTGGTTTACAACAGAATTGGTGCACTTTGCCTTTTACATAAGGCCAATTGACTCAAATAATTCCTTTTGGACACTAGTTGGCTCTTTTGCTAAAAAACAAACATACAAAACAAACAAACAAATAATTTGATGAAATAAAAATATGACTGTACTTTAATAATATTTTAATGAAAAAAAACTATCATGAGTGGAAGTACGCTTGTTTTGCTCAGCATAAACATGACCTATAACATGTATATTTTCATACAAAAAGTTTGCTGCACCTTTAAAATAGGAATCTGTGGTTTTTCAGAAACTGTATTTTAAGGAGCATTAAACTTTTTTTTATGAAAACCAGTGTTAAAGGGCATTTCTTTCTGAGTAAAACAAGGACACTCTCATTACTGTCAGTTGCTTTATTCAAATTGTACTATTGTTCAAACTGTCAGGAAGTAAATAAAAGTGTCATTACTTCCTGAAAGTTCAAACTGTCAAGAGGTGACTCTGCAGTTGCTATCCCATTCTATGGAGAAAAGTTGTCAATGACACACCCCTTCTATAGGATGCAGCAGAATAACCAATTGAAATGTGATCACTAGAGTGCACTGTTAATGTAAAAAAACAAAACATATAAACAACCATAAAAAGATTCCTTTCACAGCAGTGGAAGCCCCACTGTTGTACTCAGCAGGAAACACCCTATCATATATAAAAAAAAGTTTACTATACTAGACCTCCACGGATTTCAGGAGGAGAGACATGTCTGAGCTGGGGTTAGGGTAGAGGAAATAGGGATGGGTGTTAGAGGAAGTAAGGTAGGGTCCGTCAGAGAAAGTTATAAAAGCGGGTTACCACTTCCTGAAGTGTGGCAGAGCAGGTGAACCTGGAGAACTAGCAGTTCGAGGTGGTTTATTCGTGCTAATTACTATGTATGATCCATTGTTGGAGGAGGTCTGGGAGCTGTTGGAGTCTGGAGGAGCTACATGGTTGAGAGAGCAGCTTTCGCGGCGGTGGGAGGAGGAAGAGATGTGTGGTGAGGTTGGTCGGCCTGTGTTCAGCACCCGGGCTCGTCCACCTACGAGATTGAGCCCTTCTCGCTCTCTGGGGAGGCAGAGGAGTGTGAGCCCGAGGGCTCACGGAGTGAGGCGGTTCGAGGGATTACAGTGGACAGGAGAGTGGGCGGACTTCCTTGCGGAGCAGTCTGGCAGGTCAGCGGGAGGCGTCCCCTTCTGAGGTGAATCGTTCCCAGAGGTCTGAACAGCGTGGGCGGGAGTCAGCGGGCAACAGGCGCAGCTGATCTGAAGGTTCCAGTCGGAGGGTGACACAGGTGACTGTACGTACTGTGTTATTGGTCCTTATTCCTTTATACCTCATGTGTCCATTTGTCCCTTGTTGTTTGTGCCCCTTCTCCCCCTTCCCTTCCCCCTCCCTTTTTCCCTACTTTATTTTCCCTCCTTTTTCTCTGGTCCTTATTTTTCCACATGTGGCTTTCTATTGGCTCCTCATTTTCTCCCTGGTGGCTGCGTCCCGTCCTCGGTGGGTTGCTGGGGACGGGTCCATTGTGGGTTGTATGGTGGTGTGGCAGTGGCGGGAGATTGTGGGGCTGCCTGAGGTGGTGGGTGACTTGTTGGTCACTGTGTTGGTCAGGCAACTGCAGGCACTGATGTATAAATAAAAGTTATATATATATAAAAAAAACAACAACTTTTGGTTCCTCACGTGGTTTGGTTCTATGCTTGCAGTATGCCTGGGGTGGAGGTGACTCTGGGGTTGCCTTCTTGGGGAGCCCATTTGGGGTTGTATGCCTCTGTATGGTTATGGTGGATGGGCCCTGGTCATTGGGGCTTTTGGGTGTAGTCTCTGTGGGTGAGACTGGTGATTATGGGTGTTTTTTCTCTTTCTTTATTTGCAGGTGGCTGCGGGTGCTGATGATTCGGGATCTTCATTGATGGGGCACGCGGATGTGGACGCCGGTGCTGGGAGAAGTGCTGCTGAACAGTCCGTGCCGATGGCGCCTTTGACGGGGGCAGGTACGGGACTTTCTACCATGCTGGGGTCCGTGGGATCAGGTGGAGCTGACGCAGTGGGGTCTTTACGTCAATCATTGGGGGCTTGGCAGGACAGGGTGTTAGGTGGTGCAGATGGGTTGTCCTCCTCACTGGGTACTTTACTGGCCTCAGGGCCTGGGACTGGCTTGGTTCCCGGTGATGGTGTTGTGGTGGTTGCTCCTTTGGGAGGGGCTGGGGTGTTGCCTGGTTTGGGTACTGGGGCTGGGGTGACGCAACGTGGGCTGGTGATGTCTAATGTTTCGGCCCAGGGGAATGTGTAGCAGGGGGCTCCCGCCAGCCTGGCCGGTGTTCATTTGTCGGGTGGTGGTTTACAGCCTCTTGCTGGACAGGTATTGGGTACTGGGGCTCTGTCAAATCCTGTGGTGCCGAGTACTCCTGGGGGGTCAGGCCTGACTTCTGCAGGATCGGTATCGGGTGTGGGCTCATGGGATGCACATTTACAGGGCTCCAATTTGGGGTGTGTGGCGTTGGGTGTGTCCCAGGTCGTTGGGGTGCCCACGGTGGCATTTGGAGCAGCATATATGTGCTGGTCTGGTCCTTCACTGGGTATTCACTTGAAAAGTGAAGTGAAGGAAAAAATTTGGAAGAATGAGTTTGTGGAAATCTATTCGCTTCTCCCGCTGGATGAGGCTCCTCCAGATAAGGAGGAGAAAGATGTTGAGAAGAAGGAGGAGAGGGAACGTCGTAGTTACCGGAAGATTCCGAAGGTGTTTGGAAATTGGATACGGGTGTTCTCCATTTTGGCCAGTGTGATTGGTGAACGGTTCCCAGCAAAATGCTCCTTGTTGTTTTGTTATCAGGACACTATTTGGAACGCCTGCAGGACTTATGGCGGTCTGGCATGGTGGCAATATGACGAGCAGTTTAGACAGCGGTTGGCGGTGCGCCCGTCTATGTCTTGGGACCAACTGGACATCGAGCTCTGGTTGTCACTTATGACCCACCCAGCTGGTTCCCCAGTGGGGTTTCAGTCCTTTCAGGCTGGCGTTGGGGGGTTGGGGCTCCTCACGGCCAGAGCGGATGCTACGAAAAAGGTTGATTTCTGCTGGCCATACAACGAAGGTCAATGTAAGTGGTGGGGCTCTTGCAAGTTCAAGCATGAGTGTTCCGGGTGTTCAGGTTCTCACCCCCTTGCCAGGTGCTTTAAAAAACAAAAGTTGGGTGACAAAGGGGGGTCCGTTGGGGGTAAGGGGGGGTGACTCCGGTGTCCGTAGACAAGATGCGCCCTTGGCTAAGGGCTTACAGGGATAGGGAGGCTGCTAGGATTCTGTAAGAAGGTTTTGAGTTTGGATTCCGCATTCCTGAGCAGGAAGGGTTTGGGGTGCCTGAGGTGGCTAACTTACGCTCGGCTGACTGTTATCCGGGGGTTCTTCGGGACAAGGTGAATATTGAAGTGTCCTTGGGCCGTATGGCGGGTCCTTTTTCGGGACCGCCTCTGCCTGGTTTCTGGGTATCACCTTTGGGCGTGGTTCCGAAGTCGGAGCTGGGGAAGTTCCGTCTTATTCATCACCTGTCGTTCCCGTTTGGGTCCTCGGTTAATGATGCCATCGATCCAGCCTTGTGTAGTGTTTCTTACAAGTCCTTTGACAGGGTGGTGGAGTTGGCGTTGAGAGCTGGTCGGGGGGCTTTGTTTGCTAAGGCTGATGTGGAGTCGGCCTTCCGTCTTCTTCCGGTACATCCAGAGAGTCATCAACTTTTGGGTTGCAGGGTTGGAGAGGATTACTATGTCGACCTGTGCTTTCCCACGGGTTGCTCGATTTCGTGTGCGCTGTTTGAGCGTTTTAGCATGTTTTTGGAGTGTGTGGTGCGCAGGGAGTCTGGTTTTTCCTCCATCCTGCATTATCTGGATGATTTTCTGTGTGTGGGTCCCGCATGTATGGATGTTTGTCAGCAGTTGCTGGTTACTTTACAGCAGGTTTGCTTGGACTTTGGGGTTCCTTTGTCTGCGGAGAAGACGGAAGGTCCGACGACCTGTTTGCGTTTTTGGGTCTTGAAATTGATTTGGTTGCCATGGAGTGTAGGTTACCTCGTGACAAATTGGTGGCATTACAGGCTGAAGTGGTGGCTTGTCACTCGGCTCGGAAGGTGACCCTTCGAGCCTTGCAATCTTTGTTGGGTAAACTGAATTTTGCGTGTCGGATTATGCCCATGGGTAGGGTGTTTAATAGGCATCTTGCTCAAGCTACTGGGGGGGTAGTTTGCCCCCATCACCACATTCGTTTGTCGTCTGAGTTGCGCAAGGATCTGGGTGTTTGGGAGACGTTTCTTTCAGATTATAATTGGAGGTCATATTGGCAGACATTGGGTAGGACTAATGAGGATTTTGAGCTGTATATGGATGCCTCTGGTTCTATGGGTTTTGGGGCTTTGTTTGGTTCCGATTGGTGTGTGGAGAGGTGGCCTTTGGCCTGGTCAAGGGTTGGTCTGACCAAGAATATCTTATTCTTGGAATTGTTCCCGTTGGTGGTAGCTGTGACGTTGTGGGGGGATAGATTGAGGGATAGTAAGGTGGTATTTCACTCTGACAACATGCGTGTGGTTCAGGCGGTAAACACTCCCACTGCTTCTTCTCCTCCTGTATTGTCATTGCTCCGTCATTTTGTGTTGTTGTGTTTGAGATTGAATGTCTCCTTTAGGGAGCGTCATGTGCCTGGTGTGTTGAATGTGGCTGCTGATGCGTTGTCTCGTTTTCAGGAAACAGCTTTTCGGAAGGCCTGTCTGGGGGCGAAGGCTACGGGTACGCCTTGCCCATCTTTACTGTGTGACCTTGGCGGAGTGCAGTTGCATCCTGGGTGAAGAATTCTGTTTCGCCAGCCACATGGGCGCGGTACTCGGCAGACTGGAGTGATTGGCTTTGTCTTGAAAGTATGGTGGGTAGTTTGAGAGCTGATGAGGAACGGAGGGATGGGGTCTTGTGGTTGGTATGGGACTGGTTTTCTAGGGGTGTATCACCGGCGTCGATTTCGGGTAAAGTGTCGGGACTGGCGTTTGGTTTTAAACTGAGGGGTTGGTGTGATTTTATGAAGGATTTTGTGGTGAAGCGGGCTCTTCGGGGGTTGCGTCGGGGTAGGTCTGCATTGGATTAGAGGTGTCCGGTCTTGATTCAGTTATTGGAAAAGTTGTTGGGTGTGTTGCCGGGGGTTTGTTCTGACTCTTACGAGGCCCTTCTTTTTGGGGCAGCATTTTCGTTTTTTTGGAGCATTGCACATAGATGAGCTAGTAAGTGCGTCAAAATGGCGGCCAGGGGGCATACTGTTTGGGGATGTGTGTTTGTGTCGTGATTCTTTGGAGTTTCGTATTCGTCGTTCTAAAACCGATTTGTTGGGGGTCGGAGTTTGGGTTGCGCTTTTTGCCGTTCCAGGGTCTTCGGCGTGTCCGGTTTCTTGTGTTCGTCAGTATTTAGAGGTTCATCCTGGTTTGTGTGATTCTTTGTTGGTTCATAGTGATGGGGTGGTTTTGACCAGATTTCAGTTTCTGTCGGTTTTCAAAAGTTGTCTCTCGGTTCTTCGCGTTCCGGTTGGTGATTTTGGGGGGCATTCCTTTCACTTTGGTGTGGCTACGGAGGCGGCTCGGTTAGGTTTGGGGTCTGAGTCTATTATGCGGATTGGGCGATGGGATTCTCAACGGTTTCTGTCCTATGTTAGGCCTCATAGGGTTTGGGGGGTTTAAGGGATTGGGGGACTTGTGTTATTTCTTTTTGTTTGCTTTTCTTTCCAGGTGTGACAGCTCGGCAGCCCTGGATCATCGGACACGCATTCATCTTCTGGGATAGCCGGCAAGCTGCGGTTCGGGAAAGTGGACTTCAGATGACTGTCCCTGTTTCTGCAGGCCAGGTGGTCTGGTACGGGTACAGGTGAATGTGTTGGCCTCAGTTGGTTCCGGAAGTCATTCGGTTGGTCCAAGCGGGGGGGGGGGTAGTTCCGCGGGTTTTGTTGGTGCACCTGGGGGGCAATGACCTGGGCTATATTCCTGGTTGGGAGTTAAGAGAGGCGATGAAGGAGGATTTTCAGAAGCTGCTCCAGCATTTTCCAGGGCTACGGCTGGTGTGGTCCGAAATTCTCCCTCGAAGATGCTGGATGGGAGCTAGGCATTGTTGGGCCTTGGACAAGAGCCGGATCAAATTGAATAGGAGGATCTCAAAAATCGTGGTGGAACTTGGTGGTTTGTCAATTAGACACAGGATGTTTGAGGATCCTTCTATCAATTTGATTCGGTTGGCATGGTATCCACCCTAATGATATGGGGTTGGACTTTTTTTAACCTCGACTTGGCGGAGGCTTTGGAAGAGGCCGTAGCTTTGGGGGGGGGGGCTAATTTGTAGTTTAACTCGTTAGCCCCTTGTGGCGGTTTGGGCCCTTGCCAGTGTATAGAGTGGCAGTAAGATAGGGGAGGTTACAGGAGATGGTAGGCCAGCGGCCTATGTCTAAGGACACCCGGACTTTGTCGCGGGTTAGACGCCGGCCTCATTGAGCTGCATTGACCAGCTAATGAGGTGCGGTTAAGGAAACAATTTGGGTGTTTGGAGCTTCGGCTCAAAAAGGTGGATAGGCTGGGTTAGCCTGTAAAAGATGGACATTGGCAAGGGCTTAAGGTTGGAGGTAACTGTTAAAATGTTAATTTATTATAATGGTTTTATATAATAAAGCTGCGGCCTAATTCAAACCCAAGAAGGTGTGTAGCGTATTTCTTGGACCTATACCCCATGCTCAGGACATGTAATTGATCAAGTGTATAATACAGGGCTAGATTTATTTGCAAGTGATAAATGTTTTCACTGGATTTAACCCACCGGTAAGGGAAAAATGTATTAATTGAAAAATGGACAAAACAGCAATGATTCTGGAGTTTCAGTAACTGAATGTTAATTTCATTAAGGCAAGATGTGGCGCTGAAAAGTAATTTGCTTTTTATGGATACAGGCTGAAGACATCACAAGTCATGCCCCCTAGACATTTCCAGATGGGCATCAACACCATAGCAATTACCAAGGAGATAAATAAACAAAACCACAGAGAGACTTCCAGTGTTTTCCCCATTAAAAACAAAAACATATCCACCAAATCATAGAAACATAGAATTTGATGGCAGATAAAAGCCATTCTGCCCATCTAGTCTGCCCATTTTTCCTACTGTAAAGTCCTCAAACCTTACTCAATCCTTTTTCTTGTATTATGTTCAGGATAGCCTTATGCCTGTCCAATGCATTCTTAAATTTTGTCACTGTATTAACCTGTACCACAGGTAATAGCTGGTAGGCTATTATATTTATCTACCACCTCTCAGTGAAGTAAAAATTTATTGCATCTAAACCTCTGTCTCTCTTGTTGTCCTAATATCTCTACTCCTTTGAAATGTACTTCCCTCCTGTACTTTGTTGAATCTTTCAAATATTTAAATGTTTCATATCCCTTCTCTCCCTCTTCTCTCCTCCATTCTATACATGTTTAGATCCTTTAGTCTATCCTGATATTTCTTATCCTGTAAACCATTTATTATTTTAGTAGTCCTCTGAATTCTCTGTAGAGTATCTATATCCTTCTGGTTATGAGTTCTCCATACTGTACACAATACTCTACGTGAGGTCTAACCAGAGATCTGTATCGTAGCATGACCACTTCCCTTTTACTGCTACTAATACCAGCAAGCCGATATCTGCCCCGGCATTCTTTTCAGTGATTTCTATTTTGGTTTTATGTTTATTTACAATAAAGGCATGTGCTTTGTATTAGCCTGAATAGTGTGCTAGAACAACAGGGTTACTTTTTTCCTCTTTTTTTTTGCATTATATTTTTCTTCCATGTAGCACCTTGTAGGCTCCAAGTATATCTGAGTCTCTGGTAGGTTATTTCTGTGAGAGTGAACAAGTAAGTTTCCTTTTGCATAGAGCAGATAGATTGTTGATACAGGGAGATATCTGACTTCATTTTTGAGTTAGTGAGGGTTTTTTTTCTTACTACCTTGAGGCTTATTTGGAAATTGCTTCAATAATGTTTTGTTTTCATTTGCCTTCTTCTTGATCAACAAAGGAGATATGACAAAGGCAGTATTTGTTAGATGCATGCCTTTTTTCTTCAACTATATTGCTATGTTCTGTAATTAATATGTGGGGTTTAGTTTGTTTGTTTACCTCTATGATGTAATGTCTCTTATGACTACCTGGATTGCTCCAGGAAGGAGGTTGAATAACAGGGGAAAAATAAAAATTACCATTGATTTAAATAGAGCTTTTAACCTCTTGGATGCTAGAGCCTAGTGGTTTCCTTTCCCACCACTTTTTAAGAGCCCCATTTATATCAACATGAATTTAGGGAATTGTTATTTTCCCCTATGGCACAGTTTGTTTTCTCCAGAGTTTAGGTGGTGAGATAGCTCATTTGGTTAATGCACCAGTAGTAGAATCTGTTCAGGGTCACAGGTTCTAGTCCTGGCAAGGTCAACTCAGCCTTCCATCCTTCTGAAGTAGATAAAATGAGCACCCATGACATACTTGAAAATGAGAGACGATCTCAGTGTATACTTCCTAGTATTAAAGCTGAACTATCACTTAGATATAAGTGCCCCCTAATTAATTTTTAGTATAGCAGTCAGCATTGAAATCCTGTTATCTTTATAAAGTGGCGGCATTATTTAGAAATATAAATTCTTATGAGACTTACTACCAGACGACAGCGCAGCCATTTTGCTGAAGATTTATCTGTGTGCTTGTGCTGTCCGCCCTTGTCTGTACCATGCGGTACAATGCATCTCCCCTTAGGTTATTTCCTAATTAGTGAGGAGACAGGGATGGACAGCTCAGGTGCACAGATCCCTCTTTTGCAAGATGTTTGCCCTTTCATTTGGTGGTGAGTCTCATAAGAACTTATATTTCTAAATAATGCCGGCACGTAATTATAATTATAACAGGATTTCAATGCTTACTGCTATACTAAGATTTAATTGGGGGGCACTTATATCTAAGTTGTAGTTTCACTTTAAAAAACATACATAATAATAATAAACATTTTCTAGTTCTTCTAATGAAATCACCTCATAGTGCTCCGAACATGCTACAAGTGAAATTGTCTGTGTCTTATTTACCTCATGGCTCTTGTAAGACAGACTTAGAAATTCAGCATATCGCTTCCTCAGGTATTGTCCAAGTTCATAATGTTGTTCCTTTCCAATCTGTTATTTGGAAAACACAACAGGGAGTGAGCACAAAGACCAAGTGTAGATTTTATTTACATTTTATTTTGTTTAGTGTTCAGATAGATAGAATTTCTACCATTGTGTGGAAAGGTCAAAGTTTGACATTTTAAGAGTACATATTGTACATGGTATAAAGATTTTATTCACTGCACACACAAGACAAACTATAATTCCATGCATAAAAGATAAAGCAAATGTTTTCCTCCTATATCAAATTTAATCTTTCCCTCTCTGATTAAGTGATAATCTTTCCCATTTTGGGTTGTATTGTATTGGTAGCAATAACTTTTTTTTATTTTTTTTGGCAAAAAATATTTTTTAGAGATTCATTTAAATTTCTAATATTTTGACACACTAAAAATCATTTTCTTTTGATCCTTTGACAGCTACAGAAAATTACACTGCAGGTGATAACTTTAGCAAGTATTTTATTTATAAATTTCTCCATTGACATCAATGTAAATCTGTTAGTTAAAACTAGTGGTAACCACTTATCAATGTCAATATAATCTAGGTATGGCCAGATTTACATCTCAAGCACCCCTAGGCACAGCACCCTCTGGTGCCCTTAGCCCTTCCTTGTCCCACTACTGACCATACCCTCTTTTGTGGCCAAACCCATTTTTGGATTTATTCTTCACAGTATTGTGAAATTTTCCAGAAGTAGATGAAAATGCTCTATTATTTTGTTCCATTTTGGAAAAAAAATCTTAATACAATGGCTCCATAGAATAACATTGAACTCTTTTTTTGCTTTATTTTTGTTGCTCCATTTTCTTGCACAAAGATCTCTTTATTCAAAGACATCTCAAGAGCTATGGGCATCGGCTCCATAGGACTTGGAGTACCACCACTATTTTTAATATCAATTTTTGCTCCGTTTTCTTGCTTCATTCTTTTCTCTGTTTTCTTGTTCCATGTTGGAAAAATCTTAATACATTGGCTCCATAGAATAAAATTGGACTCGGACACCTATGCTCTAGGAAGCCAATGCACTAAGACCTCTAATGTTGGAGAAATCTGTGGGCATTGGTTCCATAGAATAACACAGGACCTGAAGCTCCTCTTTTTTGCACAGCTTTCTTCTTGTTTCTTTTTCTTCTTGTTCCTCTTTTTGCTCCATTTTATTCTTGCTCCATTCTTTTCTTGCACCACTTCTTGCTCCGTTTTCTTATTGCTCCACTTTTTGCTCCATTTTCTTCTTGCTCCATTTTCTGTTTGCTCTGCTTTTTGCTCCATTTTCTTTTTGCTCCATTTTCTTCTTGCTCAGTTTTCCTCTTGCTCCACTTTTTTTCTCCATTTTCTTCTTGTTCCATTCTGGATAAATCTTAATACTTTGGCTTCATAGAATAAGACAGAGATGTTTTCTTTAGTCTAATAATGCTCCATGTCCTATGTTATTCACTGGAGATCTCTCTAGTATCCACAAGGTTAAATAACAGACTGTAAAGGGGTATGTAACTGGTTCAGAGACATTAAGATTACTCTGACCACACCCACAATTCAGAATGTGGTTGTGGCCAACACAGCAGAGGCACCCCTCAAAATTTGGAGCTCTAGGCAGGTGCCTACTCTGCCTATTGGGAAATCCGGCCCTAAATCTAGCTCTAATATTGCAAGACTGAGATATTCAGTTCGTTGTAATAAGCATTATTGCCAGTGATATCGATGGCACTCTAACAATTTATCTTATGAATAGTTAAGCCAATGAAAAATAAATTTCCGAGGTGCCTCTCATTCCCCCCTACCCACCCCAAGCAAGCAGAAGTATCCCACATGCTTGTGGGAGGTCCCACAGTAACTAAAATGGCATTTGAATACTAGCTTACTATTCTTGCAAATCCAACAACAGTGCTTCTATGGAGACAGGAAAACGCTCCAATGAACTCCAAGTAATAATATGTAAATTCAAATTATATGTAAATTCACATTGGAGTGCTTAGGTAATTATTGAAATTGGTGATAAGGTTTTTCAGATAAGAGTAATTTATAGAGCACTAGGACAAATGAAACGTAAAAGTATTGCTGGATGAAATAACACAGATGTCAATAAGAGGTGATATAATAATTAGCCATATTTGGACTTCATGTTCCTTTTGAAGTATCACCAAAGAGTAGTGACAATCTGAATTCCTTGCTAGGAGCATCCTTTATACATTTGGTGAAGGAGCCAACTTGCAAGGAAACAATACTATTTTTGCTACTCATGAATACTGATATAGTGTCAATCATATCTATGAGTGAGAACCTGGGGACCAGTGATCATCAGTCAGTGTGGTACTGATCCAAGGAAAGATGTGCCTTTTTACAGATGCAACATGGTTTACTCTACATAATTTAGGAAAACTGATGGAATGGAGAAAAAGAGTATGGGATTTAACGTATTATGCTAACAATTCAAGATAATGAATTTATGACATAGCAACCCAAAGGTGGAAAACAGGATTAATAGTACTATGTAGTGTTGAGCGAGCATGCTCGGCCGATGCTCGGATCGGCACGAGCATCGCTCTGCTCGGCACATGGCGGTACTCGTACGAGTACCGCATGTGCTCGCCCGCCATGTTCGTGTCTCCTCCCCGCACGTTTTGCGCCTGCTGCGCAGCCAATAAACGTGCAGGGAGGCTCTGACATCGGTGTAATGCCAGCAGCCATGTTGGCTGCTGGCATTACACTGATTGGCTGGCCAGAACCCGTGGTCAGGTGCTGTATAGCACCTGACCAGCGAGTTCGGCTCAGTCTGAGCCAGGGAGAGCTGAGGATAGGAAGGGAAAGGCAGTGTAGGGAGGAAAAAAACAAAAATTGTGAAAAAAAAAGAACCAAAAGTCCTTTTTAGGACTACTGTGTGTGGGGGCAGCAGGTTATTTGGTGTGGGGGGAAAAAAACAAAAAAAAAAAAAAAAAATATATATATTCTGTGTAGTGTGCAAAGTTGCAGATTAGAGCACATTCTGTTTAGTGTGCACAGTTGCAGATTAGAGCACATTCTGTTTAGTGTGCAAAGTTGCAGATTAGAGCACATTCTGTTTAGTGTGCAAAGTTGCAGATTAGAGCACATTCTGTTTAGTGTGCAAAGTTGCAGATTAGAGCACATTCTGTTAAGTCTTCAAACTAAAATATCAAAGTCACGTATTCCATTCAGTGTGCGTCGCCGCAGTTTAGCAGCACATTCTGAGTACTGTGCAGAGTTGCAGAATAGGAAGAAATACTGTTAAGTCTTCAAACTAAAATATCAAAGTCACATATTCCATTCAGTGTGCTTCGCCGCAGTTTAGCAGCACATTCTGTGTACTGTGCAGAGTTGCAGAATAGGAAGAAATACTGTTAAGTCTTCAAACTAAAATATCAAAGTCACATATTCCATTCAGTGTGCTTCGCCGCAGTGTAGCAGCACATTCTGTGTACTGTGCAGAGTTGCAGAATAGGAAGAAATACTGTTAAGTCTTCAAACTAAAATATCAAAGTCACATATTCCATTCAGTGTGCTTCGCCGCAGTTTAGCAGCACATTCTGTGTACTGTGCAGAGTTGCAGAATAGGAAGAAATACTGTTAAGTTTTTAAAACTAAAATTTAAAAGTCACATATTCCATTCAGTGTGCTTCGCCGCAGTGTAGCAGCACATTCTGAGTACTGTGCAGAGTTGCAGAATAGGAAGAAATACTGTTAAGTCTTCAAACTAAAATATCAAAGTCACATATTCCATTCAGTGTGCTTCGCCGCAGTTTAGCAGCACATTCTGTGTACTGTGCAGAGTTGCAGAATAGGAAGAAATACTGTTAAGTCTTCAAACTAAAATATCAAAGTCACATATTCCATTCAGTGTGCTTCGCCGCAGTGTAGCAGCACATTCTGTGTACTGTGCAGAGTTGCAGAATAGGAAGAAATACTGTTAAGTCTTCAAACTAAAATATCAAAGTCACATATTCCATTCAGTGTGCTTCGCCGCAGTGTAGCAGCACATTCTGTGTACTGTGCAGAGTTGCAGAATAGGAAGAAATACTGTTAAGTTTTTAAAACTAAAATTTAAAAGTCACATATTCCATTCAGTGTGCTTCGCCGCAGTGTAGCAGCACATTCTGAGTACTGTGCAGAGTTGCAGAATAGGAAGAAATACTGTTAAGTCTTCAAACTAAAATATCAAAGTCACATATTCCATTCAGTGTGCTTCGCCGCAGTTTAGCAGCACATTCTGTGTACTGTGCAGAGTTGCAGAATAGGAAGAAATACTGTTAAGTCTTCAAACTAAAATATCAAAGTCACATATTCCATTCAGTGTGCTTCGCCGCAGTGTAGCAGCACATTCTGTGTACTGTGCAGAGTTGCAGAATAGGAAGAAATACTGTTAAGTCTTCAAACTAAAATATCAAAGTCACATATTCCATTCAGTGTGCTTCGCCGCAGTGTAGCAGCACATTCTGTGTACTGTGCAGAGTTGCAGAATAGGAAGAAATACTGTTAAGTTTTTAAAACTAAAATTTAAAAGTCACATATTCCATTCAGTGTGCTTCGCCGCAGTGTAGCAGCACATTCTGTGTACTGTGCAGAGTTGCAGAATAGGAAGAAATACTGTTAAGTCTTCAAACTAAAATTTAAAAGTCACATATTCCATTCAGTGTGCTTCGCCGCAGTGTAGCAGCACATTCTGTGTACTGTGCACAGTTGCAGAATAGGAAGAAATACTGTTAAGTCTTCAAACTAAAATATCAAAGTCACATATTCCATTCAGTGTGCTTCGCCGCAGTTTAGCAGCACATTCTGTGTACTGTGCAGAGTTGCAGAATAGGAAGAAATACTGTTAAGTCTTCAAACTAAAATTTAAAAGTCACATATTCCATTCAGTGTGCTTCGCCGCAGTGTAGCAGCACATTCTGTGTACTGTGCACAGTTGCAGAATAGGAAGAAATACTGTTAAGTCTTCAAACTAAAATATCAAAGTCACATATTCCATTCAGTGTGTTTCAACGCCGTTTAACAGCCTATTCTGTGTACTCTGTACAGTTCCAGAATTATAAGAAATACTGTTAAGTTTTCAAACTCAAATATTAAAGTCACTTATTCCATTCAGTGTGTTTCAACGCCGTTTAACAGCCTATTCTGTGTACTCTGCAGAGTTGCAGAATAGTAAGAAATACTGTTAAGTTTTCAAACTCAAATATTAAAGTCACATATTCCATTCAGTGTGTTTCAACGCCGTTTAACAGCCTATTCTGTGTACTCTGCACAGTTGCAGAATAGGAAGAAATACTGTTAAGTTTTCAAACTCAAATATTAAAGTCACTTATTCCATTCAGTGTGTGTCACCGCAGTTTAGCAGCCTATTCTGTGTACTCTGCACAGTTGCAGAATAGGAAGAAATACTGTTAAGTTTTCAAACTCAAATATTAAAGTCACATATTCCATTCAGTGTCTTTCACCGCCGTTTAACAGCCTATTCTGTGTACTCTGTACAGTTCCAGAATTATAAGAAATACTGTTAAGTTTTCAAACTCAAATATTAAAGTCACATATTCCATTCAGTGTCTTTCACCGCCGTTTAACAGCCTATTCTGTGTACTCTGCAGAGTTGCAGAATAGTAAGAAATACTGTTAAGTTTTCAAACTCAAATATTAAAGTCACATATTCCATTCAGTGTGTTTCAACGCCGTTTAACAGCCTATTCTGTGTACTCTGCACAGTTGCAGAATAGGAAGAAATACTGTTAAGTTTTCAAACTCAAATATTAAAGTCACATATTCCATTCAGTGTCTTTCACCGCCGTTTAACAGCCTATTCTGTGTACTCTGTACAGTTCCAGAATTATAAGAAATACTGTTAAGTTTTCAAACTCAAATATTAAAGTCACATATTCCATTCAGTGTCTTTCACCGCCGTTTAACAGCCTATTCTGTGTACTCTGCAGAGTTGCAGAATAGTAAGAAATACTGTTAAGTTTTCAAACTCAAATATTAAAGTCACATATTCCATTCAGTGTGTTTCAACGCCGTTTAACAGCCTATTCTGTGTACTCTGCACAGTTGCAGAATAGGAAGAAATACTGTTAAGTTTTCAAACTCAAATATTAAAGTCACATATTCCATTCAGTGTCTTTCACCGCCGTTTAACAGCCTATTCTGTGTACTCTGTACAGTTCCAGAATTATAAGAAATACTGTTAAGTTTTCAAACTCAAATATTAAAGTCACATATTCCATTCAGTGTCTTTCACCGCCGTTTAACAGCCTATTCTGTGTACTCTGCAGAGTTGCAGAATAGTAAGAAATACTGTTAAGTTTTCAAACTCAAATATTAAAGTCACATATTCCATTCAGTGTGTTTCAACGCCGTTTAACAGCCTATTCTGTGTACTCTGCACAGTTGCAGAATAGGAAGAAATACTGTTAAGTTTTCAAACTCAAATATTAAAGTCACATATTCCATTCAGTGTCTTTCACCGCCGTTTAACAGCCTATTCTGTGTACTCTGCACAGTTGCAGAATAGGAAGAAATACTGTTAAGTTTTCAAACTCAAATATTAAAGTCACTTATTCCATTCAGTGTGTGTCACCGCAGTTTAGCAGCCTATTCTGTGTACTCTGCACAGTTGCAGAATAGGAAGAAATACTGTTAAGTTTTCAAACTCAAATATTAAAGTCACATATTCCATTCAGTGTGTTTCAACGCCGTTTAACAGCCTATTCTGTGTACTCTGCACAGTTGCAGAATAGGAAGAAATACTGTTAAGTTTTCAAACTCATATATATTAAAGTCATATATATCGTGTAAGATGAAGAAGGCGGGTAAAAAGGGACGGGGAAGTGGACGTGATCCTGAAAGTTCAGGGCGCGGGTCAGGACGCGGAGAAACTGTGCCTGGTGCCAGAGCACAAGAAAGAAAGACATCCACCATACCTAGCTTCATGTCTGATTTCACAGGGCGTCGCAGGACATCACTCTCGAGGTCCGACCAGTGCGAACAGGTGGTCGGTTGGATGACAGCTGATACTGCTTCCAGTCGGTTAAGCACCACCCTGTCTTCCACCAAGTCCACTCTCAGTAGCCAAGAGTCTGGTCAACATAATCCTCACTCTGATCATCCTTCCTCCCACCATACACGGTCTGGTCAAAGAAGTGATCCCACACTGGGATATAGTGATGAGCTCGTCTCATCACCAATCCTTCATTTGACCCTCTCTCCAAGCACGCTTGCAGAGGAACATGACATCTTGTGCCCTGATTCACAACCTCTAGAGGCTACCCAATCACAAGAAGATGACAGATGTGAACGGCATTTAAGGTCAAAGGAAGTAGTGGATGATGATGATGATGATGAGACACAGTTGCCATTAAATCAACCACTATTTCCGTCTCAAGACCTTGTTGAGGAGAATGTTATACAGTTGTCAATGACTGAGTATGTGGTGGGATCAAGACTTGAGGAGGATGATCAGAGTGAGGAAGTGGAGGAGGACTTGGTGGACGATGAGGTGACTGACCCCACCTGGGAAGGTGTAGAGCCGAGCGATGACAGCAGTCCTGAGGGTGAGCCATCTGCAGCACCGCAACAGGCTGGAAGAGGCAGTGGTGTGGCAACAGAAAGAAGGCGGACCGCACCAAACCGGCCCGCAAATGTTCCACGGAGCACCCCCTTGCGTAAATCTACCTTGCCAAAGGGTAGGTGTTCCGCGGTATGGCGTTTTTTTAAGGAAAGTGCGGACGACAAAAGAATTGTAGTTTGCAACCTGTGCCACACCAGAATGAGCCGAGGCATGAACACTAGAAACCTCACCACCACCAGCATGATCCGACACATGGCATCCAAGCACCGTAGTAAGTGGGAGGAACGCCTGGATCGCCCATCTGTGTCTGCAGGCCACACCACTGCCTCCTCTTCCCCTGTTTTCGGTGCCGGCCAATCGCCTGTCGAAGGCGCAGGCCCGCATACCTCCCGCCCTGCACCTGTAGCATCTGAAGCACCATCAGCGACCACATCCACTTCCCTGTCCCAGCACAGCGTCCAAATGTCGTTACCCCAGGCATTTGAGCGCAAGAGAAAGTACCCAGCCACCCACCCACAGGCCATAGCACTAACCTCACACCTTTCAAAATTACTGGCCATCGAAATGCTGCCATTTAGGCTTGTGGACACTGAGTCCTTCCGCAGCCTGATGGCAGCAGCTGTCCCTCGGTACGCGGTCCCCAGCCGCCACTACTTTTCCCGGTGTGCCATCCCCGCATTACACCACCATGTGTCCCGTAACATCACCCGTGCCCTGACCAACGCAGCTACTGGGAAGGTCCACTTAACGACTGACACATGGACAAGTGCTTGTGGCCAGGGACGCTACATTTCCCTGACGGCACACTGGGTGAATGTCGTGGAGGCTGGGAGCGACTCGGACCCTGGGATGGCACGGGTGCTACCCACGCCGAGGATTGCGGGCCCTACCTCCATCAGGGTTTCCACCAGCACCTATGTTATTGGCTCCTCCTCCTCCGTTTCCACCTCCGAATTCTCTACACACACCGCCACTCCCCCATCAGCCAGTAGCTGGAAGCAGTGTAGCACTGCAGTGGGGAAGCGTCAACAGGCCGTGCTGAAGCTGATCTGCCTTGGGGACAAACAGCACACGGCCTCAGAGCTGTTGCAGGGGATTAGTCACCAGACCGAGCAGTGGCTCTCGCCACTCAACCTGCAACCAGGCATGGTTGTGTGTGATAATGGGCGTAACTTGGTGGCGGCTTTGGAGCTCGGCAAGCTCACACACGTACCATGCCTAGCGCATGTATTTAATTTAGTGGTGCAGCGATTTCTAAAAACCTACCCCAATGTGCATGATCTCTTGACCAAGGTGCGCCGCGTGTGTGCACATTTCCGTAAGTCATCTACAGCTTCGGCCGGCCTGTTGAAGCTGCAGCAGCGCTTACAATTGCCAGCTCACCGGCTGCTGTGTGACGTGAGCACGCGCTGGAACTCCACCTTCCACATGTTGGCCCGGCTTTGTGAGCAGCAGAGGGCAGTAGTGGAGTACCAGCTGTTACACGGTCGTCGCCTCTCCATTCAACTTCCTGTAATCAGAAGTGAGGAGTGGGAATGGATGTCAGACCTCTGCGAGGTTTTACGCAATTTTGAGGAATCGACACAGATGGTGAGCGGCGATAACGCTATTATCAGTGTAACCATCCCACTTCTGTGTCTACTGAAACGCTCGCTGCTCACAATTAAAACCGACGCTTTGCATGTGGAAGAGGTGGAAATGGGGGAGGAAGAGCTTACACAAGGTGATAGCCAGAGCACGCTCACTTCGTCTTCTCAGCGACAATTGGAGGAGGCGGAGGAGGAGGAGGAGGAGGAGGAGGAAGACACGGTTGCCTCCGCTACAGAGGGTAGCCATGGAACTTTAGTTCCATCTCTTCAGCGTGGGTGGGCAGAAGAGGAGGAAGAGGATGAGGATATTGAGAGTCAGCCTCCTGGTGAGGACAGCGAAATCTTGACTGTTGGTACTCTGGCACACATGGCTGACTTTATGTTAGGCTGCCTTTCCCGTGACCCACGCGTTGTACGCATTTTAGACAACACGGATTACTGGGTGTTCACCCTTCTGGACCCCCGCTACAAAGAGAATTTCTCATCTCTCATTCCTCCGGTGGAGAGGACAAGCAAAATGGTGCAATACCAGAAGGTTCTTGTTGAAAAATTGCTCCAAAATTTTCCATCTGACAACGCTGGCGGCAGAGTACGTGCTACCTTGGCCAACCGAGAAGGGGAGAAAAGGGGAGCACACAGCAGTTCCGACAAAGGCAGGGCAACACTCTCCAAGGCGTGGGACACCTTCATGACACCCCGCCAGCACCCTCACCCTGATGCGCAGCCTAGTGTCACAAGGAGGGAAAAGTTTTGGAAGATGGTGAAGGAGTACGTAGCAGACCGTGTCAGCGTCCTCAATGATCCCTCTGTGCCTTACAACTACTGGGTGTCCAAGCTGGACACGTGGTATGAACTGTCACTCTACGCCTTGGAGGTGCTGGCCTGCCCTGCCGCCAGCGTTCTGTCTGAGCGGGTATTTAGTGCTGCTGGTGGCATCATAACAGATAAGCGTATCCGCCTTTCCACCGACAATGCTGATAGGTTGACACTTATAAAAATGAACAAGGCCTGGATTTCCCCTGACTTCTCCACTCCACTGGAGGAAAGCCCCGGGGGAACATAAACTCACTTTATATATGTTATTTACAATGATGGGAATACTCTGTATTCCCATTCACCCCTTCCACCCAAAAAACGGGTATATGGTTGACTCTTAATCTTCTCATCCTCCTCCTCCTCTTCCATATGCCCTGTGCTATAATTTTTATATAGGGCCAGCTCACCAGCGGGCCCTGTGATATAATTTTTATATAGGGCCAGCTCACCAGCGGGCCCTGTTTGCCAATTTTTATATAGGTCAGCTCACCAGCGGGCCTTCTCATATAATGTTTTATAGCGTCAGCTCACTAGCGGGCCTTCGCATATAATGTTTAGGATGGTCAGCTCTGCAGCAGACCCTCACCCATAATGTTTTAGATGGTCAGCTCAGCGCACGTTTCCATCTTAATCATGGCCTCAGTTCTGAAAATCAAGGAAATTTTTGGGATAATTTGCCTCTGCGCACGTTTCCCTCTTAATCATGGCCTCACTTCAGAAAATCGATGAAATTTTTGGGAGAATTTGCAGATGATATACAAGTAAATATACAGCAAATACTGTTTGGTAACAATTTTTCGCCTAAAGTCGTTTTTATTTTCCTTTTTGTGTGTTTTACGGTCAGTCTGTAAAAATGGCGTACTACGGGCGAAAGATCGTTCCCAGCAGCGATGTTGGAGTCCAAGGTGCATCCAGACATCCTCCCTATGCTGTCCCTGAACCATTTCTGTAGTGTTTCCATCTTTTTCTGCCCTTTTCCTATGGACCAGGCACCCTCCCCTCATCAGAGCAGGGGGTGCCTGGTGTAATGCTCGAGTCCTCCCATTGACTTCAATGGGGCTCGGATGCTCGGCCGAGCACTCGAGCCTCAGGGGGTGCTCGGTCAGAGCACCCGAACATCCGAGCATTGGGGTGCTCGCTCATCACTAGTACTATGCTGTCAAAAATATCATAACAAGGGGACTTGTGATTTATTCTTTTATATAACTTGAATGTAGAAAAACAATGCAGTAAAACAGGGGGGATGCAAATGGGCTCTTGGTTGTATAGGAAGAGCAGCAGAAAGAGAGAGAGGTACTAATGACACTCTACAGATCGCTTGTAAGGCCTCACCTGGTATCTGCATACATTTCTGGAGACCACATTACCAGAAAGACATTAATAATCTGGAGGCAGTTCAAATAATAGACACTAAAATGGTGCAGAGTTTTCATGACAATGGGCACTAGGATAGACTCAAATAACATATTATGTACAGCTAGGATGAAAGGAATGAGAAAGGTGAAGTGACAGAAACATTTAACTATGTTAAGTGATTTAATATGGTTCAGGAGGGAAGCATTTTTAAATAAGAAATACAACAACAAGAGGTCATGATCAAAAGATAGAGAGTGGAAAATGCAGAAGTAATATGCGTAAGTACTACTTTATGGAAAGAGTGACAGAGTCACAGAACAGCCTCCCAGCAGAGGTGGTATGGACAAATTCAGTTAGATAATTTAAAAATGCCTTCAGTAGACATAACTCTATTTTGAGAAGTATATAAGACTGTGTATTTTAAATTAGACAGGGAAATGGGCAGACTGGATGGGCAAGATGGGATGTTTCTTCTGTCAAACTCTTTCTTTCACTGTTTCTGAACTTTGTATTATTTTGTTATAATCTTCACCTATTGTTTTACACTTTTATGTCCTTGACAGTAATCTCCCTGGATCTCTGTTTGCAGAGAGTTTTCTGGGCTGTCGACCTTCAAAGCATTGATAGTATTACAATGTAACTTTCCCCTGAGTGTGGTTTCAAAAGTAGGTCCCCATTTTGCACAACATAAGGAAGAAGGAGCGCCGAATCCCATTGGCAACGTCGTACAGAATTCACTAGTGTGTGTTGTGCTGTTTCTCTCACCCAGAGAGGATTTGCCTGAAATTTGGGAACAAGACTGTCTGAGGGCAGAATCTGTCTGATATGGATATGGGAATTTCCTCTCTGCAATGGCACATGGGAGTGAAGAACGTGACTTGAGAAGCACCTGCGTGACTACCATGCCTTTAACAAAAACTTAATCTTGCTCTGTCTCGGTGTGCATTAAGCACACCCTTTGTTTTTCTAATCTCCTTAAGTGGAATGGTATTCCAGGCATGGGCCCTTGCTCTCCTGGTTCCTAGAGGGAATCGGCTGCACTCCACTGACAAGGCTCACATGGTGTGAAACCTACGTCTGGGTTTGTGCAGAAAGGATTTGTCTGAGCAGAACTGTCTGAGGGAGGGACTAGCCTAATATGGATATGGAAATTTCCTCTCTGCAATGGCACGTGGAAGTGAAAAATGTGACTTGGTCAGCACCTGAGAGGCTACCATGCCTTGGAGAAAACATTTAATTTTGTTCTGTCTCGGTGTCAATTTGTCACACTCTTTGTTTTCCTAGTCTCCCTAAGTGGAAGGGTATCCCAGACATCTGCCCTTGCTCTCCTACCTCACTACAAGGCCCACATAGGCAGAGATGTATGTTTGGGGTTGTGCTGTTTCTCTTGTGCAGAGAGGATTTACATGGTATTTTGGAGCTGGACTGTCTGAGAGCGGGACCAGTCTGATACGGATAGGGAAATTGTTCTGTCTCAGTGTGCGTTCGTCACACTCTTTATTTTGCAACAAACCAACTACCCCATAGGGAGGAACTGAAATTTCTCATTGAATTTAATGAGACCCCAGTTTTTAGAATTAATTGCCATGTCTTCTGGGACAGAGGCTGGTTCTCCAGCGGTGGTGAGTTTCCTTTGGAAGTATGCCCACTTCTCCTTCTCACCCTGTTCCTTCCACTTCTCATCCACTTGCTGTCCACTTTATGACCCAAGCACAATACATTTCACCCACCCAATTATGTTCCACTCTTTTATGATGCAAATCGCATCTTTTACATCCCCCCTCCCCCAGCTGCAGCACGTTGTCTCCTGGGGCTGAAGAGGACTAAGTTCCCAGGAGTGCTGGTTGAATGTTTTGCAATGTGTTGAAGACTTCTCTAACATTCAGAGTGTTAAAAACCCGATTTAAGTCAAAGGAACTTTGGAGAATTTTTATTTGTCCAGTTTAATGAATAGTGCCCTAAATTCTGCTTGTGTGCCTTGGTATTTTTACTTATTGATTTCTTTAGCTTATATCCTTTGATTGGATGTGGGAGTGAGTGCATACCTCCCAAGTGTCCCTCTTTAGGAGGGACAGACCCTCTTTTAGACCCAAATCCCTCTGTCCCTCTTTCCCACCCTGATGTCCCTCTTTTTAGGAGATCAGATTGTGTGGTATGTATATAAGTGTATCACATTGCTCCACTGCAATAAAACGCCAGTATATGTGTTTATAAATTAGTGTGCTTAAATAAAATACTTTGGTCTTGTTATAAGTCACTTATTAGGTAACACAAGGAGATGTCAATAGGTCATGAAACAGCCTGAAAATTCTCGTTAATGCCCCGCCCACCAGCTACACCCCCTAAAACACAATTGTCCCTCTTTGGCAATTTGAAATGTTGGGAGGTATGTGTGTAAAGTGAGATTTACACACTGACACTCAAAGGGTTAAGACTGTTGCAATGTTCAAAAATGAATTACAAGAATCCTAGTGGTGACCTACGTGAGTTATAACTCACATTGCTCAAGCCTCATATCTGATCACTGGATATGTAATAAAAAATATGCCAAAATGCAGGGCACACAAGCAGGATATTAACAAAATGTAGTATTAACTCACTGCCATCTGAGCAGAAAAAGTTCTTATCAGTGATCTATGACAGAGTGTTTCCTCCCTGCATCAGCACCAGCTTCCCCTCCCCTCTTTCAGCAAGCAGGACAAACAATAAATATCAGGCTGCTTCCAGAGGAAAGGACTCTGTCAGGGGAACTCTGATAAGAAATTCTGTTGTAAACATAGTTTACCTTTTGAGTGCCAAAACAGTAAAAAAAAAAAAAAAAAAAAAAAAAAAAAGCTGAGCCAGTTACCATCTGTTTCCCATTTCTGAGGCTGATGCATTATAGACGTGGAGCAATTCTGGAGCAAACCAGTTTCTACATATGGAGCAAATAAAAATCCCCTTTGATTTTAGAAGAGTTTGTAACCATCTGAATGCTAGAGAGGAGGCCTCCTACACATTTTTTCAGAAGTCAATGAAGACCTCTCAACAAAACTGGCACCTTTCAGGATGAGATGACCCTGAGATCTTTAAAGGGATAGTAATACTTTGTTTTAACTTTATTTTATTTTGTAGGCATTAAAAAAATATGAAGAATGATATAAGTCTTATCTCTCAAACCTTTATGGTTTATGAGATATTCACAAGCAAAGTTTCCCCTCCCCGCCCCTTATACCTAGTAAGCAATCTCTTCTCAGATGTGAATCTGGTTGTAAGACCAGAGAGATAACAGCAGGGGACAATCTTCTTTATATGAGAACAATGAAAGCCCTGTCCCCCTTGACAAGCTTTTCAGGTTTTTCCCTTATCTTAATTGAAGATTGTCCCTCTGTGCAATCTACCTGGGCACCTCCCTTCTGCTTTGGCTGAGAAGTGTTACATCAGTAAAAGGGGCGGGAGGGGAACACTTTGTCATTGAATTACTTCTGAACTATAACTCTGAGAGAACTGAAATAACACTCTCCAAAGTCCAAATACTATGATAATTAATTAGAGCTGTTTTTATTATGAAACATTACTATCCCTTTAAAATATTAACCCTTTACCTTTTGAGTTCCAGGGAGGTATCCAGCGCATTGCAATGCAATGCACTGGACACCGCTTTGGCATTTAGAAGGGTTAAAGTATCCCATAATGCTGTTTTTATTCAGTTTGTCCCATCTTGCCCTAAAATGGAGGTGCTCTAATCAGTCCATTAAGAACCTTCAACATGATACAACTTAGATATATCACTGCCTGAAGAAGACACACAAAACTCGCAGGCCATTTCCCTCTACCTTTCTGGTAGAAAAGCACTACATTAGAGACTAATCAAGCACTTAATTAGTATAGATCGTGTACTAGATAACAATGGACTCTCCCACTCTGAGAATTTGGGCTTTCACCTGAAAATCTGAGATTTTGGGCAAAACCAAGTCTCGTGGTATGCCTCTCTAGCATTCAAGAGGTTAAAAGCCCCATTTAAATTAATGAGAATTTTTGGAATTTCCACCGCCCCTTCTGTGGTGCAGTTGATTTTCCACAGAATTGCACCTCTGTAATTTGATGAATAAGTCCCGTAATTTCTTAATGCAGTTTGCTCCTTACCCTTTCTTCGAACACATTCATGTTATCCCTTGGAGTGGCAAACAGATGTGCAACACAATGATCCACAAATAAATGCACACCCCCTGTGGCACTCAAAAGGTTATATACCGTGTAAGGCACGAGTCTAGCGCCGACCCCCTTTACAAAGTAGGACCACCTTTAAATACAGATATAACAGGATAGTATTCTGCACAATAATCTAACCACACACAGACTGATAAAAATAAAATGTATTTATTAAGGATTCAAATACAAATAATCTGAAGGCAAAACAACACTCTCCTATGTAGAGCGACTGAAAAGAAATCCTACGGACTCCTATATTGAAGAAAACAATATAGACCAACTAGCATATATTTAGATCCAGCTTACTATAAGTCGGAACAGTTGCAATCTTATACTGATGTATGTGTTCTAAATGTGTCAGTGCCGAAATGGGCCAGCTATAAGCCCATTTAAAAAATAAATAAATATATATATATATATATATATATATATATATATATATATATATGGATTTGTACCTAGACACACAGCTGCAATCATACAACTATGTTCCAAATACTTAAAGGCAATGACCTTAGAAAAAAATATCTAAAACTGATATACAGTATATAGACAAAGAAAACTTACATGTATTTAAAATGCAACTTTCTCAGCAATGTATCTCCTGGCCTAGAAACAGAGCCAATATCCTCTACAACGCGTTTCGCACAGAAACAGTGCTTTATCAAGCAGACAAACAGAGTATATGCACATCTGAGAGGATACTGGATATTTAAACTACCCCTAATCACTGAATTTTAGACACATTATACTGAAGTTCATACAGATCAAAATATAAAAGCAAGCAATTTCTCCACAATCTATATATGAACTTAAGTGTATATAATAATCTCACATTATGTCTTCATATATAATAACATACTCCATATGTATGTAGACACATACATTATTCATTATGGTTTAGAAACTTTATACCTAAGAACAACCATTTTCTCTGTTATAAGAAAGAACCTGTGTTCAGACCATTAGGAGCTAGGGTACCAAGAGGGTAAATCCAGCAAGCCTTCTGTCTGTTTAAAATGTCACCCTTGCGGAAATCTGATCTTACCAAGTCAAAGACAAAGCCTTTTTTATAACTTGGAATTATTACCATGTTTCTCCGCAAAGTGGAGATGCAAAGAATAGGTTAACACTCTGTTTCTAATATTTCTTTTGTGTCCACAGAGTTTTGTCTTGAGCATCCTTTTTAGTACGGCCCATGTATTTCAAGCTGCATGGGCACTCTATAAGATAAATTTCACTCACACTATTGCACGTCAGGAAATATTTTATTGGATAGTTAATTTGATGCAGGTCTCTAACTGTAGTTAATTTTTTGGGACAGTTGACAAACACGGAACACCATTCGCAATAGTGCCAACCCAACACTGACAACTCACTACCTAAACTCAGATCTTTATTCAAAATCTGTATTTTATTTTTCTTATAAGATTTTGAAAAATATTATTCCAGAAAAAGTTAGGATTGTTTATAAAAAGTACCCCAATTTACAAAACATCTTAGTGACTACAATATTATAGATACATAGAGAACCTAAGAAAAACAAAATACAGATTTTGAATAAAGATCTAAGTTTAAGTAGTGAGTCTTCCATGTTGGGTTGGCACTATTGCGGATGGTGTTCCGTATGTGTCAACTGGCAAAAAAAACGTAAATACAGTTAGAGACTTTGTGAAGGGGGTCAGCGTTAAACTCATACCCTGTTTGCCTGACCGGGGAGAGGTTGGATTCCTCATAAAGAGTCTTAAAGCTGCAAGACCTGTCCGTGCACTGTGGGCTGTTTACAGAGAGATTCGATGATATAACCATATATGGAATGATCTATTTTATTAATTGCAGGTGTATAATTCCAGAGCTATATATAGGAGAAATAAGTTGTGCCATCTGAATTCAGGTGGATTGGAACTGCTGAAGCACCTCTGCTTGTTTACTTTGTCTTGGGTTATATACCATGAAGCCCCAAGACATGGCTTGCCCACAGGACAAATTCAACCTTTAACAAACAACACAAGTCCTCATTTCTAAATCACTTAATTTTTCAGGGCTGTCCATGTGCAGCTAACATTTAATTACAACATGTAAATGGGAGACAGTAGGGATGGGTGAACATTTCAACCTCAAGAGCTAAACAGGAGAAAAAATGCTTTTTTTATTGAGCGGCAAATTTTTCACAAAACTTGCTGTTTCCCCATTTTTTTCTATTTGCTTATTACATTGAATCAATGGGAAGACTGAATTTCTACAGACCACCTGGCACATGCCCCTTATTTTCCCACTACTATAAAAGGGGTCTCATGTTCCCACAACATGCCATTCTGTGTCTGTAAGAAGAAGAGTGAGCAGCTAATTTTTGAGCTAGAGAAGAGAGGCTAATAAAGTGGAGTTGAAGCTTAGTTTAGGACGTCCTAGGCAGGACATTTGTTGTCTGTATTAGTGGAGTCTAGGGGACAGGAAGGGAGCAAAGAAGGTTGATCCCAAATACCCCAACATTCTGTCTGACTGATTTGATCTGAAAGACACAGGCAACTGCATTCCAGGTTCCTTGCTGATTTTGCTGTTATTATTCCTGTGTTAGACATGTTTGGGGTGTGAGAAGGGAGCAAAGGAGGCTGACCCCAAATACCACAACATTCTGTCTGACTGATTTGATTTGAATGAAAAGAAGGATGGGGAGGACAGCGCAAAAAATTCCTCTAAGTGTAGTAAGATTAGAGATATCAATATAAACAAACAGAAATAGATAAAAAAATAATAATATATTTATTCCATGAAAAAAAGTATATCACATGTAAAAAAGCATAGAGATATATGTGAATATGCCTCAAACGTATCTATGTTGAAACCTTATAGGATATCCCTATCTTAAGTATCAAACATCTGTGGTATGCGTTTCTGCTTACTAGATGCCCAGAATAAGTGCGCTTATCTGGGTAATAGTCCTCCGTCTCTCCAGTCCCCTCCGAGTTCAGGCTGTCCTTTGGAGCTCCGGTCGCATCCGCGCCTCCTCATTCTATCGTAGCCTCCGTCTCGATGGTCCCCGTGCTCAGAATGTCCACACCGCTGATATAGCTAGTAAGCAGAAACGCATACCACATAATGATACTAGCGCTTGCTGTATGCATCTAGTGAGCACATTGACTTACTATTGGAGAACAGTCCTTTTGTCATTAGTGATATTCTGCATAGGATTTGCTTATATCATGTATCTCTCTGTCCCCTACCCTTGTGCAGACAGAATCTAACATACCAGACGTTTGATACTTAAGATAGGGATATCCTATAAGGTTTCAACATAGATACCTTTGAGGCATATTCACATATATCTCTATGCTTTTTTACATGTGATATACTTTTTTTCATGGAATAAATATATTATTATTTTTTTTATCTATTTCTGTTTGTTTATATGGATATCTCTAATCTTACTACACTTAAAGGATTTTTTTGCGCTGTCCTCCCCATCCTTCTTTTCTTTTACATATATACCTTGATGGACCATCTGTGTACATACCTTTTGTAAGGACAAGCTACATGAGAAAGGGGCTCTTTAGAGACTCTATTTTAATGTTTTAGGGAAAGATTTTTCCCTTTCCAGATTCCAGACTCTCCAGTGGTCTTTAATAGCCAGGTGGGGATTTACCCACCCTCAATATATATTATATTTTATTGTCTCTAGTGGGGGAGAGATTTCTCCCCTACCTGGCATTATATGACTACATCAACCCTTTGCTTCATCCTATTTATGACATTCTTCTGTATGTATTAGCGCTTTTTCTATCCTCTTTTGATTTGAATGAAACAGGCTGCTTCAGTGCAAGTTACTTGCTGACCTTGCTGTTATTATTGATAGTAATAGTAACAGTTGCAAAAAAAAAAAAAAAAAAAGAGGTGAAAGCTGACCGGGACCCTGATGTGAGCTGTGTGACTGAGAAAGACTGAGAAAGAGATACAGTATTTTGTTAAGGACCAAGGCAAGACATCACACTACATCAGTTCTGTTGTATACTTTACAGTAAAAATCACACGGTAGTTGAGTAATATCCGGCAAATGCACATGGGGCAGGGAGAGGGGGGAAATGGTAGGAGCAGTGCTGGGGTGTGTGAGAAAAGTGTTAATTTAAAAACTGACTGCAGCCAGGGTTTCTGTAACTTGCACAATAAATGATGGTGATCCCTTTCCTCCTGAGGAATATGCAGTCTGTTAAGAGCCCACCAAAAATTCCACCTCCACCAGTGCCAGTACTAGAAAAAAAACATTTAAGAACACTGAAGATGACAACGAGTTGCATTCTAGTGTTGATGATGGACTAATGGAAGAAGGTGTAGCATCTCAACTAACTACAGCATCTGACAGTGAGACAAACAAGCACCAAAAGTAGTAGCAAACTTTGTGAAAACAAAAGTAAAAAGAAATTGTTTGAGACCTCTACAAGCTTAGAGGAAGTGGTCAAGAAACGGCAAAGAATGACCAAATGATGACTGATAATGATGTAAATCTAGAATATATCCCTCCGGCAACCTACTCTTCTTCAGTTACAGATGAAGTTGAGAGTGAGAGAGATGATGACGTCCAGAAAGTTAGCTGAAAGGCAAAGGTTAAATCTTCCACCACTGAAAAGGATCACTGTGCCTGTTTATAAACTGTTTGAGAAATCAATTGGAAAGTCTGACCCTGGACAAGCAAAGATGCCCAAGTCAGTCATGTCTTGTCATGTCAGTCATCATAAGTATCATCACCGCTTCCAAGTCAAAACCCCATACAACCACACACACTATGTTGAGTAACCAACAACACATGTTATTAAAATCCTCAGCCCCAGTAGTAGCAGCATCTCCTCAGGAACCAAAGTCCAAAGTTTGGAGATACTTCACTCAGGATCCTAAAGCTAAGCATGTTGCTATCTGTTGTCTATGCAAAAAGCATTTGAGCAGGGGAAAAAGCAGGGTCACACCTAGGCATCTTCACAATGAGATCCACCTGAAGCACAAACATAGGTTTGACTGTGAGACACAGTATCAGCAGGTCAGAGGTGCCACAACTAGCAGCAGCAGAAGCACTCCTAGAATGTCCTAGGTCTCTGGGGCAGATAAGAGAAGTAGTGATGTTATTGATAAGTCAGAGACTGTGCCAATAGTTAGTTGATTCCAGATAACACCTATGACTCCTGCTGCAGAGGAATATGATGACCCTGAGTTTGCTGTAGGAGATGGCAAGAGTCATAGATTACCCACACATGCTGCCTCCACCTCTGCCACCTACTCTAAGAATGTTGTTAAAGCTATCAATTTACAGGGTTCTTCTGCCATGTACTACCAACCCACGCTTCTCGAGTTTTTGAGAAGGAGTCAGAAACTTCCCAAAAACAATCTCAAAGTACACCTGTGGCATGGCAGGGTTGCCAAGATGTTGGCAGTGGACATGCTGCCATATTCTTTTGTAGAAAACCGAGGTTTTAGAGAACTGATGTCATATGTACCTCCTTGCTGGCATATCCCATACCACAGTTATTTTTCCAGGACGGCTGTGCCAGAATTGTACAAGAAGGTGGTTTGTGTGCTGGAAAAAGGGCTGGAAAGCTCATACTGCAAGAAAATACATCTGTCAACAGATATGTGGACAAGAGGGCAGAACACGGACTGCATGACTGACTTCTCACAACTGCAACACTAATAGCTTACAGCATCAGGTGACAGCTAGTGATGAGCGAGCACCCCAATGCTCGGATGTTCGGGTGCTCTGACCGAGCACCCCCTGAGGCTCGAGTGCTCGGCCGAGCACCCGAGCCCCATTGAAGTCAATGGGAGGACTCGAGCATTACACCAGGCACCCCCTGCTCTGATGAGGGGAGGGTGCCTGGTCCATAGGAAAAGGGCAGAAAAAGATGGAAACCCTACAGAAATGGTTCAGGGACAGCATAGGGAGGATGTCTGGATGCACCTTGGACTCCAACATCGCTGCTGGGAACGATCTTTCGCCCGTAGTACGCCATTTTTACAGACTGACCGTAAAACACACAAAAAGGAAAATAAAAACGACTTTAGGCGAAAAATTGTTACCAAACAGTATTTGCTGTATATTTACTTGTATATCATCTGCAAATTCTCCCAAAAATTTCATCGATTTTCTGAAGTGAGGCCATGATTAAGAGGGAAACGTGCGCAGAGGCAAATTATCCCAAAAATTTCCTTGATTTTCAGAACTGAGGCCATGATTAAGAGGGAAACGTGCGCAGAGGCAAATTCTCCCAAAAATTTCCTTGATTTTCAGAACTGAGGCCATGATTAAGAGGGAAACGTGCGCAGAGGCAAATTATCCCAAAAATTTCCTTGATTTTCAGAACTGAGGCCATGATTAAGAGGGAAACGTGCGCAGAGGCAAATTCTCCCAAAAATTTCCTTGATTTTCAGAACTGAGGCCATGATTAAGAGGGAAACGTGCGCTGAGCTGACCATCTAAAACATTATGGGTGAGGGTCTGCTGCAGAGCTGACCATCCTAAACATTATATGCGAAGGCCCGCTAGTGAGCTGACGCTATAAAACATTATATGAGAGGGCCCGCTAGAGAGCTGACCCAATAAAACATTATATGAGAAGGCCCGCTGGTGAGCTGACCTATATAAAAATTGGCAAACAGGGCCCGCTGGTGAGCTGGCCCTATATAAAAATTATATCACAGGGCCCGCTGGTGAGCTGGCCCTATATAAAAATTATATCCCAGGGCACGCTGGTGAGCTGGCCCTATATAAAAATTATATCCCAGGGCATATGGAAGAGGAGGAGGAGGATGAGAACATTAAGAGTCAACCATATACCCGTTTTTGGGGTGGAAGGGGTGAATGGGAATACAGAGTATTCCCATCATTGTAAATAACATATATAAAGTGAGTTTATGTTCCCCCGGGGCTTTCCTCCAGTGGAGTGGAGAAGTCAGGGGAAATCCAGGCCTTGTTCATTTTTATAAGTGTCAACCTATCAGCATTGTCGGTGGAAAGGCGGATACGCTTATCTGTTATGATGCCACCAGCAGCACTAAATACCCGCTCAGACAGAACGCTGGCGGCAGGGCAGGCCAGCACCTCCAAGGCGTAGAGTGCCAGTTCATACCACGTGTCCAGCTTGGACACCCAGTAGTTGTAAGGCACAGAGGGATCATTGAGGACGCTGACACGGTCTGCTACGTACTCCTTCACCATCTTCCAAAACTTTTCCCTCCTTGTGACACTAGGCTGCGCATCAGGGTGAGGGTGCTGGCGGGGTGTCATGAAGGTGTCCCACGCCTTGGAGAGTGTTGCCCTGCCTTTGTCGGAACTGCTGTGTGCTCCCCTTTTCTCCCCTTCTCGGTTGGCCAAGGTAGCACGTACTCTGCCGCCAGCGTTGTCAGATGGAAAATTTTGGAGCAATTTTTCAACAAGAACCTTCTGGTATTGCACCATTTTGCTTGTCCTCTCCACCGGAGGAATGAGAGATGAGAAATTCTCTTTGTAGCGGGGGTCCAGAAGGGTGAACACCCAGTAATCCGTGTTGTCTAAAATGCGTACAACGCGTGGGTCACGGGAAAGGCAGCCTAACATAAAGTCAGCCATGTGTGCCAGAGTACCAACAGTCAAGATTTCGCTGTCCTCACCAGGAGGCTGACTCTCAATATCCTCATCCTCTTCCTCCTCTTCTGCCCACCCACGCTGAAGAGATGGAACTAAAGTTCCATGGCTACCCTCTGTAGCGGAGGCAACCGTGTCTTCCTCCTCCTCCTCCGCCTCCTCCAATTGTCGCTGAGAAGACGAAGTGAGGGTGCTCTGGCTATCACCTTGTGTAAGCTCTTCCTCCCCCATTTCCACCTCTTCCACATGCAAAGCGTCGGTTTTAATTGTGAGCAGCGAGCGTTTCAGTAGACACAGAAGTGGGATGGTTACACTGATAATAGCGTTATCGCCGCTCACCATCTGTGTCGATTCCTCAAAATTGCGTAAAACCTCGCAGAGGTCTGACATCCATTCCCACTCCTCACTTCTGATTAGAGGAAGTTGAACGGAGAGGCGACGACCGTGTAACAGCTGCTACTCCACTACTGCCCTCTGCTGCTCACAAAGCCGGGCCAACATGTGGAAGGTGGAGTTCCAGCGCGTGCTCACGTCACACAGCAGCCGGTGAGCTGGCAATTGTAAGCGCTGCTGCAGCTTCAACAGGCCGGCCGAAGCTGTAGATGACTTACGGAAATGTGCACACACGCGGCGCACCTTGGTCAAGAGATCATGCACATTGGGGTAGGTTTTTAGAAATCGCTGCACCACTAAATTAAATACATGCGCTAGGCATGGTACGTGTGTGAGCTTGCCGAGCTCCAAAGCCGCCACCAAGTTACGCCCATTATCACACACAACCATGCCTGGTTGCAGGTTGAGTGGCGAGAGCCACTGCTCGGTCTGGTGACTAATCCCCTGCAACAGCTCTGAGGCCGTGTGCTGTTTGTCCCCAAGGCAGATCAGCTTCAGCACGGCCTGTTGACGCTTCCCCACTGCAGTGCTACACTGCTTCCAGCTACTGGCTGATGGGGGAGTGGCGGTGTGTGTAGAGAATTCGGAGGTGGAAACGGAGGAGGAGGAGCCAATAACGTAGGTGCTGGTGGAAACCCTGATGGAGGTAGGGCCCGCAATCCTCGGCGTGGGTAGCACCCGTGCCATCCCAGGGTCCGAGTCGCTCCCAGCCTCCACGACATTCACCCAGTGTGCCGTCAGGGAAATGTAGCGTCCCTGGCCACAAGCACTTGTCCATGTGTCAGTCGTTAAGTGGACCTTCCCAGTAACTGCGTTGGTCAGGGCACGGGTGATGTTACGGGACACATGGTGGTGTAATGCGGGGATGGCACACCGGGAAAAGTAGTGGCGGCTGGGGACCGCGTACCGAGGGACAGCTGCTGCCATCAGGCTGCGGAAGGACTCAGTGTCCACAAGCCTAAATGGCAGCATTTCGATGGCCAGTAATTTTGAAAGGTGTGAGGTTAGTGCTATGGCCTGTGGGTGGGTGGCTGGGTACTTTCTCTTGCGCTCAAATGCCTGGGGTAACGACATTTGGACGCTGTGCTGGGACAGGGAAGTGGATGTGGTCGCTGATGGTGCTTCAGATGGTACAGGTGCAGGGCGGGAGGTATGCGGGCCTGCGCCTTCGACAGGCGATTGGCCGGCACCGAAAACAGGGGAAGAGGAGGCAGTGGTGTGGCCTGCAGACACAGATGGGCGATCCAGGCGTTCCTCCCACTTACTACGGTGCTTGGATGCCATGTGTCGGATCATGCTGGTGGTGGTGAGGTTTCTAGTGTTCATGCCTCGGCTCATTCTGGTGTGGCACAGGTTGCAAACTACAATTCTTTTGTCGTCCGCACTTTCCTTAAAAAAACGCCATACCGCGGAACACCTACCCCTTGGCAAGGTAGATTTACGCAAGGGGGTGCTCCGTGGAACATTTGCGGGCCGGTTTGGTGCGGTCCGCCTTCTTTCTGTAGCCACACCACTGCCTCTTCCAGCCTGTTGCGGTGCTGCAGATGGCTCACCCTCAGGACTGCTGTCATCGCTCGGCTCTACACCTTCCCAGGTGGGGTCAGTCACCTCATCGTCCACCAAGTCCTCCTCCACTTCCTCACTCTGATCATCCTCCTCAAGTCTTGATCCCACCACATACTCAGTCATTGACAACTGTATAACATTCTCCTCAACAAGGTCTTGAGACGGAAATAGTGGTTGATTTAATGGCAACTGTGTCTCATCATCATCATCATCATCATCCACTACTTCCTTTGACCTTAAATGCCGTTCACATCTGTCATCTTCTTGTGATTGGGTAGCCTCTAGAGGTTGTGAATCAGGGCACAAGATGTCATGTTCCTCTGCAAGCGTGCTTGGAGAGAGGGTCAAATGAAGGATTGGTGATGAGACGAGCTCATCACTATATCCCAGTGTGGGATCACTTCTTTGACCAGACCGTGTATGGTGGGAGGAAGGATGATCAGAGTGAGGATTATGTTGACCAGACTCTTGGCTACTGAGAGTGGACTTGGTGGAAGACAGGGTGGTGCTTAACCGACTGGAAGCAGTATCAGCTGTCATCCAACCGACCACCTGTTCGCACTGGTCGGACCTCGAGAGTGATGTCCTGCGACGCCCTGTGAAATCAGACATGAAGCTAGGTATGGTGGATGTCTTTCTTTCTTGTGCTCTGGCACCAGGCACAGTTTCTCCGCGTCCTGACCCGCGCCCTGAACTTTCAGGATCACGTCCACTTCCCCGTCCCTTTTTACCCGCCTTCTTCATCTTACACGATATATATGACTTTAATATATATGAGTTTGAAAACTTAACAGTATTTCTTACTATTCTGCAACTCTGCAGAGTACACAGAATAGGCTGCTAAACTGCGGTGACACACACTGAATGGAATAAGTGACTTTAATATTTGAGTTTGAAAAATTAACAGTATTTCTTACTATTCTGCAACTCTGCAGAGTACACAGAATAGGCTGCTAAACTGCGGTGACACACACTGAATGGAATATGTGACTTTAATATTTGAGTTTGAAAACTTAACAGTATTTCTTACTATTCTGCAACTCTGCAGAGTACACAGAATAGGCTGTTAAACGGCGTTGAAACACACTGAATGGAATATGTGACTTTAATATTTGAGTTTGAAAACTTAACAGTATTTCTTATAATTCTGCAACTCTGCAGAGTACACAGAATAGGCTGTTAAACGGCGTTGAAACACACTGAATGGAATATGTGACTTTAATATTTGAGTTTGAAAACTTAACAGTATTTCTTATAATTCTGGAACTGTACAGAGTACACAGAATAGGCTGTTAAACGGCGGTGAAAGACACTGAATGGAATATGTGACTTTAATATTTGAGTTTGAAAAATTAACAGTATTTCTTACTATTCTGCAACTCTGCAGAGTACACAGAATAGGCTGCTAAACTGCGGTGACACACACTGAATGGAATATGTGACTTTAATATTTGAGTTTGAAAACTTAACAGTATTTCTTACTATTCTGCAACTCTGCAGAGTACACAGAATAGGCTGTTAAACGGCGTTGAAACACACTGAATGGAATATGTGACTTTAATATTTGAGTTTGAAAACTTAACAGTATTTCTTATAATTCTGGAACTGTACAGAGTACACAGAATAGGCTGTTAAACGGCGGTGAAAGACACTGAATGGAATATGTGACTTTAATATTTGAGTTTGAAAACTTAACAGTATTTCTTATAATTCTGCAACTCTGCAGAGTACACAGAATAGGCTGTTAAACGGCGTTGAAACACACTGAATGGAATATGTGACTTTAATATTTGAGTTTGAAAACTTAACAGTATTTCTTATAATTCTGGAACTGTACAGAGTACACAGAATAGGCTGTTAAACGGCGGTGAAAGACACTGAATGGAATATGTGACTTTAATATTTGAGTTTGAAAAATTAACAGTATTTCTTATAATTCTGGAACTGTACAGAGTACACAGAATAGGCTGTTAAACGGCGGTGAAAGACACTGAATGGAATATGTGACTTTAATATTTGAGTTTGAAAACTTAACAGTATTTCTTATAATTCTGGAACTGTACAGAGTACACAGAATAGGCTGTTAAACGGCGGTGAAAGACACTGAATGGAATATGTGACTTTAATATTTGAGTTTGAAAACTTAACAGTATTTCTTATAATTCTGGAACTGTACAGAGTACACAGAATAGGCTGTTAAACGGCGGTGAAAGACACTGAATGGAATATGTGACTTTAATATTTGAGTTTGAAAACTTAACAGTATTTCTTCCTATTCTGCAACTCTGCACAGTACACAGAATGTGCTGCTACACTGCGGCGAAGCACACTGAATGGAATATGTGACTTTGATATTTTAGTTTGAAGACTTAACAGTATTTCTTCCTATTCTGCAACTCTGCACAGTACACAGAATGTGCTGCTAAACTGCGGCGAAGCACACTGAATGGAATATGTGACTTTGATATTTTAGTTTGAAGACTTAACAGTATTTCTTCCTATTCTGCAACTCTGCACAGTACACAGAATGTGCTGCTAAACTGCGGCGAAGCACACTGAATGGAATATGTGACTTTGATATTTTAGTTTGAAGACTTAACAGTATTTCTTCCTATTCTGCAACTCTGCACAGTACACAGAATGTGCTGCTACACTGCGGCGAAGCACACTGAATGGAATATGTGACTTTGATATTTTAGTTTGAAGACTTAACAGTATTTCTTCCTATTCTGCAACTCTGCACAGTACACAGAATGTGCTGCTAAACTGCGGCGAAGCACACTGAATGGAATATGTGACTTTGATATTTGAGTTTGAAGACTTAACAGTATTTCTTCCTATTCTGCAACTCTGCACAGTACACAGAATGTGCTGCTAAACTGCGGCGAAGCACACTGAATGGAATACGTGACTTTGATATTTTAGTTTGAAGACTTAACAGAATGTGCTCTAATCTGCAACTTTGCACACTAAACAGAATGTGCTCTAATCTGCAACTTTGCACACTAAACAGAATGTGCTCTAATCTGCAACTTTGCACACTAAACAGAATGTGCTCTAATCTGCAACTGTGCACACTAAACAGAATGTGCTCTAATCTGCAACTTTGCACACTAAACAGAATATATATATTTTTTTTTTTTTTTTTTTGTTTTTTTCCCCCCACACCAAATAACCTGCTGCCCCCACACACAGTAGTCCTAAAAAGGACTTTTGGTTCTTTTTTTTTCACAATTTTTGTTTTTTTCCTCCCTACACTGCCTTTCCCTTCCTATCCTCAGCTCTCCCTGGCTCAGACTGAGCCGAACTCGATGGTCAGGTGCTATACAGCACCTGACCACGGGTTCTGGCCAGCCAATCAGTGTAATGCCAGCAGCCAACATGGCTGCTGGCATTACACCGATGTCAGAGCCTCCCTGCACGTTTATTGGCTGCGCAGCAGCCGCAAAACGTGCGGGGAGGAGACCCGAACATGGCGGGCGAGCACATGCGGTACTCGTACGAGTACCGACATGTGCCGAGCAGAGCGATGCTCGAGCCGATCCGAGCATCGGCCGAGCATGCTCGCTCAACACTAGTGACAGCCAGTAATATTGCCTATGGTTCTGGCAGTGTGATTAAAAGGCATCAGCAGTAGGATAGCCCATGCCATTGGCATGCCACCTTGTGCATGCAGAGTTTGAGAGACAGTCCCACAATGTCATAGATGTATTAAGTAAACTAGACCAGGTGATAGAGTAATGGCTTCTAACCCACTTCTTAAAGTGATAGTAATACTCAAGTATTACTAATCCCTATAGTAAAGCCCTACTAAAAAAAAATGTATTGCACCCAGTGTCATCTCTCAAACTTTTATGGTTTGAGAGATGAACGCTTCTAAAGTTGCCCTCTCCCCCCCTTCCCTGAAGTCAGCTTTGTAGCTTACTGAAGGGAAATCCGGTCATAGATCATCAGGCGGCTCTGCAACAGAGCCGCGATCACCTTAATTAAAAAAAAAAAACTTTCACTAAAATGGTCTTCTACGTGTGTTTGCAAACCAAGCAAGTGAAAGTTTTCTTTTTAATCAACGTGATCAGGCTGTTCTGTAGAGCCGCCTGAAAGTCGTACGACTCTCTTCCCTGCAGTCAGCTAGAATGCTGACTACTGGGAAGGGGGAGGGAGAGGGCAACTTTAGAAGCCTTCATCTCTCAAACCATAAAGGTTTGAGAGATGACACTGGGGGCAATACATTTTTTTTTTAGTAGCGCTTTACTATAGGGATTAGTAATACTTAAGTATTACTATCCCTTTAATAGTGTGTTTTATATATGATGATAACAGCTCCAATGTAATAGCTGCATTGAGAATAGGTGATATGGCGTTTGTGCCCTGCTTTGCCCATGTGCTAAATTTAGTAGTGATCAGACTCTTGGCAGAATCTGAAACCTTAAAATTTATCACCGTAGAAGTCCGATACTGATAGCCGTTCCTTAATTCGATTCTTCGCTCAATATTAAAGGATCAACAAATCAAATAAACTCACCAAGGCACAAAGCCTGACGTCAGTCCGGAGCTACTCCCGACAGCCTTTGGCCACAGGCTCCGACAAAAGTGACGACACAAGAAGGGAGTTCTTCATGGACCGGCCAAATCCCTATCAGCCAACTGGACAGCAATTCTTGCGTAAAAAGTTGAATTTATTTTCACAATTTTAAAAACAACTCCATGTTGCGATGTTTAAACAACACTCTCCAAATAACAAAGTAAGGATCAGTGCACAAATCGTCTAACGCATTTCATGCTAGTTGCATTAATCATAGGTCTCATAGAATATGAAACCTTCAGAGAGATGCTGAATATTGCCCATAAAATCTGTGCCCATTTTAGGCACTCCTACAGTGCAGGCAATGTTTATTTTCAATACAAAAGCAGAACAACCTGCCGCATCACCAGCTGAAAATGGAGGTCCCTACCAGCTGAAATTCCACACTGTACATATTAGTGCATTTGTATGAGTAGCATAGGTCATTAGCGAGTACACAATGTAACTGGAAGGCTTTGGTGGGAGCCTCTTTGTCATCTGGGCAATGGCAACTAATGTATGATGTATGTGAGCTGCTGAAACCCTTTGAGGAGGCAACATTCTGGTTAGTAGCATAGGGACAGGAATTAGTGAAATTCTACCACTGATAATTTTATTGAAGAAAACAATAAGGAGCATGGCTGAGGAATCTTACCATAATGACAACACAGACGTCACCATCTGTTGAAGGATATGTTAGCGTGTTATGAGCAAGATCCTCACATAGTGTCCATTAAAACCAGTGAGGTATATATTCTTTCCACTTTGCTGGAACCCATCACAAATTTCAGAATTTCTGCCAAAGCTTGATCAGTTTGCTTCTTTCTGAGGAATCAGATTCTTACAAGGAATACATAGTTGCACTTACAGATTGAGTGGAGGGTTGCATTGTAGAGGAAGAGAAAGAGAAAGTTAGGACCCAAAGAACTTCTAGACAGCATAGAGAAAAAGAAGGCAGCAAAGCATTTAGAACAGCTGCAGCAAGAGCAGTTACATCATTAACCAGAACATCCCATTCTGAACACAGGGTGATTCGTCGGTCTCAGCAGAGGCGGCAAATATTCAATATTGGTGGTAGTGGTGGCACAATCTCTGTGGAACTTGCTTCCTGAGTATGGGTTGGTAACTGATACACAGCAATACCATGTAGCTCCTAGGAATGGTCCCACTGCAGGTGAGATGGTTTCAGCATACTTGGAACATAGCTACTTTCTGGGCAGAATCTATGACTCCATGGACTACTGGCAAATAATACAGTGTATGTGGCTAGCACTGACACATATTGCAGTGGAAACCCATAGCTACTCTCTAGCAAACGTTGAGTCTGAGTGCTTTTTCTGTACATCTGGTTATATTGTGAATAACCGTAGGATGCGACAATCGAGCAGCAATGTTGGGAGACTATGTTTCTTAAAAATTAACCAAAATCGAATACTATCTGATTATCAGGTAGCAGAAAGCACACATGACAGAGACAGTCAGGGCAAATGTAATAACTGTAGCTTACATTTGACACACACATGATAATGGTAATAACTGCTATAATAATCTTTCTGAATATATGTATATATATATGTATGCACACCACCCCAGTCCACCACCACCATACACATCTGCCACATTGTATGTTGTACCATTTTTTTAATGTCTTTTAAAATAATAATAATAATGGTTAGCCAGCATAGCAACAGGCATGCACAGAGAACAGCCAGGTTAGCTAAACAAAAGGCCTGAGTAAATACTCTTTGCAGGGCTCAGGCTTGCAACATATACAAAGCCAGAAGTTTTTATTTCTTAATCAGGGCTTGTGTTGTGCCAACTTAGTTTGTCCTCTTCTTTGCATTTCCACAAATTTGTTGCAATCACAAAGAATGCACAGTACAGTAATTGATGACTGCACTGTGCCTGCCCCAAAGGAAAATATTCACACACACATAATTTCAGTGAGGGGAAATGTAGAGAAGAATGACCTTCTTCTTCTTCTCCACAATCACCTTCGCTGGCTTGGGTAGGTGATGCTGCTGCCTCGACATCATCATTGGAGCTAGGACCAGGATTATTGGCGTCAAGTGGAGCAGGCCCTGGTCCCATATTGCTGCTTGAGGAAGTCAGTCCCATGGTGGCTATGGTGCTCAGATTGTAGCACAAGGGAGGGATGATGTTGGGGGACTTTGCCTTGCTGGGTCTTGGAATGTGAGCTCCCAGTCCCTTTAGCAATGGTGCCACTGCTAGTGTTAGTGACATGTCACCCTAGAGACAGAGTCGCTAGTCTCAGGGTCCATCCAGCTTCTCTTTTGTTTTGTTTTTTTAAACACTGGTGGTGGTGTGAAGAATGTGGGTTCTCAGTTCTTTTACCACTGGGGGTGCCACTGGTGGTGGTCTGAGGAATGTGGGTTCTCAGTTCCTTTACCACTGTCTCTTTCACTTTGTCTCCTTCCACTCTGCATTTCTCCTAAAATACAGCACACTAGAGTGCAGGAGATTATGAATATGGGCAGAAAGTTTTGCCTCATTGAGTAAAAAAATAGGAGGGAAATGGAGGAAGAGAATTTTTCTGCGTTCCTATTGAAAAGGCGATAAGTCTACATGTTTCTATATAGGTGAAACTTCCCACTGGAAAGCAAAATTTCATGTGGGAACAGAAAAAGACTTTTCTTAATCCCTAGTTGACAGTCACAGTGCATGACTAACGGGTGTTGTTGGCAGTGGAAGTGGTAGAGGAAGTCAGCCCTTTGGAAGTCCTGGCCACTTCACAACTGCACTGACTAGGATGCCTGTACTTACACCACTCCAAACAACATCTGTTCTAAGATGACAATACCACTGTTCAATCACAAAGTAGGTTTTAAGGATTTCCCTGCCAATGTACAGGTTCATTAATTAAAATGAAAGCTCCATTAATTGTCCTTAGACAGAAATATCCTTAAAATATGCACTATTAGGGGTGTATCACGGTGCCCGTGATTCTTGTGCGACATTCTGACTTCCGGGTTTGTGCTTTGCTGTCTTTTATTGGTGCTAGCTGGCTAGCCCGTCCCAGGGCTATCCTTTATATATGCCCTCCTATCACTAGGCCGGTGCCCTTTCGTGGTGTTTCTGACCTTACGTTATTCAGTGATCCTGTTCAGTGTTGATCCGGTTTCCTTCTGACCTTGCTCCTGTTCTGCTCCTGTGTACTGATCCAGGCTTTGGCTGACTACCGCTCTCTGTGAACCGACCCAGGCTTTGGCTGACTACCGCTCTCTGTGTACCGATCCAGGCTTTGGCTGACTACAGCTCTCTGTGTACCGACCCTGGATTTGGCTGACTACCGCTCTCTGTGTACCGATCCAGGCTTTAACTGACTTACGCTATCTTGTTGCCCTCGCTATTATTGTCAGTTCTCTCTGATTTGTTGCCTCCGGTTGCGCTAATCTCAGCCTGTAATTATCTGTGGCCTCCGTTAAGCACATCCAGTCAGTGCTATCCGGTTACTAAGCGGTTACTGTTGCCTTCCCACTATACGCTCAGCCTGTGACTATCTGTGGCCTCCGTTAAGCACATCCAGTCAGTGCTATCTGGTCACTAAGCGGTTACTGTTGCCTTCCCACTATATGCTCAGCCTGTGACTATCTGTGGCCTCCGTTAAGCACATCCAGTCAGTGATATCCGGTCACTAAGCGTTACTGTTCCTTCCCACTATACGCTCAGCCTGTGACTATCTGTGGCCTCCGTTAAGCACATCCAGTCTGTGCTATCCGGTCACTAAGCGGTTACCATTGCCTTCCCATTATCGCTCAACCTGTGACCTGGTAGAGCCTCCTCAGTTCCTTGTTGCACCAGATATCAGGCTGCCTTACCCGGTATTCAGTAAGGCCGGTAGAGCCTCCTCAGTTCCTTGTTGCACCAGATATCAGGCTGCCTTACCTGGTATTCGGTAAGGCCGGTAGAGCCTCCTCAGTTCTTTGTTGCACAGATATTAGGCTGCCTTACCTGGTATTCAGTAAGGCCGGTAGAGCCTCCACTGTTCCTTGTTGCATTAGTATTAGGAAGCCTTACCCGGTATTTGATAAGGCCGGTAGAGCCTCACTATTGTATTGCTATTTTGTATGCCCTGTCCTGTGTCAAACTTTATTACTGCTTGTAGAGTTTGGACCAGTGAGGGGCCTTGTGCGCTTTATTCTGCCTAATAAAGCTTTTCTATTTTATCCTAACCAATTGTCTGGGTGTTCAATAAAACCGTGACAGTGAGCCTGACAATCAATATTCAGAAACAATGATCTAATATACATCTATTGCTTTATATTAACAGACTGAATTTGTCTATCAGATTTCTTCTTTAATTTATTTTATAACCATACAGGATGGTTCAATGTTCATTACAGTTGTGATTAGTTTTAATGCTGCTTGCCGGGTTTACTTGAGCACTTAGTATATTCTTGTTGCTTGTTTGTGTCTTTACTATCATTAGGTCATATGTTATCCAGAAAATGAACATATTCAGTGGGAACTGTACCCTTAGCTATAACTGATGTTATATAGACTCTGAGTAAATAATAATAAAATAATATATACTGTAGTTCAAATAATTCAGATGCTAATGAGGATGTCTGTTTATCAGTTTCATCCACTCTAGCGTTCTGGACATCCATTGGTCACAGATACCGGTTCTGTAGTTGCTGGTTTAAATGAAGATAAAGCAATGTTGTCTTACAGTGTCACCCACTGGCAGCATGTACATTGCAAATAGCATGGGGGATCAGATGGATCCATTTGGCACTCTACATGCCAGTGGTACATGCACAGATTGGTGTACTTCTGAGAAACTCTCTGGGACCTAAAAGATAGAAAGGACTTGAACTATTTAAGGACTTCTCCATTCAGTGTTAGTTGAAATAACATGATTCAGTGTGTTGAATAAAGCAGAAAAATAAAGGAGTATTAGTACTGAATAATCATCCCTGTGTTTTGCCATCAGCAGGTCATTCAGTACTAGAACCATTCTGTTGTACTGTCTCCTACATCTTGACTGGAAAGGGGATATTTTATTGACTGAAGATCCAGTTGGGTTGCTACAACCTTTTCAGTTACCCTTGTGGACATCAGTAAATTTGATTATTATTAATGCATGTTATAATTGAATGGGTGTATATACTATTGCAATCAAGAGAAGATAGATCATTAAGGTGAAGCTAACCTTCAGGGGACAGATATAATAAACACATTTTTTGTGAATCATTCTTTGCTTATCATGCCTAGAACAGCTACCTAAGCAAGTACTTGTAAATCAGGTACTATATATTAGTAAGCATAAGGTAACTTTATATAGCTGCAGTGTTAAATGGATAGTAATACTTCGTTTTGACTTTATTTTATTTTGTAGGCATTAAAAAAACATGAAGAATGATATAAGTCTTATCTCTCAAACCTTTATGGTTTAAGAGATATTCACAAGCAAAGTTTCCCCCTCCCGCCCCTTTTTCCTAGTGTAAGCCATCTCTTCTCAGATGTGAGTCTGGTTGTAAGACCAGACTGATAACAGCAGGGGACAATCTTCTTTGTATGAAAAGAATGAAAGCCCTTCCCCCCCCTTGACAAGTTTTTCAGCGTTTTCCCTTATCTTAATTGAAGATTGTCCCTCTCTGCAGTGTACCTGGGCACCTCCCTTCTGATTTGGCTGAACGAGGGGGGGATACTTTGCTTGTGAATATCTCTTAAACCATAAAGGTTTGAGAGATAATACTTATATCGTTCTTCATGTTTTTTTAATGCCTACAAAATAAAATAAAGATAAAACGAAGTATTACTATCCCTTTAAGCTTGAAAAAACAGGTTTCTTTTTTATAGAAGAACATGGTCCATGTAGTCTTTATTGGGCAGGCCTGAGGGAAACTGTTCTGGGTGGAGACTTGTAGAGTAGTTATTTATATAATGTCTATATGAATGCCACCACTTGACTAACATTTTGTTACATCTTCTTCTGTGGCCTGGTGCAGTAACATTGGAAGAAATGACCACCTACCTCACAGAAAGTAAGTCTTTTTTTATAATAAAAGAAGACATTCTTTGTGATTTTTGACTAAGGAGTACCTCCTTCAACTAATATATTCCAAACAGATCTAAAGAGGAATGCTGCAAATAATATACTACTAGATAGAGCTGGAAGCTGTGTCAGCACATAGTTACCCCTTGTTCCCCTATATATAATCCTCCAATTCCAACAACTTTCTCAAAGAAAGGAAGGCCTAAGATAGGTCTATTATTAGCTATGTACTGTTGGTCTGATGACTACTTCCTTTAGCAACGCTGGAAGGATACCTGTTTGCATTGAGCAATGAGCAATTTTGGTGAATACACGGCCAGTTTGGTCTATACAGCCTGATAAAAGATGGATAGGGCCAGGGTCCACTTTTCAGGTAGTGGGAAGCAACCCTTGTATTATTCTCACAATATCTTCTTCCTCAACAAGAGTAAAGCTTGTCCAGTAGGTTAGAAGACCAATGTTCAAAGTCCAATTTCACTTGAAATAATTTGATTGCTGTTTTGGGATTTCATCACATATGTTAGACACATGGGAGAAGGTTCCATTGATTGTAGACATGCTGGTGTTCAAAACCTTTCTACTGTGTGGAACAGCCAATATGGTTTGTTGCTGTCCTCACTTAATTTGACATGAACTGTGCATTCTTTTTCAGAGTGATGTCACTCTAGTATTTTTTAATCTGGTTAGCCAGTTTAATATTGTCTTTCCTTGTCAAAGTGTTCTTTGCCTACGTCCCCTCTTTTTAATCTCACTCACGACTTGTCATGGTTTGTTTTGACTCTCAGACACAGAGTAAGATAAAAATCAAACTTTACTGAAAAGTTTAATGGGAACCCTCACGGGTCCTAATCATACACGTACATCACATATACACAATGGGTACAAACAGTAGTTATTGCAAGATATACAAGGGAGGCTCTACCGGCCTTGCCAATATACCGGGCAAGGCAGCCTAAAGGGTTACACAACAATCTGAATGTGGCTCTACCGGCCTTGCCAATATACCGGGCAAGGCAGCCTGGAGGTTTACACGATGAACAGATTGTAGATTTACCGGCCTTGCCAATATACCGGGCAAGGCAGCCTGGAGGTTTACACGACAAGCTGGTTGTGGCTCTACCGGCCTTGCCAAATTACCGGGCAAGGCAGCCAAGTGGACAGAGGAACAGCTCCACTAATGCTGCATAGATGGAGCAACAGCATAAGATGGAACAGTGGAGCAAACCAGTCTCCGAACCAAGGAGACCCAACCGGTTAGCAACGCAGACAGCAACAACTGGTGGATGTACAGTAACCCAGTGCCATATATAGAAGAACAGTATAGCCCACCCAGTTCTACACAACAGATTAGCAACCGGTGGATGTGGAGCAAACCAGCAAAGCGTACTGGGCAAACAAGTGCTTAACCGGCTCTATACAGTGGAATCAGCAGCCGGTGGAAGATGGAATAAAGCTGCACTGATGCTGGTCAACAATAGCGCTCACACGGCACTAAACAAGTGGAATCAGCAGCCGGTGCATGGTGGAGTAAACCAGTACTGTGTACTGGATAAACAAAATGCCCAACCGGTACTAAACAAGCGGAAGTAGCTACCGGTGAATCGGAGTAAACCAGTACTTCGTACTGGATAAGCGTATGCCCAGCCGGTTCTATACAAGCAAATAAGCAACCGGTGAGAAGGGAGTAAACCAGTACCGCGTACTGGATAAGTGAATGCCCAACCGGTTCTATACAAGCAAATCAGCAACCGGGGAGATTGGAGAAAACCAGTACCGCGTACTGGATAAGCGAATGCCCAGCCGGTTCTATACAAGCAGATCAGCAACCGGTGAGAGTGGAGTAAACCAGTACCACGTACTGGATAAACGAAAGCCCAACCGGTTCTATACAAGCAAATCAGCAACCGGTGAGATTGGAGAGTACAGATATCAGAATGTCGCCATAGCGACTTCAGCAGCCAAACGGATAACCAGCAGCAGCAACAGCAGACAAGCCAGGACCACACAGGAACGATAGCACTGCCAACCGGGTCAGGAACGGAACAGGAACACAGCAGCACGGGATCAGGAACGGAAACAGGAACGACAGCACCGCCAATTGGGTCAGGAATGGAGCAGGAACAATGAAGGAGAGACACTGCCTACAGGAGGAACGCTGGTACTGGTAGCAAGCGAACAGGCCCAGGGAACTGGTACAAGGCAGGTGACTGCTGACATAGAGACACCACGAAAGGGCAACCAAAGGGTGCCTCAGCCCAGTCTATAAAGGCAATCCTGGGCAGGCAAAAGACAGGTGGCCAATGGAGAGTACACACACCTGACTGACAGCACAAGTAAGCAATCACGGGCATCGTGATACTACTATGAAACCAGGGTGCTTGATAGTTCTTGGTTTGATGTATTGTGCAAACTGATACAATGGAGCCCAATGCCTTTGTCACAATCTTATTATAGTGATGACCAGAGAACATGGATCATTGCATAATCCCAGTATATCTGTAAAATCCTGTTTTGAAATTAGGTATTGTGGCTTAATGGGTATGTAGTCATCTCTAAGATTTATCCAGAAATTAAGCGTGCAAGTAAAAAATATAGGAAAACAGTCCCCTAATAACTGTTAAACAAAAAAATGTAAATTTTATTAAAATAATCATACATGTAAATATTTATGAATCTTCATATCTCTGTTGGGACTCCTCAGGAGAATATCTCACTCCAGATGCTAGAGACTCACAGGAATATGTGTATAACGTTGCATACTCACATCTGTCACCGCACAGAGTTATACTCTACTGTGCCGCATGCGTGTATTCCCAAACCCTACACACAGAAAATTCCAAAGTGATAGGCCCACATCTAGTGTGAGTTAATCTAAAATAGTCTCCAAACAGAGATATATATGGCTATATGTATTTCACACAATCAATAAAATTCCGGACACCAGTAAATATACCTTATATGATATGTACACGCTAATAAAAAATTAATGAGATCAAGGAACAGGTCCCCAAACCCCAATATGAAAATGGGATATGTGATCCGCCCCATGCTCTCATTTATTAAAACAAGATGACTAATACATCAATAATCCCCCAAAAACCAAATCCCAAACCCTAAATGACGCAAAGAAATAAAAAATATATATATATATATATGTTCAAATCCGAAATATAAATACAGACTGATCATCAGTTTAAGCCCTGTATACTGTATGACCTATAATCCCACCACAGATCACACGTCTGTATAGGAAAAATAGCATCAGCAAACATCCCATAAAGGGTTAATCTGCCTGATCAAATATACATCCTATGGCCCCAGATAACCACTAACAGAGTAACTAGAAAGCCCTAACAGCTCCGGTGTAACTGTAACGGATACCGCTGCCACCCAGCCTTGGGTGACTCCGTTAGTCGCCGCTTCCCTCGCTCTGGAACAGGAAAACTCCACCAGCTTCTCCCAAGGTATCCCAATCGCCAGGCAGGACTAGTGTCAGGATAACAAGAACTCTCCCAGCATACCAGCAGCTTAACCTCACCAGACAACACTTGTGTAGGTTAAAACAAGAACTGCTTTATTTGGACACAAACAAGGTTTTTATACAGGTTTGTGATCACAGTCAACCAATAGCAAATAAGATTCACAACACCACCAGTCTTGCTGAGACTTAAATACATTAATACACAATAGAATACAAAACACACAGCCCTCTATCAGGTCTGCTCAGGTAATTACATCAGTGACTGACATAATACAATCCGTTTCACAAACCAACAAATGGAACCACATAACCCCAGGAAACCTACTTTGCATTTAAACAATAGCACAGCACACAATGGGTGAGGCAATAGGACATTTGACTCCCAGTCTCCAGATACTGTCCCAGGTAGTCACTGACCCACCCCCAATACATAATAGGGTCTCAGGCCTAGTGCCACCCTGGAGTCTGGCTGACACCCTTCTCCATTTTGTAGTTTGGCCCATGATTCTGTATGGCCAAATGGCCGCTTCCAGTCCAGGCCCAGTGGTTCCTGTGACATTTCTCCCCCTTGTCCACCTCCGACAGCCACAGCATGATCCACACGGGTCATCTCGCTGCTGTCTGGAGTGGACACATAGTCTGCTAGTGCAATGTCCGCACAGTACTTGTCCCCAGCCAGCCCCTATAGTCCTGGGGTCTGTCCAGCTTTGCACCCTGCACCTCCAGGTACAGGGTGACTTAGACATAAGATGCCTTGAGCCGGAGAGGCCATCCAGCCCAGGATCCGGTACACAGGAGTCTCTGACCCAGTAAAAACCCCTGCCCAAACAACAGTGCCCTCCCAGTCAGCACATTACCGGAATCTCCGCTGCTGGCTGAGGATGATGAGAGTGGGTGGTAGAGTTGCTCTGGATACTGGGGTGAGAGTACACAACACTCCATCTCCTCCTGGATCTCGCTCTGCTGTAGGGTAGTGGTGCAGCCAGCACCCACTCCCTGGGGCAATTGCTCAGATGGACAGAGGCCAGCGGCGCTCTGCCCTGTTGCCAGCTCTTCCGCTGGGTATCTTTCTCCTGGTGGCACCTTGGGTGCTTTAACCTGCCGCTGGGAAGAGAGGTTAACTACCTCCCCTCTGAAAACACAAATCTCCTGCTGGGAAGGGAGGACTGCAACCTCCACTCCCAAGACCAGGCACAGCTGCTGCTGTGAGGGACTGACTGCACCATCCCTTGGAACACTGCACCTTGATGCTGGGACATCCTTAAAGGAAGGTGTAGCAGCAGCCATAGCTTCACCTGCTACCTGCTGACCTGACTGTAACAGCTCACTGGAGTCAGTCTCAATGAAAGGGGTAGCGGTGGCCGTAGCTTCACCTGCTACCGGATGACCAGACTGTAACAGGTTGCTGGGGTCAGCCGTAGGAAGAGTCCACCCTCCTGCTTGCAGGGTGCCCGTGGCGGCCGCAGTCTCATTCATGGCACCCTCAGTGTCCATACAAATCTGCCGCTGGGGAGAGAGATCAACTACCTCCGCTCCCTGTACCTCCGTCAGCCGCTGAGGAGTGACGTCAACTGCATCCCTTCCTAGAACCCAGCTCCTTACCCCTGAAACAGTCTTAAGTGAAGGGGTAGCGGCGGCCGTAGTCTCACCTGCTACCCACTGACCAGACCATAACAGGTCGCTGGGGTCAGCCTCAGGAAGGGTCCACTCTTCCACTGGTAGGGTGCTTGTGGTGACCGCAATCTCATCCACGCCCCCCCCAGTTGCACACGCCATCTGCCGCTGGGGAGAGGGGTCGTCTCCCTCCTCTCCCTGTAACACAAACACCCACTGGGGAGTGATGCCAACCTCATCCACTCCCAACATCCAGCTCAAGGCAGTGGGGGCCTCCATAAGGAAAGGGGTAGCGGCGGCCGTAGCTTCGCCTGCTACCCGCTGACTAGACCATGCCAGGTTGCTGGAGTCAGCCTTAGGGAGGGCCGGGGGTGCCCCCTCTTCCACTTGTAGAGTGCTTGCGGCGACCATAGTCTCCTCCGCGGCACCTTCAACATCCATACAAAGTTGCTGTGGGGGATAGGTGTGAGTCACCTCTTCCTGGAGATTCCGACACTCAATCTCCAGTCCCCACTCCTGGGTTACAAGATCCTCCAGCTCTCTCCATACTTCAGGTATTTCTGACACACCCAGCTGCACGGCTCGCCTGTCACGGATCTCCCAGAACCGGCTTTCACTGCGACTGCCAAAGTCCGACTCCTCAGCCCTGGCATGCCACAACGAGCTGGGACCCCTGTAGGAGAAGCCGCGGCACGGGAGAGGAGTTTTGGGGAACTCGAACCATTCAAATCCTGTCCTCTCGCAGAAAGCGCCATACTGGAGATCCAGGAAAATAACATCTTCAATCCAGGATGCCAGTACCTCGCTTGCCCTGCGGTCCGGACTCGGCCCGAGGATGCAGGAGCTCCACTGCTGTCTCTCCCTCTCATGCCTCTCTGCATAAGGGATGAAGCCCTTGGAGGAGAAGGAGTATCCCTCTGTCTCTAGTGTGGCCCGCCGTTGTTCATAGCTGGATAGGGCTTGGCAAAGCATAGCCTCTGTCTCAGTCTCTGACATGCTGGAGCCTGCCGGTGGAGAGCTGCTGCTTCGGTCTGGTGAGTCAGCCGTTGCTTCCACTGCTCCCCTACACTGTTGCTGAGCTGTGGAGACCGGGGTCAAGCCAGGTGGCTATATCTCCCCCTGGATGCTGGTCTCCCTGCGCCTCTGAGACCGGGGTCAAGCCAGGTGGCTATATCTCCCCCTGGATACTGGTCTCAGTTTCATTCCTTGGCTTTATCAGTTTCAGGCGAAACGATCCTGGTGGTGCTGACATGTATGTTCCAAAAAACCAACTGGGAAGCATCCCACCGCTGCCAACCAATGTATCGGATAACGCTGCCACCCAGCCTTGGGTGACTCCGTTAGTCGCCGCTTCCCTCGCTCTGGAACAGGAAAACTCCACCAGCTTCTCCCAAGGTATCCCAATCGCCAGGCAGGACTAGTGTCAGGATAACAAGAACTCTCCCAGCATACCAGCAGCTTAACCTCACCAGACAACACTTGTGTAGGTTAAAACAAGAACTGCTTTATTTGGACACAAACAAGGTTTATATACAGGTTTGTGATCACAGTCAACCAATAGCAAATAAGATTCACAACACCACCAGTCTTGCTGAGACTTAAATACATTAACACACAATAGAATACAAAACACACAGCCCTCTATCAGGTCTGCTCAGGTAATTACATCAGTGACTGACATAATACAATCCGTTTCACAAACCAACAAATGGAACCACATAACCCCAGGAAACCTACTTTGCATTTAAACAATAACACAGCACACAATGGGTGAGGCAATAGGACATTTGACTCCCAGTCTCCAGATACTGTCCCAGGTAGTCACTGCCCCACCCACAATACATAATAGGGTCTCAGGCCTAGTGCCACCCTGGAGTCTGGCTGACACCCTTCTCCATTTTGTAGTTTGGCCCATGATTCTGTATGGCCAAATGGCCGCTTCCAGTCCAGGCCCAGTGGTTCCTGTGACAGTAACTATGAGCGGAAAAACATAAAGTCAGTACACTATGGCAGTTGGCTGTGACTCTAATATGCTTCAAACAACAAGATGATACATTGATTCAATTATCACTGTTCCATCTGTATATTATGTTGCACAATGATTAGTCACATTTTGCTTATACGTAAAGGAAAAAACTCAAGGTTATATTGTAACTCTTCCTTGTTGTATAAACATTCATAAGAGAACTCAAGGTTCCGAAGATCTTTGTATCCACCTTAGCAATCCGATAACCTGGCCTTGTTCTCACCACACCTGTTCAATTAACAGGCTGCTGGAATTCGATCACCCTTTAAGGATTTAAAACTTGGATTGCTCTTTTGCGTCCTCACGGCTCTTGTAGAGGTTCTATAAAACAACTGGTTCAGTGGGCTAATTCCTCTCACCACTTCTCCATCACTTCTCTGTGACCTCAGCTGTGTTCCTCAGTGTTCTTGGCGTTCATTCTATTTCCATATTACAGGTGGTACATGCCTTCTTCTTGGTTCTCCTATTTAATAGCTAGAATGCTGCTTAAAGGGATAGTAATACTTCGTTTTAACTTTATTTTATTTTGTAGGCATTAAAAAAACATGAAGAATGATATAAGTCTTATCTCTCAAACCTTTATGGTTTAAGAGATATTCACAAGCAAAGTTTCCCCCTCCCGCCCCTTTTTCCCTCTCTGCAGTCTACCTGGTCACCTCCCTTCTGATCTGGCTAAACGGGGGGGGGGGGGATACTTTGCTTGTGAATATCTCTTAAACCATAAAGGTTTGAGAGATAAGACTTATATCGTTCTTCATGTTTTTTTAATGCCTACAAAACAAAATAAAGATAAAATGAAGTATTACTATCCCTTTAACTGCGAGAGCTGCCAGAAGTGAGAGAGGTATGCTTTATAACTGACATAGACATGGGCCCCCACATAGTTGTCTGCATGGTCTGTTATGCACAATCCAACACGTTTCAAAGTCTATACTGGCTTCTTCCTCAGGGAATGCAATGTAACAATGGCACAGCAATGTAACAATATAGGCACAATGGGTACGTGCCTAGCAGCATACAAAACTGCTTTGTCAGCCAATGTAGCCTATAACAAACAATGAAAAAGGTAAAAAAAAATAATAATCTTTTTTCCTTTTATTTATTTATTTTTTTTCTTTTTCATTGTGCCTATATTGTTTTTAGCAAATCTTTTTTGTACGGGATTAGAACGGCTACTTTATTTTTATTTATAGAGACAAAGAAATGTGAGGAGCACCCATCAAGCACGAAAAAGATAAAGTGTCTTGTTCTAGGCATAGTAGCCTCTCAATGGTGCTACAACTCACTTTTTTCACTCCCATGTGCCATTGCAGAGAGGAAATCTCCATATCTATATCAGACTGGTCCTGCCCACAGACAGTCCAGCTCCGAAATGTCAGGCAAATCCTCTCCGCACAAGAGAAACAGCATAACCACAGACTTACGTTTCGGCCTATGTGGGCCTTGTCAGTGTGGTGCAGCCGAATCCCTCTAGGCACATAGAAACAAGGGCCCATGCCTGGGATGCCCTTATACTTAGAGAGACAAAGAAATGTGAGGACCACCCATCAAGCACGAAAAAGATAAAGTGTCTTGTTCTAGGCATGGTAGCCTATCAATGGTGCTTCAACTCACGTTTTTCAGTTCCATGTGCCATTGCAGAGAGGAAATCTCCATATCCATATCCATATCAGACTGGTCCTCCCCATATACAGTCCAGCTCTGAAATGTCAGGCAAATCCTCTCCGCATGAAAGAAATAGCATAACCACAGACGTACTTTTCGGCCTATGTGGGCCTCGTCAGTGTGGTGCAGCGGAATCCCTCTAGGCACATGGAAGCAAGGGACTGTCTGAGGGCGGTATCAGTCTGATGTGAATATGGAAACTTCCTCTCTGCAATGGCACATGGGAGTAAAAAACGTGACTTGTAGCACCACTGAGGGGGTCACTATGCCCAAGAACAAGACACTTTATCTTGTTCGTTCTCGATGGGTGCTCGTCACAACATTTGTTTCTTTATTTTTATTTATATTGTTATTTTTGTTTTTTTCTTTATTTATTTTATCCTTTGAACATCACTGTACTTCTTTCCTTAGTAGCTTTATGTCCAGGTCTTCTTTACGTGAAATACTTTTGATGTTTTGAATCTCATTAACCGTTATTGCCTCTGTATTGCCTCCATGTGTGTCAGTAAGATGCCTGGCTATAGGTTTCTTTCTTATATTGTGAATATCACCATGAAGTCTATTATTCCACATATGAACTCTCTTTTTGACATTACAAAATACCCTCACTGTATTAAACTCTACCACTTTTGCTGGTAGGCTATTCCACTTTTCTACCACCTTTGGTGAATACAAGACCAATTTGATCTATACAGCCTGATAAAAGATGGATAGGGCCAGGGTCTACTTTTTTTTTTTTGTCAACCAGTCTGGCCTCTAACAAATAATGAAAATGGAAAAAAAAAAAATATATAAATATATATATATATAATGGATACTGCTTAAGCGGGGTGGTGAAAATCATATCCCCAACGCTTGAATAACATATAAGTGTTGCATTCAGCCACTTATTTTGTGAGTTGATCTCTTATGGTGATGGTGGGTGTCCTTACCAACTGAAGGTTTTACACTAGGAGCACCTCCTGTCTGTCTTCTTCTTTCTGCTAAGTTGTGAAGTACACTTTTCTTAGACTTAGAGGCCCTCACAGTTAGGCCACATTCTAGATTTCACTTGCTCATTGGTATCAGTAGTAATTTATTGAATGGAGTTATTTTTTTGCCAAGTCTATTGTTCTATGCCCAGCATTCTGACATCAGTCGTATTGCTTATTGCCCTACACATTTTGCCATGAGTGGATTTGTCAAGCACTGCAAATAGTGAAAAATCACCCACTACCACTCAATTGATATACTCTGATTCAATAGTGGTTGTGGTTAAATTTGAATTTTAGCAGCCAATCACTACATGATATGAGTATGCCTCATCACACTTGTTCATGTCAATTGGTTGAAGGCAGGATTGCTTTCAACTTGGTGTATACGTTAACCATTTAGGTGCACTAATGATAATGTGCAATGGATTTGTGCCACAAGATATACCAGATGAAGCAAGAAATGGTAAATACCATGAATCGACATATACTATACCACACATGTCCTTATGGTTAACCCTACCTATACCTTACAGTATTGTGTATAAGTTATTGAGATTGAACACTTACCAGTGCCTCATGTAAAAGTGTGCATTTTCTTATAGTATGTATACCTAGTAAGCTGATTATGAGATAGATGTAGATAGCCGGTGAGTTGTAGATATGATGATATGCACAGTCAGTGATAGTATAAGTAATTCTAAAAGGTAATCCTGTTAAATTTGCATGAAGCACATATGAATATGATATATAGATGTTAAAGAGTCATATGCATTATTGGATATGAAAAAATTGTGGAAAAGGAGTTCCATATATATATAAATATATATATAGATAGATATCTTGGTGGTCCCTTATATCAGCATAATGTTGATGGACTATATATCTCTATGCTTAGATGAGGGGACTGAAGGTGAACCCCTCATTGAGACCCATGGGACTCAGAGTGCCTAACCTAGATATCCACTGTAGTTCTTTTCTTAGTAGCTGTACGTCCAGGTCTCCTTACGTGAAGTACTTTTGATGTTTTGTATCCCCTTAAACTTTATTGCCTCCATGTGTCAAGTCACATGCCTGGCTATAGGTTTTTTCTCTATTATTATGAATATCACCTAGATGTTCTAATATTCTACATCTGATCTCTCTTTTTGACATTACAAAAATCCCTCACTGTATTAAACTCTATCACTTCTACTAATAGGCTATTCCAATGTTCTACCACTCTCTCAGTGAAGTAAAACATTATTACATTACATCTAAGCCTCTGTCCTTCTAGTTTTATACGATGACCTATTGTCCTAACATGTCTACTCCTTTGAAATGTACATCCGTCCTGTTTGTTGAATTCCTTTATGTATCAGAAAGTTTCGATCATATCCCACCCCCCTCTCTCTCTTCTTTCCTCAAAGCTATATTTGTTCAGATCCTTTAGTTTATCCTGAAAACCATTCACCATTTTAGTAGTCCTTCTCTGAATTCTCTCCAGAATATATATATATATATATATATATATATATATATATATATATATATATATATATATATATATATATATATATATATCCTTCTGGACATGGGGTCCCCAGTACTGTCCTCAGTACTATACACAATACTCTGGGTGAGGTCTAACCAGACCACTTCCCTCTTTCTGTTACCAATGTCTCTAGTCATACAACCCAGCACCCTTCTTAAATTCCCGAATGCTTTGTTACATTGCTTGCCTACCTTTACATCATCAGAAATAATTACTCACAAGTTCCTTCCCTCTCTGTCAGCAGAGTACCCATAATACTATATTGTGTCTTTGGATTTTTACATCCCAAGTGCATTATTTTACTTTTAGCCACATTAAACTGCAGCTGCCATACTCTCGTCCATTCTTCTTCAATTACCAAAATCATTCAATATTTGGCTTATTCCCCCAGGAATGTCTACCCTGTTGCAGAACTTTGTATAATTTGCAAAGGCATACCTTACCTTGAAGACCTTTTGCAATATCACTAATAAAAATATTAAAAATAATGAGCCCTAGTATGGATCTCTGATTTAATTCACTAGTAACATGACCTTCCTCTGAATATTCTCCATTAACTACAACCCTCTGCTCCTCTCACCCAGCCATTGCCCTGTCCATTTAACTGTTTTTGCATCTATATCCAAACGCTTCAATTAATTAATAAGTCTTCTATGAGGGACATTGTCAAATGCCTTACTGAAATCTAGATAAGTTATATCTACTGTTCCCCCTGTCCCCCCCACCTTTGGCATGTTGTTGTAGTTACTAGTCTTACTTCCCCCTCTTTCCCCAGTACAACCCGGTAGAGTTTATCTTACTTGAATTGTCATAGGGGCTCCATGACATTGCAAAATTTCAAAATCTATGATGCAGTAGCAGGACTGAAAAGTCAACAGAGTGGTACTTTATGATGAAAGAGCAATCCTGCCAATGAGCATCAGCAAACTGTGGCTACCGCTCTATCATCCTAAAATCAAACTGCTAGCAAAATAATACTAGCAACAATACTAATTTATGTATAGAAAAACCAAGCACTCTATACCTTGGTGAGCTGTCCAAACCCATCGGGCCAAGAGTTTTCTTTATACGTATCAAGAGGATATGTATGTAATGGACTCCTGTCTCCATGGCGAAATACCTGCAAAAAATAGAATGCAACTGAAAAATTATACTTGCATATATCTAAGTGGTGTTCATAAATTAAAGTTATGCACAGTTCTTCTAGGGCTTTAAGCAGAATTCAAAAGATTAGCAATTCTGGAGCAAACCAACTGCATCACAGAGGGGGGTATGAAAATTCATGCTGATCTCCAAACTATTGAATCACAATGTTCTGGAGTCCTCTATATCATTCAAGGGGGTAATCCTTGAATGTTAGAGAGATGTCCAGAACATTGTGAATCAATAGTTCTGAGACCTCTTTAGCATTCAAGGCAGAGAAGGACAAAGTAAGGACCTTGGGTGCAATTTGCTTTGCTTCCTGTGTCTGGTTGGCAATACACATACAGCAGTACTGTTTTACAGAGTGAATATCACATCTAAATTTCTCTGCAAAGAAGAGCAAAACATTGTATCACAAGGCACAACAATGATACAATGGGCCTTAAGTATAACAGCAAACTGGAACAAGTCTGGGAAAATCTCATTGCTACATAGATGAGACATAAACTTCAATTGTATTCCCACTGAATTCAATGTAGCTTTTTAAACTCTTGAATGCTAGAGAGGTTTCCAGTGCAATTTATCTTTTTATAATGAACTTTATGGGAAAGATTAAATCACTGAATATGAATAGCACATAATACAATCAGCACTACCTGACAAGAAGAAGAAGAAAAAAAAAAATATATATATATATACCAAGCCTCAGCAGCAAGCCAGTAAAACCAACCTCATGCTGATGAGTTGTATTAACAATGGAAAGCCTGTCCATGAATGGTTCACTGGTTTTGCATCTCTTCCTGAGTTTTGTCTTAAAGCTGTTGCTCAGCATACACATACTCTAAGGAATCCATGTATAAAGTGGAATCTGAGGCAAAAAGGTCTTTGTTGAACTTAGTTGCATATGCCTACCCAGAATTCCTTGCAGTAGTAACAAAACTGCAAATGTGAGATTTCTGAGGGAAAAGCAAGTCTTATGGCTTGCCTGGTGTGTCAAATTTTTGTTTAACATTGTATCTACCACCCTATGTATATATATATATTTTTTTTTTTTTTTTTTTCCTTTTTTAATAAAATAATACTGCTTTGTTTAAGTTTTTTCTCTCTTTTGGTGTAGAGATGAATGGGGTATTGGCATCAAGTAATCAGTTTGTTCTTCAGTTTAAAACAACTTGAAGTAGTAGTACTCATCAATACCTGCTAAATTCTGGCTAATATTTATGCACAAAAGCAGTTTTTATACATTTGAATAAACTCCAGGCATACCGTCAGTATAACTCACAAGACTGCAAGACACGACCATATGAGAAACATCTCCAGAAATGAAGAAAACAGATGTGCTCTTGGCAGGATAGTATAAACAAAGAACAAATGAATACATTCTTAAAGGGATAGTAATGTTTCATGATAAAAGCAGCTCTAATTAATCATCATAGTATTTGGACTTTGGAGAGTGTTATTTCAATTCTGTCAGAGTTGTAGTTCATGAGTAATTCAATGACAAAGTATCCCCCTCCCACCCGTTTTACTGATGTAACACTGCTCAGCCAGATCAGAAGGGAAGTGCCCAGGTAGACTGCAGAGAGGAACAATCTTCAATTAAGATAAGGGAAAAACCTGAAAAGCTTGTCAAGGGGGGCAGGGCTTTCACTGTTTTCATAGGAATAAGAGTGTCCCCTTCTGTTATCTGTCTGGTCTATAGACTGCATTCCACATCTGAGAAGAGATGGCTTACACTAGGTAAAAGGGGCGGGAGGGGGAAACTTTGCTTGTGAATATCTCATAAACCATAAAGGTTTGAGAGATAAGACTTATATCATTCTTCATGTTTTTTTAATGCCTACAAAATAAAATAAAGTTAAAACGAAGTATTACTATCCCTTTAAAGGGAACTGTTGAAGTCAACAAGATCTGGAAGTCAAGAAAAATCTCCAATAAAACCCCCAAATCACTGCAAAGGACCTGTAGAAATGTTTTGCTGGAACAAGAATAGTGGTACACCAGTCCACTGTGGAGCATTGCTTGAACAAACATGATCTGTATTGAAGAGTCATCAGACACAAACACAAATGTCAAGTTTAAAGTGGAATCTTCACCCTATATCAAGTCCCCCACAATCATTGCTCATATTGCGATTAGCTTCCTAACAGTGATATTATCCAGCGCAGGTACCACAATCTTTATCAATCCTTCTTTTTTCTCAGACTGACGGCCAGGCTTCTTCCTGTAGAGCTGTCTGCGTGACTTCCATCAATCCCTTCCGGTGCCTTAAGGCACAGTGCAATACCTCCTAGAGGAGACTGGGACGGACAGTTCAGACTTGCAGACTTCTCTAATACAAGATGTCTTCGTGCATGCCTGGCCACCAGTCTCAGAACAAGGAGGATTACTTCAGCTTGTGGTACTTGTGCCAGATAATATCACTGTTAGGAAGCTAATCACAATATGCTTAATGATTGTGGGGGACTTGATATAGAGTGAACGTTTTGCTTTAAAGGGATAGTGATACTTTTATTTTGTAGGCATTAAAAAAACATGAAGAACGATATAAGTCTTATCTCTCAAACCTTTATGGTTTGAGAGATATTCACAAGCAAAGTTTCCCCTCCCACCCCTTTTACCTAGTGTAAGCCATCTCTTCTCAGATGTGGAATACAGTCCATAGACCAGACAGATAACAGAAGGGGACAATCATCTTCCTATGAGAACAATGAATGCACTGCCCCCCTTGACAAGTTTTTCAGGTTTTTCCCTTATCTTAATTGAAGATTGTCCCTCTCTGCAATCTACCTGGGCACCTCCCTTCTGATCTGGCTAAACAGTGTTACATCAGTAAAAGGGGTGGGAAGGAGATATTTTGTCACTGAATTACTCTTGAACTGCAACTCTGACAGAATTAAAATAACGATCTCCAAAGTCCGAATACTATGATGATTAATTAGAGCTGCTGTTATCATAAAACATTAATATCCCTTTAAGTTTGTTCACTGTAGAGGCTGTGTCTATTTCTTTTCACTTAGAAAATCAACAAAACATGTAATTTGGCCAGTGTTGTCCAAACGTTTGCATATCACTGTATAGCTTCTATACACAACAACACCACACTGTAAATAGAAGGGGTGCAGATGATACAATTGTGATGGGCTGGCATATAAGAACTGGTCGAATAAAATTCTGCAAACGTAGAATTAAAGTACTAATTGCACATTCAGTGGTACACAGGTGTACATGTATCCAGTTTATTCATGATAGTTATCCTCCCTTTGACCTCAAATTCAGTAGTGTCTAAAAACACATTGATATAATCAAAATGTCAGTTGAATACTCAATTATCTTTAAGAAATGCAAGCCTATTAAAAAAAATCTAAACAGAGTAAAAAAGATTTAAAAAAAAAAATTGTAATTATAAAAAAATCAGTAGGAATTGGTAAAGCAGTACATTATCTTTTCATACCTGGACAACCTGTCACCTACTGTCTTTGGGTTAGTGAAACATAGGAGTGGATGATAATGTTTTGATAATCTTTTGGTGATATTCCAAAAGGCTATTGGATTTTTTTTTCAAGTAATATTACCTACAGTTTCGTTAATAATTGTGTAACCACTAACCTAACGAAAACTGTATGAACCTGTAGTACAAGTTCTGCATATGAGCTTTACTTGTTCAACTACAATATAAGCAGGTATTCTACTGATAAACAAATGTCGGCACAATGCTATAATGAAGTTCTGATTCTTAAAGGGATAGTAATACTTCGTTTTATCTTTATTTTATTTTGTAGGCATTAAAAAAACATGAAGAACGATATAAGTCTTATCTCTCAGACCTTTATGGTTTGAGAGATATTCACAAGCAAAGTTTCCCCTCCCGCTCCTTTTACCTAGTGTAAGCCATCTCTTCTCAGATGTGGAATCTGGTTGTAAGACTAGACAGATAACAGAAGGGGACAATCTTCTTCCTATGAAAACAATGAAGGTCCTGCCCCCCTTGACAAGTTTTTCTGGTTTTTCCCTTATCTGAATTGAAGATTGTGTCTCTCTGCAGTCTACCTGGGCACCTCCCTTCTGATCTGACTGAACAGTGTTACATCAGTAAAAGGGGCGGGAGGGGGATACTTTGTCATTGAATTACTCTTGAACTACAACGTTGACAGAATTGAAATAACACTCTCCAAAGTCCAAATACTATGATGATTAATTAGAGCTGCTTTTATTATGAAACATTACTATCCCTTTAAGTAGAGCTTTATTCTATCTAATCATTGGATTATTTCTTTCCATAGTTTTTTTAGTACCAATCTTGGGCTGGATTCAAATGCAGGTGCTAATTTTATCTCTGCTTTTATCCCCATAGACTTCAATAGGAACATTTTTGATAAAATGGGAGGTAGCATTTATCTCCTGCATTTGAATCCAGACCCTTATGTTTTACATCCCTTCCATAGATCATTTGCTACCCTTTAACATGACAGATCTGACTCCCACTTTAGTAAATCTGGAACAAAAGAAAAATCCTCTTTGAGATTTATAGGGTTTTTTAACCATATGGTTCAACTGTTTTGTACTAGGTTTACCAAACTTCTCTTTAGTACATATACCTCACAATGTGCTATGTACTAATTTTCAAAATTAGTCAAACTGGAAATTTAATTATCTTGGTGACAAATACGTCAATGTGGCTTGTTTGCATATTTTGAAGAAGGAAAATAGGTGGAAAAACAAATATAAACGATCCTTTGCTTAACCCCCTCAAGGACCGGCCATGCACTCTGCGGCCATCACTTAAGGACCAGGGACCATTTTTTTTTCAGAATCTGATTCTGGACTCCCCAAATGGTGTACAGCCATGCAGGGAGCCTGGAATTCCATGACGGTCCAGGACCGTCATGGATCCTTAAGTGAAAGCAAGCCATGATGGTCCTGGACCATCATGGGTCCTTAAGGGGTTAAAAGCTTTTTTTTTTTTTTTTTCTTTTGTTTTTCAAACACATATTTCATCTATTCTAGCCTGGATACTTATATCCCTTCCCTTACTGGCTAAAATCACATCATACACTGAGTCACGATCTAAAAGTTAAAGGGATAGTAATACTTTATTATTACTATCCCTCGTATTGTAGGTGTTTGCAAACTAAGTTAAAAGCCCCCAGGTTCATCTCTCAAACCTTTATGATCTGAGAGATAACTGAAGGCAAAGTTCACCTCCTCCCTCCCCCTTCCCTGAAGTCCTTCCCTTTAAACCCTTAGTGGATCATTTTGAATAGAAAACTAGAAAAAAAGTTATTGCACATATCTTATTTTGAAAATAAAATTACTTTTGCCCTTAATAAATATTGTCTACATCAGGGGGCAGCCAACCCTGTTCTCAAGAGCTACTAACAGTGCATGTTTATTCATATAGTAGCACAAATGTACGCAACACTTTACAACTTAAGAGTTTGCACAATACAGGGTTACAAGTGCTTGGCAAAGTGAAACACTGGAGTCCCTGATTGAAAGATTACAATCTAAAGTGTTAAAGGGAGGCACACAGAGTACATAAACCTTAAAGTGTTAGTAATGTCCAAAAAAAGTTTTTTTTTGCATTTAGAAGAGCTTAAAAAGCTGAGCTAAATGCAAAAAAAACAACAACGTATCTCTCAAACCGCTATGGTTTAAGAGATACAGGCGTTTAAAGTTTGATCTCTCCTACTGACAGCGATCTTGTTACTTACAAGGAATCTCTTCATTGGAATGGTCTAAAATGTGTGCCTGGTTTTCAAGCACTTATTTTAGACCATTCCAATGAAGGGATTCCTTGTAAGTAACGAGATTGCGGCACTTCTCAAGTGCCTCCGTGTCGACCGACATGAATCTCCTGCTGACAGCTTTACAACTGTCAGGAAACAGCGAACTTTAAACGCCTGTATCTCTTAAACCATAGTGGTTTGAGAGATATGTTATTTTGCATTTAGCTCAGCTTTTTAAGCTCTTCTAAATGCAAAAAACCTTTTTTTTGGACATTACTAACACTTTAAGTGTGGAATACAGTGCTAGAGTTTTGTTCAGGATAGGTGACATGTACATAAAGTAAGTAAATTATAAGAGCCTTGGATGTACAAAGTCAGTGCCTTCTAGATTGTCGACATCTAGATCAATTAGTCTGTATGTGCTCCAGCTGGAATATCTTGAAAACATACTCTGTTGGAAGTTCTTGAAGACCGGGTTTGGCTACCCCATGTCTACTCCAAGGATGTCTGCATTTCAAAAGGGCTGAGACAGTACACATTTTTGAGATATTCCTGGTTTTGCACAGGCGTCAGTCATTAACTCTGTCATTATTGATTGCCACATCTTTGCAAAGTTTGGTACTTAGATTTAAAGGTCTGTGGGACAGGGACCTTTTATCCTAATGTATACTCCCCTGGTGTTCCCATTATGATTGTCTATATAAGCACTTAATCACTGCACTTATTGTACCCCTTCTATACAAAATGTACACTGTAAAGTGCCAAGTACACTGGTTGGCGCTATATAAATTAAAATATACAATACAATACAATAGAATATCCCAAAATATATAGTATCTCTGCTAATTTGGATTGTGGTATGACATCCCCGGTCTACAGTGTTGTTTATTATTTAAAACTAGTTGAACAGCCCGTTACACGGGCCACAGGTTGAAGGGCAGTCACCGCAGTAGAGACTGCCTGTGCCGCGGCTGATACAGACCTCTGTATCAGCCGTGGCGCGGGCAGTCTCTACTGCGCATGACTGCAGCACGCGCAACAGTGTCTACTGCGCATGTTGCGTCGTTACACACGATTTAGCGAATTATTATACAGGATGTTTGTTATTTACATAATTTGCTTACTTGCATTAACATTTATAAAGATATGTAGCATTCTAAATAACCCAGACTATTAAACTGAGACCTTGGTTCTAATTAAATAATCAAATATTGAAAAAAATGTGGTGCCAGATTGTTCTCACTTAAACAGAAAATGAGAATAAGCTTTTATTTACTTTTGTCTACACATCTCTGTTCATAAAAAAACTATTTACAAATATTATTATGCTGCTATGACAAAAGGGAGAGTTGTGCTCTCAGTCTCTCCTACTCTGGTGATGTCATCTTCTAAAATCCCACCCAGCCCTCTCAGCTCACTCTAACTCTATTCATTCTCCAGTAGCAATTCTGAGCAGCTCAACTGTTCCACGGGGACAAATAAAAATCTCTATTGAATGTTAGGGAGGTCTCCAGCTCATTGTGATGCAATACACTGGATACCTTTCTGGTATCTTTGAAGGGTTAAAAGTCTAATTTAATTCTGGTTTGCTCCAGAATTGTTCCACTTTACTTAGTACCTCAGCCTCTATGGGTCACATGTTCAAAGTAAAAGTGGAGGAATTCTGGGGCAAACCAATTGCTCTATAGGGAATAACTAAAGATTCCCCAAATTCCTATTGATTTAAATGGGGATTTTAACCACTTAAATGCTAGCGAGGTCTCCAATGAATTGCAAAGTAATGCTCTGGAGACCTCCCTAGCATTCAGTTTGTTAAAATCCCTATTTAAAATCAATGGGAATATTTAGTTATCCCCTGGAGTACAAATGGCTTGTCCCAGAATTCCTCCACTTTTCTTTTTAGCATATTTTAGCTATTTCAAAACGAATTGAATTGCCCCCAGGATCATCTCTCAAACCTCTATGGTTTGAGAGATAACAGAACGCAAAGTTCCCCCCTCCCTCCCCCCTCCTTGAAGTCAGCATTGTACTGACTGCAGGGAAGTCTGTCGTACGACAGGCTTGCGGCTCTGCATCTGAGCCGAGATCGCGTTACTAAAAAAGAATTATTTCACTGAAACAGTCTTCTACATGTGCTTGGTTTGCAAGCACACGTAGAAGGACATTTCAGTGAAATAATTATTTTTTACTTATGTGATCTCTGCTCTGCTGCAGAGCTGCCTGATGAAAATAAGACCGGATATCCCTGCAGTCAGCTACAACATTGACTTCAGGGAAGGGGGAGGGAGGGGGGAACTTTGTGTTCGGTTATCTCTCAAACCTTTATGGGGGCAATTGAATTCTTCTTGAAATAGCTACAATATGGGGAATAGTAATATTAAAGTATTACTATCCCTTTAATGATTAAGCCCCAGTGTCAACTACCTGAAAAACAAATTTCATTTAATTAATGCAAGAAAAGAATAAATCACAAAGTTCACTTCAAATCTGACATGATTTCGACACAACATAATTAACAACATAAATATTCTTACTTACTACAATAACAAGCTTGAGGTTTTGTTCAGTGTTAGCCTGTCCCAATAGCAGAGAAAATAAGTTGAAAAGGACATAGCAATTCCAAGAAGCCATCTCATTCAACTACTTGGTAGATGTGTCTTTAATCTTGCTGAACCAGTACATGTATCACTTCCTGAAAGCAATTATACATTTAAAGGAACATGGGTGGAGCTAGTTTCTGTAGTGTAAAGCTAAAGTAAGTCATTAACATTATATTAGAAATACAATTGTCTGGGATAACTCCAAATTTATATTCTGAGCTCTTAGTAAATAAACCATTGAGTGTTTCACATTCTCAAACACAACCAGGGCCAGATTTACATCTCAAACACATCTAGGCACAACACCCTCTGGTGCCTTTAGCCCCACCTTGGCCACCTTCTGAACCATATCCTCTTTTGTGGCCAAACCCATTTTTAGATTTATTCTTCACAGTAGTGTGAGGGGAATGAAAATGTAATAAATAGGGACAGGGTATATACAATGCACATACAGAAACCATAAGTGACCTTTACTAGATATCTACCCTGCCTTTTGCCCTGTTTAAGATCCAAGTACAGGAAGGCACAGGAACCAGAGATCAAACCAAAACTGAAAAATCAAGCAATGAGTACTAAATTATACAGTGCAGATCACTTACAGCCACAGTGTGTCTGAGAAGTATATGCTTCTTGGAGTCTCTTCTGCCTAAAAGTACTGGCATTCTTTGTTTCAAGTATTAATATCACTCATTCATAGCACCTGCCACTGTGGCACACACATAGTGTCACTTTTATTAGTGTATACTAATTATATTTGTAATCCCAGAAAGCCATTACTTTGGCAATACCAATTTTACGCAATGCCCTTATGCCCATACTGATACACTTGCCTGCTTTTACAATAAGAGCCAATCTAAAAACTAATGCCCACCTCTTAAATATCTAACCATAAGGAGGCTTTACATTTGTCTAAGAAAAAAAAATGGATCTTAATCCAGCACATCACTTCTCACTAATTATACCCAAACAACTAATACTATAACATTTAACCTATAATATGATTTTATTAACACTATTTAAATAAAGTCTCTAAAATGCCCCCCCCCCATACTGGAATCAGCGGTTCAGTTTTAAAAGGTCGCATGCAAAAGAGCGTGCGACCACATAACTCATTAACTACTCATTAACTATGTAGCCGCAATAAAAATGGCGACAAGAGAATCTCGCACTGCATGACAGCGTGAGATTCTCATGTCACCTACTCAACTTAGCATACCTTTTAAGGGAGAGTAATGTTTCAAAAGGGCTGAGACAGTACACATTTTTGAGATATCCCTGGTTTTGCACAGGCGTCAGTCATTAACTCTGTCATTATTGATTGCCACATCTGTATCAGCCGCGGCGTGGGCAGTCTGTACAGCGGTGACTGCCCCGCAACCTGTGGCCCGTGTAACGGGCTGTTCAACTAGTTTTAAATAATAAACAACACTGTAGACCGGGGATGTCATATCACAAATTAGCAGAGATACTATATATTTTGGGATATTCTATTGTATTGTATTGTACATTTTAATTTATATAGTGCCAACCAGTGTACTTGGCACTTTACAGTGTAGATATAACATTTAACCCATAATATGATTTTATTAACGCTATTTAAATAAAGTCTCTAAAATGCCCCCCCCCCATACTGGAATCAGCGGTTCAGTTTTAAAAGGTCGCATGCAAAAGAGCGTGCAACCACATAACTCATTAACTACTCATTAACTATGTAGCCGCAATAAAAATGGCGACAAGAGAATCTCGCACTGCATGACAGCGTGAGATTCTCATGTCACCTACTCAACTTAGCGTACCTTTTAAGGGATAGTAATGTTTCATAATAAAAGCAGCTCTAATTAATCATCATAGTATTTTGACTTTGGAGAGTGTTATTTCAATTCTGTCAGAGTTGTAGTTCAAGAGTAATTCAATGACAAAGTGTCCCCCTCCTGCCCCTTTTACTGATGTAACACTGTTCAGCCAGATCAGAAGGGAGGTGCCCAGGTAGATTGTAGAGAGGGACAATCTTCAATTAAGATAAGGAAAAAACCTGAAAAACTTGTCAAGGGGGGCAGGGTTTTCATTGTTCTCATAGGAAGAAGATTGTCCCTACTGTTATCTATCTGGTCTTACAACCAGATTCCACATCTGAGAAGAGATGGCTTACACTAGGTAAAAGGGGAGGGAGGGGGAAACTTTGCTTGTGAATATCTCTCAAACCATAAAGGTTTGAGTGATAAGACTTATATCGTTCTTCATGTTTTTTTCAAGAAACACTACACATTGGCTAGAAGTAATTCACACTTATTTTTGTATATTCAGAGGGAAATGTACAAATCTGTCAGCACAGTAAGTTGTAGTTAGCCATATTCTCAGTCACACAAACAGGCAATGTCTGTGCAGGTGAGATAATTAAATGGCTGATTTACTGCTGGTGAGATAGCTTAGTTGGTTAATGTACCAGCTCTAGAATCGGTCGCAGGCTCTAGTCCCAGCAAGGTTAACTCAGCCATACCTCCCAAATGCCCCTCTTTAGGAGGAACAGTCCCTCTTTTAGACCCAAATCCCTCTGTCCCTCTTTCCCACCCTGATGTCCCTCTTTTTAAGAAATCAGACTGTGTGGTGTGTATATAAGTGTATCATACTGCTCTATAGCAATAAAACTCACATTATTGTTTTTTTAAACGTCACTATATGTGTTTATAAATTAACCTGTATAAATAAAACACTTTGGGAACAGGTTTAGTGACATGGGGGAAGAAACTCACAGACATGTTCCTTCTCTTATATAATAGTATGTTGCCATTGGTTGTTATTCAACAGGTGAGGCTGCCAAAGTAACTAACCCGTTTCCTTCCAACACTACAGTACCTTGTGCTTCCAGTATAGTCAACGCACTCTTCTTATACACAAAGCTCTAACTTCATACATTCTTCTTAAATTATAGCCAATACATTATGTTAGAAAGCTTTTAACCCTTTGAGTGCCAGAGGGGCACGGAACGCATTGCTTCGCAATGCGTTCAGTACCCCTCTGGCATTCAAAGGGTTAAAAAAGGAAATCACGGAAATCATTAGTTCACATAGAGAAGTAACTGACCTGTTCAATATAAATGTAAAATATCTTGATATTAACTGCTATTCAAATTTTTCTTTGTCTTAAAGAGAAGCAGTAACCTTTCTAACGCTTTCCTTCAGAGGGAGAACCCATGTTGAATAGATGCATTTTTCGGTTCATTAATTTATTTTGCCTCTTTTGGTTCTGGCAGCCTAAGACAGAGGTAATTAATTATTTAGGCTTTATCAGAAAACAAAGCTCTACTGTGATTAAAGAGTCCATAACTATTAAATCAAAAATCTCTAAAAGCTTTACATTGACTAAAAACAAAAAAGCATAAGGAGTTTAGATAGAAACCTGGATAAAAGTTGGTGGGGCAGAGACCTTTCTAATCACTTGTATGCAAGAGAAGTCTCTAACACATCAAAGGGGTTACTGTATATTTATATTGGTTCTAGACACATATTCTGCCAACATTGAATGTATCATAAATGGAGAATCCCTGCAAGGAGCAGTAACTTATTATGCTGCAAATCGTTGTGCCAGGGCCACTTTAACAGTAGTTCAAAGTAGGCAGCTGCCCAGGGCCCACTGGTGGATTGGGCTTCCTAATGTGAAGAAGAACCTCAGAATTTATCCTTCAACACAGGGCCATGGGCCCATTGGGCCCATCAAGAATCCTGGTAAGCCAATCCAATCCTGTGTTCTCCTAAAGCTGTGAGATGCTTCAATAAAAAGTTATTATAATTAACACATCCATTTTTTTATTATACTTAACCAAGCTTCTAGGTGGCACGGTTTTTATCAATATCTGTGGAAAGCTAAGTGTTGCAGTCCAAATCTCTCCAGAGAAAGTGGAGACCTGAGTGCCATCTGAGGACCAAATAAAAAAAAAAAAATAAAGTCAGCATTAAAAAAAATGCAAGTTTACTATGTAGCAAATTTTGAACAAAGCATTTCCTGACCATTAGATTACCCTTATTTCACTCAGGAGGAAAAGATGTTCGTTAAGCATGGCCATACTAAGGTCTAAGGCCATATGCATCCCTTGGACATATCTCATTCACAGGGCTGTATTTCCTAATAGGCAGAGTACGCAACTGCCTAGAGTTCCAAATATTGAGGGTTACCTCAGCTGTCTAAGCCACACCCACACTCTGAATTGTGGGTGTGGCCGGAGCAATCTTAATGTCCCTGCACCAGTTATATACCCTTTACAGGCTATTATTTAACCCCTTGGATGCTAGAAAGATCTCCATTGCACTGTTGAGCATCACACTGGAGATCCTCTAGCAACCAAGGGGTTAAAACTATTTTTTGTCCTTTCTTGATATAGGATAAGGGTATTTTCTGTGCCAGGAAGCAGAGGATGGGACTGGTGGTGTGGTCATGTGAGAAGTGGGAGTTTGCTGCTATGGCTGGAGCTAAGGGCACCTAGACTGCCTTCCCTAGGGGTGAATGGAATTTAAATCCTGCTCTGACAGAGATAATGCAGCTCGACAAATAACAAGCATTGCAAACACCACTTATAAATTAATCAGGGCCCTTTTTGTCTTGTAAACAAGCAGAGCCAGATAACCTTGCATTGCTAATTAACTGAGACAAAAGTCCACTGCAATAGCCCTGGAACATGGCTTACTGAGGACAAAGTCCTGAAGAGAATGGATAATCTTATGAAGAATAAAGCAACTGGACTTTATGGTATACACCCAAGGGTACTTAGTTCAGTAATAACAAGACCATTATACTTAAAGGGGAACATTCAACTCTTAAAAAGTTTTTACCATATGTTTAGATATCATTATACTGAGGTTGCAAGCTCAGTATAATGATAAACAGAGCTTGCTGTAACGATAGAAGTGATTCACACCACACTGAAAGGAAGCGTGAATGCGCTCCCTGGAGCAGCTGGGAGGGAGGTAGGAGGAGAATTAAGTAGAACTAGGAAGTCATGAAGAACTGTGCCGAAGATTCAGCATGCCGAATTATGTGGAACTGCACAGCTTGAAGATTAAATATCTTTAAAAGCACGTAAATTAAAGGGGAACTACCGCCCCGCAATAATTTAACATGTATTCTTTCTTCATCTGGCGACTAGCTGCTTAGTAGCGCTAGTCGCCAGAAATATTACCTGGTTCCAAAGATTTCTCTGTTTTACCGATGCTCACAGGAGCAGGAAGCACGGACATCTCGTCACAGTGACGTCCGTGCGCCTGCGCTATCAGTCCCTTTTGGAGCCAAGTGGCTCCAAAAGGGACTGACAGCGCAGGCGCACGGACGTCACTGTGACGAGATGTCCGTGCTTCCTGCTCCTGTGAGCATCGGTAAAATGGAGAAATCTTTGGAAGCAGGTAATATTTCTGGCGACTAGCGCTACTAAGCAGCTAGTCGCCAGATGAAGAATGAATGCATGTTAAGTTATTGCGGGGTGGTAGTTCCCCTTTAAAAAAAAAAAAAGCAAGTTTCCTAATACTACTTTAAAAAAAAACTTTTAAGAGGTGAATGTTCCCCTTTAATATTTATTTATTCACTTTCATGAGGCTTAGTGCCCTGTGATTAGAGGAAAGCTGATGTAGTACATTGTTCAAATAGGGGTCAAGATCCAAATCTGGAAATTATAGACTTGTGAGCTTGACTTCCATAGGGGGTAAGATAGTAGAAGAGTTACTAACTGACAACATTCAGAACAATGTGAAGACAAACAATATTATTAGTAAGAGCCAGCATGGTTTTATGAAGAATAGATCATGTCAGACTAATTTACTTGCATATTACACAAAGGTAAGTAGTAATTTGGACAAGGGAATTGCTGTTGATGCAGAGTCCAGGGTTATCTACTACATAATCTACACAATATAACTGCTTCTATAGTCTTTTATTTGATACTATTTCTACCATAAAAGCTGCCTTATATGTGATTAGCAGTGGTCTTTTAAGCTGTAGTATTTTAAAGGTTCATTGAGGACTGACTGTAGCACATCTGGGTTAGAGTACGTATGGACTTATTGCCAAAAATCTATTTTCTGGGTAATGAAAAGGGTCACTATTTCAATGATCTCAGGGTCAGCCCATTTTGAAAGTTCCCAGGTATACTCACAACAGATTGCTGCATAAATTAAAAGGTTTTGTTTGGGGAGTGATATCTATACATGGATTCAGAACTGGTTAAATGATACATATCAGAGATTTGTTGTAAATTGAACCTTCAACTTGGTCTAAAGTTGTAAGCAGGGTGCTACAGGGTTCCGTCTTGAGCCCAGTGCTTTTCACTTGTTTATTAATGACCTAGAAATGGGAATTGAAAGTAGTGACTCCATCTTGTTGATGACATTAAGTTGTGTAAAGAAATGCAGACAGAGCTGGATGTTTTTCACTGTAGATGGATTTAGATAAACTGAGTGAATGGGTAGAAAAGTGGCAGAAGATATATAATGTAGATAAATGTAGGGTTATGCATTTGAACTGTAGAAAAAAACATGCTACATATACAATAAATGGGAAACAACTTGGGAAAGCCTCAAAACAGAAAGATTTAGGAGTATTGATAGACGATAGACCTCATAGCAGTGTTTAGAGTCACTCAGCTGCTGCAAGACCAAATAGAATATTATCCTGCATAAATAGAGGTCTAGATGCACGGGATACAAATATAATTCTAACACTATATAAATCCTTAGTAAGGTCTCATCTAGATAAAGGGATTGGTGGATCTGAGTTCTAAAGAGAGTCTAGCCAAACTGGATTGTTTACATTAGAGAAGAGACATCTAAGGGGAGATATGATTACTGAAACAGATCCTTGGCCATTACTAAGGGCTCTTGTAAGAGCCAGGCAAGAAAGCCCTAAAGACTGAACTTTCACAGATAAAGTAAGTGCTTCTCTGATTGGCCAGAACCCATTTAAAGGTTCCCCATAGACTTAACATGGGGGAAAGTAGGCGGCCCAGGGATTGATCGGTCGGCTTCCCGCCCACAAGGTCTGATTGTCTAAAGACTGTTGTGACACTGGCAGTCAGGATTGGCCACAGGTTTCCCAGCTCTTGATTGGACAGGAGTTGAAGCGGAATATTCAAAGATGCTTCAACCCTGCCAGCATTGTGTGAAATGTTGTGTATTCCAACCCCTTGCCTTTGTTTCATTGTCTGCCCCCAGTCCAAGCCCTTTGTATAATAATTCAATCATGTCTGGCCCTTTGTATCATGTCCCCACTGAATGTTTACCCTTATTGTACTCTTTGTTGAACCTTGTGAGTTAACCTGGTTATATGTGTATAAAAAGAGCTGTTCTGCCACAATAAACTGGTATTCGTTTTGGAGTTCGTCTTGGAACAAGAAGGTGTCCTGTTGTCATATTGCAGAATGGTGTAAAGGAACTTCTCTTGCTCCCAAAGACTTAGGCTTCCGTTACACTGGTGGCAAGCGGTGGGACCTTCTCTCTCACTACACTGAGAGGCTCCAAATCACCACCTGGGATCCATCTGGTACTATAGCCGACATCTACACACATTGTTCAGTTGCAGAGTTGGAGAGCATAGTGGAGGAACGCGGCAGAGACACCAGAGGTTTGTAGAAGAGAGGGCAAGTGGCCATAGTACACGATATAGATGAAGGAATGGCAGATCCTGGGCCCCTATGCATTGGACCTACAGCGCTACAACTACTTATGGACCCGGTTGGAGCCCCTGCTTGGCGAGCCATCTCAGGAAGAATGGGAGCTAGAGCTGGACCTTTGTGTTAAAGAGGATCTGAGGTTACAAATGGGTACTGGGCTCTGTTCAGGAGAATGGACCAGGATGGCTTCCCTAGGTCCCCCGGCCCCTTTTTCCCTTCCCATTTGGAATATGGCATCCAGGGATTGATATGGGATGAATATCGTTGGGATGCTAAGTTTGGCTTTCAGGACTACAGCCGTTATTGGGAGATTAGGGACAAAAGAGAAGACATGCTGAGAGTGCAAGGTCAGGCAGATGTAAACTGGTCTGCTACAAAGAAGTCAGGAAGTCCGGATAGATGAGGGCTGGGTGACCCATTTGTCAGTTCAGTTACAAGAAGACTCGGAGTCTCCTGCCCAGTGGCAGCCAGAGATGCAGAGGTTTGAGTTCTACGCTGGCTCAGAACCTGAAGCTGAGGGCTTCTTTGAGGAGTCCTGTAACCCAGTGGGGAGGAGGATGCAGAAACTCCTGCTCCTTCTGGGACCCAATCCATCACCAGAGATGGTGATCCAACTTCAGTAGAGCAGCAGTACCTCAAAGAAGTGGGATTACTGTCCTCTCCAGTGACTCCTTTGACCCTGCCCTAGGGAGTGGGACCTGCGTCCTCCCCAGTGGATTAGTTTCCCCTGCCCTGGAGAGTGAGAGATGTATCCTCTCCCGGGGCTCCGTTGCCCCTGCACTGGGGAGTGGGACGGTTGTCCTCCACTGTGGCTCTGATGCCCCTGGATTGGTGAGTGGGAATACATTCCTCACCAGCTCAACTGATACCCTTGCCCTGTGGAGTGGGACATCCGTCCTCCCCAGTGGCTCTGATGCCCCTGGACTGGTGAGTGGGAATGAGTTCCTCACCAGCTCAACTGATACCCTTACCCTGTGGAGTGGGACTGTCGTCCTCCCTAGGGGCTATGATGTCCCTGCCCTGGAGAGTGCGACCACTGTCCTTTCCAGTGGCCTCGTTATCTTGTGGGGCCGCCATTGCCCCTTTCCTGGTGAGCAAAATGGAAATCCTCACCGGTCCCTTGGTTGCCCCAGCCCTGGAGAGTGGGGCCACTGTCCTCTTTAGTTGCTCTGTTGTCCTGAACCTGGAGAGTGGGACCACTGTCCTCTCCAGCGTTTCCGCTACCCCTGATGCGGTGATCAAAGACTGAGGCCCTCACTGGTCCTCTTGTTACTCCAGCCCTAGACAGTGGGACAACCGTCCTCTCTAGCAGCTCTGTTTTCCTGGCCTAGGAGAGTGGGACCACTGTCCTGTCCTGCGGTTCTGTTACCCTTGATGCGGTAAGCGAGACTAAGGCCCACACCCATCCCTTTGTTGCTCCAGCCCTAGAGAGTGGAACCACCGTCCTCTCTAGCAACTGTGTTTCCCTGGCCCTGGAGAGTGGGACGGCTGTCCTCTCTAGTGACTCTGTTTCACTGGCCCTGGAGAGTGGGACCACTGTCCTCTCCAGTGGCGCCATTGTTCTGGCCCAGGAGAGTGGGACCACTGTCCTCTCCTGCGGCCCCATTAGGCAAGCCTGGGGTCCTCACCGGTCCCTGTGTTGCCCCAGCACAGGAGACTGGGACCACAGTCCTCTCCCGCGTTTGTATGGCCTCTGCCTACTGCAGTGTTACCCCAAATTGGATCCAGGACGCTGGGCAGGGAGCCCCCAGAACCAGCACCCCCGACCAGCCCATCCATGACTGCTGGAACTTCTGTGTCTCATGGGACTTCTCACTACAGACTGGCCCTAGATCCCGATCCAATAGCCCCAGACCCCATGGGAACTGGTCCAGGCTATGCCTGGGTAGCTGGACCCCTGAGTCCACCCAAACTTTTCCAGGCCTTGGACATGAAGGCGGGAACAAACCTACAGATTGCTCCGGGCCGCGGACCCCTGCGCACCCACCATCTTTTACTGGCCTTGGACAGGAAGGCAGGAAAAAAACCTCAGATGGCCCTTAACCAGAAACCCCTACCTGACCCACTCCCGCATGGATTGCCTGAACTGGCCCCAGACTCTGGACCCCACTGGCGACAAACATCCCTGACTGCCAAGCCACCGTTCACCGGTGTTGCCGCTGGCTTGGAACTCGGAGGGGTGGGGGAATGTAACAGATCCTACGCCGTTACTAAGGGCTCTTGTAAGAGCCAGGCAAGAAAGCCCTAAAGACTGAACTTTCACAGAGAAAGTAGGCGCTTCTCTGATTGGCCAGAACCCATTTAAAGGTCCCCCATAGACTTAACATGGGGGGAAGTAGGAGGCCCAGGGATTGGTCGGTCGGCTTCCCACCCACAGGGTCTGATTGGCTAAAGACTGTTGTGACACCGGCAGTCAGGATTGGCCACAGGTTTCCCAGCTCTGGATTGGGCAGGGGTTGAAGCAGAATATTCAAAGATGCTTCAACCCTGCCGGCATTGTTTGAACTGTTGTGTATTCCAGCCCCTTGTCTTTGTTTCATTGTATGCCCCCAGTCCAAGCCCTTTGTATAATAATTCACTCGTGTCTGGCCCTTTGTATCATGTCCCCACTGAATGTTTACCCTTATTGTACTCTTTGTTGAACCTTGTGAGTTAACCTGGTTATATGTGTATAAAAAGAGCTGTTCTGTCACATAAACTTGTATTCGTTTTGGAGTTCATCTTGGAACAAGAAGGTGTCCTGTTGTCTTATTGCAGAATGGTGTAAAGGAACTTATCTTACTCCCCATTCTAGGAAGAATCTTTGCAGCAGTACCAGCATGGCTACCACTCTGTAGCCTACCTCAGGAGGGAGAGACCCTGGAAAGACCGTCTAAGTCAGCCCAAAGACTTAGGTTTCCATTACAATTACCATTTACAAATATATTCAAGCTCAATACAAATAACTCTCTCCAATGAATTATTTAATCAAAGAGCTGAGCTAAGAATGTGAGGTTATCCATTAAGACTAGAGGCAAGCTGCTTTTGACTAAAACAAAGGCATGGATTTTTACAGTAAGGGCGGTAAAGATATGGAATTCTTTTGCCTCGGGATGCTGTGCTTGCATATACTGTAAATGCTTTCAAAAAAGTGATGGATACCTTTTTACCCACTTGGGGCTTAATTGGAAATGGCTTCAATTTAGTTTTTTTTCCTTCCTCTGGATCAACAGGGTTTATTTCGCATGGGCTGGACTTGATGGACGCATGTCTTTTTTCAGCCTCATCAACTATGTTACTATGTTACCCTGTATATAAATATTGTTCTGTTTTAGACAAGGGGTTGGGGCAACTGGAACAGGAGTCAGCTCCCCAAGATAATAGTGTTGCTGCCCCTAATATTAAAGCTAGTTTAACTGTAAATCAGGATCTACCCCAAACTGGCCATGGAATAGAACAGCCAATGTAATATAGTGTCTTTGGAGCACAGGCTGCTTGTACTATATGCAAAAAATTAGGAACCATTCCTATAATTTGTCTTAAATGACCTTTGCACAACTTTTTAGGCTTTATTTAAGCTGCCTATAACTTGTGCTTTTTCTTTTGCCAACAGATTAATCGTTTTAGAGACTTTCCTCAACTAGTCAATCTCAGCAGATCTTTGTTCTGCAATTTGGTCAGATAAAGCTGCATATGTATGTACATGTCCAGAAAATAAAATTATATAGTCACCTCTCTCCACCATCTTGGGCTGCTAAAAGCTGTCAGTATCCAACAAAGGGGCATAGATGGTTTATGCAGCTATTACTGGGTCTCAGGGGCAGATGCTGATTCTCCAGGTGATGGGAGATCTGTGCATTTGTGGTCTGCTCCTCCCACTCCCCAGCCACTTCGACTTGTTCCCCAGCCTATTACTACATTTTAAAAAAAGTTTTATCCAACCCCCCACTCATGATTAAGCCTCACTCCTTTTTGATGAGATTTGCATCTTTCATCTCCTTCTCTAGTACCATAACCAGAAGTTCCCAGGTATGCAGAGGGGTTTTGCTCCAATTCTGAACCATTTTTCCACCCATTTTGTTCTAATTTTGCACCCTTTTGGCAACTGTTTTGCTCCAGTTTTGGGCCCATTTTGCTCCAATTCTGAGGCATTTTTGCACCTATTTTCTCTGATTCTGTGCCAGATTTACTCCAAAGTTTGGCCTGTTTTGTTCCTTTCTTTGTTCTGGTTTTGCTCCATTTTTCTCCATTTTCTTGTGTTAGATATTTATAAAGTTGGAGAAATTGTAATACACTGGCTCCACAGAATAACAGAGGGCTTGCATCATCTTTTATTTACTCTATGGAGCCAATGCACAAAATCTATAATGCTGAAGAAATCCTTAAGCATTGGGTGCATAGAATAACACAGGACTTGGAGCACCATTTTTTGCACCATTTTCTTGTTCCATTTTTTGCTCCTTTTTACTCCATTGTTTGCTCTATTTTCTTGTTCCCTTTTTTATTACTCCTTTTTTCTCATTTTTGCACTGTTTTCTGGCACTGAGATCACCAAAGTTGGAGAAATCTTAATACATTTGCTCCATAGAATAACAGGACTTTGAGTCCTGGTTTTTGAACCATTTTCTTGCTCCATATTTTTGCTCTGTTTTCTTGAGGTACTAGGTGGTACTACCAGAATTGATTGCTTTGCAATTGATGTCCTAGACAAACTTTATCAAAAGAGCAAACACCTGTAGTAGAGATTAAAGATTGTATGGTATGTACTTGTTTGCATTTCCAAAGTGTGAAAGAGCTCCCTTTGTACCCTCGGGGGTAGTCAGGATGACCATAATTGAGAGGAAAGGGGAGGGGTAGGTGATAAGTATGCAAAAGTTAGTAACCATGTCCCAGAGATTGATCTATCTATCTATCTATCTATCTATCTATCTATCTATCTATAGAATATATTTGTTTTTAGCTATTTTGGTCAAAATTGGTTGCACTCCAGCAATTTTAAATGTGTTTTTCTTTGGGTGTGCTTACCAAAACCTGGACAGGAATTATATATATATATATATATATATATATATATATATATATATATATAAAACTATCATCAGCCGTGGTCAGTCCACTGCAGGATGAAGGCCTCCTCAGCAAGCCTCCAAAAACTTTGGACCTGTGCCTTTTGCTGCTAATCTAATCTACCCATCTTGTCATTGGTATTCTTCTTGGGCATTTAGTATCGAGTGGAATCCATTCCAAAATGTGTTTCAGGTCTTCTTGCTATGTAGAATTTACAGCCTCACGCTTCTCTGCATAACCTTAAGTTTTTGTATGGCTTTAGCATTCAGTGTCCATATTTCACAGCCATACGTAAGGACTGGGCGGGCACATTGGTTAAAAACCTTTCACTTCAGGCAGAGTGGTAAATTTGTCTTTAAGACAGTACTACTAAGTATTCCAAATGCTTGCTGTAACGGATAGGTGGGGAGGCGCCCGCCTGCCTTCCGTCTTAGTTCCCGGGTCTCTCCTTCTCGACGCCGGACTGGCGCCGTCGAGTGCACCGGTCGAGCAAATCAGCGTTCCGGAGGTCGACTCAAAGTGGCGGCGAACCTCGGGAAGACCGACTCTGCCCCGAAGGATGCGGCTACCGGAGGGGTCACGGCACTCGAACACCGTCGAACAAGCACAGGAACGAATCAGGCAAAATGTAGCAGGAACCGAAGTGGCTATATCCCCAGCCGTTTGAGCACTCCGGTGCTCGACTCGAAGGTTGAAGCTTGTACAGGGAAACCAAAGGGCAGAGTCCACGTGCCGCCTGACAGGATACGAAGTTTGGTAGCGGGATCCTGGCAGCAGACGGACGAACGTACAGGAACCTGGTTCGAATGGGCGGCAGAGTGGCTACTTTAACCATGGGAACAAACAGACTCCAGGACTCTGGTTCACTCCAAAAGTAACACACTTTATTGATCAACCAACACATCTTTTATACAGTTACACATGGTATCACAATAGGGATGGGAAGGGCCAGGCATTCTAATGCAGGCTTGGCCCAGGGACCAATCTGACACAATGGGATATGACACGGAGCACAACAGACCAATGGTGACGGGGAACAATGGACCAATGGCAGAGGGTACAAAGGGACCAATAGTAACTAAGAGAAACAGACCAATGACAGATGAGCAACTGAACACAATATTGACAATGTTAGGATTAACCTGATTAATTACTGTCTGGACAAGGACAATGGGTTGATCAGAGGGAATACACATCTGAGAACTGGGCCAGGGGTTGAAGCACGTACACACTAGTTTGAATATGCGGCTTCAACCCTGGCCAATCAGTGTGCGCAGTGAGTCGTATGTCGGCCAATCTGGCGTCGACTCACTGCCTCCGGTTTCCCGCATTCAAGACGGCATTGATGCCTCGAACAAAGGAACCGGGGAACCACCGGCATCGGTGTTCGTGCATCCCTCGTACCTTATACCATACAATACATTAAACCTTCGACTTTCGACAATATACAAAACGTACAACATTCGACATAAAACCTTTTAACATAATGCTAGGGGAACCCCTATCATAGTTCAAATAAGGCCACAGGGCCATAGTCTTTGAGGAAACTGTTCGTGGTCCAGACAAGGGCCCAAGTAACGGATAGCATCCGTTACACTTGCCATCATGGTGTTTCCATCTGTTGACATTTCCTCTCTAAGGTAAACATACTTTTCCACTTCTCTTAGTTCTTGTCCATTTACAGTGATTTTCCTTGGTATGGCACATTTGTTAAACATGGCTTGCATTTTGTTGAAATTCATCTTCAGACCAAAATGTGTGCTTTTTTGTTGTAAAGAGTATGGTGTTGTTTGCAAAATGTAAGTGATGTAGATAATCTCCATGTTGTGAAACATGGAATCTGAAGCCATACAAAAACTTATGTTTACACAGAGAAGTATGGAACGGCAAATTCTGAACATGACAAAAAAAGACTGAAAAAAGTCTGCATCATGATGACATCATTATGACATCACTGAAAGAGTAAAGAGCCTAAAATGGAAATGGGAAGGCCACGTATCAAGAAGACTTAGATGGACCAAATTAATTTTGGAATGGATTCCACTTGATATTAAATGCCCAAGAAGAAAACCAAAGACAAGATGGGTAGATGAACTTACCAATTTTGGCAAAGAAAGCACAAGTAGAAGACCGAGACCTTCATCCTTCAATGGATCGACAACCACTGAAGAAGATGCTCTCTCTCTCTCTCTCTATATATATATATATATATATATATATATGTGTGTGTGTGTGTGTAGCAAATAGTATCTATCTATCTATCTATCTATCTATCTATCTATCTATCTATCTATCTATCTATCTATGTGTTTGTGTGTGTGTATATATATATATATATATATATATATATATATATATATATATATATATAAAATGAGAAATGGTATCATGTCCATATATGGAAAAGCACTCACAGGTCTTCTTTTGCAGAGTTGTGTTTATTGTCAACGTTTCGACCCCCTGGAGGGCCTTCCTCAAGACAACCAGAACATAACCACAAGTGCCCTTATATACAATGCATTAGTGTAAAACCCGCCAAACTGTAGGCCAGTGCAGCTCATTGATGTCACCACGTGTAACATAGATAATGAGTTATCTGTGAATGTCGGGTAAAGTGGCCCGCATTCTGAATGTGCGCGCAGATGTTACAAAGACAATGCATATACAGACCCCATAGTGCAATAGAGTCATGTGAATACATATCACGTTATTTACATTAGTATACAATATGGTACAAATATGATCAATGGCTATACGAGCCGTCGCTGACTTAACCCCTTGAGGACCAGTGGTCCTGGGGTGTGCTGTCTCTTAAGGACCACATAGGAAACTTTGACGTGCCGTCCCACGTGACTGATCATGTGGGGCGGCACGCCAAAGGGGGCACTGGAAGAGATCGCTCTGGTCTTGGAGCGATCAACTTCAGTGCCGGTATTACTCACCGTGCTCCTACAGGAGCGCGGTGAGTAAAAGTACGTGACGTGCCAGGACCGTCACTGGTCCTTAAGTGCAGGACCAGCGTGACAGTCCTGCCACGTCAATGGTCCTTAAGGGGTTAAAGTTCAAATTTTGTATATTGACATTCAAAATACTATTACAACGATGTTGCCTTATGGTATAAGGTTGAGTAAGGATCAACTTCTAACATTTGAAATTGACTTTGATTTAAGGTCCGATTTTATCCATCTTTGGGATATGGGCCTTGGGTTTAGTTCAATATTTAATATGTCATATATGTTACTTTTTCAGTGTTTATTATATAATGTAAAGAAGCTCTTGTTACAGTTGCTCCACTAGACCCCAGTATTTCATATTATGTTAATTACCACTATGATCTTACTATACGGGTCGCCGCTGTTAAGTCTATTACGTTTATGTAGTTTGTTGTCTCAACTTTCTAGACACATATTTCTTGTATTATCACTGCAATAATTTATTATCTGATTACCTATGACTACTAGATGACAATCATGGGTATCAATTGAATGATTGCAACGTAATGTAACTGGTTCATTTCAGGCTGAGTAGTATATTAGATACTTTACAATTTAAATTAACATCATTCCATCCTATGGATACATTACTCTTTGTCGGACCCCTATCTGGATTACTATTAGCAGTGGAAACCCATAATAGGACTCTGCGATGTCTGAAATATTCAGCACGCGTTGAGCCAGGATTCCTGCTTATATGTTTTTTCCCCAATGGAATATTATTTATTATGGTCTGCAAGAATCCAATTGGGAGATTGATCTAACTAGGATATAATTTTGAATTGTACGATTTGGATATCGCTATATGGTACTGTGGATTACAAATAGCAGTGGTGCCCTGTAATAGATCTCTGCAGCGTCTGTTAAGTACAGCGCGCGTAGAGCCAGGGGACCCTGCTTTCATTATCAACATTGGTTTGTTTCTATACCAACTCTGCCGGGAGGCGAATACATTAATGGATTCAATACTCTGACAGACCCCATCAGGGGTAGGATGGATACAATTGATATTGGATTTGATACTTGATATTATGATCCATGCTGCAGTTACAGTTCAGCATGTGCAAGAATCTGGGGAATGACATCGTGAAATGATTAAAACAGAACTTTGGTTGCCTTTATGCAGACAAGGACAGGACAGGTAAGCCCCAAATGGGGGAACCTGCAATCACTTTAAGAACATGTTTGATTGAATGTCGTATTGAAAACTCTGCTTTACCAATAGGTGAGCATGTTCTGTCCCGAATGGGATTAATGATTGGTATCTATCACGTTGCCCGTGCTCTCTATGCTGCTCTCTGTCAGTCTCTGTTGTGGTGCACTCCTATTGGTTGAGCTATGTTTGACCCGCCCAGTATGGCCTTTATAGACTGGGCTCTGGCATCTATCCGGGGCCCTTTCGTGGTGTTCCTGTACCCGTGCCTATTTGTGTTGCTTGAACTCCTGTGTACCGACTTGGCCCGTTTGACTACTCTGCTTCTTGTCTCCTGCTCCGTGATTCCACCCGGCCTGGCTGACGTTTCTGCTCTGTGACCTGACCTGGCTTGTCTGACGTTCCTGCTCTGTGATTCGACCCGGCCTGGCTGGCGTTCCTGCTCTGTGACCTGACCCGGCTTGTGGATGTTCCTGCTCCGTGATTCTACCTGGCTGTCCTGTTCCTGCATTGCTGTGTCGCTTGGGTGACATTCTGACTTCTTCTGTGCCTGAGGCGGGTCTGGCAGAGTATCTGTGTGGCCTCCGCTACTGCTACGGCAGTGTGCCATATCTGAGTCCTCCGTTAACCCTTGCAGAGCCTCCTTGTCGCCTCCGTTACTGCTACGGCAGAGTGCCATTGGCTGGGCCTTCCGTTAACCCTTGCAGAGCCTCCTTGTTGCCTCCGTTACTGCTATGTCAGTGTGCCATTGGCTGGGCCTTTCATTAACTCTTGCAGAGTCTGTACCCTCTTTTCTGCCAATTTGTCATGCCAAAGTTCCAAGAAGACTACAACAGGAAACAGCTCTAAGAAAGTGAGATTACGTGTAAGCCCTGCTGAGTACCATTCCTGTAGCCATCTGGCTGTATACCACTTACCACACAAGTATCCTCAGACCCCTGTCTGCATTTGTATGCCATGGATCTCAGCACTAGACTGGGTAAAGGAAGCCCATACATGCATTCCATTAACTCTTGAAGTAAAGCATCCCACTCTCTCAGGTTGTCCTCTAAGTGTGGGTGGGGGCTGATAGCCTGATCTTATAATAGTCCTTACTGATCCGTGCTGTGGCCATATGAAACCAATGACTATTCACCCTCAATCCACCTGATTTTCTGTGGTAGTCTGTCTCTCCCCAGCAGGGAATAAAATTTAAAAGCAAATAAGTATTATTGTAAAGGGGATTGATACATGAAATTGCCTCTCATTGGAAGTGACAGGGGCTATAAATGGAAAATTAATTTGAGAGCTATTCGATAGCTATATGCCTATCCTAATTTTTAACTAATAATACTATAGGAAATGGACAGACAAAGTGGGTTATTTGGTTATCTGCCATGCCATCAATGCTTATATGGGTCCTAAGGACACTGGGATTGGGAACCAATACTGGGAAAACAGGATTCATTGACTGTCCTTGGAAATCTTGAGCAAATAGAATGTGCTCTTCAATCTCTATATTTATACTGATAACAGAATTCATAAATATTAGAATTTTTATGATCAATAATTTATTATATTTTTTCTAGTGGCAACGACAACACCCTAAATACACTGAGATTACCTGATATGTCTGCTCCATTGTTAACAGGGACAAAGCACAGACCTTGTTATTACATCTGAGCCTGTGTCTTTTAAAGTGAAACCAAACGCAGACAATGTGCTATCTAATCCCATTTAGTGATAAGCCAGAGTCAACATACTTCTCTGGCCTTTAGTCAAGTATTGTTAGATCAATATAGTAACTGAAGCCAGATAAATCTACAAATAAACAAGGCCATAATGGAGCAGGAGTCTAATTCATCTCCTACTCAACTACAAATACCCGCCCCCCCCACAAAACTCCCAGACTCCAGCCAGCATCCCACAATGCTAAAATAACAAATTACCTTCCCTGCCAGTAACTAGATCAAGCTCTGAGAATAGTTAAAGGGATAGTAACACTTAAAATCTACAAAAAACGATATTGTAGGGTTTATCCCCCATAATAAAACAACAGCACTCCCACTGCTGAAATGTCTTTTATTAAAAAGTTATTACAGCTCAAACTGTCAGATCCTTTAGACAAATTATCTCTGATGTTCCTGTCACAAACCAAATCGCTACGTGAATCTGATCTGCGTGGCACCTTCAAAGATAATACAAACAGAACATAGTGCAGTATATAGTGAGTACGGAGGCCATTCCCCCCACCAGTTATACTCACAGTATTATAGCATTGCAGCAATGAATGAATCAATATGGACAATGTCCCTAAAATCACACTTTATTCTAAAAACAAACACAAATGAATCAGCAATATCCTTGTAAATGCAATAACCCAAAACCCTATAGTGCTTTACCGGTAACCTGCAATGAATACTCTCCTATTGTTCTGGATCCCGAATCCAGCGTTTGATGTCAATACCGGAATTCTCACTTACTGGGGGGGGGGGGTATGCCATCCACTGACTGACTCTCTGACTGTTACTGGAAGCTGGATTAAACACCGATGCACTTTTCAAACCTGAGTGAGTTAATTCAACTGAGGACCTTATTTCATGGGGAGTATAATTTATAAAGTATTTTTTCAAGGACAGCCGCCTCATAAATTTATGTACGTCAATGAATGTCTCTAATTTATTTAATTTCCTTGTTGGCACATATTTCAAACCTTTTTCTTGATTTTTTGTTAAAGTTATTTGGCTAATATTCAAAATTTTTACTTTAACATCGTTCACCAGTTTCCTGTATTGTATCCTCTTTCCTCAGCGTGTACCTCTCTTTGTGGAATGTAATACCCTGTTCCCCTTCTCTTTTGTCTATGGCACAACTATGGGTATGGGTTTTGCACCCAGCTATGCAAATTTACTAATGGGTCTGTGGGAAGAGGAGGTAATTATTCCATTTTTAAGAACTCAGGGACAATTAAAACTGTGGAAGCGGTATATAGATGATTGCTTGCTGATGTGAGAGGGGGATCAAAAATCATAGGAAAATGTTTTTGGTGACCTAGATAGGAATAACTATAACTTGAGATTCACCAGTTAGTAATAGGAGTGTTGATTTTTTGGATTTAACAATTTATATTAAAGATGAAAAAGTGGAAACAGATCTTCCAGAAGCCTACAGACTTATATTTCCCCTAACAGCTGTCATTTTAAACCTTGGCTTATGAATGTTCCCAAAAGCCAGTTCATTAGAGCAAAAAGAAATTGTTCACAGCAACAGGTTTTTGTTGAACAAACAGAAGCAATTAACAAACAATTATTGGCTAAGAAATATCCAGATAAGGTTTTAAAAAAAGGTTTAGGTGCGGTAAATATACAAGACAGGGATTGTCTGACAAATAAGAGTAAAAAAATGAAGTTCAGGAAGAACAAAGAATACCTTTTGTAACAAGATACAGTGAGACCATGCTGTAGTAACTAAAAGTTTAAGGAAATACCGGCCTATCTTGTTAAAACATAGGACACGTGACAACTTGTAGTTTTAATAGTAACCATGAGCCCTCGCTGCCCCAGCTTAGCATATTCTGTGGAATGGAATCTCCTCAGATACCACTTGATGCCTTGGTTACAATTATCCTCCACCACATTGCCATGTGTGGTCAACGCACCACACAGTGTGCAATGGATGGACACGAACTGCCACATCCTGACATCTACAGAATGGCTTTCATTTGGCGGGGGAGGTAACAATGAATGAGGTGGATCACCAGAAGATGTAATTACAACTTCAAGTGACTGGACTCTAGAGAAGAGGGTGATGGTGAGCCAGGTGTTTCACTGTCCATAGAACTTTCAGGCTCTGTCTGGGTTTCTCTATTCTTCCTCTTCTTTGGTTTCCACATTGCCTCTTGTTGCCTTTGGGGATAGTCAGGATATACAACAACAGCGGTGTCCAATTTCTTTGGTGGGGTTTGGCTCTAACATGCTTCACATAAGTGTCATGATGTCTGTGTTTCATATGTGTGATGAGGGCGGTTGTGCAAAGGTGCGTTCCCTCCTTTTCCCTTTTCACCGATTTATCACAAATTGTGCGGTTCTGTCACTGATGACTGCACAGTGCCTGCCACAAGGGAAAAATAATCCCACACCAAAGCCCTCAGGGGGTGGGGAAAGGTGGAGAAGAATGGCCTCTTTCTTCTTCTCATACACATTCCCCTTTATTGGCTGGGGCAGAGTATGATGTTGCTGCTTTTGCTTCTACAGACTCAGAATCAGCACTACAAGTAGGACCAGGAGTATTGCTGCTGGCAAGTGGAAGCTGTCCTAGTTCCACATCACTACTGCTGGACCCCATTCCTACTGTGTCCACAGTAGCCTGCTCCTCATCATCCTGCTGCCCTTGCAGCTCAGCAACAGCAGGAATTACAGCAGTGGCAAACTCTGCAAATCCACCAATCTCATTGGTGGTGGTGGTGATGCCCATCCCAATATATATCTCCCATTCCTTCTCAGGTTGGGCTAAAAAGACCATTGATGCCTCTTCCACCCCAGCTGCTCCACCATTGCCCTCATCATCATCATCACCACAAGTCCTTCCTTACTGCTGCTGCTCTATTCCAGTCTTACTGGTTGGAGGTGTTGACAAACGTGACAGAGGGTTCCCTACTGTCACACTTGCCATCTCTTGAGCAGAAAAAGGCAAACTGGCTGCACTAGTAGCAAGCACGGGCAGCTGGTTTGTGCTCATGGTGGTGGTATTACTGCTGCTAGCCACCAGTTCTGCCTTTCTCAGTTTAACGTTCCATAGGGACAAAGCCATGAGGGGGAAGGAAAATCACAGGGTCAATGGAAATGTTGTGGGCTCCCTTGACCACTAGTCTGGCCTCTCTACATCACTTCACCTACAACCTCTGCATCAGCAGGGGATCTACTGTAGTCACTCTAGTCCCACAGCTGCCTCACTATCACTAACAGCAACCACATCAATTTCAGTCTCTGAGTCTTCTTCACTACTAGTATCACCCCCTCCCTCACTCCTAATACTTTGAGTCTGTAGCTGCTGGATCTTAGTAGTAGTAGTAGTGGGTGGACTGCTTGGGGATGGCAAGTGTGACTTAGAGTCTGCTGCTACCACACTTACCATCATTTCCTTCTCCCCCCTCCTGAGAATCACAAGACACACCGGCAGGTGCAGCACTGGGAGTAGGCACAGGTAGCTGACCTGCCCTGCTCATACTACTACTCTCTTCTTCCTCTGCCCGTGACACAGATTTCCCCAAGATCCCTATGGGTGATGTAGGGGGACTGGCCTTCATTGGGTCTGGGGAATCAGGGCATCCAGACCCTTCAGTTCTGGTAGTGGTCGCTTCCTCCTCCTCTTCAGACTCACTGGAGCATAACGATCCTTCCAGCTCCTCCTTTTCCTTGTCATACCGGTGCTCATTGTGATAGCACACACTATGACCCTCTCCTGCCTCAATTTTGCTGTGTAAGTCAGAGAGCAACAGCCTAGCACCCCCTCTCTCTAGCTGCTTGTATTGTGTTTCACTTCCTGGAAACATTACATTTTCATAGCGAAAATGTGATGAACATGTAAGTAAGTGGCAAAAAGTTTGTAGCCATTGAAAAAAATAGCAAAACATTTTTGACAATGGGTAAAAATGGTGATGATTTTAACTGCTTTATTTAAATGTTTCTCCTTATTACATGGTACTATGTCTTTTTACCCTTTCAGTGCTACAAAAATAATAGATTAATATTTTGAACACTTGCCTATTATGGTGTATTGCTCTACATTATTCTTTATAAAAAGAATAGATAGTGTATATTCTTAATCATTATATTTTTGTTAGCAAATAGGGTTATCTATTGTAAGCAACCTCAAGAAGTCAAATCCTAAACGCTGTCCAGTTTGTATAAACTTGTGGTATAACAGTGACATCCAGTGGCTAAACCACAAAGTGCATCTCACACATGGGACACCTCTGCCTGTCAAATAATGAATGACATAATTCACACTACAGAGTCAGATTTCTTAAGAAAAAACATTTAATAATGAATCTGCTCTAACAAAGAGTAGTTCTGAAATAATACTTTTACTAATAAAGCAGGGTTTCACATTAAGTGAAAGTAGGCTATAATGGTTACTCTGTAGCTTATTTCATTTTACACCATATGCAATAGAGAAAACAAGTGCAACCCCACCCCATTGATTTAACCCTTTGAATGCTAGAGGGGAAAGTCAACATTTTGTCTACCTCTCTGGCACTCAAAGGGTGAAAATGAGCTCTGGGGTAAACCTGTATCGTAGGGAAGAAATAAATAGGCATAGAGTTAAATGGGACTTTTAACTCCTTGAAAGCTAGAAGGGTCTTCACCTTAAAGGGATAGTAATACTTAATTATTACTAATTCCTATATTAAAGTAATATTAAAAATAAATGTATCGTGCCCAGTGTCATCTCTCAAACCTTTATGGTTTGAGAGATAATCACTCCTAAAGTTGCCCTCTCCCTCCCCCTCCCCCGAAGTCAGCATTCTAGCTGACTGCAGGGCAGCCTGTCGTATGACTTTCGGGCGGCTCTGCAGCATATCCAAGATCGTGTTAATAATAAAGAAATCTTTCACTAAAACAGTCTTCTATGTGTGCTTGGTTTGCAAGCACACTTAGAAGACCGTTTTAGTGAAATATTTTTTTTTATTAACGCTATTGCGCCTCTACTGAGAACCGCCTGATGACCGTAAGACCGGATTTCCCTTCAGCCAGCTACAATGCTGACTTTGGGGAAGGGGGAGGGAGAGGACAACTTTAGGAGCGATCATCTCTCAAACCATAAAGATTTGAGAGATGACACTGGGGGCAATACATTTATTTTTAATATTAGTTTAATATAGGGATTAGTAATAATTAAGTATTAATATCCCTTTAATGGGAGGGTGTAGCCCCTGGTTTTAGCCCGGTGAAGTTGATATACTAAGCTAAAGTGGTACAGTTTTAGGGCAAACAAATTGTGCCACAGGAACCAAGAAAGAGCATTGATTTCAATGGGGCCTTTAACGCCTTAAATGCTTGAGAGGTCTCTAACACATTGGATATTAAAAGCTCCATTTAAAACTTTGAGTGTCAAAGGGTTAACTCTGGAGCCTTTTTATTGGTTCTCTGTGGTGCAGTTGTTTCATAATTTCACCACTTTTTCTCACAGCCTTTAACCATACAATGGGACTTGGCCCACAGAGAAAACGTCTGATGCTTCCTTGTACTGGCAGCACCCAAATGCTGGGATCATTGCCACGTCTATTGACTAGAGTACTTGGAAGATGTATCCTTATTGTGGAACAACAGATATGTTATAATGGAATCATATGGAGCTAACTTCCACATCAATGATCAGAAACACTTCCATCTTACCTCAAAGCCAGCATTTTTATCACTAGGTCTTTAGCTGTTCATGAGAACACAGGGATCAGTGATAGGGATGAACAAAATGATTCTGTAAAATTAGCATTTATACGAAATGGCTGGCATCAGGTCTAAAAATTGGATTTTGCGAAACGGGTCTTTAATTTTTGCATTTTGTTTGCTTGTTTAACTAATCAAATAGCAGGAAAAACAATCAAGTGACATCCAGATAAAGCAGGTTCTCATACCTTAAAGGAGCAGTAAACTTTTTTTTATGAAAAAATATATATTGTAGGGATTTTCCTATTAAGTAAAATAACGGTACTCCCACTGCTGAGATATTTATATTTCTAGAGTTATTACGGTTTAAACCCATGTTTTTATTACATTAGCAGTGCCCTCTAGTGGTCAAATTCTAATTAGTTTTTCTGTTAGATTCTAATGGAGAGGAAAGTCAGAAAAGTCAGAGACATACAGTTCTCCATAGAATGTGATAGAAACTGCCTTTCACTTCCTGTCAGTTAGATCTATCAGGAAGTAAACACAGTAAATTCACTTCCTGATTATTTGAACTGCTATACATTTTGAATAAAACATCTGACAATGGGAGTTACCTTGTTTTACTCAGCAGGAAAAGCTCTATAAGATACGTGTTTTCATAAATAAAAGTTTACTGCCCCTTTAAACATCACAGGTTTTTGCCAGGATCGTTTATGTGATCAAGGTAACACAGAGCAATGGCAAACTGAGAGGGGATTTATTTACCTTTGTCCAGATAATTCTTTGGACTCTTTTTCCCCATCAAATCACAGTAAGCAATAAGCTAAGCTTTCACACTCATTAATGAGAAATGTTTGCAGCTGCTGTGCACATGGACACATCTCTAGCTGTTGTTGGACTACAACTCCCATCATCCATCTGAGGATGATTTGAGTTGTAGTCCTTCAACAACAACCTATGAGCAAGTATCTGCAATGGATTTTTTATGCAGAAATAGAAATAATACTAATTTAAGATATTATTATTGCATGCTAATTTTACATGTTTTTAACTCATTTCTGGAAATCCTGGGTATGCCCCCTGGAGAATGTTTTCAATGGGTTTGCAGGCAGGTCTGGTGAATGTCTCTCCCCCTCTTTCTCTTTCTTCTACTCTTTCCTGCTTTTACTGACTCTTCACCGATTCCTTCCTCATCTTTCGCTCCCCCCCTCTTTCCATGCTTAATCTTATATTCATAGCTGGGAACTCTCCGGTATTGCCCCAGAGACTCCAGATTTAACACTGTATTACCGGGTCTCCGGGGCAGAGTCTAATTTGCTGGATGTGGGGAGTTTCTCTTGAAACTCTGCCCACTTGTGCTCCATCCCGCCCCTTTCCTCCCACTCCCCGCCCCATTCTCCTACTTCCCCAGGCTTTTCTGTCATTTTTTTTCTTTTTGTGTGTTTTTTTTCGACTTTTCTTCAAACCCCCCCGTCGAGATTAAGCCCCGCCCCTTTTTTTGACGCGATTCGCGTCATAGAGCTCACCCGGCGGCTACCCTCCGGGATGCACCTTTTGTAAAGTTCCCAGGTATGCTTATATTTCTCTGGTCTCCCTCTGTCCTCTGCTCTCTCCTCCTGCTTCTCTTTACCACCTTCCTAGTTTCTCTTTCTCTCTTTCTCCCATTCCCCTACCACATTTTTCTCCACTGCTCCCCCATTTCCACCTCCACCCCACTCTCATGTTCCTTTCTTCCACATTCCTCTCAATTGTGGATTTATCACTCAGTTTTAATCACTAGCTTACAAAGACATAGGGACATAGACCCATATGTGTAAAAGGAAAATGGGAAAATTATGGGGCACACCAACTGGGACAATTAGAGGACAATTAGACATTCCAAATATTGATATTGATTTTAATGGGGCTTTTGAACTCTAGGGATAGTAGTGAGATCTCCAACTCATTGCATACCAACCAAGTTTCCCTATTTAGGAGGGACAGTCCTTCTTTGAGACCTAACTCCCTCTCTATCTCTTTCCCACCATGGGGTCCTTCTTTTTAGGCAATCAGACTATGTGGTATGTATATAAGTGTATGCTTAAAGGGATAGTAATACTTCGTTTTAACTTTATTTTATTTTGTAGGTATTAAAAAAACATGAAGAATGATATAAGTCTTATCTCTCAAACCTTTATGGTTTAAGAGATATTCACAAACATAGTATCCCCCCCCCGTTCAACCAGATCAGAAGGGAGGTGCCCAGGTAGACTGCAGAGAGGGACAATCTTCAGTTAAGATAAGGGAAAAAGCTGAAAGACTTGTCAAGGGGGGAAGGGCTTTCATTGTTTTCATACAAAGAAAATTGTCCCCTTCTGTTATCTGTCTGGTCATACAACCAGATTCACATCTGAGAAGAGATGGCTTACACTAGGTAAAAGGGGCGGGGAGGGGAAACGTTGCTTGTGAATATCTCATAAACCATAAAGGTTTGAGGGATAAGACTTACATCATTCTTCATGTTTTTTTTAATGCCTACAAAATAAAATAAAGTTAAAACAAAGTATTACTATCCCTTTAAACTTCAGTATATGTGTTTATAAATTAGTCTGTGTAAATGAAATACTTTGGTCTTCTTCTAAATCATTTATTCATTTGCACAAATAGGTGTCAGTAGGTAATGAAATAACCATACCTGGGAACTCTCAGGGTTTAGACCCAAATCTCAGGGTCTCAGTGTGAAGGGTCAAATTCTCAGGGAGAGAGAGGTATGTGTTACCTACTACAAGATTTGCCACCATTAAATGTCTCCTTAGTATCCTGTTGGTCTTATTTGTGTTTAGGCAATGAGATCTCTAAGTTGTAACTTGTTAAAGGTTCCTTTCGGACCGATTGGAGCACCTCCGAGTTACAGCAAGCAGGTACTATTGCATAAAATCTACATTATAGGAAGCTTTAAGGGTTAATATTCCAAAGATCTCAGGGTCAGCTCATTTGGAAAGTTCCCAGATATGGAAATAACCTACAAATTCTCAGTAAAGCCCCACCCACAAGCCACAGACTCCGCCACACCCCCCTAAAACAAAAGTGTCCTTCTTTGGCCATTTGAAATGTTGGGAGGGAAGTCATTGGTTCACACTGCATTAGAGATCTCACTAGTATGCAGAGGGTTAACCCTTTGAGTGCCAGAGGGGTACGCAGTGCACTGTTCTGCAATGTGTTGCATACCCCTCTGGAACTCAGAGGGTTAAAAGCCCCATTTGACTCAGTGGGAATCTCTGCTTCTCCCCTACAGTGCAGATGGTTGGCCCCAGTTCTCCACTTTTTTATACATAAGGGCCATAGATTTTAATAATAGAAAAGAACTAATATTCCCTTATGGTCTGTCTGTATTCTGAACTATTAAAAATCCTTAGACATGAAATAAAATATTGTTGAAGTAAAGAGGCTCCCTAAATAAAACACCTTTATTTGAGTAGAAAGTAAAACACATTTATTTGAGTAGAGCATGCATATAGGTAACTTGGGACTATTGATCTCCGGCCAGAGAAGGAATGTGTTTTATAGCTGAACACTATTGAATCTCTCTTGACGTAGCTCAAGGAAAATTTGCTGTGATTTTCATTTTAGTAAAAATGTCTGTCTTCTGTAATTCCCCATAATCTAGCTATTTCTGCACCTATAAAAAGATAAACAGTCCATGTTCAATTAAAAACACTGATTATTAAAAGTATCAGATAAACAATGATCTCAGGAGATCACCAGTAGGACTAATTAGTTGCAATGCAGGAACTGCAAGAGATTGAAAATAATATACCTGAAGTTATTAAGTCATCTATTTAATGTTTACATTTAGCCTATATTTCACACCTACTATTTTAATCCCTTGGATGCTAGAGCCCTCTCAAATGCATTGTGTTGTATTGGAGATATCTCTTCCATCCAAGCCTTCAAAACATGAAATTTTATTTTAGACTTCAGTCAAAATATCCAGGGAGGCACACATATGCAGAGCAGACCGTTTGCTGCACTTACATGCAAACTTGAACATCTTTCTTCTGCTTACATGCATATTTACAAAAATCTTTAGTACATAGTGGTACACACAACTCCACTGCTTTCACAAGCCCAATCCAACAACTCTATAGCATGCACAGAAAAATGAAGAATGCCATGCTGATTTTCCCTGTTCATTGTTAGTACATGAAATTAAACAAGGAAGAGAGGAATAGCACACCCATGAAACACTATACAGTGGCACAAGTGGCATATAGAGGACAATTTATGAAGTAACATAGTAACATAGTTGATGAGGCTGAAAAAAGACATGCGCCCATCAAGTCCAGGACATGCCAAATTACCCCTGTTAATCCAGAGGAAGGAAAAAAAAACATTGAAGCCATTTCAAGCCCCAAGTGAGTAAAAAAAATAATTCCTGACTCCAAATGGCAATCAGATATTTCCCTGGATCAACATTCTATCTGCTTTGAAACCGACTGTCATAATTCTCAATGTTGCTCTGAGCTAGAAAGGTATTTATTACTTTTTTGTACTAAGTAAGTAGCTTAGTACATATGCATCAGGCAGGGGCAGCTTGAAGAAATCGATCCTTTCCCCTTTTTTAAAGTAGAACTAACACCCCCTAATAATAACCCTCATTACTATGGCCAAAAAGTCCTACTGGTCCTTGGAATATGTTTAGTCAGGCCTGGATGTCATGTCCATGGAGGCTGACATGATAGTTGCTATCCTGTTGCTATTCTGACCACAGGACCCTCAAACTCTGCTACCTGTACATGGTAATTTTAACCCTTTAAGGATCAGAGGGGTGTGCAACACATTGCTTCACAATGCACACCCCTCTCTGGTGCTTTAAGGGTTATGTTGGCTCATGGACTCTGCCTGCTTTTTTTTTGTTTGGAAAAAAATTGTCATCATCTGTCATGGACATTACATCCATGACCAGGGCCAGATAGCCAATAGGCAAGTGCCTAGAGCTCCTACTATTGAGGGACTCTTCAGCTGTGCTGGCCACACCCCCATTCTGAATTGTTGCTGTGGTTAAGCAATCTCAATGTCCCTGCACCAGTTTTATACCCCTTTACAGGCTATTATTTAACCCCTTCGATGCTAAAGAGATCTCCAGTGAGTTGCTGAGCAAGGCACTGGAGAGCTCTCTAGCAGCCAACAGGTTAAAGCATTTTTATTCTTGCTTGTTGTAGGCCAAGGGTATTTTCTGTACCAGGAAACAGGGAGTGGAACTGGAGGCAGGGACATGTGAGGAATCGGGGAGTGGCCATAGGCAGAGCTACGGGTGCCTAGGATGCCTTACCTATGGGTGCCTGGAATGTAAATCTGGCTCTGTCCAAGACTGATTGAATATGTTATCTCTTTAACAAAAGTACAAGGTAAAAATTCATCAGGGCTATTAGAATTTTATGTTCATAGTAAGGCAAGTGGTTTGTTTTTATTAGGAGGGTCTCCTTTAACTTGGAATTTTATTTCCCTCTTTGTCTACATGCAGATTTTACACATCATAATCTCCAGCTCTTAAACGATCAGCGTTTTAATACACATAGAAAATAGGAACATTACTGACACTATAAAAATAAGAGCATGCACTTAATATGCCCTGAAGTTATTTATGTCATGAAATCTGCATTCATAGAGATTATGTTTGAAATACCGAGAGGATTACTAAATGTATGAAATGTTTTGCATTAGCACAGCTGTTATAATATCCTCTCCAGGCCTGCTGACTGTGGGTTCGCTTACTCAACTTAACATCTGTTCCTCTCACTGACACTGGTTAGAAGAACCACAGAATTCTATGATTGTTTTAAAAAGACAATAAACCCTTTACATAAATGTAGTCAAACTGAAGGTTATGCTACCCTGAACCTGTAAGAGATGCACTAAGAGTCAATAAGGGCTTAGGATGTAGTGTCGAATCTGCATTGAAGACACTTCACCGATATGCATTAAGGTGTCTTCTCCACCATATTTCCATTTCAATCTGCCACCAATCCACTGTCATTGCCATGAATCCACCATGCCTTCGACAGGTTTACGATTTTTCACTTAACACTTCTACAGTGGCTCATTTCCATATGGAAATGCAGGTTAATGAGCCATTGTTGTATTCATGTGGGGGTGTTTATATATTAACTAGTTGAACAGCCCGTTTACATGGGCCACAGTGCCAGGCAGCAACAACCACGGCACAGTCATGCACAGTAGAGACTGCCCACACCGCGGCTGATAACGGAGCAGGGTGCTCTGCATTCAGACCGTAGTCCTCTCTGCGCATCGAAGGTATGCAGAGAGTACTACTGTCTGAATTCAGAGCACCCCACTCCGTTATCAGCAGCGGCGTGGGCAGTTTCTACTGTGCATGACTGCAGTTTGTGCAGCTGTCTGTACTGCACATGACAGCTTCTGACAAACATACATTAGCGAATTATTATATAGGATGTGGCACCTAGCCACAGGGACTAACCTCTTATAGCTGAGTCTGCTGTAAGAGTTCACAGTCCCTACATCACCTACCTGAGTAGGGCAATGTTGTGATCTCCCTGAAGCTCTCAATGGAGCCAGAGGACAGTTTGCTGTCTCTGCTAAAGAGCAGAGACAGCAGCTGTCCTACTATAACCCTTTTAGTACCATTGCACAGCCATGGGGCACTCAAAAGGTTAAGTACCCAGTGCAAGTGCAGAATTACATAAAAGAAAAAATAAAAGGTAGTGCAAGAAAAGTTATTGTAAGTTAATGTAGTAATCATGTGTGAAGACAAACCATAACATACATACATATCTTAATCCAAATCATAAAAAGATGACAAAAAAGGCAGCATCATTCTGTGGAGATGCTTTTCAGGTCAGAATTGAAGGTAAGATGGATGGAGCTAAATACATCACAATTCTAGAGAAAAATCTATTTCATTCTGCAAGGGACCTGGGACTGGGGAGGAGGTTCACATTCCAGAAGGTCAATGACCCCAAGCATACCGACAGAATTACACTGGAGTGGCTTAAAAACAAGAACCTGAATGTCTTCGAATGGACCAGTCAAAACCCAGATCTCATTCCCCATCCAACCTTTCAGAACTTGAGCAATTTTATAAAGAAGAATGAGCAAAAATTGTAGGATGCAAATTTGCAAAGCTGGTAAGGAAATTCCCAATTAAATCAATTAGTGCCAGAGCAATGCATTGCGTCATACCTGGGAACTTTTTATTGTTGTCTCCCAGGAGGGGAGTCCTCTGCTGCCATGGGTGGTGTGAAGAATGAAATGTATTGTGTCAAAAAGGGGCGGGTCTTAATGCGAGTGCCGGTGGTAGGGGGAAGGAACTACACCGGGGAAAAAAGTGGAAGTGGGTGGAGTTTCAATAGAAACTCCCCACTTCTGGAGCACTCAGCCTCTGCCCCGGAGACCAGGTAAAGCAGTGCCAAAAACCGGAGTCTCTGGGGCAATTCCGGAGCATTCCCAAGCATGCATTGCGTACCTCTCTGGCACTCAAAGGGTTAATCCCAGGTTATAGCACAACAAAATGTGGACAAGTCAAAGGGACTGAAGAATTATGCAAGACACAGTATTTGCTACTGACGCATGAATTATAAAATGTTAGGTGTACCTCGGAGAATTCCAGACAACGTGTTAGGGGTGCCTTGAGCAAAAAATATTGTGAAATGCTGCTTTTGAAGAAAATGCCAATAAAACATCAGTGAAATGCATTGAAGTTTACTTCTTTTCTTTAGATCCCGGCCTTTTGACTTGCGGTGTAATATTTTAACCTAATGTGCTTTTATTGAATATTGAGGGTGCTGTTTGTGTTAGATGAATTTGTTGTGCATGATTCAAACTTATTTTCTACTGTCTTTCATTCTTTTACTTGTTTTCTTTTAAACTGACACTTTTTTCCTTTTTCTTTTCTGTGTTTTGCTAATAAATTATAGGAGATTGCAACACTTAAAGGGATAATAATGTTTCAAAATAAAAGCAGCTCCAATTAATCTTCATAGTATTTGGGCCATGGAGACCGTTATTTCAATACTGAGAGAGATGTAGTTCAAGAGTAATTGAATGATAAAGTATGCCCCTCCTGCTCCTTTTACTGTTGTAACACTGCTCACCTCAGAACAGAAAGGTGGTGTCCAGATGGCTTGCAGAGAGGGACGATCTTCAATCAGCATAAGGGAAAAACCTGTTAAGTTTAATTGTTCTCACAGTAAGAAGATTGTCCCTTGCTCTAAGCTGTCTGGTCTTAAGACCAGATTCCACGTCTGAGGGGAGGTGGCTTACACTAGGTAAAAGGGGTGGGAGAGGGATACTTTATCATTCAATTACTAATGAACTACAGCTTTGACAGTATTGAAATAACACTCTCCATGGCCCAAATACTATGAAGATGCATTGGAGCAGCTTTTATTTTGAAACATTACTGTTCCTTTAAGAAAAATATTGTCTATATTGCTGTGTTTTACTGCTGAGTAAAACAAAGGTACTTCCGTAAAAAGTTATTGTAGCTCAAACTTGCAGTTTTGGGTGCAGTACCACCATGGCCTGAAATTTTACAGTGTTGCTGTTTCTATAGCCCTTTCTGCATGCAAAAATTCAAGTTCCAATAAAGTTTTAATAAAACATCTCTTGTACCTTTGTTTTACTCATTAGGTTAAACACTGTGTATTTACCTCATAGATAATTTCAGGAACCACTAGACTGACCTAACTTTGACATTTTCCATTTTTTTTTTGGGGGGGGGGGGTTCCAACAAGTTATAGTTCTCCTTTAACAATTTTTAAGGCAAGTGTAATTTATCTTTTTTCTTTCCAAAATCTGCCTTTTCTGAGATTACTCTAAATGTTAAGTGATTGGACTAGGCCTGATTTTCAAGTCAGACACTGCTTTATGCAGCAACTGTGCTCTGCTGATTTTCCAGACTTTTGATTAATAGAGCTATTCAGATGATTCTGAACACTCGTTTGGTGTCTGAATATAGGGCTAATTTAAAAGAAATTTGGGTCATGCTAATAGTTCTCCAATTACATTTTTTAGATGTATAATTCTAAACTGAATTAGAACTCTGAAGGAATGACAGGGATCCCCACTCATCTTCATACCAGACCCCCTTGCTGATATCTTTTTCAGGTCTAGCTTTTCTTAGAATATTTTTACACGGAGCAAACTGATTTTACCATCTAATGTGAAGTGCACAATCTGCATTTGTTAAAGGAATAGGAACCCTTTATTTTGCAAGTGCAGAATATGTGAAGTCAAATTGACTCTACTTTGTATCATTTTTTTTCGGATTCACCTATTTTTGTACACTTCTGACAGCAGACGGCCTCCCTGCAAACGGAAATAAATGGCCCCCATGCCCCACCCCAATTATGCTCCGCCCCAAATTATACCTCACCTCCAACAAAATGCCAATAAAAGAAAACAAAGAATAGTAAGAAAGCTCCAGATTTTTAAGTACACTTTTACCAATTATGTATATGTTCATAAAACATAATTACTTATGGTACACGGGGTCTAAATTGGAATAAAGTAAGCTGGAAATGTCTGAAGTCAAATTGCTAATACCAGAGTGTGAAACAAACAGTCCTGGGGGGTTATGCATTAAGACGTAATAAAGAGGTGATCTAGTGGAGATAACCTCTCCGATGAAATCAGTTCTCTAGTTCCTATGTTATTCTATAGAGCCTATGCACTAAGATCTCCAAAGCTGGAGAAAGCTTAGTCCATTGGCTCCATAGAATTACATAGGACTTGAAGACATGATATCACTGGAAAAGTCATCTCAACTTTATCACCTCTTTATCATGCCTTAGTGCATCTCCTCCCTGGTGTATAAACATAACTATACAAGTGTGTAAAATTTAAATTGGGCAGCAACTCAGTTAGCCAATAAAGGTATTACTTTTACTCCACCAGTCTCTTAATTTTTTCTATGGCTAACAGAGTACCACCTTTTACCTCTGATTCTCAATGTATCTTTCTATGGTGGTGTCCCCTGCTCAAATCCACCCATCCCTCTCATCTCAATCTGCTTCCTCAAATGTCCTTTCATGAGGTTGGCTTTTTGATAATCAGTGGGAGGTTTAAAGGTAAAAAAAAAAAGTCAGTAGGAAGAGTAATCCAGAAGAATTTAGAACTTCAAAATTCAGATAATGGTGAAAATATAAAAAATTGACTGTACATTTGTTAAGTTTGGGAGGCTACTTAGGAGGAATACCATGCATAAACTACTGGCCATATTACTGGGTACTAGAAATGTTGATGCATTTTTGTTATTCGAATTGGCTTTGTCAAATAAAACATTTACATAAGATAAAATGATAACACTTAATGTACTTTCTTCTTTTCAAGTATGTCCTTGAGTATTTACAACAAATACTCCTTTTCAAGTATGTCCTTGAGTATTTGCACAAACACAGAGACATTATTACAAATGTTGTGCTACCAAAATAATGTTTCAGTATCATGTAACATTAGTTATCTGTGCATGATGTAACAATATAGCACATGCTCCTGGCCACACTGCTGCAGCAGTATATCAGTTCTGGCACAAGATTTTGCAGAAAAATACCACATTTCAAGCTTTCCAACTTACAAAACACTTCTAGCTTTAGTGTGATTCTGACATCTGTCACTGGGTGGTGCTATACACTGTGTAATCTATGGGTTATGTGACTAAAGTCCAGGTAAGTTATATAGAAAGCGTTATTAACAAATGAAAAATGAGGAAATATTCAATACTCTTCAACATTTTAAATGGACATTTGTCGATATGCTGCCCTTTGTGTCCATCAGGATCTGGCATCCTCCAACCCTGATGAGGCAGAGGGACTTGTGACAGAATTAATCCTTTGTAAATTAACTCCTTGTGAATTATCCTCATGTAAAGTAACTGTGTAGATGTTGGTGGAAGTATTAACCACTTGAGGACAGATGGGCATATAATATATTGTATTACAATGCTCTGCACACCCCTGTGGCCCTCAAGGGTTGAACACCCAACATCTATAGGGTTAATTTACATGTATGGCTGCTGAGAGTCCAATACATACTTTGTTAAATTCTTGTGACATTGTGTCAGTTAAATCAATGGGAGAATAGTTTGCCTCAGGACTCTTCAACTTTGTTTTTGAGCATATGGTGCAGTGTATTTGTTGGTTGGTTAGTAAATGTCTCTTTCTCTTATCCCAAATAAATATTTATTGCTTTAAAGAAATAGTAACCCTTTATTTTGACTTTATATATTCTGCAAGTACATAATAATTATAATTGCCATTTCTATACATTTTATTTTGTTAATCTTCACTTATTTTCTTCAAATGTTTACATCTCTGACAGTGAGCTACTTGGATCTCAGTTTCCAAAGAGTTTTCTGGTTGATTGACTATCAATGCAGAATATAATACAATGTTACAGTCCTCTACAGCACTGAATGCTCTGTATTTTTCCTTTTTTTACATTATTCCTTGTTTATTGTATCACTCTCCTTTCTTCATGTTCCTTGACAGAAAACTCTCAGCAAACAGGTCCAGGAATCTCTTTATCAAGGACATAAAAGAGTGAAAAAATAGTTGAAGGTGCTACAATAAAAAGTATGGTACTGAGATTTAATTTAAAGTTTAAATCAGGTGTTTTTTTTTTTAATTTGTGCTTTAGAATTGCTCCTCATAGCTTTATCCATATGGTCTTAAGTCTTTTTCCCCAAGCTAACATGCAAAGTTTTTTCTTACTTAGGTTGGATGATAATATGCTTGAGTATAAACATAGAAAGTATGCACCTGCAATTGGGGAAATGTTCAAGAGCAGATGACTGCTGTGATTAACAGCACAGACAGACAGACACACACACACATACATACATACACCCTGCTGTTGTTTACTTACTTTAGTGTGATCAAGCCCCAAGTACCTCCCTTATAACATGCTCAGGAAAGTAGGACTAGCATGGAATTCCCCATAATGTGGGGTAGATTATTTTCAAAAAGGTTAGGTTGCAAACTTACAGGCATGTTGTTGTCTATCTGGCCAAATTGCACCAAAGAATTGTGATTTCTGCCAGCAATAGCAAATATGTTTCTTTGCTAATCTTGTGAATTCCTGAATAAAAGTACCCATGTACTGTGTGGCCACCTATGAAAAAAATAACCAGAGATATATGCTTTTCAAGTTAGGATTTCTACCAGCTGTGACTTGGGTTGGATACATTTAGTTGCTCCTGAAGTGGGTAAACTTCCAATCTTAAGCAATGGATATTTTGTAGAATATGGATGTGTTCTTTAGAGTGCTGTTTTTATGTTCCAGAATTGCTTATCTTGTTTTTTGGCATAAGGTCCTTCATTTCCAAAACTGTTTAAGCAACTCAGCTAAGTTATCTCCAGGTCAACAGGCTGTGTATTCTCACATTCTCTTCATGGGCAGCAGATCATCTCATTGCTCCTTAACCCTTTGAGTGCCAGAGGGGTACGCAACGCATTGCAAAGCAATGCATTTCACAGCTATCTGGACTCCATTGCCTTAGAACCCCCCAAAATAAATCTGATTTCCACTTTTTCCCATAAAACAAACTGTGTCACATGCCCTAGTGCTGGGAAATATTTTGCATCCCTGGGCAGGAGGAAATACCTGCAGAACTGGATGGGATTATATTATTACTAGTTGAACAGCCCGTTACACGGGTCACAGTGCCTCTGGCAGCCGGTTGCGGGACAGTCACGCGCAGCAGAGACTGCCCGCGCCACTGCTGATACAGAGCTGGAAGCTCCTTCGGAGCGCCCAGCTCTGTATCAGCCACGGCGCGGGCAGTCTGTACTGCACATGAGTGCCGCACGGCCAGCAGTGTCTACTGCGCATGTCCGGCGTTACACACAACTTAGCGAATTATTATATAGGATATTATTATGACTGCGCACAAGGATGTGCACTGCAGTGTATTACCACTGTAGTACATACCAGAAGACAATCTCCATCATAACTGGGTATTTAATGCCCCATAGTATTCATGAGAAAAGGTGTACATTCATGTTATTTCCTCTAACTCCTTCTTAGTGCATTGACCTAAGGTAGACATAGTCGGAAGGAACAATCCAAAATGCACAAAGACTTGCCCTCTCTTTGGTGCATTAAGGGGAGGAAATCTGTGTATGTAACTTAATAAACTGAAAATAGGAAGACACAGGGATAGAATATTGATTTCTGCTCTTGATTTAGAGTGGAATTGCCATCATTATACATTCAGTCCACTATTTACATCTTTGTGATTAGCAAACTGGGATCAGTTTACCGCCTCTAAATCTGGGAAGGAAAATTTTACATTTCCAAAAATATTTTGATAATTTTGAAAATATAAGTAATTCTAAAATAATGAATGTGCATGAGTCAGAAAATATACGTTTCTATTGTATTTTTATTCTGAATTTATTTGACAAATTTGAACACATTAATAAATCAAAGAAACTGGTTCAAAAATATTTGGGTGCAAATCCAGGTCATACTTGAAAACGAGAGAAATCTAAATGTATTCTTCCTGGTAAAATATTTTTCTAAATAAAAAGTAAAAATCATTAGTAGATGAATTCAAAACATTCATTGCATGATAACACCAAACTATCCCACATTGCTACAATAACCTTATGGCATGTATATACATTGCTGTCTGGCTTTGCAACATTGATGACATGATTTGAGGAGGATCCAAGGAGGACCTTGAGAAAATTATTTTCAATTTAAAGGGATAGTAATGCTTTGTTTTATCTTTATTTTATTTTGTAGGTATTAAAAAAACATGAAGAATGATGTAAGTCTCATCTCTCAAACCTTTATGGTTTGAGAGATATTCACAAACAAAGTTTCCCCTCCCTCCTCTTTTACCTTGTGTAAGCCATCTCTTCTCAGATGTGGAATGCAGTCCATAGACCAGACAGATAACAGCAGGGGACAATCTTCTTCCTATAAGAACAATGAAAGCCCTGCTCCCATGACAAGTTTACCAGGTTTTTCCATTATCTTAATTAAGATTGTCCCTCTCTGCAATCTACCTGGGCACCTCCCTTCTGATCTGGCTGAGCAGTGTTACATCAGTAAAAGGGGCGGGAGGGGGATACTTTATCATTCAATTACTCTTGAACTACAACTCTGACAGAATTGAAATAACACTCTCCAAAGTCCATATACGATGATGATTAATTAGAGCTGCTTTTATTATGAAACATTACAATCCCTTTAAATAACAATGATTTAAATATACAGCATTTGGACCTCAATAATGTTGATTTTTTGGATATGGAAAGACAATAGAATGTTGAAGACTAGGATTTTTCAAAAGCCCACATGCAATAGTTTATTGCATGCCAAATCTGAACTATTCCTTATGGGCAACCCCTCAAGTTAAGGAGATTTTCTAGTAATATAACTGATTTCCATTTGCAAGCCAAATATTTATCTCAGAGATTTTTTGAAAGGAGTTAATCCCTTTGGATTATTAAAGAAGGATTATCAAAAAAACATTTTACCAGAATAGTGCTAAAATTGTATTTGTCATGGGTAATAAGAATCCCAAACATAATAGAGCTAAATTTGCTGCCACTTTTGGTACACACTGGATGACTTTAAGGGTAATTCTCATGAAATATTGGCATCTTCTTTGAAATACTTTCTAGGTGATAGTCCTACTTTGGTAGCCATAAAAGCATTACATTTGCTGGGCAAACTGAAGAAGAGCTATTTTTGACTATTTATCTTCTGGGAGCACATGGTGGGGTAAAAGATCTCTGGTACATTTAAATGTGTAACCTGTGAGGCATGCAAATTTGTTAACCAGACCAAGATATTTACTAATTTTGAAGGTCCAAAGCAGTATAAAATTAAAAAGTTACTTAACTGTAAAATAAGTTGTGCATCAATGCAATAAAATATATCATAAAAATAATTTGGGAGTTTAGGAGGAGAACTTTAGAACATAAGTATGATATTGGAAAGGCCAATTTGGAAAGCCCTACTGAATGGCACTTTTAACAGTGTCATGGTGGTCATCTTAGGAGGAGGCAGAAAAGGCAGAGGGGTTGCCATTTATGTGATAAATAGCTTAAAGGTTAATCTTATGCAGGGTATGGAGGAGAACACTATTTGGATAACTTTAGAAAATAGAAATAAGGTGGTCGCTCAAATAAGTGTGATCTATAGACACCCAAGCAGAGGCATTAGATCAACCGTTGGTTGAGGAAATAACTAAGAAAAGTGAGGTTTTTATTATGGGGGACTTTAATCTGCCAGATGTGGACTAGAAAAATCAAGCAATAGGCTCAGTCAGGATAGATATCCCAAAATCTTTACAATTAGCAAAAGATCAAAATATGTTGGAATCCATACTATTTTTTTATGTACAAATGAAGACTTGGTATCAGATGTAGCTGTAGGAGAGCTTTTGGGCTCCAGTTATCATCAGTCGGTGTGGTTTAATATAAGGACAGAGGCTGAGTAGCACCAAAATAAAACAAAGGTACTAGATTTTAGAAAGATTGATTTTTCTAAAATGGAGGCATATTTATGTCAGCCTTTAAGAGCATGGTGATCTTTAGTTGGCATCCAGGAGAAATGGGGTTATCCGAAATATGGTATGTTTTAATAAAGACAACAGAGCATTGCACTAGGCTCGTCAGTATGGGGAAAGAAAAAGGAAACCACTGTGATACTCCACAAAAGTGACAAATATAGTAAAGGACAAAAAAAGTAGCATTTAGGAAATATAAACAGACACAGAAGGAGGAAGATAGGTATCTGTAAAAAGGCTAGGCTGAAGGAGGCTAAATGCATTGCTAGATGGGCCAAAAGCACACGCAGAGGAGAATATTGCACAGTCAATGAAAATGGGGGACAAAACATTGTTTTAGGTATATATAAGTGAAAGGAGGAAAATTAAACAAGGAATAGTTAGACTGAAGACTGATGGAAGCTATATAAATGAGGATTAATATTTACCTGACTGCCTCAATGAATATTTCTGTTCAGTTTTACAGAGGAAGCTGAAGGGATGGGACCTCTATTAGAAAACAGAAATACCGAGACATGGGAAGCATGCAGGTTTACAGAAGAAGACGTTCTATTTCAACTCTCTAAGGTAAAAACAGATGACTCAATGGAATCAGATGGATATACCCAAAGTTATTAATAGGACTTTGTCAAAACCTTTAACAGAATTATTCAATCAGTCACTACTGACAGTAGTAGTTACAGAAGACTGGAAGGTAGCAAATGTAGTACCGCTTCACAAAAAAAGGTAGAAGGGAAGAGTCCGGCAAATATAGACCAGTACATTTTACAGCAGTATTGGGAAAATTAGTGGAAATCATGTTAAAGGAAACATTTCTTAAATATCTGAATTTATATGTCTTGCAAGATCCCAAACGGCAGGTTTTACAGCAGGGATATCTTGTGAAACTAACCTAATAGATTTTTATTTTACTGGGCAGCTAAAATAATAGACCAGGGGGTTGTATAAGATATAGATTATTTAGATTTCAGTAAGGCGTTTGACACGGTCCTTCATAGAAGACATATATTAATTGCATTGTTTGAGCCCAGATGTAAAAATAGTTGAAAGGATAAGGCAATAACTGAGTGACATGAGACAGAGGGTTGTAGTCAATGCAGAATATTCTCAAAACTTCCTTATGTGGTCCTTAACCCCTTCACATATGAGGTCCTGGGAAGTAACCTTCCCTTAAGGGCCGCTTTGAAGATTCCAACGTGCCAGTACAAGTGACCTGTGATGTGTACCGGCACGCATCGCAGGGGACTGAGAGACACCACTTCAGTCTCTGAGAGGTCAATTTCACTCCCTGTTTTTACTTACAGTGCTCCCAGAGGATCGCTGTAAGTAAAATGTAAGTGACGTGCTATGACCGTCACCAGTTTTTAACGCAAAAACTGCGTGACGGTCATGGCACTTCACAAGGTCATTCAGGGGTTAAAGGACAACAAACCCCGGGACTGCTGGTCCTTAAGGTGTTAATCTGGCTCTGTATATATCTGTATGTATCTGTGCATATAAATGGGCATAATGTGATTCTTGGGCTTATGAGTCTGACCCATCACAGGCAGTCAATGGGCAGCTCTGCCTCTAGTTTTAGGGCTTAATTAGAATGACTAGCTGAAGGAAATAACCTGAATACAGCTGCTGCATTGCTTCATTTGCTACATATAAAGCATATGCAGGAATCCTGAAAGTAAAGGAAAGAGACAAAAACAGAAGAGGCACATAGCAGTCCTTAGTGGTCTAAAGGCCAGAAACAGAAGGTTAATAATCACTTGGATTCTGGTTTGATTCCCTGCTATTTCTGACATACACTGGAGAGGAGAAAAGTCAGATGCTGGAAGCCTGAACAGAACCAATCAGTTTGTCCTAAAGGGTGGTGTGACACAGACACTTCTAACGGCTTTGACTTCTAATGAAACATTAAGGTTGACATTCTGAAAATTGGGGCAATTGTGGACCAAACCAACTGCACCATAGGGACCAAATAAACATTCCTCAAATTCACTTTGATTTAAATGCAGCATTTAAGCCTTTAAATGCTGCAATGAACTGGAGCAATGAGCTGGAGACCTGTATGAAGTGAAAGGAATAAGCATCAGATTTAAATTAATGGGAATTCTATTTGTTCCTCTGGCACAGTTGGTATGACCCAGAATTGCTACATTTCATCTTTTTTGCATATTACACTTAGCTTATTAGCAATCACAGGAACCAGTGAATTGGATGAGGATGATAAAATTATAGCACAACAATGACTAGAGGGCTGCACAGTAGAGAGCCCCTCGAATGAATCAGGGAGCAATTTAGGGGAAGAAAGGGGAAACAAATACATTCGCACTGGGCCCTTTGAACCTGGTAGGGAGAGGTTTAAACCTGTAATGTGGTGCTTGGTGCTAATAGGACTTGCCACCATACCTGCTAAGTACTGTAATAGTAATATCATGGTACATTTTGTTACTGGCGTTATGATTAATATTACAAATTGGGCCAGTGAAAGATGGATAACCTTGAGATTAAGATCAATGAAAGAATGTACCTATTGCTTTCTTTATTAGATACAAGACTATCCATGAGGCTGGTTCTTCAAACAATCCAATGACAGTATATTATGGTCTAAATCAGGCCTTCATGCCGCTAACAGTGCAGGTTTTCATTGTATCCCTTCTTAAAGGGATAGTAATGTTTCATAATAAAAGCAGCTCTAACTAATCATCATTTATAATTAAAAAAAAATAAAAATTAACCCTGTGTGTGCCACAGGGGAGGTCCAGTGCAGCCCCCCTCCTGTGGCACACACAGGGCTTTTATCATTACTTTGTTATCAGAGATTGGTCCTGATGGCCCCCCAACAAGCTCTGATTACAAAGTAGTGATAAAATAAATCAACCCTCTGAGTGCCACAAAGATCCAATGCATTGCTTTGCAATGTGCTGGAGATCCCTGTGGCACTCACAGGGTCACTTCTTTTGTGGACATATATTTTTTTTTTTACTAAGACCTCATTGGGAGGGATCAGGAGGGTCCTGATGTCCCTCAATGAGGTCTATAATAATAATAAAAAAATTTAACCCTGTGTGTTTGTCATGGGGAGGGGGGTTCAATGCAGTCCCCCTTCCTGTGGCACACACAAGACTTTTTATCATTACTGGGCAATCAGAGCTTGTTTGGTGGCCATCTGAATACAAAGTAACGATAAAAAAAATTAACCTTTTGTGTGTCACAGGGGCCCAATGCATTGCTTTGCAATTCACTGGACACCCCTGTGGCACACAAAGGATTATTATTTTTTTTCCCCTTTTATTTTTTATTCAGACCTCATTGTATGGTTTCTGATGTCCCCAACAAGGTGTACACAAAAATATTGGGGGAAAAAGCCCCAAAAAACGCACGTGCCACCGTGGGGACACCAGGAGTGTTCCTGATTACCGCCTCCCCAACAAGATATGAATACAAAATAATAATTAAAAAAAAATCTCTTTGTGTGCAACAGGGGGTCCAACGCATTGCTTTGCAGTGCATTGGGCACCCCTGTGGCATGCACACAAAATGCCTCCAATCTCCCCCACACACATACCCTATCCCCCTGCCTGGTTCCATAGCCAGCTGGCAGTCCCATTCCCCATCCTGACCCCCAGACTGTTTCCACTGCCTACTGGTAGACTCAAACTACCAGTATGCACTAGATTCAGGCTGGGAATCAAACTTTGTATGAGGGGGACATACAGTGCACACTGGTAGCCACAGATCCCCCATATACACTATCAGACACTGCCCCCCCCCACTATCATCACCATCCTTGCTCCTCTGCTCATACCCACACACACTGCCTAACCCCTCACCCTCCCACACACTGTTTGCTTTCCCTTCCCTGTTTCACTGGTGGCTACGCTCCTGTCACCCAAATTGGTATGTCAACCCACAGTAGCGGGGTAGCATTTTTCTTAGGCTGGCAAGAAGTCCTCCTAGGAAATCCCACGCGGTTGAACCATTTTAGTATCTTTGAAGTGACTGATGTATAAAAAAAATGTTTCTTTGGTTTTTTTTACCCGTAGCACCACATTCTGGAAATAGTTGTGCACTATGGTATTGTTCATCTACCTTTTCTTCACTTCCTAAGGTGTTATAGCCATTTTCCTACAGGCAAGTAAGGTATGGGAAAATGTTAGAAACATCAGAGGTTGAAGTAGGTGTAGTTTTCTACTTCTAGCACCCCCTAAGGTAGGGTAAACTCATACCAATTTGGTGTCATTTGACTCCTAAGAGCACAAGCTAACGAATGCAGTTGAAAATTCCTTGGTTTTCACAGAGTTCCATACATTTGAAGGGGCAGAAATGTAAAAAAATGCTATTTTTTCCTAGATCGCCTCCTTCTGGAAACATTTATGCACACCAGTATTGGGGTAAGAAGGCAAGTGACCCCTCATTAGATGCGGCAGGTTGTCTTCTTTCCAAAATGGTATGGTTTATCTACCTTTTCTTCACTTCTGAAGGTGTTATAGTCATTTTCGTACAGGCAAGTCAGGTTTGAGAAAATGTTAGAAACATTATCAGTCGTAATAGGTGTAGTTTTCAACTTCTAGCACCCCCTAAGCTAGGTCAACTCATACCAGTGGGGGTGTCATTTGACTCGTAAGAGCACTAGCTAACGAATACAGTTGAAAATGCCATGGTGTCCATACATTTGAAGGGGAAGAAATGTAAGAAATTGCCTTTTTTTTTCTTTAGCGCCACCTCCTGGAAACATTTGTGTACACCAATCTTTGGGTAAGAAGGCAAGTGACCCCCTCATTAGATGAGGCAGGTTGTTTTCTTTCCAAAATGGATTTGTTTCTCTTCTTTTCCTGCATATCTATTATGGCTATAATCATTTTAGTGCAAGCAGATAATTAAAAAAAAAAAGTGTCAGGTTTACGTACGTGTTCTTAGCACCCACATATTCAGCCCATGGATAGAAAGACAAGTGACCCCTCATTTGATGCGGGAGAATGTCTACTTTCCAAAATGGTATACCTTTTATTCCTTTCCTTCATGTCTCTAACAGTTATGAACATTTTAGTACAAGCAGCCATTTTCGAGGAAGCAAACAGGTAGGTGTAGTTATGTGCTTCTGACACCCCTAAGGTAGGTCAACTTATTCCAATGGGGTGTCATTTGTCTCCTAAGAGCACTAGCTAATGAATACAGTTGGAAATTCCATGGTTTTCACATATTTCAGTACAGTTGAAGGGGCAGAAATGTAAGAAAATGCCATTTTTTCCTGTAGTGCCAACTTCTGGAAGCATTTGGGCACAACAGGCTTGGGGCAAGAAGGCAAGTTACCCCTCATTAGATGCGGCAGGTTGTCTACTTTTCAGAAATATTAGTTTTATATAGTTATTGCACTATTTTAGGGTAGCTTTACAACAAAAACCCTGGAATGCGGAAATTAGTTCATAAAGTTGAAAATGCCATTTTGAGCTCCTGGTGATTAGCGCTCTGTGCTAGTCATGGACGTAGGTAAAACTATACAAATTTGGTATTTTTGTACTTGGAGGACTCAGGGATTTTTCAAATAATTGAAACTTTCGCAATCAAGGTAAATTTTTTTGATACATATTATGTGATTTTAGCAAAATATGTAAATTTTCTCTTTTTTGTCATTATGACATCATAGCTTTTTGCACAATGCAAAATTCCCTTCATGTAAGGTACCACAAGAAAGCTCAATTTATTCTTAAAAAAAATAATATATAGTTTTCCATATGTAACTAGAAATTCCCAGAGTAAATCAAACCTAAACAGAAGAATAGCAAAAATGCTGAAAAAGTGTCTGGCCTGAAGGGTACAGGAAATGGCCCAAGCCTCTGGCACTGAAGGGGTTAAGAGTAGACTCTTTTACAATGGATAGATGGGTATTGAGGAGACTGTGTGCTTTGTACCAAATATTGTGACTGTTTTGTCTGTGTTTAAGAATAGTTTGTTCTTTGCTATCCAGCTTTTACCTTCAGAGAAATCATGCTGTAATACAGCTTCAAGTTTGAGATATAGTTGAATATTTAGCATAGATTATGGTGTCATCTCTGCATACATATGCACAGAAAATGCTTTGCAAACAGTGGGCGGATCATTTATGAATAGAGAAAATAGAAGAGGGCCAAGAATGGAGCCTTGGGGAACCTCACTTGTTACTTTGAGTTTAAGGGAAATATTGTCAGCAATAGACAAACATTGCATTCTACAGAAAAAACAGAGAAATTGGCGCTATGTATCCCAAGACAACTGATACTGTTAATAAGAGAACACACTAGATCAGCCCAAATAAACTATTATACTCGAATAGAAACAAAAAACACACATATATACATACGTATACAATCGGGCGATTCCGTTATGATCTCTCTTAACTTATATTTGTACACAATATATAACGTCCACAATAATAAATCTTCTCCAATTTTCAGTGCAAGTCCCAGGGGAATACGTGTCACTCCACAATGTATATAAAGGATATAAAGAAGAAAGAATCCAATCAAATATTGATACTATATAATATATGTAATAAAGTAGCATCCACTTACAATCATGCTGCTCTCATCCAGCTCCAAGGAACGTATGTCACTCGATCTCCACTCCCTGTTCTCTTTGATATGTTTCAAGACTCCTCCAAATCAATATAAGCTCCCAGATCACTTCCACATAATCCTCATATGTTTGCATATAAATGCCGTTATATCCTAGAGATCCTTTCTTCCCATATAACTGACAAAGTATATGCCTCACGTATCTCAAAGGGAAGTCTCCAAATCTCCCACGTTCCACTTCTTTCCTCTCCGATATTAGCGTGATAAGTGGAAATATGATAATGAGTATAATATTCTCATACACGGACATAAACAATTAAGATCGACTCACTTTATAAATTTTCTCCATCCAGCGTAGTCCGTCACCAAATCGTCAGATAATCACACTTGTGTCTTATATCCAAAGGATGTGTAAAGAATATATAATATATCACTATATATTTAGTGATTTCAAATCCTTTTATTTTTAATCAAAGGCTGCACATCAGTATATGAAACAAACAATAAAATAAATTAAAACAACACATCGGTATTGTCCCGGCCCAACAGCAAACACACCGATACTTAAACACACCTGCAGTGACCCGCACCACACTGTGTAAATCTACCACCGAACGTTAAGTCCGATATATTCAAAATCTAATACCCACGTATGTGTTTGCTATCTGGACAGGCACTCACCAACATAAGCTAATGGCCCAACGCGTTTCGTACACAAAGTACTTCCTCAGGGGCAAATCATTCGGCTAATCATCCAAACCGTTATTTAAAGGATGAATTTTGGCGTCAACGAACACAGACGCAAACAGCCTCAACCTATCAAGCTTTATCAATTTAGATTCAGCATCTCACACTCTTGAAAATTAACCCCTCATAATTACTACATTGCATTGTTCATCTCATGATGATAAATATTCATTTAAGACATCTATCATTCAACTAACACACATATATATATATATATATATATCATATCACTTAGAAAATTCAAAACATAAATTTCATAGGATAAAATACATTACAAAAAAATAAATACAGATACAAATATAAAAATTATTATATATATATATATATATATATATATATATATATATATATATATATATAAATTCTTCAAAATTTCTCCTAATGTTTAAAAAAGGTAATGAATATTAAGTTTCTCCCGATATTTAAAATTTATAAATTGAACCACATTGCATATATAAGGAAACAATATATAAAGTAGCTGAATTTGTATATACTACTTCAGGAAACAATTCAAATCTATACAGATGTTCAAACCCATAGGGGTTAGGGTTTTAAGATGATAGATCCATTCTGCTTCTTTCTTTGAAATCTTCACTATCATATCCTCACCCCTCCAGTTTTTACACATCCGCTCTATCCCTACAAACTTCAATAAAGTAGCGTCTCTATTATGTACCTTATTGAAATGTTCAGAGACACTATGTGTTTCAAGACCTTTTTTAATATTACGTATATGCTCTGCAATTCTTATATGAAGACACCGTGATGTACGCCCCACATATTGGAGTCCACATGGGCATTCCAATAAGTAGATTACATTTTTACTATTACATAATACCACCTCTTTAATATCATATACCTTTTTGGTTTGATTACTTGAAAACTGTGTTATATTCCGAATCTTATTCTTAGAAGTCCTACATGCTATACATCTATTACATCTTATAAAACCTTTAAGGTCTTTCTTGAAATAAGAGATGTTAGTAGTCTTATAATTAACAAAACTAGGTACTAAATGTTGTTTCAAATTCTTTGGACGTTTATAAATTATTTTTGGCTGTTCTGGTAAGATCATCTTCAACTGGGGATCCTTCAAAAGGATAGGCCAATATTTTTTAAAAATAACTTCCATACTTCTATGATCCCTATTGTATGTGGTAATAAATCTTGGACAATCCATACTAATATATCTTTTCTCTTTTGATTTTACACTCACTTTTGATTTTTCACCATCTAACACCGACTTCTTTGCTTCCATCAAAATTTCTTTATTGTACCCCTTGCCTAAGAAAATATTTTCAAGATGTTCTATTTGTTGTTTGCACACATTCTTATCTGTACAATTCCTATTAATCCTAGTATATTCTCCTCGAGGGATACTTCTTATCCAAGATCGGTGATGGCAACTTGTAGGGTTTATATAGTTATTACTATCAGTAGGTTTCTGATATGTACATGTTTTAAGCTGATTCTTCTCTACATATATTTTTAAATCCAAAAAATTAACAGTTTCTTTACTTGTAACTGATGTAAACACTAAACCTTTATCATTTTCATTTATATAATTTAAAAATCCTTGTAGAGACTCCTCTGTGCCTCTCCAGATACACAGACAATCATCTATATATCGTTTCCATAATATAATGCCTTTATTCTTCTCATTTGGATAATTAATGAATTCCTCCTCCCAGTCTCCCATAAAAATATTGGCGAAACTGGGAGCAAACCTACTCCCCATTGCAGTACCGAGTAATTGGAGATAAAAATCACCTTCCAACCAGAAATAATTTTTTGTTAAAATAAATCTTATACAATTCAATAAAAATTCTATTTGTTCTTCTCTTAATAACTTCTGTGCAACCAAAAATTTACGTACAGCTTCTATACCTTTTTCATGATCTATTATCGTATATAATGATGTTACATCACTTGTAATTAAATAAAAATCATCTTCCCATTTTATGGTTCTTAAAATCTCAATGGTATTTCCCGTATCCTTTAAATATGATGGTAACCCAATCACTATATCTTGCAGGAAAATATCCACGTATTGAGAAAGATTAGCGGTTAAAGACTGGATACCTGACACAATAGGTCTACCAGGAGGGTTTTCCCTATTTTTATGTATTTTGGGTAATATATATATTACTGGAATTCGTGGATTTTGAACATTCAAAAATTTAAATTCCTGTTCATTCAGAATTCCCACCTCTCTAGCACTTTCTAATAACCTCAATAATTCTTCTTTAAATTTATTTGTAGGGTCCCCTCTTAGCTTCCTATATACTTTATTATCATTAGTTTGTCTTAAAAGTTCCCCAATATATTTCTCTTTGTCCATTAAAACCAAAGCACCTCCTTTATCTGCTGGTTTAATTATTAATTCATCATTCCTTGATAATTGTTTAAGAGCAGCCGCTTCTTCCTTTGTTAAATTCGAATTTATTTTTCTCAATTTTAAAGACTCCATATCTTCTATAACTAATTTTTTAAATGTATCAATATATTGATTATTATTTCCCATTGGATTAAATGTCGACTTCATTCTGCATTCAGTATGTTTATAGGGATCTTCAATATTTCTAAGGATAGCATTATCTTTATTTATAAAAAACTTCTTAAGCTGAAGCTTACGTATATATTTGTGTACATCAATAGAAGTATCAAATTTATTCAACTTTTGGGTAGGGGCAAATTTCAATCCCTTCTTTAAAAGGGATTCTTGATGTTTAGTTAATATTACTTTACTCAAGTTAACAATCTGAGTTTCTTCATTATTTTGTTTTAATTTCCGTAATTGTATCTTCTTGCCCCCCCTACTTCCCCTCTTATGTTTTCTCTGTAGTTTTCGTCCTGATATCTCATTCTGGCACCTTCCCTCCAAGGCTGGTTCACATTGGGGGTTCTCCATCTTCTCTCCCACCTCTGATACAAGAAAGGGGGACACTGATTATCTCTCTCCTCTACTTTCAAATCTCGATATCTATTATATTGAGGTACACGTGAACGATAATCGTTCCAATCTTCCCTTGTTTTTATATTATGGATCCTCCGTGATGGTCTATCATACAAATTATTTCTTCTGGATCCTACCCTTCTTGAAAACGTATTCCTATCTGTATTTCCATTGTAACTTGAAATTCGTTTGTTCCTATCCTTTGTCTTTACAGATGTTATAGTATTATGTCTTATAGGTTCTCTGTTGATCTCTTCCACCAATTGACTAATTTCATCAAGAAATTGAGTATTATTACTACTATTTTTATCAATTATGGATTGCTCATCAATTTCCTTAATCCCTGTATTCCTTTTCTCCTTTGAAGATTGTTGTCTAATCTCTGCCATATCTCTCTCTTTTAAGCTTATAATCACTTCTATCTCTCCTCAATTTATGTTGTTTCCTCTTAATTATATCCTCCTCTAGTTTTTTTAATTTTTCTTTGATATCTCCTGATATTTCAATATAATCATCCAATTCCTTAAATGGTACTAATTTTATATGTATTTCTTCCACTTTATTATTTATTTCATCCAATCTTTTTTTATGATAATTGATAATCAGGGACATCAACGCCATTGAGCACTCATCAAGGGTCCTATTCCATTTATACTGGAAATCCTCCGATGGGTGTTCAAATGATGGTTGTTTGTTCAATCTTAAACCCCTAGGTACCACATTCAATTGTACATATTTCTCAAGTGTAACCATATCCCACCATATTTTTAACTCCTGCACCATTAGTTTTTCTAAATCATTAAAAATCACATCCAAATCCAAATCTTCCTCTACAGGATTATCTAATTCATCTTCAAAGATGGTCAGTAAATTAATATCTCTTAATCTCCAGGTAGTGAATAAATCTGTATCCATATTGTACTTAGGGCGTACAGCAAGCCAAAATATGAGTATACTCAAATGAAACACAGAAAAAACAGAGAAATTGGCGCTATGTATCCCAAGACAACTGATACTGTTAATAAGAGAACACACTAGATCAGCCCAAATAAACTATTATACTCCAATAGAAACAAAAAACACACATATATACATACGTATACAATCAGGGGATTCCGTTATGATCTCTCTTAACTTATATTTGTACACAATATATAACGTCCACAATAATAAATCTTCTCCAATTTTCAGTGCAAGTCCCAGGGGAATACGTGTCACTCCACAATGTATATAAAGGATATAAAGAAGAAAGAATCCAATCAAATATTGATACTATATAATATATGTAATAAAGTAGCATCCACTTACAATCATGCTGCTCTCATCCAGCTCCAAGGAACATATGTCACTCGATCTCCACTCCCCGTTCTCTTTGATATGTTTCAAGACTCCTCCAAATCAATATAAGCTCCCAGATCACTTCCACATAATCCTCATATGTTTGCATATAAATGCCGTTATATCCTAGAGATTCTTTCTTCCCATATAACTGACAAAGTATATGCCTCACGTAGGGAAGTCTCCAAATCTCCCACGTTCCATTTCTTTCCTCTCCGATATTAGCGTGATAAGTGAAAATATGATAATGAGTATAATATTCTCATACACGGACATAAACAATTAAGATCCACTCACTTTATAAATTTTCTCCATCCAGCGTAGTCCGTCACCAAATCGTCAGATAATCACACTTGTGTCTTATATCCAAAGGATGTGTAAAGAATATATAATATATCACTATATATTTAGTGATTTCAAATCCTTTTATTTTTAATCAAAGGCTGCACATCAGTATATGAAACAAACAATAAAATAAATTAAAACAACACATCGGTATTGTCCCGGCCCAACAGCAAACACACCGATACTTAAACACACCTGCAGTGACCCGCACCACACTGTGTAAATCTACCACCGAACGTTAAGTCCGATATATTCAAAATCTAATACCCACGTATGTGTTTGCTATCTGGACAGGCACTCACCAACATAAGCTAATGGCCCAACGCGTTTCGTACACAAAGTACTTCCTCAGGGGCAAATCATTCGGCTAATCATCCAAACCGTTATTTAAAGGATGAATTTTGGCGTCAACGAACACAGACGCAAACAGCCTCAACCTATCAAGCTTTATCAATTTAGATTCAGCATCTCACACTCTTGAAAATTAACCCCTCATAATTACTACTAAATTGATAAAGCTTGATAGGTTGAGGCTGTTTGCGTCTGTGTTCGTTGACGCCAAAATTCATCCTTTAAATAACGGTTTGGATGATTAGCCGAATGATTTGCCCCTGAGGAAGTACTTTGTGTACGAAACGCGTTGGGCCATTAGCTTATGTTGGTGAGTGCCTGTCCAGATAGCAAACACATACATGGGTATTAGATTTTGAATATATCAGACTTAACGTTCGGTGGTAGATTTACACAGTGTGGTGCGGGTCACTGCAGGTGTGTTTAAGTATCTGTGTGTTTGCTGTTGGGCCGGGACAATACCGATGTGTTGTTTTAATTTATTTTATTGTTTGTTTCATATACTGATGTGCAGCCTTTGATTAAAAATAAAAGGATTTGAAATAACTAAATATATAGTGATATATTATTTATTCTTTACACATCCTTTGGATATAAGACACAAGTGTGATTATCTGACGATTTGGTGACGGACTACGCTGGATGGAGAAAATTTATAAAGTGAGTGGATCTTAATTGTTTATGTCCGTGTATGAGAATATTATACTCATTATCATATTTCCACTTGTCACGCTAATATCGGAGAGGAAAGAAGTGGAACGTGGGAAATTTGGAGACTTCCCTTTGAGATACGTGAGTCATATACTTTGTCAGTTATATGGGAAGAAAGGATCTCTAGGATATAACGGCATTTATATGCAAACATTGCATTCTGTCTGACAAATAAGATCAGAAGCAATTTAGAGAATGATTGCCTAATCCTGAACTTTGCAGTTTACGAATAATATGGTCTACTGTATCAAAGGCCTTTGCAAAATGTAGGAAAATAGCTCCATTGAGTTCACCATTTTCCATGCCAGCCTGGATATAATTGCATACTTTTAGGAGGGCAGTGACTGTTGAGTGACGAAAGCCTGACTGAATCAGGCTGAAAAAATTGGTCAGTCAGTAATACTTATATAGTTGCAAGTGGACCATTTTTTCTAGGAATTTAGATAATATTGGTTTATAATTTGATACTACATTTTTATCCCCACTTTTGTGGTTAGGCTTAGTTCTGGCCACTTTCCAGGTTTTTGGCATATACCTGGATGACAGGGAGGCATTAATTAGGGGTGCAATAGGATGGTCAGTGACTGAGACATTGAGATTTAATAACATTGCTGCTAGTTGGTCAGACCCAGATTGCGATTTCATTTTTGGGTTGAGGAGGTGTTCATATATTTCACTATCATTTACTGGCATGAAATTGATTTCACTAGTATCATTGGACCAGGTTGTAGGTGACAGGGACTGTTCCATGCACTGTTTCTACTTCAGAACTACCTATGCGGCACATTCAACAAAGTAGCTATTGAATGCATTAGCTATTGCTATGAGGCATTGTTTTGTTTCCTTGCCTGTTTTAATAGTTGATGGAAGAGAATGGTTAGTGGGGTTGTAGATGTTTTTAATAACCTCCAAAAGTTGGCCAGTTTTGATATGTTACTGTTCAAGTTGTAAGTAAAATATTGAGCTTTTGCTGGTTTTGTTTTCTTTGTGTAGTTATTCAGTGTGATCATAAGTGGAGCCAGATTGCTTAAATGTTGTCTATAAGGCATCTCTGAGACTATGTAATTCAAGCAGGTCAGCCAAGACCCAGGGTAGATGGGTCTCTATGACCCTCATCTTCTGTAGTGGGGCATGGGTATTCCAGAGCTGCAAGATTTCTGAGTTAAAAATTTAAATTGCCAAGTCTATATCAGATATTAACTGTATTCTATACCACAAGCAATTTATTAGATCATTTAGGAAAGACTGGAGATTACATTTTCCAAATGATCTAGTAACTTTAACTTTGGTACATGATTTGAATGATTTTATTTTGCTAACAGAGTAGACTATGGAGTGATCGCTAAACACATTTGTTAGTACTCCTGGTGAAAGTTCCACTTCTAATCTGGACAATTAAATGTACTACATATTTATCCATTTATATTTTTATTTATTTATTTAATATACATTGTTTTTGCATGACTTTGTTAACTAAATAAAATTATTTGGTTTGTGAAATGTAAAACTTTTCACAATGCATTACACACCCATCTGACCCTCAAGGGTTAACGATTTAATCAGTATGGCTCTCATTAGACAATTTCTTATTTATTAGGACCAATTGTTCACTTTAATCTCATCTCATTATTCACTAAACTTGAGTGATTGTTTTGCAATGAGTTATGTACCCTTCCGGCATACAAAGGATTCATTCTGTCATCTATATTATGAATGACATAGCAACAAAATTCACATGTATCAAATGCTTAAGGTTTACCTCACATCAATAACTGCCAGAAAACCCCATGAGTTCTGGGTGACTCATTACCAGTGGGATATGAATATAAACTTAAAAGAGGCTCACAAAAGCTCATTAGCCTACTTATTTCATGAAATATAGTTTTAGTTAGCTCAACTACTGCTGATTTATAAAAATATTGTTTTCTTACGTAATACAGTGTGGGGGCTCATGCGCTAATAAAAACTGGTACAATTCAGGAGTAAACCAGCTGCACCACAGGGAACATCTAAAATGGCCTTGGGAGTTATGCACTAAGGTATGAGAAAGAGGGATAAAGCAGAGATGACTTCACAAGTGCTATCACTTCTCCAGTTCCTAAAGAGGGACACTTGGGAGGTATACTCATAGGACCTTATGTATAAAGGGAATGTGCGCCAGTTCTTGGGCAAACCAACAGCACCATAGCAGTTAAATAAACATTACAAAATAACTCCTTTTAACCCCCTGAATTCTGGAGACACCAATGCATTGCAAAGCATTCAAGATGTTGAAACCATCATTTACATCTTATTTGTCCCTTATGTTGCAGCTGGTTTGGCCCAGAATTTGTGCAGTTTCCCTTTAAACACATGGCCCAGCTGTCTAAAAAATCGTATTGATGTAAATGTTTTTTTTAACCATTAGAGAACTCTCTAGCATTCAAACGGTTTAAAGCAATAAGAATTATTATTTTTTCACTATGGTACAGGTGGTTTACTCCAGAATTGCACCACTTTTTTTTAGTAGATCAGCCCGAGTGCTCTACAGAGTAGTTCACATATACATTGACACTGACAAAGACGGGTAATTCAGGAGCCAACCAACTGCTCTGTAGAAACAACTAATACCCCCCTAATTCTTAGTGATTTAAATAAGGATTTGAACCACTTCAATGCTAGAGAGGTATTCAACATATTATGAAGCAATGTGTAACAGGGTTAAACAGCAATTATCATTTGAATAATGCCTGACAGACAGGACTGTCAAACGTCTTGTAAATCTATTGACATCCAGGATAGTGTTTAGCAAGTCAAAATGTCCACTAGGAGCAAAGTTAAAGGGATAGTAATACTTAAAATGTAAAAAAAAATATGTTGTATGGTTTATCCCCCTGAGTAAAACAAGAGTACTCCCACTGCTGAAAGGTGTTTCATTAAAAAGTTATTAATATTCAGAGTTTAAATTTTTAGGTGCAATATCACAGTGGCCTGAAATAGTACAGTGGCGCTGTTGCTACACGATCCTATGGACAGCTCTGGTCCCGGGACCATAAATCTCCATAGGATGGTGTAGCAACAGCGCCACTGTACAATTTCAGGCCACTGTGATATTGCACCTAAAAAATTCAACTTTGAAAATTAATAACTTTTGAATGAAACACCTTTCAGCAGTGGGAGTACTCTTGTTTTACTCAGGGGGATAAACCCTAAAACATATTTTTTTTTTTACATTTTAAGTATTACTATCCCTTTAAGTCCTTTGGCCAATACACTGTATTGATGATATGTTAACTCTTTGCTCGATAAATTTACCACCTCTTGGAAGGTCTCCCTCTGTTGCGATACCCTCTTCCTTGTTCTCTTTGATTTTGGAAGCCTCCTTGTGGATCTACACTTCTGTATGTGTCCTGGAATAAAGTCTCTCCCATGTCCTGTCTCCAGTTGTTCCTGTTGTCGTTTTTTGGCCGTTGTGAGACCCGTCTTTCTCTCTGGAACACTTCACTGGTGTTATCAGCTCTCTGTAATGGAGTGGAGGAAGAAGCGGCAGTACTTTGTTCTGAAGAGGAAATGTCATGTTCTACACTCGAAAAACTAACTCTTTTATTGATACTGTCACGTCTAAGAATTGATTTAGGTGTTTTATTCTTAAATTTATTACTTTGATTTTGCCACTGTTTTCGTTTGTGGGACCAAGTATAAACTCAAATTTTATTGTAATCCTCTTTGTCTCTGTTAAATTTCTCTTCCTTTCTAATTGTAAGATTATGTTCCAATTTTATAGATTTCTGTTTCAATTCTATATAAAATGTATTTCTTTGCAACAGTTCATAATTCATCTCTATTTGTTGTTTATAATATAATATTTCTATTTGTATTTTTTATAGGTTACCCTCCTGTGCTCCAGTATGATATCCATAAATTTGTATGAATAGTCTGTTAAGACTTTATTCCACCGTTCAATAAATTGGTCATTATTCTGGGCAAATTGTAACCAATAAAGGAAGGTTAACCAGGCAATCACAAATACTTGCTTTTAAGTTACGTGTTTTACAGGGCTCAAAATTTCCACTCGCCACTAGCCAATGGCGAGTGAAAATTTAGCCCTGGCGAGTAGAAAATCAGCCCTGGTGGGTATGTTTTAGCTTGCAGTGGCGAGTAACTTTTCAGGTCTGGCTAGTAGCAAAGGATTTAAAATTATAAGCCCTGTGTTTTATGTATTAATTCAGACTGTTTTTATAATGTTTGAAATACATATATTTTTTAACCTTTCCAGTGGCAATTAATGGGTTAATATGCCGTCCATAGATTGTCCGTGAGATATGAGAGATTAATTCCCTAAGAGATAAGTTGGACCTTAGGACTGGTCCAAATTTACTATTGGATACTGTGATTGGACATCAATAATTGGGAACATCACCTGTATTTGCTATGTAGGTAAAGGTAATTCATTTTGTTAGCTAGCTCTATGATTAAGTACTTTTTGCATGAAACGCATTAGACGGCTAACACATGGAACACAAGTGTGTAATTTTGCTGTGCTGTACATATTTGTTTACAAACAAGACTTGGCTCTTATGTTTTTAATTTGATTACAATAAAGAACATTTTTTAACATGAACTGAAAGGCTGCCTGTTGATCGGTGGGTCCGTTGAAGCGCTCCACACCTGTGTCATCTAGTTTGTCGAAGTATCCTGGCCGGAGCTGTGTGGGGCGCTCCGGACTCACAAACAGAAAGATATCTGGTGAGTGATACTTTGAATTTCATGTTTTATTGATTAGGCTTGTAGAGTTCCATATATATGTGTAATATTACTTTTTCTAACACGACCAAAATGTTCACAGGAGCCATTTTGTGATGGCACAGTACAGCCCGGGCACCATAGGAGCAGACTTGATAGAATATGATAATTTCACTTTAAAAGCACTATTTAAATAAATCATAATATTTATGTATGGTACGGTAGGGTTGCCCCAGATTTGCTCCACCTTCTTTGATAGGGGGCTGGTGTATCACAAAAAACTGGACCAAATAGGGTGACCACAGGTCCCGGAATGCCCGGGACTGTCCCTTATTGTAGGTCTGTGTCCCGTGTCCGGGTCACTCCCCACCGGGTCAACAAAGAGTCCCAGAATGGAGCAACAAAGCCGGCACCCACAGCCTACCTACATAGCGCAGCACTCACCAGTCCAGCCAGCTGACTCAGCCAGTCAATGAAGTCCATATAGCAAATACATTTCATTGGCTGGCTGGATTGGTAAATGTGAGACAGCTGGGATGGCGCAAGTATGCTGGCGCTGTGAGTGAGTCTCGTGGCTGAGGCTCCCGCCAGCGCTGAACATCTTTCTGAGACTGGGGAACTCTTACTTTGTGTCAGCCTCAGAAAGATGGTCAGCGCCAGATGGAGCCTCAGCCGCGGGACTCACTAAGGTGACCACATGTTCCGCAATGGCAGATGGGAAATGTGGTCACCCTAGGACCAACTCTGGGGCAAACCATCTACACAATAAGGAACAGATATAAATACCCATCAAGTTAAATGGGACATTTAACCCCTTGAATGCTAGAGATGTCTCCAACGCAGAGACTTCTCTAGCATTCAAGAAGTTAAGAGCGTCACTTAAATCAGATAAACTTTGGAGATTTTTGGTTTTTCCCTATGGAGTAACTAGTTTGCTCCAGAATGACACCTTTTGTTAATAGTATATCAGACAATTTGCCCTGCACTGCTTACAATGTAATTCTGGTAGGTGAAGCACACTGAGTCCGTGACCTTCCCAAAATCACAAGGAGAGCTGACATTCATTTATTTTTCAATGCTATAGTTCTATGTATTCATAAATCAGAATTTCTATGATAATTCATATTCAAACCACCAGCTGTTCTATACCTTTCCTTAAACAAAAACCTGGCATGGATTCCTAGCTTCGATTAACATCTAAGAACAAAATACATATGATCTATAAATAGTGCCATGTGGCTCAGTGAAAACATTTAGAAAACAATGTCTGATACAGAGAAAAAAAATGCCAAGCCATATTAAAAGTGGATGAGGCATTAATTATTTATGTATGACATTTGTGGTCTCTTAATGAAGTGAACACTTTGCTTGCCTTAACAGCATTAAGACTGATGTCCTAAAGCTCCTTCCTCTCAAAATCCCACTAAACCATATTCAAAAAGAAAATAGGAGCAATTGTCTGCACCATGTGTAACAAATAAACATTCCCATTGATTTAGATATGGTTTCAAAGGGATAGTAAGACTTACAATTGGCATATTTATTTATTGTATGTTATAATACCATCTTATAGAGGCTTATGGTCAAGTGACCAGAGCTGTCCATAGTAACAGCATCACCATAATATTTCAAGCTATGTAAGTACTACCCCCAAACAATACACATTTGAGCTGCAATAACTTTTGATTAAAACACTTCTCAGAAGTGGGAGTAACATTGTTTTACTCAGCAGGATAAAGCCTGAAATACATAATTTTACACCCTTAATGGTACTTTCTTGTTATCCGGGACCATTTTCAAAACAACCATTTTCAAAACATGTTTCAAACATTTTAAACAAAATCTTTATTATAATATTTTTCAAACACAGATTCTGACTGGAATTAGTTTTGCAAATGGTTCCGGATAACAGGAAAGTACCCTATTAATCATTACTATCAATTTAACATAATCAGTGTTAGAGGGGTCTCAACTGTGTTAAGACTTCTTAAAGGGATAGTAATACTTAATTATTACTAATCCCTATATTAAAGTACTATTAAAAATAAATGTATTGCCCCCAGTGTCATCTCTCAAACCTTTATGGTTTGAGAGATGATTGCTCCTAAGGTTGCCCTCTCCCACCCCCTTCCCCAAAGTCAGTGTTGTAGCTGACTGAAGGGAAATCCGGTCATAGATCATCAGGCGGCTCTGCAGCACAGCAGCGATCGCGTTAATAAAAAAAATCTTTAACTAAAACGGTCTTCTACGTGTGCTTGCAAACCAGTGAAAGATTTCTTTTTTATTAAAGACCTCCTGATGCCCCCCTGCATAATTGTACACCTGTGCATTTTGTGTTTTAATTTGATACAGAACACACCTAATCCTATATAATAATTCGCCAAGTTGTGTGTAACGCCTGACATGCGCAGTAGACACTGCCGCGCGCGTGGCACTCATGAGCAGTAGAGACTGCCCGCGCCGCGGCTGATACAGAGCTGGGCGCTCCGAAGGGGCGTCCAGCTCTGTATCAGCCGAGGCGCGGGCAGTCTCCACCGCGGGTGACTGCCCCGCAACCGGCTGCCAGAGGCCCTGTGGCCCGTGTAACGGGCTGTTCAACAACTAGTGTTCAATAATATAGTGGTAACATTCTAATAGTTTATGAACAGTATGATGTGAATTTCTTGTACTTGTTATATACTCGTTACTTTTTATATATATATATATATATATATATATATATATATATATATATATATATAAATATATATATATATATATAGTATCTCAAATGAGTTGTTATTAGGATACAAGATATTAATATCTGATGGTCAGATTTATTATGATAAATAGTGATGAGCGAGCACCCCAATGCTCGGGTGTTCGGGTGCTCTGACCGAGCGCCCCCGGAGGCTCGAGTGCTCGGCCGAGCACCCGAGCCCCATTGAAGTCAATGGGAGGACTCGAGCATTACACCAGGCACCCCCTGCTCTGATGAGGGGAGGGTGCCTGGTCCATAGGAAAAGGGCAGAAAAGGATGGAAACACCACAGAAATGGTTCAGGGACAGCATAGGGAGGATGTCTGGATGCATCTTGGACTCAAACATCGCTGCTGGGAACGATCTTTCGCCCGTAGTACGCCATTTTTACAGACTGACCGTAAAACACACAAAAAGGAAAATAAAAACGACTTTAGGCGAAAAATTGTTACCAAACAGTATTTGCTGTATATTTACTTGTATATCATCTGCAAATTCTCCCAAAAATTTCCTCGATTTTTCTGAACTGAGGCCATGATTAAGAGGGAAACGTGCGCAGAGGCAAATTCTCCCAAAAATTTCCTTGATTTTTCTGAACTGAGGCCATGATTAAGAGGGAAACGTGCGCAGAGGCAAATTCTCCCAAAAATTTCCTTGATTTTTCTGAACTGGGGCCATGATTAAGAGGGAAACGTGCGCTGAGCCGACCATCTAAAACATTATGGGTGAGGGTCTGCTGCGGAGCTGACCATCCTAAACATTATATGCGAAGGCCCGCTAGTGAGCTGACGCTATAAAACATTATATGAGAGGGCCCGCTAGAGAGCTGACCCAATAAAACATTATATGAGAAGGCCCGCTGGTGAGCTGACCTATATAAAAATTGTCAAACAGGGCCCGCTGGTGAGCTGGCCCTATATAAAAATTATATCACAGGGCATATGGAAGAGGAGGAGGAGGATGAGAAGATTAAGAGTCAACCATATACCCGTTTTTTGGGTGGAAGGGGTGAATGGGAATACAGAGTATTCCCATCATTGTAAATAACATATATAAAGTGAGTTTATGTTCCCCCGGGGCTTTCCTCCAGTGGAGTGGAGAAGTCAGGGGAAATCCAGGCCTTGTTCATTTTTATAAGTGTCAACCTATCAGCATTGTCGGTGGAAAGGCGGATACGCTTATCTGTTATGATGCCACCAGCAGCACTAAATACCCGCTGAGACAGAACGCTGGCGGCAGGGCAGGCCAGCACCTCCAAGGCGTAGAGTGCCAGTTCATACCACGTGTCCAGCTTGGACACCCAGTAGTTGTAAGGCACAGAGGGATCATTGAGGACGCTGACACGGTCTGCTACGTACTCCTTCACCATCTTCCAAAACTTTTCCCTCCTTGTGACACTAGGCTGCGCATCAGGGTGAGGGTGCTGGCGGGGTGTCATGAAGGTGTCCCACGCCTTGGAGAGTGTTGCCCTGCCTTTCTCGGAACTGCTGTGTGCTCCCCTTTTCTCCCCTTCTCGGTTGGCCAAGGTAGCACGTACTCTGCCGCCAGCGTTGTCAGATGGAAAATTTTGGAGCAATTTTTCGACAAGAACCTTCTGGTATTGCACCATTTTGCTTGTCCTCTCCACCGGAGGAATGAGAGATGAGAAATTCTCTTTGTAGCGGGGGTCCAGAAGGGTGAACACCCAGTAATCCGTGTTGTCTAAAATGCGTATAACGCGTGGGTCACGGGAAAGGCAGCCTAACATAAAGTCAGCCATGTGTGCCAGAGTACCAACAGTCAAGATTTCGCTGTCCTCACCAGGAGGATGACTCTCAATCTCCTCATCCTCTTCCTCCTCTTCTGCCCACCCACACTGAAGAGATGGAACTAAAGTTCCATGGCTACCCTCTGTAGCGGAGGCAACCGTGTCTTCTTCCTCCTCCTCCTCCTCCTCCGCCTCCTCCAATTGTTGCTGAGAAGACGAAGTGAGGGTGCTCTGGCTATCACCTTGTGTAAGCTCTTCCTCCCGCATTTCCACCTCTTCCACATGCAAAGCGTCAGTTTTAATTGTGAGCAGCGAGCGTTTCAGTAGACACAGAAGTGGGATGGTTACACTGATAATAGCGTTATCGCCGCTCACCATCTGTGTCGATTCCTCAAAATTGCGTAAAACCTCACAGAGGTCTGACATCCATTCCCACTCCTCACTTCTGATTACAGGAAGTTGAACGGAGAGGCGACGACCGTGTAACAGCTGGTACTCCACTACTGCCCTCTGCTGCTCACAAAGCCGGGCCAACATGTGGAAGGTGGAGTTCCAGCGCGTGCTCACGTCACACAGCAGCCGGTGAGCTGGCAATTGTAAGCGCTGCTGCAGCTTCAACAGGCCGGCCGAAGCTGTAGATGACTTACGGAAATGTGCACACACGCGGCGCACCTTGGTCAAGAGATCATGCACATTGGGGTAGGTTTTTAGAAATCGCTGAACCACTAAATTAAATACATGCGCTAGGCATGGTACGTGTGAGAGCTTGCCGAGCTCCAAAGCCGCCACCAAGTTACGCCCATTATCACACACAACCATGCCTGGTTGCAGGTTGAGTGGCGAGAGCCACTGCTCGGTCTGGTGACTAATCCCCTGCAACAGCTCTGAGGCCGTGTGCTGTTTGTCCCCAAGGCAGATCAGCTTCAGCACGGCCTGTTGACGCTTCCCCACTGCAGTGCTACACTGCTTCCAGCTACTGGCTGATGGGGGAGTGGCGCTGCGTGTAGAGAATTCGGAGGTGGAAACGGAGGAGGAGGAGCCAATAACGTAGGTGCTGGCGGAAACCCTGATGGAGGTAGGGCCCGCAATCCTCGGCGTGGGTAGCATCCGTGCCATCCCAGGGTCCGAGTCGCTCCCAGCCTCCACGACATTCACCCAGTGTGCCGTCAGTGAAATGTAGCGTCCCTGGCCACAAGCACTTGTCCATGTGTCAGTCGTTAAGAGGACCTTCCCAGTAACTGCGTTGGTCAGGGCACAGGTGATGTTACGGGACACATGGTGGTGTAATGCGGGGATGGCACACCGGGAAAAGTAGTGGCGGCTGGGGACCGCGTACCGAGGGACAGCTGCTGCCATCAGGCTGCGGAAGGACTCAGTGTCCACAAGCCTAAATGGCAGCATTTCGATGGCCAGTAATTTGGAAAGGTGTGAGGTTAGTGCTATGGCCTGTGGGTGGGTGGCTGGGTATTTTCGCTTGCGCTCAAATGCCTGGGGTAACGACATTTGGACGCTGTGCTGGGACAGGGAAGTGGATGTGGTCGCTGATGGTGCTTCAGATGGTACAGGTGCAGGGCGGGAGGTATGCGGGCCTGCGCCTTCGACAGGCGATTGGCCGGCACCGAAAACAGGGGAAGAGGAGGCAGTGGTGTGGCCTGCAGACACAGATGGGCGATCCAGGCGTTCCTCCCACTTATTTCGGTGCTTGGATGCCATGTGTCGGATCATGCTGGTGGTGGTGAGGTTTCTAGTGTTCATGCCTCGGCTCATTCTGGTGTGGCACAGGTTGCAAACTACAATTCTTTTGTCGTCCGCACTTTCCTTAAAAAAACGCCATACCGCGGAACACCTACCCCTTGGCAAGGGAGATTTACGCAAGGGGGTGCTCCGTGGAACATTTGCGGGCCGGTTTGGTGCGGTCCGCCTTCTTTCTGTAGCCACACCACTGCCTCTTCCAGCCTGTTGCGGTGCTGCAGATGGCTCACCCTCAGGACTGCTGTCATCGCTCGGCTCTACACCTTCCCAGGTGCGGTCAGTCACCTCATCGTCCACCAAGTCCTCCTCCTCTTCCTCACTCTGATCATCCTCCTCATGTCTTGATCCCACCACATACTCAGTCATTGACAACTGTATAACATCCTCCTCAACAAGGTCTTGAGACAGTAATAGTGGTTGATTTTAATGGCAACTGTGTCTCATCATCATCATCATCCACTACTTCCTTTGACCTTAAATGCCGTTCACATCTGTCATCTTCTTGTGATTAGGTACCCTCTAGAGGTTGTGAATCAGGGCATAAGATGTCATGTTCCTCTGCAAGCGTGCTTGGAGAGAGGGTCAAATGAAGGATTGGTGATGAGACGAGCTCCTCACTATATCCCAGTGTGGGATCACTTCTTTGACCAGACCGTCTATGGTGGGAGGAAGGATGATCAGAGTGAGGATTATGTTGACCAGACTCTTGGCTACTGAGAGTGGACTTGGTGGAAGACAGGGTGGTGCTTAACCGACTGGAAGCAGTATCAGCTGACATCCAACCGACCACCTGTTCGCAGTGGTCGGACCTCGAGAGTGATGTCCTGCGACGCCCTGTAAAATGAGACATGAAGCTAGGTATGGTGGATGTCTTTCTTTCTTGTGCTCTGGCACCAGGCACAGTTTCTCCGCGTCCTGACCCGCGCCCTGAACTATCAGGATCACGTCCACTTCCCCGTCCCTTTTTACCCGCCTTCTTCATCTTACACGGAATATGTGACTTTGATATTTTAGTTTGAAGACTTAACAGTATTTCTTCCTATTCTGCAACTGTGGAGAGTACACAGAATAGGCTGCTAAACTGCGGCGAAGCACACTGAATGGAATATGTGACTTTGATATTTGAGTTTGAAGACTTAACAGTATTTCTTCCTATTCTGCAACTGTGCAGAGTACACAGAATATGCTGCTAAACTGCGGCGAAGCACACTGAATGGAATATGTGACTTTGATATTTTAGTTTGAAGACTTAACAGTATTTCTTCCTATTCTGCAACTGTGCAGAGTACACAGAATATGCTGCTAAACTGCGGCGACGCACACTGAATGGAATATGTGACTTTGATATTTTAGTTTGAAGACTTAACAGTATTTCTTCCTATTCTGCAACTGTGCAGAGTACACAGAATATGCTGCTAAACTGCGGTGATGCACACTGAATGGAATATGTGACTTTGATATTTTAGTTTGAAGACTTAACAGTATTTCTTCCTATTCTGCAACTGTGCAGAGTACACAGAATAGGCTGCTAAACTGCGGCGAAGCACACTGAATGGAATATGTGACTTTGATATTTTAGTTTGAAGACTTAACAGTATTTCTTCCTATTCCGCAACTGTGCAGAGTACACAGAATATGCTGCTAAACTGCGGTGACGCACACTGAATGGAATATGTGACTTTGATATTTTAGTTTGAAGACTTGACAGTATTTCTTCCTATTCTGCAACTGTGCAGAGTACACAGAATAGGCTGCTAAACTGCGGCGAAGCACACTGAATGGAATATGTGACTTTGATATTTTAGTTTGAAGACTTAACAGTATTTCTTCCTATTCTGCAACTGTGCAGAGTACACAGAATATGCTGCTAAACTGCGGTGACGCACACTGAATGGAATATGTGACTTTGATATTTTAGTTTGAAGACTTAACAGTATTTCTTCCTATTCTGCAACTGTGCAGAGTACACAGAATATGCTGCTAAACTGCGGTGACGCACACTGAATGGAATATGTGACTTTGATATTTTAGTTTGAAGACTTAACAGTATTTCTTCCTATTCTGCAACTGTGCAGAGTACACAGAATAGGCTGCTAAACTGCGGCGAAGCACACTGAATGGAATATGTGACTTTGATATTTTAGTTTGAAGACTTAACAGTATTTCTTCCTATTCTGCAACTGTGCAGAGTACACAGAATATGCTGCTAAACTGCGGTGACGCACACTGAATGGAATATGTGACTTTGATATTTTAGTTTGAAGACTTAACAGTATTTCTTCCTATTCTGCAACTGTGCAGAGTACACAGAATATGCTGCTAAACTGCGGTGACGCACACTGAATGGAATATGTGACTTTGATATTTTAGTTTGAAGACTTAACAGTATTTCTTCCTATTCTGCAACTGTGCAGAGTACACAGAATAGGCTGCTAAACTGCGGCGAAGCACACTGAATGGAATATGTGACTTTGATATTTTAGTTTGAAGACTTAACAGTATTTCTTCCTATTCTGCAACTGTGCAGAGTACACAGAATATGCTGCTAAACTGCGGCGAAGCACACTGAATGGAATATGTGACTTTGATATTTTAGTTTGAAGACTTAACAGAATGTGCTCTAATCTGCAACTTTGCACACTAAACAGAATGTGCTCTAATCTGCAACTTTGCACACTAAACAGAATGTGCTCTAATCTGCAACTTTGCACACTAAACAGAATGTGCTCTAATCTGCAACTTTGCACACTAAACAGAATGTGCTCTAATCTGCAACTTTGCACACTAAACAGAATATATGAAATTTTTTTTTTTTGTTTTTTTCCCCCCACACAAAATAAACTGCTGCCCCCACACACAGTAGTCCTAAAAAGGACTTTTGGTTCTTTTTTTTTCACAAATTTGCTTTTTTTCTCCCTACACTGACTTTCCCTTCCTATCCTCATCTCTCCCTGGCTAAGACTGAGCCGAACTCGCTGGTCAGGTGCTATACAGCACCCGACCACGGGTTCTGGCCAGCCAATCAGTGTAATGCCAGCAGCCAACATGGCTGCTGGCATTACACTGATGTCAGAGCCTCCCTGCACGTTTATTGGCTGCGCAGCAGCCGCAAAACGTGCGGGGAGGAGACCCGAACATGGCGGGCGAGCACATGCGGTACTCGTACGAGTACCGCCATGTGCCGAGCAGAGCGATGCTCGAGCCGATCCGAGCATCGGCCGAGCATGCTCGCTCAACACTAATGATAAACTACTGATGTTTATATCCATGGTGTCTTTATATACAGCAGAAACGATACCCGATATATTACTAATAACATTACAGTAGGAACATTGATTCTCCAAAATGCTTTCCACTGCCACCAACTACCTGGTGCTCACATCAGGCAACATGATGGGGGAGATGCACTAATGTGTAATAAAGAGGTGATAAAACAATGACTTCTCCAGTGATATTCTCATTTCCTAGGTTATTCTATGGAGCCAATGCACTAAGATTTCCCCAGTTCTGAAGATCTTAGTACATAGGCTCCATAGACTATCACAGGAACTGGATATCACTGGAGAAGTCACCTCCTCTTTATCAAGCCTTAGAGCATAATCTACTTGGGCTCTGATGTTTGGATTTTTGTGGCTGCTTCAGATGAGGATTCCCTTCAAATTAAATCAGTAACCACACAACATAATAACTTGTAAGAATTCAAAGCTGTGTCTAATATTTAGTGGGACAGAGGAAATAAAAAAACTCTTCGTCTCACCTATTCTCTGTTGATTGGGCTTTGCTCTCCCTGCCTTTCTTCACTGCAGCTGCTCTCTTTTGTAACAAAAGTACCAGTGACATGTGACAGAACAGCATTGCAGCTCAGTGCAGATGTTCGGACAACAAAGAAGCTGCAGATCTGACTCCTAGGTGAAATGATTCGATCATGGCAAAAGAAAGCCATTCAGGTGAGGTCCTCTGATCTCCCTAATAGTCCATTACCATGAAAACTCTTTATCCCAACAGAATGAGTTGCAGTGTGGCACAGCAGTTAAAAAATACCAGCTCAGTATATATGAGATGATATGGGGCCCCCCTGAGCCTGCTGCCCTTGGCGTATGCTGGGTATACCCAGGAATTAAAATGGTCTTGTTTCTAATCCTCTGAGTAAGGTGACACCTCACCTTTAACTGAGGGATACAGGAAAAATGTTTACTGCGGGCTGTTTGATTTCGGTGCAGCCCTGAAATATGCTTGTTTCTTATATGTGTCTGGTTAAATATGAGGTTTGATGAGCTTACCTTTGAGTGCCAGAGGTGTGTGTGTGTGTGTATGGGTGCTTTGAGAGGAGGCTAGTGGGATTTCTCAACCCCTGCCCAATAGATCAGTGGAAAAGCTCTACGTGGACATAAATAGAGAAGGTTTTGGGGAAACCATCTCCTCCTGGATCAGTTGCTAATGCATTTAACTCTGTGAGTGCCAAAGAAATGTGCAATCCATTGCACAGTTGCATGGAACACTGAAGGTTAACATTGCACTAGAAGTGGAGGTGGGAGGGAGAGTAACGCACGGGGTGGATCAGATGATGAAGAGAAGTCGCTTGTGCTATCTGTGCCAGAAGGAACCTGCATAAAATAAAAGAAAAATGCTTGAAAGCAATTTTAATAAATAAAAATTGGGGTATCCAGGGGTTCTATTCAATAAGGCACTGTAAAACAGTTGCTTAGCGGAATTCCAGTACCTAACAATAACATTACCTGTATTCCACAGCAATTCAATAAGCCATCTACCAAAATGGACAACAAGCATAGGCCGCACAAATCCATGCAACCTGATAACGTGCATTGCATCTTTTATTCCTCACCATGCGTTCATTTCATTAGAAAAATAACGCCGGATATGTCAAGTTCAAAGGAAAGTAGCTAATGATTGATGATACCAGGTGACAATAAACGTTGTCAAATCAAGTTCAAAATCACAGCCAACCACCACAAAGCAAAGAATCAAGTCAATTCAAATAAATGTAAAATATACACACACTGCTTGTGTTTGGAGGTTCTCAGAGCTACAACACAGGGCCCAAAAGTGGAGGATATACATAATGACAGAGAGAGACAGCAGCACACATTGGAGAGAGGTAGACTTCGAATGGGGAATGGAGAGAATTGCATACAAAAAAACACATAACAGACATTGGTTTATATTGCACACACTGCATCCACACACAAGCATAAACACAAACACCATTTGTTTTTGAACACAGAACACATTTTATATTTTTATTCTAAACAGTGTTATTCAGTAAGGGAGGGGCAGAGATTTAATGTGACCGAGTGCCTGTGAGAGTGACTGAGTGTGTGGGAGAGCTAGGAGAGTGGAAGTGAGATGCAGGGAGACAAGTGGAGCCTGGAGGGATGGGGAGAGGCACAGGAGAGGAGGAAATAAACCAGGGGAACCCTAGTCAGGGAAGGTGGGGGAGAGGTAGACCAGGTGGGCAGAGGGGTACCCTAGCAGCTAGGGACCATATCAGTATTGGGATGTGGAGTGGATTTGGGGGAGGGAGCACAGAGATCCAGGGACAGCACATGCAGGGCCTGACAACCAAAAGGCCACACAGAGTTCTCATCCATCCCAGACTGCAGTGGAGGAGGATAGGGAGCACATACTGTTCTCTATGGAAAAGAGCAGAGGGATTGGTGCATGGAAGAAGCTAGCCTGATGTTAGATGGAGGATGCAGTCAAAGTAGTGTCTAAGTGTAAGCGCAATTCAGAATCCATAAAGAAGCACTGGGCAGATTGTAAAAGAAAAGTCAAGAACAAGATAGGAGAACTGTGCCTGCATGAGAGAGGTGGTCTCCCAGCAAACATCAGCTTCAATGCCTGGGTAGAGATGCTACATGCTTTGCTTCATGCCTTATACTCACAAGTAAAGAAGTTCCAGATAAGCCTGTCCCATGTTTCTGCCCCTCTCAGGGTCTCCTCATTCTCTGCCTGGGGAACAGGCACCTCCACAGTGGGTTCTAGATATTATAATGTATAGCACACGCAAGGAGTATGGCACACGCAAGGATGATTTTACACATATTCTGGGGGGCATATTGCAGTGCTCCACCAGAGTTATCGAGACACTGTAATCTGTTTTTCAGGAGGCCAAAGGCACTTTCAGTTGCATTCCTGGACCTCACGTGAGTATCATTGTAACAGTGCTGTGCTGGTGTTTGAGGATTTGGGCCTGGTCAGGAGCCACAGTCTGCACCCATATCCTGCATCCCCTGTGGAAAATAAGTGACACCTTGACACATGTACCACATGGTTATGTCACTGATGTTGTATAATGGAAACATATTTATTGTGTCTAATTAGATCATTTATCGTGCCTGTCTATGCTATCTGATGTGATATGTACACTCAACCAACACCAACAGTCACCAGCAGCCATCTCCCTGTATAGGTCCCATTTTCAAAAGTATGGTAGAAAGAGAAGTGCCTGAGGATGTAGGAGTCATGACAACTGCCAGAATATGAAGTACAGACATATGTGATCCTCATGTTGTCATCACACACCATCTGAGCATTGATGGAGTGGAAATGCTTCCTGTTGATGCCTCTCCTTGTGTAGAACTCCTGCTTGACACATGCCCACTCCATCTGGGTGGAGAGGAAGTGGATGTACCTCCTGGCCTTCCTCTTCATGGCTGTCAGCACCTGACCCAACACAGTGGAACTTGTAACCTGTGACATCCCAGGCCAGTTGCCATGAAATGGATGGCACACAGCAGCTTCTCCATGATGGATAGGGCATGATTGGTGTTGACTATGGGGTCAATGTCATCTTTGATCTTCTTATAGCGGTTGATGATGCCGTGTGAAGTCAACCTGCAACAGTCTCTGACCTCAGCCTCATTCTGACCAGCGTGACCCTTGAGTGGTATATCCTGGTTCTTGGTGGGCATCTGACCTCCCTGTGCTGCTCCACAGGTCCCTCTGGCACCTAAGGCTGAGGGAAGCCTGGTTCAGGTAGCTCAGTTGCTGCTGCCTGGACTAGTCCTCCACCTGCTGATGGCGTTCTGGGCAGTTTGCCAGACAGAGCATACCTTGCAACAGCCGACAGATGTATAGGTGTGTTTGGGGGATCCTAGGGCTCCCTACCCCACTCCCTACTCCCTAATCAATGTCTGAGTGTACTCACTGTAAACATGCCACTTTCACAGGATAGTGGGATGTCCCTTTTAAACAGAGGTGGGGTTTTGGCCAGGAGCAGTTATCAGGTAATAAGGGACCAATTGGAACGAGGGTGTTGCCTAGGTGAGTGCATACAGGTATAGATGTTGTTGTTTGAGTGTGTTTGATCTGATTTCCATTTACCTGTCAGCTGTAAGTGTGTCCAGTTTGGTTGATGATGCCGGTGCCCCTTGGTTCTCCATTGTCTTGCACACACAGACTTACATTGCTTTGCAGTTGACAGGTGTGCATATTGTCTTGTCTGGACATGACTTATTGGTTTGGGTTAACCCCTGGTGTGCCAGGGGAGCGTGTAACAGATTGATTGAAGTTGATTTGCACATCCCTTGTTACTCAGGGGGTTGATTGCTTCATGTTGGTTGTCCAGGACTTGTGTGGATGGAATGCACATTTCAAGGGTGCTTCCTTAGCACTTCAGGAGTTATTTTTTGCAGTTGTCCTCATTGTGATATGTCATAACTGTTGTGTGAGATGTTACTGCCTTGCTTTCTGTAGTTCTACTGTTTTTTTTTCCTGTTCTATGCCTGGAATTGTAGGTGTAGAATTACTGTCAGCAAATGTATCTCATTACTGTGTCTTAGCACTCACTGCACACAATTGAATGGTATATGGTTTGAGCTGTTTCATTCATGTCCACGGGAGAAATCTTATCAGCCATTTTTTCATTTTTTAGCGCACGTTAGCGCTAAAAGGGTAATAGAATACCAAACTGTGCTTGCAAAACTAACGTTGCCTATTTTTTTCTTTAGTGGAGGTAACTGAATCAAGTCCCAAGTCAGATCCAGAGATTTCCTAGGTATGATGATATTGTAAATTTCATTGCATATACATCTACTGCCTCCCATTATCTCAAAAAAGTTACTGCTTATTTAGCATGCTGTAAACACAATTACATCTACACTGTTCATTTTTTCATGACTCAAGGACATGAATCTAAGCTCTTTGTTCACATCTAAATCCACATGAAATGTTAGCCCTTCCTACAGATCTTGTTATTCTATCAAATAGCATATGCCTTTTAAAAAGTAGATGTTTGTTTCATTATACATTCAAATTTTATTTTGTTGTGCAGATTTAAATCTTTAACATATTCAATGAATAATGGTGAATCCAATCTTCAGTTTAGTCAAGTTGTGGAGCTGTTGCTTTGCTCTAGAATTGCATACTGATAAATAAGGCCCCATGAGCTGATGTACTACGCAGAACTGAAGTAATTTTGGAGCAAACCAAGTTCACCATAAGGAACAACTTAAATGTCAGTTGATTTACATGTACCTTTTAACCCTTTATGAGCTGAAACTTCTCTAGTATTCAAGGTGTTAAAGCCCCATTTAAATTAATGGAAAGTTCTGGGATTTGTATTGGTCCCCTATGATACAGTTGGTTTGTTACAATTGTTATCTGTACATCTGCCTCACTAGGGGAAACGTACATTCACACCAATGCAGCTGTTAAACTCCAACACCAGTGGTGGCACTTAGAGCTACTTACTAGAGTGCATGAATGTTTTAGTACGTACCAGGGTGCACCTCCATGTCGCTAAGACTTAGTATATCTGTTAATTTTACAGAGAATCAATAACGTTCTATATATTGGACTAGGCAATTTTAAATATATATATGGTATTTGAGAAACTACCATGTACTTGTTGGTGACACAGTGGCACTTTATCCAAATTACTTTCTTCGGAAAATATTACCACACACTATGCTGTAAATTAATCTAGGCAGAGCCAACACACTTGGTTGTATATCTAATTGTACAATAAGTGATACTTTTGGCCTCAAACAGAGCACATTAGCATAATGTTCAGGGAATTAGCATAAAGTGCCACCAGATCAAAAAGGATAATTTCTAATGAACTATGCAGACAAATGGCTGGCATAACATATAGGCAGATCTAATTTCTCAGTAAAACAAAGAAACCTTGTCTTAGAGTGACAGGTCCACTTCAAAAGCCTCAAATGATGTCCTTTGTCTTAAACCCTTTGAGTGCCAGAGGGGTACGCAGCGCATTGCAAATCAATGCATTGTGTACCCCTTTTGCACTCAAAGGGTTAATACATGTCATTAAACATGATGCAGAGGAATGGAACATTCACTGCCCAACTGCCCTTTCCTTGGCACAAGATGTGTTATGGGGATAATATTTTGGCATGAGTTGTTAAAGGAGCAGTAAACTTTTTTTATGAAAACACATATTTTACAGAGCATTTCCTGCTGAATAAAACAAGGTCACTCCCATCGCTGTCAGATGTTTTATTCAAAATTTATAGCTGTTTAAATAATCAGGAAGTGAATTTACTGTGTTTACTTCCTGATCGTTCTAACTGACAGGAAGTGACAGGCAGCTTCTAGCTCATTCTGTATTTTTGACCACTAGAGGGCACTGCTAATATAAAAAAAACATGGGTTTAAACTGTAATAACTCTGGAAATATAAATCTCTTGGCAGTGGGAGTACCCTTATTTTACTCAATAGGAAAATCCCTACAATATATATTTTTTCATAAAAAAAGTTTACTGCTCCTTCAAGTAAATTAGAGTTAAGTAGGCATAAGTCTAGAATATCAATTCCAGCTCCTGGTGTAGTGTGGAATCATTTTTGTCAGTTTTCCCAAATATAAGTTCTGTGCTCTCTTTTCACTCTTCTGTCTGTTTGATGCCTTTTTCCATTGTCCTTGTGTTTTTCTCATTTGACATTTTCCCACTTTCTTAGCAATTTATTATAAATGTTCCGATTCCTTAAACTCTGTCAAATTAAGGCAAACAAAAATGTATTAACTAAAGTACTAACAGGCAATACTTTTTGAGTTAATGTCCATTTCACAAAGTGCCTTATAAGAAAGTCTATGATGAAGCTAATTAACATATAATTAATGTCATGTAATTTTCCTGTCATGCTGACCTCTTTTCCAATATCATGCCATTATTAAAGTTTTGCCTTCACTCCCACTCTCTCATTAATCTAATATATCATCATTAATTCTGGGGTATTGGATTTTACTCAGGGAAGTCATTTGTCAGTCTTTGCATATCTTTTTATTACTTGAGCATCAAATTAATCAACTCTCAGGGGATTACATATGAAAGTGCGCACCAGTACTGAAGTAAAAACACCTGATTTATTAAAATAGAAAATCACATTATTGTATAGTGTTGGCTGATGCCAAGTATCGTGAGGCCCAAAATATTGATTTATGTTGACGTGTTGGGTTATTTGCTGTCTCTTCATACATTGGCTTGTGATTCCCATATGGATTCTAGGCGTCAATACAAATGGGAGGATATTATAGAAAAGAACAATTAGGAAAGTGATATATATTACAGAGACATCTTAATTTTTTACTTTACTTGCATACGATGTAGAAATATAGTTTCAGACCTTAGATAACTTAAAGGAGAATTATATAACACTTTGTAGCATAAGCATAATCCCATTGCGTGGGAGGATCTGAAAAGTTTGAGTAAACCTAGGTGTGTGGAATGTGCCTTCAGTTTGATTGCTTCATAAATTAGTACAAAATATGATTCTGTATAATGCATGGTGTGTATAAACCAAACATAAACTGAAAAACGTTGCTGTTCACTCCAGAATTATATTTATATATCCTGTTATATAAATTAAGATCAAACCAATGCACAATGGGGCAGAACGTAGGGTCAGGAGTGCATTTGCTCATGTATAATGTTTGCACAGATAGCTAAGAGAAGAATGAATCAGATACGAGGGACACTTCCAGAAGCCAATGAGGTGATATTCTGGGGCAACTACACAATAGGTAACAAATAGTGATGAGCGAGCACCCCAATGCTCGGATGTTCGGGTGCTCTGACCGAGCACCCCCTGAGGCTCGAGTGCTCGGCCGAGCATCCGAGCCCCATTGAAGTCAATGGGAGGACTCGAGCATTACACCAGGCACCCCCTGCTCTGATGAGGGGAGGGTGCCTGGTCCATAGGAAAAGGGCAGAAAAAGATGGAAACACTACAGAAATGGTTCAGGGACAGCATAGGGAGGATGTCTGGATGCATCTTGGACTCCAACATCGCTGCTGGGAACGATCTTTCGCCCGTAGTACGCCATTTTTACAGACTGACCGTAAAACACACAAAAAGGAAAATAAAAACGACTTTAGGCGAAAAATTGTTACCAAACAGTATTTGCTGTATATTTACTTGTATATCATCTGCAAATTCTCCCAAAAATTTCATCGATTTTCTGAAGTGAGGCCATGATTAAGAGGGAAACGTGCGCAGAGGCAAATTATCCCAAAAATTTCCTTGATTTTCAGAACTGAGGCCATGATTAAGAGGGAAACGTGCGCTGAGCTGACCATCTAAAACATTATGGGTGAGGGTCTGCTGCAGAGCTGACCATCCTAAACATTATATGCGAAGGCCCGCTAGTGAGCTGACGCTATAAAACATTATATGAGAGGGCCCGCTAGAGAGCTGACCCAATAAAACATTATATGAGAAGGCCCGCTGGTGAGCTGACCTATATAAAAATTGGCAAACAGGGCCCGCTGGTGAGCTGGCCCTATATAAAAATTATATCACAGGGCCCGCTGGTGAGCTGGCCCTATATAAAAATTATATCCCAGGGCACGCTGGTGAGCTGGCCCTATATAAAAATTATATCCCAGGGCATATGGAAGAGGAGGAGGAGGATGAGAACATTAAGAGTCAACCATATACCCGTTTTTGGGGTGGAAGGGGTGAATGGGAATACAGAGTATTCCCATCATTGTAAATAACATATATAAAGTGAGTTTATGTTCCCCCGGGGCTTTCCTCCAGTGGAGTGGAGAAGTCAGGGGAAATCCAGGCCTTGTTCATTTTTATAAGTGTCAACCTATCAGCATTGTCGGTGGAAAGGCGGATACGCTTATCTGTTATGATGCCACCAGCAGCACTAAATACCCGCTCAGACAGAACGCTGGCGGCAGGGCAGGCCAGCACCTCCAAGGCGTAGAGTGCCAGTTCATACCACGTGTCCAGCTTGGACACCCAGTAGTTGTAAGGCACAGAGGGATCATTGAGGACGCTGACACGGTCTGCTACGTACTCCTTCACCATCTTCCAAAACTTTTCCCTCCTTGTGACACTAGGCTGCGCATCAGGGTGAGGGTGCTGGCGGGGTGTCATGAAGGTGTCCCACGCCTTGGAGAGTGTTGCCCTGCCTTTGTCGGAACTGCTGTGTGCTCCCCTTTTCTCCCCTTCTCGGTTGGCCAAGGTAGCACGTACTCTGCCGCCAGCGTTGTCAGATGGAAAATTTTGGAGCAATTTTTCAACAAGAACCTTCTGGTATTGCACCATTTTGCTTGTCCTCTCCACCGGAGGAATGAGAGATGAGAAATTCTCTTTGTAGCGGGGGTCCAGAAGGGTGAACACCCAGTAATCCGTGTTGTCTAAAATGCGTACAACGCGTGGGTCACGGGAAAGGCAGCCTAACATAAAGTCAGCCATGTGTGCCAGAGTACCAACAGTCAAGATTTCGCTGTCCTCACCAGGAGGCTGACTCTCAATATCCTCATCCTCTTCCTCCTCTTCTGCCCACCCACGCTGAAGAGATGGAACTAAAGTTCCATGGCTACCCTCTGTAGCGGAGGCAACCGTGTCTTCCTCCTCCTCCTCCTCCTCCTCCTCCTCCTCCGCCTCCTCCAATTGTCGCTGAGAAGACGAAGTGAGGGTGCTCTGGCTATCACCTTGTGTAAGCTCTTCCTCCCCCATTTCCACCTCTTCCACATGCAAAGCGTCGGTTTTAATTGTGAGCAGCGAGCGTTTCAGTAGACACAGAAGTGGGATGGTTACACTGATAATAGCGTTATCGCCGCTCACCATCTGTGTCGATTCCTCAAAATTGCGTAAAACCTCGCAGAGGTCTGACATCCATTCCCACTCCTCACTTCTGATTACAGGAAGTTGAACGGAGAGGCGACGACCGTGTAACAGCTGGTACTCCACTACTGCCCTCTGCTGCTCACAAAGCCGGGCCAACATGTGGAAGGTGGAGTTCCAGCGCGTGCTCACGTCACACAGCAGCCGGTGAGCTGGCAATTGTAAGCGCTGCTGCAGCTTCAACAGGCCGGCCGAAGCTGTAGATGACTTACGGAAATGTGCACACACGCGGCGCACCTTGGTCAAGAGATCATGCACATTGGGGTAGGTTTTTAGAAATCGCTGCACCACTAAATTAAATACATGCGCTAGGCATGGTACGTGTGTGAGCTTGCCGAGCTCCAAAGCCGCCACCAAGTTACGCCCATTATCACACACAACCATGCCTGGTTGCAGGTTGAGTGGCGAGAGCCACTGCTCGGTCTGGTGACTAATCCCCTGCAACAGCTCTGAGGCCGTGTGCTGTTTGTCCCCAAGGCAGATCAGCTTCAGCACGGCCTGTTGACGCTTCCCCACTGCAGTGCTACACTGCTTCCAGCTACTGGCTGATGGGGGAGTGGCGGTGTGTGTAGAGAATTCGGAGGTGGAAACGGAGGAGGAGGAGCCAATAACGTAGGTGCTGGTGGAAACCCTGATGGAGGTAGGGCCCGCAATCCTCGGCGTGGGTAGCACCCGTGCCATCCCAGGGTCCGAGTCGCTCCCAGCCTCCACGACATTCACCCAGTGTGCCGTCAGGGAAATGTAGCGTCCCTGGCCACAAGCACTTGTCCATGTGTCAGTCGTTAAGTGGACCTTCCCAGTAACTGCGTTGGTCAGGGCACGGGTGATGTTACGGGACACATGGTGGTGTAATGCGGGGATGGCACACCGGGAAAAGTAGTGGCGGCTGGGGACGGCGTACCGAGGGACAGCTGCTGCCATCAGGCTGCGGAAGGACTCAGTGTCCACAAGCCTAAATGGCAGCATTTCGATGGCCAGTAATTTTGAAAGGTGTGAGGTTAGTGCTATGGCCTGTGGGTGGGTGGCTGGGTACTTTCTCTTGCGCTCAAATGCCTGGGGTAACGACATTTGGACGCTGTGCTGGGACAGGGAAGTGGATGTGGTCGCTGATGGTGCTTCAGATGGTACAGGTGCAGGGCGGGAGGTATGCGGGCCTGCGCCTTCGACAGGCGATTGGCCGGCACCGAAAACAGGGGAAGAGGAGGCAGTGGTGTGGCCTGCAGACACAGATGGGCGATCCAGGCGTTCCTCCCACTTACTACGGTGCTTGGATGCCATGTGTCGGATCATGCTGGTGGTGGTGAGGTTTCTAGTGTTCATGCCTCGGCTCATTCTGGTGTGGCACAGGTTGCAAACTACAAATCTTTTGTCGTCCGCACTTTCCTTAAAAAAACGCCATACCGCGGAACACCTACCCCTTGGCAAGGTAGATTTACGCAAGGGGGTGCTCCGTGGAACATTTGCGGGCCGGTTTGGTGCGGTCCGCCTTCTTTCTGTAGCCACACCACTGCCTCTTCCAGCCTGTTGCGGTGCTGCAGATGGCTCACCCTCAGGACTGCTGTCATCGCTCGGCTCTACACCTTCCCAGGTGGGGTCAGTCACCTCATCGTCCACCAAGTCCTCCTCCACTTCCTCACTCTGATCATCCTCCTCAAGTCTTGATCCCACCACATACTCGGTCATTGACAACTGTATAACATTCTCCTCAACAAGGTCTTGAGAAGGAAATAGTGGTTGATTTAATGGCAACTGTGTCTCATCATCATCATCATCATCCACTACTTCCTTTGACCTTAAATGCCGTTCACATCTGTCATCTTCTTGTGATTGGGTAGCCTCTAGAGGTTGTGAATCAGGGCACAAGATGTCATGTTCCTCTGCAAGCGTGCTTGGAGAGAGGGTCAAATGAAGGATTGGTGATGAGACGAGCTCATCACTATATCCCAGTGTGGGATCACTTCTTTGACCAGACCGTGTATGGTGGGAGGAAGGATGATCAGAGTGAGGATTATGTTGACCAGACTCTTGGCTACTGAGAGTGGACTTGGTGGAAGACAGGGTGGTGCTTAACCGACTGGAAGCAGTATCAGCTGTCATCCAACCGACCACCTGTTCGCACTGGTCGGACCTCGAGAGTGATGTCCTGCGACGCCCTGTGAAATCAGACATGAAGCTAGGTATGGTGGATGTCTTTCTTTCTTGTGCTCTGGCACCAGGCACAGTTTCTCCGCGTCCTGACCCGCGCCCTGAACTTTCAGGATCACGTCCACTTCCCCGTCCCTTTTTACCCGCCTTCTTCATCTTACACGATATATATGACTTTAATATATATGAGTTTGAAAACTTAACAGTATTTCTTACTATTCTGCAACTCTGCAGAGTACACAGAATAGGCTGCTAAACTGCGGTGACACACACTGAATGGAATAAGTGACTTTAATATTTGAGTTTGAAAAATTAACAGTATTTCTTACTATTCTGCAACTCTGCAGAGTACACAGAATAGGCTGCTAAACTGCGGTGACACACACTGAATGGAATATGTGACTTTAATATTTGAGTTTGAAAACTTAACAGTATTTCTTACTATTCTGCAACTCTGCAGAGTACACAGAATAGGCTGCTAAACTGCGGTGACACACACTGAATGGAATAAGTGACTTTAATATTTGAGTTTGAAAAATTAACAGTATTTCTTACTATTCTGCAACTCTGCAGAGTACACAGAATAGGCTGCTAAACTGCGGTGACACACACTGAATGGAATAAGTGACTTTAATATTTGAGTTTGAAAACTTAACAGTATTTCTTACTATTCTGCAACTCTGCAGAGTACACAGAATAGGCTGCTAAACTGCGGTGACACACACTGAATGGAATAAGTGACTTTAATATTTGAGTTTGAAAAATTAACAGTATTTCTTACTATTCTGCAACTCTGCAGAGTACACAGAATAGGCTGTTAAACGGCGTTGAAACACACTGAATGGAATATGTGACTTTAATATTTGAGTTTGAAAACTTAACAGTATTTCTTATAATTCTGGAACTGTACAGAGTACACAGAATAGGCTGTTAAACGGCGGTGAAAGACACTGAATGGAATATGTGACTTTAATATTTGAGTTTGAAAACTTAACAGTATTTCTTATAATTCTGCAACTGTACAGAGTACACAGAATAGGCTGTTAAACGGCGGTGAAAGACACTGAATGGAATATGTGACTTTAATATTTGAGTTTGAAAACTTAACAGTATTTCTTATAATTCTGCAACTCTGCAGAGTACACAGAATAGGCTGTTAAACGGCGGTGAAAGACACTGAATGGAATATGTGACTTTAATATTTGAGTTTGAAAACTTAACAGTATTTCTTTATTTCTTATAATTCTGCAACTCTGCAGAGTACACAGAATAGGCTGTTAAACGGCGGTGAAAGACACTGAATGGAATATGTGACTTTAATATTTGAGTTTGAAAACTTAACAGTATTTCTTACTATTCTGCAACTCTGCAGAGTACACAGAATAGGCTGTTAAACGGCGTTGAAACACACTGAATGGAATATGTGACTTTAATATTTGAGTTTGAAAACTTAACAGTATTTCTTATAATTCTGGAACTGTACAGAGTACACAGAATAGGCTGTTAAACGGCGGTGAAAGACACTGAATGGAATATGTGACTTTAATATTTGAGTTTGAAAACTTAACAGTATTTCTTATAATTCTGGAACTGTACAGAGTACACAGAATAGGCTGTTAAACGGCGGTGAAAGACACTGAATGGAATATGTGACTTTAATATTTGAGTTTGAAAACTTAACAGTATTTCTTATAATTCTGCAACTGTACAGAGTACACAGAATAGGCTGTTAAACGGCGGTGAAAGACACTGAATGGAATATGTGACTTTAATATTTGAGTTTGAAAACTTAACAGTATTTCTTATAATTCTGCAACTCTGCAGAGTACACAGAATAGGCTGTTAAACGGCGGTGAAAGACACTGAATGGAATATGTGACTTTGATATTTTAGTTTGAAGACTTAACAGTATTTCTTCCTATTCTGCAACTCTGCACAGTACACAGAATGTGCTGCTACACTGCGGCGAAGCACACTGAATGGAATATGTGACTTTGATATTTTAGTTTGAAGACTTAACAGTATTTCTTCCTATTCTGCAACTCTGCACAGTACACAGAATGTGCTGCTAAACTGCGGCGAAGCACACTGAATGGAATATGTGACTTTGATATTTTAGTTTGAAGACTTAACAGTATTTCTTCCTATTCTGCAACTCTGCACAGTACACAGAATGTGCTGCTAAACTGCGGCGAAGCACACTGAATGGAATATGTGACTTTGATATTTTAGTTTGAAGACTTAACAGTATTTCTTCCTATTCTGCAACTCTGCACAGTACTCAGAATGTGCTGCTAAACTGCGGCGACGCACACTGAATGGAATACGTGACTTTGATATTTTAGTTTGAAGACTTAACAGAATGTGCTCTAATCTGCAACTTTGCACACTAAACAGAATGTGCTCTAATCTGCAACTTTGCACACTAAACAGAATGTGCTCTAATCTGCAACTTTGCACACTAAACAGAATGTGCTCTAATCTGCAACTGTGCACACTAAACAGAATGTGCTCTAATCTGCAACTTTGCACACTAAACAGAATATATATATATATTTTTTTTTTTTTTTGTTTTTTTCCCCCCACACCAAATAACCTGCTGCCCCCACACACAGTAGTCCTAAAAAGGACTTTTGGTTCTTTTTTTTTCACAATTTTTGTTTTTTTCCTCCCTACACTGCCTTTCCCTTCCTATCCTCAGCTCTCCCTGGCTCAGACTGAGCCGAACTCGATGGTCAGGTGCTATACAGCACCTGACCACGGGTTCTGGCCAGCCAATCAGTGTAATGCCAGCAGCCAACATGGCTGCTGGCATTACACCGATGTCAGAGCCTCCCTGCACGTTTATTGGCTGCGCAGCAGCCGCAAAACGTGCGGGGAGGAGACCCGAACATGGCGGGCGAGCACATGCGGTACTCGTACGAGTACCGCCATGTGCCGAGCAGAGCGATGCTCGAGCCGATCCGAGCATCGGCCGAGCATGCTCGCTCAACACTAGTAACAAATGAACCCCCAATTAAATCAATTGCAGTTTGTAACTCCAGGAGGCGTTAAGAACACCACGTAAAATCAATGGGACATTTAAGAATGTATATTTGTCTCTTAGAATTAGGCTGCCTTGCTCTAGAACTGTACCTCTTTAGGTTCCAGAATTGTAAGGAAATATATAATCCATTGCTGCAGTTGTTGAGGATGTTGTGACTTTTAGTACGCAACAGCTGGAGATTAAATAACCTAATACCCCTGGTGTGAGACCATCCTCTGCATATATGTTAAGTCAGGAGAGAGTGGTGCTGCAGCAGCCCCCTCCATACATGTGACCACCACCGATGCCATGCGTGTATTTCTATTGCATCCCCACACAGGCAGGGGCCACAGCATGGGGATTACTCCTCTCCCCATCTAACAGCACTTACATACAGCCAGCTGTCTCTCTTTGCCATACTGATACATAGAGCATGTGAACACAGATAGAATATGAAAATCCTCCCCCTTTTTAAGGGTGGGGGTGGGGGGTTCAGATCATGGCCTCACAGTTCCACCTAGAGTTACCTCTGTGGTGTCTTCATACAAATAAATCACAGATTCTGTCATAAAGGGAACTTTCAATAAAAACTGAGGCTGACTAACTGCATCATAGTGGACAAATAACAATTTACTGTTAATTGAATGAGTCATTTAACCTCATGAATGCTAATGAGGTCTCCAACTCTAAAATTCAATGTGTTACGCTTTTTAGTGCCGGAAGCTTAGGATTTTTTTGTACCCTGGAGGCCTGACACATTATCAGATTTTTGCTATTCACCTGTTTAGGTGTAAATCCTATAGTTAACTTTCTAATCATATATGGAAAACATGGCACCTCATGTGAAATAAGTTTTGTATCGTGACAAACTGATATTACTTTTTAACATCATACGCATATCATCTGTATCAAAAATATTTATGTTGGTTGTGAAAGTTTCAATTATTTTTAAAAACCTTGCATTGATTTACTTACATACATTGATGGCCTGCCCAGAGCTCTAATTTACAGGTGTGTCTTATATTTTTTTTTCTTAAAGGCATAGTAATACTTAATATGTAAAAAAATATATATTGTAGTGTTTATCCCCTGAGTAAAATAAAGGTACTCCCACTGCTGAAAGGTGTTTTATTCAAAAGTTATTACAGCTCAAATTTGATTCTTTTAGGTGCAGTATCACAGCGGCCTGAAATTGTACAGTGGCACTGTTGATACGCCATCCTATGAAGATTTATGGTCAACTGACCAGAGCTGTCCATAGGATTGTGTAGCAACAGCACCACTGTACAATTTTAGGCCACTGTGATACTGCACCTAAGAAATACAAGTTTGATGCAATAACTTTTGAATAAACCAACTTTCTGCAGTGGGAGTACCTTTGTTTTACTCAGGGGGATAAACCCTACAATATATATTTTTTTTACATTTTAAGTATCACTATCCCTTTAATTAAATAATATGTACTTTCCAGTGGTTACATGGGAAAAACTACCCTAAACAGATGAATAACTAAATAGAAATATGTATTTCTTCAAAGTAGACTAACTTACAAATGGAAAATTGTTAAAAATATGGGTTTTCTGAAAGGTTTTAGAAATGCACACTAAAGTCAAACTTTACTACACAGAAGCAAGCTTGCAAACAAAAAAGTTTAACATATGAATGCCCCAAGTTGTATTGTATGCTGATACCTAATATGTATAGGTGCTCAAATATATGTCCTTCACTGGGGCCCCAATATGGAAACAGCATATAACAGAATTTTCATTGACATTTTCCTGGCGATAACTAAAATGCACTAGGCTTAACTACCCCACAACATAAATATAACCAATCAAAATCATGCATTCCCTGAAAGCTGGCAAATCACTACATCAGATAAAGGGTCACTTGCCTTCCTACTCCATGTCTGGTGTGCACAAATGCTTCCAGAAGCTAACGCTATAGAAAAATAAATACTTTTTTTACATTATCACTTCCTTTAAGATATTAAAATATTTGGAAACAATTACATTTCCTGCTGTATTCATTAGCTACTGCTACTCTGCCATGAAAAATAGCACCCCACTAGTATGAGCTAAAATACTGTGGAGCAAGCCAAATGTACATCTACAATCTCTACTTTTTCATACATTTTTCAAATATGACATGTTTGTACTCATATGGTTGTAACAACTACAGAGATGAAGAAAAGACAAAGCATTCCATTTTGAAAGGTAGACAAGAATCATCAGCATCAAATGAGGGGTCACTTGCCTTTCTACCCTTAAGCTAGTGTGCACAGCAACCATTTCCAGAACATGGTGCTATAGGAAAATCAAAATCTTTTGCACTACATTCATTTAAATATGCTAAAATCTTTCAACACCAGCTGTATACAGTATCTATAACCAGACCGAGAAAAATATTATCCAATTAGTATGGATTGGCTGCCAGTGGAACAAGGCAAGTGAAACAGACAATGTATGTGCTGTTCTATGGCTACCAGCAGAACAATGCAGGGAAATCAGACAGTGTATGTATTGTTTTACTAATACCAGTAGAACAAGACATTGGCACACAACTGAGGTATCAAACAGTGTGTGTGTGTGTTTGTGGTTTCTTGGCTACCAGTAGAACAAAGCTGAGTGTCTCTGTTGTTTTAAGGCTTCCAGTGGGAGATTGCTGGGGAATCAGACAGTGTATATGTGTTTTCATGGTTACCAGTGGACAATGGAACAAGATTGAGGTGTTAGACAGTATATGGGAGGTTCTGTGGCTATCAGTGGGACAACACTGGGGTGCCAGGCAACTATGTGCAGGTCAACCTTTTGACGCACATAATGTACTCTATTTTTTTTTAATTCATACCTCATGGGGGGCATAATGTTTCCTACTGCTGCCCCCCTGGTATTGATAGTCACACAATCATGTAAAAGAGATCAATACTGGTGACATGAAGGCAAACACTGCCTTCCTTGTCCCTCCATCACTCACGATTGCAATCCTCAAAATTCTAATTTGTGCCAGAGGGATGCATATCATAGTTGATGCCATCAATGATACAATTTTGTCTTTCTGGTCCTCTCACTCAAGTTTGGCGACTGCTTAGCTGAGGGGGGAGGGAAATACGCTACAAATGCTTTCCAGGTCAACACTATTGATCACCTATAGCAATTGGATAGCAAATCAATTACGGGGGGGGGGGGCACCAAGAAGGTCCCAAACAAGGTTGGATTGCTTTTATTATCCAAGCTTTGTGTAGGATCAAAGTCACAAACAGCTGTACATTATATTTCATTGGCCTGGCAGGGACTCCATTCTGAGGTGTATAACATATATCCTTAGCACTAAATTGATTAAAGCCCTATTTAACTCAACATTGCCAATGGTGCAGATGGTTTGTTCCAAGATTGTTTGAGTTGTTCTGCCTATATTGTCTTAATCATTTCAATAAGAGTGATATTTTTTTTATTTCTCTGCTAAACATATTGTTATTTCCAATCAGTGTGATTATAGGACCAATGTCACAGATTGCTCAGCACGTATTATGCAAAATTTCAATTAGAAATGTGTTAAATTATTCAGGACAGCTTTCCCCAGGAAGGAATTTCAGGTCAGTAGCGATTTGCATGGATATGGTTTGTTTTACTACTGCTGAGTCTTATAAATATTTGAATTTTTAGAAGGAATTTCTAATTATCATAAGCTACTGCACTGGGAATATTGTTACATAAACTAACATTCCTCTCCTAGTTACTGTTATATATTATTGGGACTTGAACATCTAAAAAAAAAACACATTTTGTAAAAGCTTTCTAAAGTACATATGTGTGTTGTCTTACTCGTTTTTTTTTCCCAGTTTTTAGCTTTATAGATTATGCTAATTAAGTCATGCTGTGCAGGACTTCCAGATTACCACTACCACTCACTGACACACTTAAAGGCACTTCTTTCCTAGCACTGAAATGATTACTTGTCAATGAGTGGGGGAGGTAATGTCAGCTGTGAGAGAAAGTGCCTGCAAAGCATGCATTAATTAGCATAATTTAAAAATCAAATGTATTCTTTTTAATACATTTTAGAAGAAGTGTTTGAGCCAGCTTAATAATTAGAAAAAAAGTTATATGCTTAATTTTATACAGTAATATTGTAGTTAAATATGTGCACGTGTATAAGTTATGGGAAAAAGTATAAATACAGATGACTCTTGGGTCAAGTAAATGGCACAATTAGAAAGAAAGATTCAATGTTTGTATAGAGCACATATCAGTGGAGGGACATGGGTTTTCTCCGTAGGTAATGTGATGTACCCTCCTTCTTGAATGACAGAGGTAGGTAGGGGTGGGAGAAACTTTTTTTTGCCTCAATAGAAACATATGTGAAAAACAGCTCTTCCTACTAGATGAGACACTTCTAGAGAAAAGTGCCAATGTATTCCTATGATATGAAATCAATGAGAATAATGTATCCCCCCACCTGGAGAGTTTTCCCCATGTATTGCTGCAGTGCTTGTATAAAAGGAGTATCAGTGATCCACATGTTATAAGTATGGGTGTTCTGAGGGGGCACTTGCCCTCCTCTACACTTGCATCCTCCATATAAACATATGAGCTGTGCGGGTTAACCTGGGATTCATATTATGACTTTGCCCTCTGCCCCCTGGAAAAATTCCTGACAACATCCCTGGGAATAATAAATCTGTATATTCTTGTGCCTCTATACGCAATATAAAATCATAAATCGTAGAAATGGAGACAAAAAAGACAATACTGAAAAAATTGCAGGTAAAAAGAAGCTACCTTCCCCCAAAGTAGCAACACCAATCAAATCACTATATATATCATGTAGCTAAAACCACATATCTGCCATGACAAATTCTATTATAAAGAATAGTTTCGGTGATATAAGTAAGATATATATATAAACTAAAGCCACATATTGTCAAGACAAATCCTATTATTTAAGAATAGTCTCAACGATACAGTTATCACATCAGAAATAAAAGATACGTTTATATACAATGAATCAAATGTGGATCAAACAGCTACAAAAGATCCTTATAGTCAGTATATCCACAAACACTGATACATATCACACAGAGAAAATCATAGCATCCAAATAAAAATATTAAATAAAAAATATATTTATTATATATATATATCCCCCTATCATAAATTCAACACCTTTGTCAGTCCTAATAATGATGTTGCGTTGGTGCACTTGTCAAGATCTTTACTTAATATGTCGACATATATGTTAAAAATGGATAGTTCCAAACACTTGAAGTGAAAATTGCCTTTAAATGGTGTTCATACACACACGATTGTGTTGATTGTATTCGGACTTAGAAGGCAAATTCTATAAGGATCCAGATCTTTACTCAATATTAAAATATATGTGTGTTAAAGTGGATATTTTGACACACCGAATGGAAATTGCCTTTAAAGAATATTCATACACACATGATTATGTCGGTATATTTCTATATGCCAAGATTTAAAGGGCAAGTGGAGTGTTATAATATAGTAAGAATCCCATTATCCTGTAGACAATAGACAGTCCACCAGATCCTCTGAATGTTGCATTTACCACCGCCGTCTTCGCTTGGACTTACAGGTGTACCGTTATCGTGTTAAGACACACTCAGCAACTTCTTGAATCCACTCGTCGAGGATGTTATCACTGCGATTCTTCTTTATTATCCACTCACACAGTTGAACAAAACTTCATACGTGTATCGTTATTATACATATATGTTCCACATATCCGGGACTAGACTTGATTTCCACAATATCCAAATACAAAAAATATTAAAAAGTGAATCAATAATCAACGCGTTTCGGAAGAGCACTCCTTCCGTTTTCAAGATTCTCATATGTTCTATGTTGGTCAAATTTGAACCCCATTTAAATCTTAAATAACCCGCCCAAATGTTACAGGTGCACATTACACACCTAACAGGTATATTCAAAGAGTGTTCAACTTTATTAACAAAGCCACAAAAAAACGAACAATTCCACTTCGGCATTTAAACCCTTTGACTGCAAAGTATCCAAATCAAAAATCCATTTGGATTCAATCCGGGACATTGCAGCCAAATAATTTCCACCTCTCCAATCCTTCCGAACTTCTTCTATAGCAAAAAAGCTAAGAGATTTAGGATCAGAAATGTGAAAATCTCTAAAATGCACAGATACAGTAGGTTTATCAAATTGCTTTTCAATATTCCTATGTTCTGCAATGCGTACAGTCAAACTTCTTTTTGTGTGACTTACATATTGTTTCTTACAACTGCACTGCAGAACATAAATCACTCCCTTTGATTTGCAAGATAAAAAACTTTTAATTGGATATTCTTCCTTAGTACTAGTTGAAACAAAATTTGTGACTTTTTTAATATTACCCGTTTTTCTGCAACATACACATCTTCCACAACTATAAAAACCAACAACTCCCCTTTGGAACCAAAGTTGTTGTTTTTTTCTTTTACAGTTGTAGCAATTATATTACCTATATTTTGAGCTCTCTTATAAATTATTCTAGGTGTATCTGATAAAATATTCCGCAAACATGTATCTTCTTTTAAAAGATACCAATGATGTTGAATAATTCTATTAAAATATTTATAATCTGAATTATATTTGACAACAAAAGCTAATTGAAAATCTGAAGTCTCCTCTTTTATATCCTTACATGTTAAAAGTTGCTGCCTTTCGATAGCATTAACCCTTGACATGGCTTTATCAAACTCCCTTGGACTTTCTTCTTTTTTACCTGCAATTTTTTCAGTATTGTCGTTTTTGTCTGCATTTCTACGATTTATGATTTTATATTGAGTATAGAGGCGTAAGAATACACAGATTTATTTTTGCATTTTTTATATAACACTTAGAGTGGTAGTGTTACATTTTTATTCTTTGCAGCCTTTTTCTAATTTATTTATTCTGTATTTTTTATATTCTTAGATGTTTGTTTTCTATTCACATGTGGTGTTTGCGCATTTAACTCTTTTTTTGTGCAATCCCGGGGAATAAGTCTGTGCTTGTCATAGCAAGCAAGACAGAGGAAGCAGCTACATTTTTCATGCTAGCTAGAGAAGACAGGAAAAGGGCATGAGCTGGAGTTGCTTGATAGGATTCTAGGTGGTAGCCCCTGACAATTGTTCACTAGTTATGGATATGAAAGGAGAGGGGACAGTTTAAAAATAATTACTGATAAGTGATAGACAGCCATGTAGGTAATTCTTCCTACCTGACCTGGCTGAGGCCCTAATGAAACTGAGTGACATATACTATGCAGACAAACAATATATTACACATTCAAGGCAAGACAGATAGACAAAGGATCAGGGCTTAAAATTTGAAGTCCTTTGCTACTAGCCAGATCTGAAAAGTTACTCGCCACTTCAAGCCATAACATACCCACCAGGGCTGAATTTCTACTCGCCAGGGCTAAATTTTCACTCGCCATTGGCTAGTGGCGAGTGGAAATTTTGAGCACTGCAAGGGGTACAAATGGACATATTGAGTTACTTATACACACTCATACCAACAGCAGCAAGCTGTGGTGGGTGCTGCACTAGCTGCTGTTCTCATTATTTTATTGCAAACTGGTGGTGGTAGTGAAGCTAACACATGTCTGTCTTGTACTATAAAAACTAACACTGCAGTCCTTTGGAGTGAAAGAGATACTAACTAGTAGTGTAGAGACAGACAGGCAAATAAGAAGAACTGGAGTTGCTTGCTGTTACATGGAGTGTGAGTTTGATTTATATACAGTGTCATATATAGAAAATAAACAACCTTTTCACTGATTGGCAACACAAGCAAAGACAAGTAGGAGATTCTTCTCCTAAGCTATGATTGAGAGTGAAAGACACATAAATCATAATTTATTTTCAGACAGAGAAAACCACTCTATACACCTGTGTGATGTGCTAGACAGTAAAAATCAGCACTACTGTAAGAGGGAAAGGAGTAAGAGGAGTGCATGGACATGTTGGTGGTAGTAAAGTTGTACAAAAGAAACTGACTGCAGCCATGGTTGCTGCAGATTTTGCAGTAAATGGTGCTCATGATGATGATGATGATGACCCTCCCCTTGTGAGTGAAAAATTCAACCACTAGTAGTGCTAAACCTAAAAGATGATGAGGAGTTGTATTCTTGTGCTATTGACATAGTGGGGGGATATTAAAAGTGAGATCAAGTGCTCAGGGCCAGAATTCCCAAAAGGCAGAATAGGCAACTTCCTAGAGCTCCAAAATTTAAGGGATACCTTAGCTGTGCCGGCCACACCGACATTCAGAATTGTAGGTGTGGTCAGAGCAATCTCAATGTCCTTGAACTATTTTTTGGGTTTGTTTTTGAAATCTTATTGGAATATAAAAAGGCATTAAAGAAGTAGAAATGCACAACACAAGCATAAAGTAGGTTAAAGCATACAAGACAACAGCATCAGGACAACAATATATCCAGGAAACAGGTTTGCACTACAACAATTATGCTGCAATGAAAACTTCCCTCAGGTGGAGGGAAAAGGATGCCCGAAGCATGTGCACTCCAGCCAGAAAAGGAACATGATAGGAACAGACTCAAAAACCAGAAGGTATGAAAATGGGAAAGAATTAGGAAAGATGGAAGACAGAACCAGAGTCAGGAGAACGAGGAAGGAAAGTTGTAGAAGGAGACAGGATGTGCAACCAAGGGGTTCTTGGAGGTCCAAAGAGTATACAAACCAGACAGGTGTATAATGAGTCCAGGGCTTCCAGATGTCATGGAACTGAGGGAGTGTGTGAGTTGAGTGAGCGTGTATTAGAAGTGTGTTGTATGTGTCTGTAACTTGTTTCAACCACTGAGAGGGTGAAGGAGAATGTACTGATTTCCAAAGTCTAAGGAAGAGCCGTTTGGCTGCATGCAGAAAGCAACTGGGTACGATGTGGAGAATTAGATATGGAGGAAGGAAGAAAGGAAGGTTCAAGTAAAAGAACACTGATTCTGAAGGGAGATCAACAAAGAGTATACATAGGGATGAAAGAATGGCTTTCCAAAATGGAGAAAGCACAATGAAATCCCACCAGATATGCTGCACAGAACCAGCAGCCTCATTACATATCCAACAGAGAAAAGACGATTGTGGAGTATTTGTGGCATCCTATACCAATGTGTCACCAGTTTATAGTTGCATTCTTTCATGGGCACATCCAAAGAAGAATCTAACAGGCATCTGATTGTAGGATTCCATTTAGCGAGTGAGATGGCCTTGAACATGGTTGTCTAGTTCTCTGAGAATTACTTCAAGAAAGTGTCAAACCTGGTAGTACTGCCAGAACCGATCAGCTGGTAAGGTGTAATTCATTGATGGCTAATGTTTTGAAGGGAATTATCCCTAACGGGGAGAGCAAAGAAGAAAACTGTGAATACTAAGCTGATGCCAAAGGCAAAATGCACCACATCTCTGACCAGGTGGGGAATGGTATGGGATCAGTGGCAGAAACCAGTCGATGCCCCTCCAAAATGAAATGAGATGCCCAAGGATAATATGCTCTTTGCACTGAGTGGAGAAAGAGTCCGGATTGTTCCAGCAGAGTCTTTCTAGTGCAATCAGCTTCAATCATACCAATACAATTGTATACAGTACTGTGTGTATTTTACTGGCTATTAGTTAGCAATCCTACTTTTACTAATACCTGCTCCCATAGAAGCAAACCTGGTGCCCTATGTTTAAAAGAAAAAGTAGCTTTAGGAAGCGATGTTCAAAAAGTCGTAAAGAAAAAATATGAGATCATGGGTTGGAGGTAAAAGGATAGTATTTTCAGAAGTAAACCTATCACTTTTTAAAATGTTTTATAAACAATTTAAAATATTAGAAGTTACTTTTTTCTGCTAATAGTCTTCTTCCTCAATTTACTTTTTTGTTTTGTCTTAAAAAAATGCAATGAAAATAAGAGAAAAAAAGATTGCTAGTAGAAAATTAAAAAAAACAAACAAAGCAAACCTTACAATTTGATAAAGCTTAAACAGTGCCCACTTTAAAGCATGCCTTTTACCTTTAAGGGAAGTAGTGGCATGGAAGGGAAAAAAATCACAGTAATACATTGAGAATTGACAAACCATTGCTAACTTGTTTTAAGGACTATTTCACTTTTACTCATTCCAGGCTAATTTCTGTTACTATTACTTTTTGAACATAGGTGCTCTAAAATACATTTTTTTAAATCAAAATGTTATAATGTCATTAAAATGACAAATTTTCAAAGAGGTGAAAAGCAATTTTATACTAGTTAATGTAATTCTGAGGAAATGTAATAGCACAATAGGGAAGAAATAAAATGTCACCAAATGTCAGTTGAGTTAAATGAGGTTATTAACACTTTGAATGCTAGAAGTTTCAGGTGCATTGCAAAGCATTCAAAGGGTTAAAATCCTCTTTTAGATACTTGGCAATTTTCGTTTGTCCCCTGTGGTGCAGTTGGTTTGCCCCAAAATGACTCCTCTTTTTTGTACATAAGGCCCAAAATATCTGTGCAAAGAATGTTTTTTTTCCAGTGGATTTACTACAAGGGTTTCAAAGGGGGCAACTGTAACCAGGCATGATATTCTAGGGGTCACATGCCACCTGTGCATCTTAATGCAATCCATTGGGGTCAAGAGATGAATTGTGGAATGCCCTTGCATCACATTTCTATGTTGTCCATCTATCATGTTTTCTGAACCATTAAGTACCAACACATTGGTGTTGGTACTCAAAGTTTTAAGCTTTTTCAGAACCAGCAGTGCTATGGAGAATGGGGTCGTGGATAGATGTACCAGCAAAAGTGAAAGATTTTATGTTGTCACCCCCCCCATCTTTGATGCATAGTGGTAAGTGCAGGAGTGAATGGGTAGAAAAGTAGCAGATGCGGTTTAATTTATATAAATGTAAGGTTATGCATTTGGACTGTAGAAACAAACATGCTACATATACATTAATGGAAAACTACTCTGAGAATCCTCATTAGAGAAGGATTTAGGAGTATTGATAGATGATAGACTTCAGAGCAGTGTGCAGTTTCACTCAGCTGCTTCAAGAGCAATTAGGGTACTATCCTGCATGAAAATTCTACCTCTATATAAATCTTTGGTAAGGCCTCATGTAGAAAACTGTAGAGTACAGTTTTGGGCAGCAGTTCTTAAGAAATACATACTGAATTGGAAAAAGTGCAGAGACGTACAACAAAACTGATTAAGGGATTGGAGGATCTGAGTTATAAAGAGAGGCTAGCTAAACTGGGTTTGTCTACATTAGAGAAGAGACGTCTAAGTGGTAATATGATTACTACTTAAAATATATTCAAGGTCAAAACAAAGAACTCTCCGGGGAATTATTTACTCAAAAAGCGGTGCAAAGAATAAGAGGTCATCCATTAAGACTAGAGGAAAGGCATTTACAACTAAAACAAAGGCAAGGATTTTTTACAGTAAGGGCAGTGAAGTTATGGAATTCTTTGCCTTGGGATGCTGTGTTTGCAGATACTGTAGTTGCTTTCAGAAAAGTAATGGATACCTATCTAGCACATTATAATATCGAGAATTATGATAGTTGGCTTCAAAGCAGATATAATGTTGATTCAGGGAAATATCTGTCAAAGGAATTACATGTTTAATACCCCTCTGGCACACATATGATTAATAAATTTGAACCCTTTGAGTGACAGTTTTTGCACACTTATGGCTCTTGGAGATATTGTTGTGCATAAGTTGTTCAACTTGTAGCTCTCTGATGTTGTTGGATTACAACTGCAATAATTCTGTTAGTGATAGGAGATGGGTGCATCTGGAGAGCCTATGTAGAATGGCCATTCAATACATGTTTCCTGTGTGCAAGGGGTTATATATTTGCCACTGCCAGTGGTCTCCCATTTTGGCTCTTTCTCCTGGTTTTGCAGGAGGAGGCGGCCTAAAAATTTGTCCTGAGGCTCAGTAGCTTCTAGTTACCCATCTGTTTTTTCCCAATACCATAATTCTTCCAATAGTGAAGTTATACATTTGAACATTCTGGTAACAAAATAACTAAATTGGCTTAAATTTTATTTAGGCTTTCCAATCAGACATTTTTTGAACACAGGGCCCATAGTATAGCATAATTAGTCCCATGTCATTTAAAATGGAATATTTACTGTAGTTTTCCTGGGTATACTGGGATAAAGGAATTGTTACCGATTGTCAAAAGGAAATTGATTTCATTTATATTTACCCTTCTATCACAGCAGTTTAGCACATGCAAGAAAAATGACGCATAACACGTCATTGCATCTAGCTGATGGACAGTAATTTTCTTTCATGCACTAAAAAGTCAAGCAATGGCAGAAAACCTACAGTAGACCAAAATGTGTTCTACAATGCTTTTTTTCCAGTATATCAGACTTAATCTGGCTTAATGTCAAGTAAAATCCTGCAAGGAGAAATAAATTAACATAATTACTATTCCCTGTTAGAAGACAGATTTTCTATAAATTACACTCAGTGAACAGATTTATAGCGCTTTAATAGCCAATTTTTGTAACCCCTTCACATCCCGAGGCCAAGACATGTCTTGGAAAGCAATGTTATTTAGATATCAAGATGTATTAGTCCAGTTTATCACTGCATATATAGAGTGGCCAGTTTATTAGGTACACTGACCTAGTAACAGACAGAATCTCCTTTGGCCATTAGAACAGCCTCCAGGAGTTGGTTCATGGAATCTGCAAGGTGCAGGAAGAGTTCCACAGATTGGACGGTGGGACTTTCCCTGATTCTTGCCAATCTCTGGCTGCCATAAGACTTCCATTAACTGGATACCATGCAACTTACCTCTGTTTTCTCTGCTCTACTACACACTTACACTCTCTTATTGTAACGGTTTGTTTGACTCACAGACACAGTGGTTAGGATAAAAACACAGTTTTATTGAATAAAACAATACAGTAAGAACCCTCACAGGTCCTGTAATATACAACAGTATAGTACAGACACACGACAGGTAAATTATTCAATGCCCACACAGGTCCAGCATAACGTGACGATACAGACAGTATATACTGACACAGGTCAGGCAAGAGAAGTAGGTTCCCAGGATTCCGGCACTGCAGGAGTTAAAGTTCATCAATGATGGTAAACAGTCCCATGTGTGAAGGTACTGGAATGATACTTAACAAGCCAAGGTCAGCAAACATACATGAACTGCCAGCCCAACTGAGGTAGAATGAGCACTACCGGAGCAATCATGGAGGCACACACTTGCAACCGGTATGACTGTAACGGAGGACTAAGCCAGATGCGCTCTGCCGGAGTGGTAACTTGAGACAACACTGGCAACCTGCCGGAGCAGTAACGGAGGACAAGCCAATGGCACTTTACCGAAGCAATCACGGAGGCACACACTTGCAACTGATATGACAGTAACGGAGTACAAAGCCAGAGGCGCTCTGTCGGAGCAGTAACTGAGACAACACTGGCAGCCTGCTGGAGCAGTAGCGGAGGACAAGCCAATTGCACTTTACCAGAGAAATCACGGAGGCAACACTTGCAGTAGCGGAGGACTAGGCCAGAGGCGCTCTGCTGGAGCAGTAACTGAGACAACGTCTGGCAACCTGCCTAAGCAGAGGCAGAGGACAAGCCAATGGTAACAGGATTGTAAGAATGTCGCCGAGGCGACAAGGACAAAGGAAGCAGGAACGTCGATCAAGCTGGGTCAGTGCACAGGAACAGGAATGTCAGCCAGGCCGGGTCAGAACACAAGAACAGGAACTTCAGCCGGTCCGGGTTGGTACACAGGAGCAGGAACGTCAGCCAGGCCGGGTCGATACACAGGAGCAGATACTGAAGAGTAGTCAGGCAATCCGGGTCGGTACACAGGAGCAGGAACTGAAGAGTAGTCAGGTAGGCCAAGTCGGTACACTGGGAACTCTGAACAGTTAGTTAGCAGTGGTACAGGAACACCACGAAAGGGCACCGTGTGGGTGCAGGAGCCCAGTATATAAAGGCCATACTGGGCGGGCTCAACACAGGGCAACCAATGAGAGCAATACACAGGATAACTGACAGCAAAACAAAAACAAGGGAGCACGGGCACCGTGATACTTATCCAAGGATATAACTTGTCACTAACTTCATCTTCGGGTCACCATGCTCCTCTCCACCTTCGATACTCATGGCACAGGGATCCCAGACTCTGGCTAAATTCATCATCCTGTATGCTCCATACCTGTTGTCGAGCTGCAGAATGTCTCTGGTAATAGTATTATTGATTTGCTATCCTATCATGCACCCACCTCTTACCCAGACTAAACAACACTACTTTTCTAACATAATCATGACTCACAAGTTTTTAAAATCTTTGATTCTCTCATCAAAGGCCCAGTCATAAAGTGCTCCACCTTCTCTATTCACCAAACAATACCCTCCACATCCTTTACTCCAGCCCTTCTGATTCCTAACTTACTCCAAGTCACCCTCAACTATTTCACTTCTTTGACATCCTGTGGTCTCTGTGATTTTCCTCCTCTGGATCTCATGTCCTTTCACTTCATCAAGTCTATTGTGGCTACTCTTGTTCCCGGCCTTAGTGATATCTTCAGTTTTTCACTTTCTGTTGGAACCTTCCATTCCTCATTTAAACATGCAACAGTCGTACCAATACTCAAAATACCCTCCCTTGGTCTCACTTGCCTTTCACATGACTGTCCGGTTTCTTTCCTATCCTATGCAACAAAAATCCAGGAAAGCATTGCATACTCACACTTAATCTCTTTCCTCAGTTTCAACTCTCTCCTTGTCCCAATGCAGTCAGGCTTCCATTCAAACTGCTTCACAGAGACAGTCCTCAGAATAGTTATTAGTGACCTACACACAGTAAAGCACAGAGGCCAATACAGAATATAATCATACCAGACCTTTCTGCTGCCTTTGACACTGTTGATCATGCACGCCTACTGGACACACTACACACCCTTGGCTACCACGACACAGCTCTAGAATGGATAGCCTCCTATCTCTTGAACTGTACTTTCAGTGTTTATTTTGATAGTACCTTCTCTTCTCCCTTTTCTCTATATACCCTCTGACTTGGTGACCTTATTTCATCTCCTGGCTTTAATTACCATCTCTGCATGGATGTCACACAACTGTACCTCTCTTCCCCCGACCTCAATCCAGCAGTACATTCCCAAGTCACTCAGTGTCTCACAGCAATCTCTTTATGGATGGTCCACTATCATCATAAACTTAACATGACCAAGACAGAATGTATTATATTTCCTCTTAAACCCTGCACCAACCCCAATCTCCATTACAGTTAACAACACTACCATTCAAGCCATAACCAAAGCACACCGTTTTAGTGTTATACTCAATTCTACCTTCACAATCTCGCTCCATATCCGCTGACACTAAAGCTTACAGCTTTTTCCTTAAAAACAATGCCAAAATATGACCCTTCCTCTGTAAGTCAACTGTCAAACACTCACTCAGGCCCTCATTCTCTCTAGACTAGATTATTGCAACAGTGTACTCTCTGGTCTTCATGCCCTTCATCTTTCTCCACTTAAGTCTGCTCTTAATCCAGCTGCAAGAGTAACTACCCTTGCTTCCAGATAACTTCCAACTCATTTGCTCTTGTGTGTCTTTAATATCACACAACATTATCCTCCTCTCCTTTAAGTTTTTCACTTCTTCAGTACTCTCTTACATTTCTGCTCTTATCTCTTGCTACACATTTTCCCTCCACCTGCATTCTTCTCAAGGATTCCTTCAGATTCCAGTCAGAGATGCTCAACTAGGCTCATGAGCTTGCAAGGGTATGCAAAAACTCACTGGGACCGGGACTTGCTCATAAACGCCTAGAGGGATCAGCTGCACATCACCGACGAGGCCCAACAAGGCCGAAACGTTTGTCTGGGGTTAGCTGCTTTGCTTGTTCTAAGAAGAATTGTCTTGCATTTCGTGGCTGGATTGTCATTTTGGCTGGACCTGTATGATATGTTTCAGAATATATCTTCTCTGTGTATGGCATTTGTGAGCTAAAAGAGATTGCACCCTGGGTGCGAGGACACAGTCCCAGTGAGCTTTTGCATACCTTTGCAGGCTCATGAGCCTAGTTGAGCATCTCTGACTTCTTCTATCTATATGCAAATTGCTCTTAAGATCAGTCACCCTCTTGCTTACAAGAGTGCAGAGAGATCAGCTGCACCTCACCGATGAGGCCCAGCATACTCTTGGAGGCTCGTGAGTGTAGTTGACCATCTCTGACATCTTCTACCAATGAGGCCCAACAAGGCTGAAGCGTACATGTGGGGTTAGCTGCTTCCCTTGTTCAGAGAAGGACTGTCATTTTAGTAGGATCTGCATGATATGTTTCAGAATATTTTTTCCTCTGTGTATGGCATTTGTGAGCTAAAATATATTGCAACCTGGGTGCGAGGACACAGTCCCAGTGAGCTTTATACCCTTGAGCCTATTTGAGCATCTCTGACTTCTTCTAGCTATATGCAAATTGGTCTTAGGATTAGACACCCTAAGGGTAATGGGGGAATCCAGACATGGACCCCTTTCTCACAAGTGCCTAGAGGGATCATATGTACTTCACTTATAAGGCTGCCACATATGTCTGGAGTTAGATGCTGCCTTTGTCCAGAGAAGAACTGTCTGACATTTAGTGGTGGGGCTGTCATTTTTCGCAGGACCTGTATGACTTCTTTCAGAATATTTTTTCTCTGTGTACGTCTTTTGTGAGCTAAAAGAGATTGCATCCTGGGCACAAGGACACAGTCCTAATGAGCCTTTGCATACCCGTGCAGGCTCATGAGCTTGTTTGAACATCTCTAACTTCTTCTATGTATATGCAAATTGCTCTTAGGGTTAGTCACCCTAAGGGTAATGGGGTAATCCAGACATGGACCTCTTGCTCACAAGTGCCTAGAGGGATCAGCAAGGCTGAAAAATACATCTAGGGTTAGGTGCTTCTCTTGTTTGGAGAAGAATTGTCTGTCATTTTGTGGCTGGTCTGTCATTGAAACCGAATTACAACATGATTTCTACAAAGTGGAAAGATGGATAACACAGAACAAACTTTTCTTAAACACAGATAAAACAGTCACAATGATATTTGGCACAAAGCACAAACTGCGTAATCTTGACAATATCCACCTATCCATTGTGACAGAGTCTAATCGTAAATTGGCCCCAGTAGACTCCTACAAATATCTTGGTATGTGGCTTGACCCTAACCTCAACTTTGGTCACCACATTGGCAAATTAACCTCTAAACTTTATCCCAAAATAAGTACACTTTATAGAAACAAATTATGTCTAAGTACCAAGGTGAGAAAACGTATTGTACAACAGATGCTGCTGCCAGTCATAGACTATGGTGACGTAGTATATGCTCCAGCTCCAGAAATCCACCTCAGTAAACTTGACACTATATAATTCATTATGCCGCTTTATCCTCCAGTGTGACTACACTACCCATCATTGTGACATGCTAAAAGAACTAAATTGGCTAACACTCAAATCTAGACGTGACCTTCATCTTTCTTGCTTAGTACACAATCACTTCTCTGGAAAACTACCACAATACCTAAGCAGTATGCTCACCCCAGCTCTCCATACTAACTATAACCTCCGCTCCAATACTAACAACTCACTGCGTATACCACAATACAAGAAAGAAGCAGGAAGATCTGCCTTCTCCTTCAGAGCTCCAAAAATCTGGAACAATCTGCCGGAAAAAATCACATCTACACCCAGTCTAAAATCCTTAAAAGCAAATGTTTCTTTATATCTAAAAACAGTGTGTAACTGTAAATAATCCCATTATTTAAGTATGTATATTTCTGTATGTTTGTATATAATGTCTCACAATTAGTGTAAATATGTAACCTTTTACTGAAAACTATCCAGGACATACTTGAAAACGAGAGAAATCTCAATGTATTCTTCCTGGTAAAACATTTTCTAAATAAATATGTTTCAGAATATTTCTTCTCTGTGTATGCCATTTGTGAGTTAAAAGAGATTGCACCCTGGGTGCGAGGACACAGTCCCAGTGAGCTTTTGCATACCCTTGCACGCTCATGAGCCTAGTTGAGCATCTCTGACTTCTTCTATCTATATGCAAATTGCTCTTAAGATTAGTCACCCTAAGGGTAATGGAGGAATCCAGACGTGGACCTCTTGCTCACAAGTGTGTAGAGAGATCAGCTACACCTCACCGATGAGACACAGCAAGGATGGAATGGAACTCTAGGGTTAGCTGCTCCTCTTGTTCAGAGATGAATTGTCTGTTGTTGTGTGGTTGTCCTGTCATTTCGGCAGGACCTGTATGATATGTTTCAGAATATTTCTTCTCTGTGTATGCTATTTGTGAGTTAAAAGAGATTGCACCCTGGGTGTGAGGACACAGTCCCAGTGAGCTTTTGCATACCCTTGCAGGCTCATGAGCCTAGTTGAGCATCTCTGACTTCTTATATCTATATGCAAATTGCTCTTAAGATTAGTCACCCTAATGGTAATGGAGGAATCCAGACGTAGACCTCTTGCTCACAAGTGTGTAGAGAGATCAGCTACACCTCACCGATGAGACCCAGCAAGGCTGAAATGGAAATCTAGGGTTAGCTTCTCATCTTGTTCAGAGATGAATTGTCTGTTGTTGTGTGGTTGGCCTGTCATTTCGGCAGGACCTGTATGATATGTTTTAGAATATTTTTTCTCTGTGTATGGCATTTGTAAGCTAAAAGAGATTGTATCCTGGGTACAAGGACACTATCTCAGTGAGCTTTTTGTATACCCTTGCAGGCTCGTGAGCGTAGTTGATCATCTCTGTCTTCTTCTATCTATATGCAAATTGCTCTTGGGGTTAGTCACCCTAAGGGTAATGGGGGACTCTAGACCCGGACCTCTTGCTCACAAGTGCCTCACCTCACTAATTTCAGAATATTTTTTTTTTCTTTGTATTGTATTTGTGAGCTAAAAGAGATTGTGCCCTGGGCATGAGGGCACAGTCCCAGTAAACTTTTGCATACCCTTGCAGCCTAGTTGAGTATCTCTGACTTCTTCTGTCTCTATGCAAATTGGTTTTAGGGTTAGTCACCCTAAGGGTAATGGGGGAGTCCAGACATAGAACTGTTGCTCACAAGTGCCTAGAGGAATCAGCTACGCCTCACTGATGAAGCCCAACCAGGCTGAAACATACATCTAGGGTTAGCCGCATCCCTTGTTCAGAGAAGTATTGTCTGTTGTTTTGTTTGTTTGGCTTTCATTTTGGTTGGACCTGTATGATATGCTTCAGAATATTTCTTCTCTGTGTATGGCATTTGTGAGCTAAAAGAGATTGTACCCTGGGTGTGAGGACACAGTCCGAGTGAGCTTTTGCATACCCTTGTAGGCTCATGAGTCTATTTGAGCATCTCTGACTTCTTCTAACTATATGCAAATTGCTCTTAGGGCTAGTAACCCTAAGGGTAATGGGGGAATCCAGACGTGGACCCCTTGCTCACAAGTGCATAGAGGACTGAACTGTATCTTATTAATGAAGCCTAACAAGGCTGACATGTATGACTGGGTTTGGATGCTTCTCTTGTTCAGAGAAAAATTCTCTGGTATTTTGTGGCTGGACTGTCATTTTAGCAGAACCTGTGTGACTATTTTCAGAAAATTTTTCTTTTTGTATGGTATTTGTGAGCAAAAAGAGATTGTGCCATTGGCATGAGGACATAGTCCCAGTAAACTTTTGCATACCCTTGCAGGCTCATGAGCCTAGTTGAGCATCTCTGACTTCTATCTCTATGCAAATTGGTCTTAGGGTTAGTCACCCTAAAGGTAATGGGGGAACACAGACATTGAAATCTTGCTCCCGAGTGCCTAAAAAGATCAGCTACACCTCACTGATGAGGCCCAACAAGGCCGAAACGTACATGTGGGGTTAGCTGCTTCCCTTGTTCAGAGAAGGACTGTCATTTTAGTAGGATCTGCATGATATGTTTCAGAATATTTTTTCCTCTGTGTATGGCATTTGTGAGCTAAAATATATTGCAACCTGGGTGTGAGGACACAGTCCCAGTGAGCTTTATACCCTTGAGCCTATTTGAGCATCTCTGACCTCTTCTAGCTATATGCAAATTGGTCTTAGGATTAGACACCCTAAGTGTAATGGGGGAATCCAGACATGGACCCCTTTCTCACAAGTGCCTAGTGGGATCATATGTACCTCACTTATAAGGCTGACACATATATCTGGAGTTAGATGCTTCCTTTGTCCAGAGAAGAACTGTCTGACATTTAGTGGTGGGGCTTTCATTTTTAGCAGGATCTGTATGACTTCTTTCAGAATATTTTTTCTCGTGCCCCGGATTGCATCCTGGGTACGAGGGCACAGTCCTAATGAGCTTTTGCATACCCGTGCAGGCTCATGAGCTTATTTGAACATCTCTAACTTCTTCTATCTATATGCAAATTGCTCTTAGGGTTAGTCACCCTAAGGGTAATGGGGTAATCCAGACATGGACCTCTTGCTCACAAGTGCCTAGAGGAATCAGCAAGGCTGAAACATACATCTAGGCTTAGGTGCTTCTCTTGTTAGGAGAAGAATTGTCTGTCGTTTTGTGGCTGGTCTGTTATTTTAGGAAGACCTGTATGATATGTTTCAGAATATTTCTTCTCTGTGTATAGTATTTGTGAGTTAAAAGAGATTGCACCCTGGGTGCAAGGACACAGTCCCAGTGAGATTTTGCATACTCATGCAGGTTCATGAGCCTATTTGAACATCTCTGACTTCTTCTATCTATATGCAAATTGCTCTTAGGGTTAGTCACCCTAAGGGAAATGGGGGAATCCAGATATGGACCCCTTGCTCTAAATTGTCTAGAGGGGTCAAATGTTTGGTGTTAGCTGCTTCCCTTGTTTAGAGAACAATTGTCCGGTGTCATTTTGGCAGTACCTGAATGAGATGTTTCAGAATATTTCTTCTTTGTATATGGCATTTGTGAGCTAAAAGAGATTGCACCCTTGGCATGAGGACACAGTCCCAGTGAGCTTTTGCTTATCCTTGCAGGCTCATGAGCCTAGTTGAGCATCTCTGACTTCTAATATCTATATGCAAATTGGTCTTAGGGCTAGACACCCTAAGGGTAATGGGGGAATCCAGATGTGGACCCCTTGCTCACAAGTATCTAGAGGGGTCAACTGCACTTCACTGATGAGGCCCAACAAGGCCAAAACTTATGTTTGGTGTTTGGTGCTTCCCTTCTTTAGAGAACAATCGTCCAGTGTTTCGTGGCTGGACTGTCATTTTGGCAGTACCTGTATGAGATGTTTCAGAATATTTCTTCTTTGTATATGGCATTTGTGAGCTAAAAGAGATTGCACCCTTTCACAAGGACACAGTCCCAGTGAGCTTTTGCTTACCCTTGCAGGCTCATGAGCCTAGTTGAGCATATCTGACTTGTTCTATCTTTTTGATGCTATATAAATAAAGATACATACATTCATATATTTGGTTATGTGAACCTTCTTGAAGTATCATGTCTCCAGCGATTTGTCCACACCACTACCACCTGCTTGCACAATTCTAGCAAAGCTGTTCTTGAAACTTAACTGTAGTGTGGGATATATCAGTGGGGTGCAACCTGTGACATTATTTATCTAAATCCTCTGTTTTCTATAAAAAAAAGTAGGGCAGTATGTCAACCATCAACATTTTGTCAAGTTTGCAATTACAGAGGTATAGTTTTGGTTTACTTTTGGGGATTTTTTTTTCTCATTTCTAAAAACTGGGTTATTTGTGTTGGCAGCACATAGAGTAACTGTAAATTAATTTATCAATATGACTACTGTTGGTGGCAGTGGGTGGAACAGTTGTGTGGACTTTGACTCTTCTCACCTCCAACTAACTAAGAGTCAGCCTCCCTTTTTTATTTTGAAAAACATCAGTAGGAGTATAGTTGGAAAAAGTTGCCTCACTCTCTGAGACATCTACAACCCCACTATTATGCCCCCCCTCAGTCACAAACACTCTTAGGAGAGCCGCTACTGCTGCTTGTTGTAGCACCTCTGGTGTGCTGCAGATATGTCTCGCAATCAGACCAGTGGTTGTGCTTCAGGTAGGATCTTAGTGAGAATGTGCCTAAATCCTGCTTCTCTCCAACTCACCTATGCTTTACAGAGACAACAGACATCAACATGTTTTGCAATAAGAGTGAAGTATCTCCATACTGTTGATGTCATAAACTGTGGGATTCCTGAGGGTCTGCTACTTATTACATCATCCCTACTACAGGGTCTAGATGTTGCAATAATACTACTGCTGCTGTTCACTGCCCTTCTGCTAGAAGGACTCATAGGGTAAGGATTGTTGGTGTTGACCTGTGTTGCTGCATAGACAGTGCGTGTGACTGGGTGATGGCTGGACTTTGAAGTGGTACTGGTAATGATTATGAGTGGTGCATGATTGTATATTTTTAGATACATTTAATTGTCTACACTTTCCACATACAGCTAGTCTTTTTGCCATATCATTGTTCTCTACTTGATATATATCAGAAGAAGGTGAAGCGTATGAGAGCACATATTCTAAATCACCAGCATCAGCAGCACCAACTGACTAGTATCTTTCTCTCCACTATTACTTTCATATTTGTATACAGTAAAGTACAGGGTAAACCTGTTAGCTTTAGAATCAGCAGTTAAAATTGCCATAAAGGATGGAGCACAGCAGGAGGTGCAGCACTAGAGTCCGCTGCACCACAGTGTATTTTTGTCCTTCTTGTATTTCTTTGCGTGGATGTAGGAGTGGGTATGTGTAAGTTGTAACACAGTATGCCATGTTGTACCTGTTGTCTGTCTTGTATTGAATGGATGATGTATTCTCCTTTTTCCCATCACATCAAGACTCCCAGCACCCAACTTGTCAAGAGAAGGACTGGCTATCACCAATTCTCCTTAACTTAACTCCAGCTCACTCACTTTGCCTGTCTGCATCCACACTAGCTAGCATCAACATTTCAGTAGCTTTCTCGCTCTCAAACATAGAATGAAGACATGCAGTAAACTAACAATGCTTTAATAGTGAAGAGTTTGCACAACAGGTATACACAAGAGAGATCCTTCACATGAGGAGAAATGACAATATAATCATTGAATATACTAGTAGAGTAAATATTATACTTTTATTGGCTAACTGAGTGGCTCTACTATGTAAGCTTTCAAGACAACTAGGTCTTTTCTTCAGGCATAATATTATTATGCCTAAAGAAGAGACCTAGTTATCTTGAAAGTTTGCATCCTAGAGCCACTCAGAATATAAAGGTATAATATTTACTCTACTAGTCTCCTGCATTTTCTATGGCTAACACAGTACCATGATTTACCCATTATTATCATTGATTCTATGCAACCACAAAGCAGAAAAAGCAGAAAAACCACACTTTTTTGTTGAAATCCCACTAGTAGTGCCATTGTTGGCATCTTTAGTATTTGTGGCCACAAGTTTCCCCTATCCCTACTTTCAACCCTTTTAATGTTAGAGAACGCTCCAGTGTATTACTTTGCATTCAATAATTGCTCAGCATTGAAGAGTTTAAAATGCTTGTTTAAATCAATAAGAATTTGGGGATTAATCAATCACCCAGTCATTCACAAGCTGGGTGATTGATTATTTCATGAAAAGCACAGCGCGGCCCTGAGCTTTTCATGAATAAATGAATCCAGTGACTGGATTCACTATGAGGAATCCTACTCGAGCCGGCTTCATATCGGCTGGAGTAGGGAGAAAAGGAAAGCAGAAAATGCCTTCTTTGTTGCCTGCATTGATCACCTTCTTACTGGAGAGCTTATCAATGCTAGGGGGGCATCAGGAAGGGTCCCGATGCCCCCCACAAACTCTGAAGTAAATTTTTTTAATAAAGAGCATATTAGACATTTTTACACGTATAAAGGCAAGTAATGCGGCTGCATACTATGAACCCTTTGAGTAACAGAGGGGTACACAAGCTCACTGCAAATCAATGCGTTGGGTACCTCTCTGGTACTCAAAGGGTTAACTCTGTACTACATCTGCAAGGGGAGAAGAAAGACGGAGGGGGGTAGTATGTCAGAGGGGGACAGTATATGTCAGATTACAATGGGGGTAGTATGTCAGAGGGGGACAGTGAATGTCGGATTACAAAGGGTGTAGTATGTCGGAAAGGGCCAGTGTATATCAGATTTCTAAAATGTTGGGCAGTATGGAGAACATCACCATTGTGTGTTAGCCCCACATTCTAGATCTCCAAAATGTATACACCTCTCATAGACCAATTGTCCCAGAAATCTTGCAATTAAAAACAGAGTATAAATAATGAGGTTCGCTATAAATCACAAGAATTCTGTCTCCTCTATCTCTATATGTCCAATCTTAAAAAACTACTTCAATTCTTTTTACTTAAGTCACACTCAAAAAATGAGTCAGCCTGACTTGTAAGAATGTTTATTCCTCATGTCTTGGTTTCACCTCTTCCTCCTAAACCACACACGGGTGATCCCAATCTCCAATCTTGTAACAAAGTACTTCCAATCAATCCAATAGACACTTCCTTTTGTGATTCTTTATATTCATCTCAATATATTCACAGATACTTTACTTGTGTTGCACCTTCAGAGAAGTATATACATCATAGTGTAGTATTTAAACAGGAACGGAATCCCTTCCCCCAATCGATATACTCGTACCATGATTCTTAAGCAGTGCTTTTCAATGAATGGATATATCACTCAATGCACATATATCTTCTTATAAAATATACACTTTATTCTAAAATTGCAAACATAAAACTCGAATGAGCAGTAACTCAGTGGACTCAAACAACCCAAACCCCTGTAGTGTATTACCGGTAGGAAAGAGGGTATCTCATCCACTGACCAGCTCACTTGACTCCGCCCAATGCGCTTCATACAATATACTTCAATGAATCAATGAACATTTTTGGAATGTGAAGACACAGACAACACCGCATAGTGTGTCTGATCATTTCAAGAAATGTCATGAATGCAATATGGAAAAAATATAATTTATGGCAATAGATATGGTAACAAAATTGGAGAGGAGGAGACATTGTAAAAAAAAGTGTCACCGCGAGAAACTGAATGGATATTTAAATTAAAAACTCTGCAACCTTTAGGAATGAATATAGCTATTGATTTAAATTGTTTTATAAGAAAATGAGTATTAAATGTATTTATGTATACATTTTTTTAATGTGAAATGGAAGGTATATATATTGGCAGATATCCATGTGCTGACTGGCCCCTGATGAAGTATATTGTATGAAACACCTTGGGCGGAGTCAAGTGAGCTGGAGATTGGCATCACCTGTGTGCGGTGAAGGAGGAAGAGGTGAAACCAGGATACGAGGAATAAACATTCTTATAGGTCGGACTGACTCATTTTTTGAGTGTGACTTACGTAAAAACAATTGAACTTGTTTCTTTATCACAGAGTATTGAGATTGGATATATAGAGATGGAGGAGTAAGAATTCTTGTGATTTATAGCGAACCTCATTATTTTATTGCGAGATATCTGGGACTATTGGTCTATGAGAGCTTTATAAATTTTGGAGATCTAGAACATATGCAATTATTTTTGTGTTCTATTGGTGTTATAGGTAGTTAAGTGTACTATTGTTATTCTCTTGCAGCTTTGTGATTTCCATTGGTTTATGCTACTGTTTTCCACTGAAGGAGGATCCTATTGGTTTGCACTGTTTTTATTTCTTTGTTTTTCAGCCTGACACCCTCAGCCTCCTTTCCTTTCCCAGGCGGTGCCCATGGGGATTTTTAAAATCTGCTGCCTACTGTGGACTGAGTTGAATCTAGAACAAGCAGATGATGAGAACCTGAGGAAGCGAAAGAGCATCGCAAAATGCATAGGGTGTTGAGGATCAACATTAGCTTCTAATTTCTTGATGATGATTTTACTGTTTGTGTCATTTATTACTTCTAAAATAGATATTTGGAACCAAGGTAGTCCCCCCTGAGCCATTATTATAGCCATAGCCTATAACAAACACATATCCCCCAAAAAGATATCCTCAATCTACAACTGACAAATAAGGGAGGATATGAGGGAGAGGTAAGAGGCTGACAAAGAAGGAAAGAAAGGAGCTACTGCAGGGACCGACCAAAACTGGAGGTCAGATCCAGTTAAAGCCTGTGAGCTAGAGGTGGAAGTGGCCTCTGGAAAAAATGAGTACCCATTTGGAAGTGGGGGGGGGGAGAGTAACAAATTGTATAATTCCAAAGACTACTTGGATCATGCTTAAAGGGACTTCTTGTGCTGTCCCCTTTTTTCTTTCTTTTTTGCATTGCTTACTTTGGGTGTACGCACCCGAGTGAAGGCACTTCCGACAGACCACGGAACTAAGCAGCAGTCTTCCCCAGAAAGCCATTGAACACAACAAAGATCCGAAGTGGAGTGAAGAACATAATAACCCCAAACCTACCACGGAATACAAGGTTACACACTAATACCAGTATTTTTTTATATTAAGCAGGACTTCCATTACAATATAATATATATTTGTTATTTAACTGTGTGTTTGTTATAAAGCTCTGAGCTGAAAAAGATTCATTTGAGCGCTTGAATTGAAAAAGTGTATGTTGAATTTAGAATTGTTCCATTTTGCTTTCATATATGCTGCATAGTGCAAATTTTTAGGGCAAAATGCTTACAACTCAACACCATAGAAGACAAATAATAATCTATACTGATTTAACCATTTGAGTGCCAGAGAGGTATCCAACACATTGCAATACAACGTGTTGGATACCTATCTGACACTCAAATAATTAATTGGGGCTTTTGACCTCTTGAATGCTAGAGAGCTCACCATTGCATTGTGATTTTAAATAATTTCATGCCCAAAAGGAATTCCTATCTTAACATTTAACCCGTTGTATGCTTGTGGTGTGAGCAATAACTGTACATGCTTCGACACATGCTTTATTATAATAATGTCTTATATTATTTTCTCTAAATTTATGTAAAGTACATTTTAATGAAGCATAACATTACTTCTAATGCTTTCTTGATGTAGGATTATTTACATGAATCCATTAATTTATACATCATTTTAAGTAGTGCACCAGATTATATCATAAATGTTGATCTCTAAGGTCTGTTTGCACATCTTTAAAAAAGCAGTAGGATGTTTTTTCATAGAGTGACAGAGCCTACTTTTGATAATGTATAAAAGTAGATTTTCTAATGTGATCACACATCCGTATACCATACATTTTGTTAAATACTGCAACCAGCAGTGCAAATAGGAAACTGGAAAATTGTGGGGATAATATACAAAGAGGAACTGAAGCAAATCTTTTGCTAGCCTACTGTGCCATAGAGAACTAATGAAATTCCCATTGATTCAATTGGTGCATTCAAATGCTGGAATGTAGACCTCCAACTCTTCAGTTCTTCACTTAAACTAAGGGAATATGTGGAATTTTAATTTTTATTCCCCTGTGATGCAGTCGCTTTTGCTCCAGAATTTATCCAATTCTTAAATGTCTATTTAATAACATTGTGCTTTAAAAGTGCAAAGCAAAACAAATAATGATTATGATTGTGTTTTTCATATTTAAAAATTATAAGAATGTTGTGCCAAAACAATTTGCAATTCTTATACAAAAATTAGCATTACTTATACAAAATTAGCATTTTTCAGAGAACAGTCTTCATTGCTAATACAAAATCATTGTTACTAAGAAAAGTTAGCAATGCTAATAAAATGTTTCAAGACATCTAAAGCTGAAGGTTTTTCAATACAAAATTTTAGACACAACAGTTTTTTAACTCATTTACAAAACTGCAGTTGGTGCAAACTGCTTTAACCTTTTGAGTGCCAGAGAGCTATCCAACACATTGCAACCTAATGGCCTATATTCACAAAAGGTAGATGCTGTGGAGATATGATTTTGTCTGTGTTCAAAACACTTTGACATTTTTATGTACACACACATCGACATATTCACTAAAATTTTTAAATGCAAGGGGAGGGGTAGAGTAGGTCCCTATTAGCATACAGGATTGTCCAAGTGCTGTCGATGAGGAAGGGATGTCCTCTCTTCACCAAAACTACGAGAATTCTGAAGTTGAAGAGTATCTCTCTGCTTCCCTAACTGGACAGTAGCGGAGTTAACAGAATGCTTTTGGCACCATGGGCAGCATTACTCCCTTATACCTTTTAGTGCCTTAGGGACTTGCATTGCTCACCCCTATGGCACTCAAAGGGTTAATAAAAAGTACAACAAGCACTACACAATTATGTGTAGTGCTTGTTGTACTTTTTATACTATATGTCCTTAGCCATATAGTATATATTATACATGTTGTGCACTCCCAGGGTAACAAGACAAGAGGTCACGCAGCATCTATAGGGATTTGTAGCTACCACTTGCCCCCAGTCTTGTTCCCGCTCCCAATGGTAGCCATAGAACCCCATGTACACTGCTTAACCCCCACACTTGTTCCCTTGACCACTAGTAACCACAGATCACCATGTACACTGTCTGACCCTGTGTTTTGACAGTATATGTAGGATTACAAAGGGGGGTAGTACATCGGAGGGGGGAAGTGTATGTTGGATTTCTAACATGTTGGGCAGCATGTGGAACAACACCATTGCCTGACACACCCAGTCTTTTCCCCTTTCCCAGGCAATGCACTTGGGGATTTGTGGCTAGCAGTGGACAAGGGGAAAAGGCTGGAGAGGGTCATACAGTGTACATGGAGATCTGTGGTTACGAGTGGGCAAGGGAACAAGTGTGGGGGCCAAGCAGTGTATATAGGATTCTATGGTTACCATTTGGCACAGGAACTAGGCTGGGGGGCAAGTAATAGCCACGAATCCCCATAAATGCTGTGTGGCCCCCAATCTTGTTCTTCTGGGAGTGCACAACATGTATAATATATGATATATAGCTAACGGGATAATTCTGTAGTGCTTGGTGTACTTTTTTTTTTTAACCCTTTGAGACGACACGGGTGAGCAATGCAATAGGTAGAAGGGAGTGATGCTGTCCATGGTTCTCAAATCATGTGTCTGGACAAGTAGGGAAGCTCTTCAACTTCAGAACTGTCGTAGTGTTGGTGATTTGTGAAGAGAGGGCATCCCTTCCACACTGACAACAGTTCACAGCCCTCCCTGCTTGTGATTGATTGAGGGTTGTTACTGCATAGGAAAGTACAGGGAAGTCCCAACCTCACCAATCTCAGGCAGGCGAAGTTGAGACTGTGAATTCTGACAGCAGAGGCAAAACGGTCTCATTATTCAGCATTTCTTTATGAAAATGAGTCAATATGCTTCATTTCCATATGGAAATAGACCATCGTCAATGTGATGAATGGAAATTTATAAACCTGTCGGATGGAAATCAATGTGGGCATATTTTTGTCGGAGTGATGGTGATGTGATACTGTAGAAACTTTAGTGAATACTATCAATGTGCCTTTGACACTGCTCCAACAGGACATCGACATGTTCAGCCCTCTTTGGACTTTAGTGAATTTAGGTCAATGAGTTGGGTACCTCTTGGCACTGAAAGGTTTAAAATGTAAGGGCATTACCTAGGTGACCTTCAGTTTTCAGGAAGAATTTTTAATAAATTGGGCCTTTAGTACATTAGACTCTGTGTTTTTTGCTTAGAACAGAAATTGTCAAACTTTAGTACTCTAGCTGTTGGGTTTTACAACTCCCATACTAAAATGGCTGCATAGGGGCCCCAACATCTGAAGTGTCAAACCTATCCTACCACAAGTTAGAAACTGCATTTTTTCATGTCACATTTGCGATGTTATTCATTGCAACTCCATTCACATAAAATGCCCATTACTCTTGTGTGCTTCAGTCCACTTTGGAATATAATACATTTTTGCTCCAATTTTGAGCTAATATAAATCTCAAAGTTATAATAACAATTTTTTATATATATGCTGTCACTGGGTCAATTTATTTAATATCATAGAAGTCTATAAGCCTGTTATTATTTATCCCCTGGAGCAAAGCTTTGGGAAACCTAATTTTTGCTCTGATTTTCATAGCAATTGAAGCAATATTTTTGGTAGTAATGCAAAGTGACATATCAAGACATATAAGGAGAAGAGTGTTAAATTAATGTGTTTCTATTATGGGAAGTTATGGTACCTTACTACACTGGAGAAGAAGAAAATTGCACACCCATCTGACAATCAAGAAGTTAAAGGGCAAATATCACTCAGACAGTGTCCTGTAGGTAGATCTGCATGGTGAACCCAGGTAGACTAAAGAGGAACTAGAATGGGGGTCTGAAAAGACAACCCCAAGGCTCCAATGTTGGTCCCAGGAGATGAGACTGTTTTGCAGAACTGAAGTCTCCCATTTCAATCTCTTGTCTTGTGTGCTGCAGTCTTGAAACAAAATTGTGGTACTATCTGACTGTAACAGATAAAGAAACATAAAATAAAACTAGTGTTCTGATGAAGGCTCCTCAGTGCACACATATAACTTTGCAAATATAGGTTTCAAACGATACTCCTGAGAGAGTGTTTTCTATAGTAAAATAGTTAGGTGCAAGAAGCCTTGCAAACCTTGACTGCAATGTAAACTGAAAGGGCTCTCTGATCTGAAGTCCAAATGCCTATAATACTGAAAGATTGTAAGTGGGAGCCAGGAGAAGATTGCAGGCCATTTGTGGGTCCTGTTGCTCAGGAAGATGTCTGCATTGCATATTGTGTGGTCTACTCCATATTTGATCTGACATTTTTAAACTGAGAAAATGTAAGTGTAATTATAAGGAAAGTGAATTCTCATTTAAATACACCTTAATATGTACAGATCTCCTTACCTGTCGGTGCATGAGCGAGTCTGATAGATCCACCTATTCTGATGACGTTACACAGTCCATGAGATTTGAAAGGCACAAGCCCACCAAGTTCAACCTTTTCAAGGTCTCCTTTGTTGATCAAGTTGAACCACTAATGATATTTCCAAAATTGCCTTAAGTTGGTAAAACATGTTCCTGACTCCAAAATGGCAATCATATTTCTCCCTTGATACCTGTGTTGAAAATAGATATCATAATTCTCTATGTTGTTCTTTGCCAAAAATATATATAAAATGGCTTTTAACCTTAACTATGGCTTCTGCCAACACAGTCTTCTCAGCCCATTAATTGCATAACCTTACTGCCCTTACGATAAAATATATTTGCCTTTGCTTTTGTGGAAAGCACCTTTCCTCCAATCTTGATGAATTAGCCTAATACATAACCATCAAAATATTTATATACAATAATCATACCCTATCATAGATACCTTTATGCTGATTTAAGGAGAACTGAAGTAAAGAAGAAACCCTAAAAACTTTGATTTTATTTACTGTAATAAATTATAGTATGAACATATAGTATATAGCATGAATAGTCAATATTTGGACCTACAGCTGTTGGAGACTGTAACTCCCATCATCCCCAACTAGCCAATGGCTGGTTGGGGAAGATGGAAGTTATATCCCTCGACAGATGAAAGCTCAAATATTGAATACACCATTTATTATATTTACCTTTGCCATCTATTGAATTATGAACAATCCTATAAATGCTAACTTCAACGCCTATAGGGTAAAGTTGTAATTTTATGACCTTGCTCCCAGTGCAAAATAAACAACCTGTTGTTGTCATCAGTAGTTTTTCTTTAAAATACCCTAACAGAGAAACTACAATGGCTAAACACCGTAGAAATACAGGAGGCAAATATAGTTTTTGATACCTTTTATTGGCTAACTAAGCAGATTTAGAATGCAAGCTTTCAAGACCTTAGGTCTCTTCATCAGGCATCTTATACAGATAAATATGAAAACATCTCTCTTAAATACAAGTACACATTGCATTGTTTAGAATGGATATCAGATAAGAGAACTCAATCCAGATCCAGATACTTTGATCAGTCAATGGTAAATTACACTCTTCCTCTGAGGCGTTAGAGGTATTTACTATGCTCTTGGGTCTGTTGGAAAGGTCAACCCACTAAGTGATAATGTGACAAGAACTCTCTGTCCTAATTCAAACCATTACAAATAGCATTACATTTTAACATTAATTTTACCTCCCATACCTTTCTGTCCCTCTGAGTGCGGAACAGTCCCATCAATACTGTTAACTTAATGTCCCTGACACTGTGCCCATTTTGACAAAAATGTTCTCCCACTGGTGTCTCTGTCTTTTTGTTGTTAATACTGGATCTGTGGGAATTACAACTCTTATGCAGTTCCTGTCCAGTTTCTCCCACATAAAGAGCTGTTGGGCATTTTGCAAACATGATAAGGTATATTACATTGGATAATTTACAGGTGAAGGTACCATTGATTTTATGGTGTAACTGGGTTTTGGAATTGGTATCTTGTCTGAGGTGTAAATGTGTGCACAGGTTTCACATATCTTTTGTAGACAGGGAGATGTGCCATTTTTTGTACTTTTATTCAGGGCATTCCTTACCATCAGTTGTTTCAAATTGGGAGGCTGTCTGAAGGAGAGTAAGGGAGGCTGTGGGAATATGTTCTTAAGTCTTTCATCCATATGTAATTTCGTTCTCTTGATATTTTGCATAGAACTTCAACCTGGGGGTGGTAAGTGACCACCAGTGGCACCCGGTTTCCCTTATGTTGTTCTTTGTAGCGCAACAGATTTTTCTTGGTATTTGGGTAGCCTTCTGTATCTGACTGTCAATAATAGTTGCTCTGTAACCGTGTTTTATAAAGTCTCCTCTGAGTTTCTGGAGGTGCATGTCAAGGTCCATCATGTAAGAACAGGTGTGGTGGTATCTGATGGCCTGGCTGTATATGATGGACTTCTTTGTTTGTTTTGGGTGGAAGCTATTGTTTTTCAGGTAGGTTGGTCTGTCTGTTGGTTTGCGGTATAGGGCTGTGTGGATGGAGGTGTTCTGGATACTGATAGTTGTGTCAAGGAAGTTAATGTTTGTGCGTGAATGACTGAGTGTTAGGTTGATATAGGGGTGGAATGTATTGTAATTCTCATGGAATTTGAGAAGTTCCTCTTCACTGGCGGTCCAGATGATAAGAATATCATCTATGTAGCGGAGATAGACCAGGGGTTTTATCTGGCAGGTGGACAGGAAGTCCTCTTCCAATTTTGCCATAAACAGGTTGGCATATTGTGGTGCCATTGGGGTACCAATTGCAGTCCCCATTTTCTGAAGGTAGAGGTCCTGTCCAAACTTTAAGTAATTGTGAGTGAGAATAAACTGTATGAGTTTTTTTTACTGGTTCTATGGGTGTGTTATTTTGTTCCAGATATCCCTGGCATGCTGCTATGCCATCCATGTGTGGAATGTTGGTGTAAAGGGATTCTACATCCATTGTGGACAGGATGGTGCTCTCCGGAATTGGCCCCAAGTCAGTTAATTTGTTGATAATACATAGCACTGATTTGAAAAATAACCCAAAAAAACAAAAAAAAACATGTGAGACAAATGGGGTCATAGAAGATTAAATGGATGGACTCATAAGTATCCCCCTTTGAGAATTCCAACAGAATCCCCCAATAACACCTCCAATACAGCTGACAACCCAGTTTAAATATGGTATTCACTAGGTGTCATGGTTTTTGATGAATCGGTAAGGTTAAAATGACTTTATTCTGATAAAGTGCATACACATAGTTAGGCCCTTAGACCCACACAAACAAACATAAATATATACAGATATGTGCAACAATAGCAAGCCAGTATTAGAAATGTATGATGGAATGGAACAATCACTGGCAACGGAGGTTCTGACTTGAACCGGGAAGGTAGAAGGCAACTCAGTCCAGGAACTGACAAAAGGACTTTGGTGACAGGTAATCCAGGAGTAGATGGAAGGCAACCAGTGTCCCCTCCCACAGGAGGATGGTACAACGCAACTCTGGCTCTTGAGCCCAAGCTACTGCAGTGAGGAAATAGCACGAACCCTATCTGGTAGATCCAGGCACACAAAGGGTCAACAGGTAACGCCTAGTGAGATACTGCAACTCCCAAAGGGAGTGAGCCCAGCACTGAAAGGGAGGTGGACAGAGAGTGATCAGAGTAACACGGTCAGTGCTATGAACACTGTATCAGTACTTCGCGTGTGCACACCGCCTGAGGCGGTTAAGAGAGTAGCTAAAGCACGAATGCTTACCCGTTGGTCGACAGAATAATAGTGCAACGCAGCGCACACCAACTTGCATAACGGAAAGGCCACAGCGGGTATCGCTGGACCAATGGAGGCAACCAAGCGGTATAGCCAGGTATGGATGGCAACAGAGCGATAATCATCCTGCCATGGTCAGTAACGGAATGGGTACTCAGCCAGGTACTGTCAGCAATGTAGCGGGTTCTCAGCCAGATGCAGTCAGCAACAGAGCGGGTTCTCAGCCAGATATGGTCAGCAACGGAGCAGGTTCTCAGCCAGATACAATCAGCAATGGAGCAGATTCTCAGCCAGATACAATCAGAAATGGAGCGGGTTCTCAACCAGATACAGTCAGCAACGGATCGGGATCTCAGCTAGATACGGTCAGCAACGGAGCAGTAGCAATACAGGAAACTCAGGAACATCGTCAGGCAGGCCAGGTCATACACAATCAGCAATATACAGAACAAATGTCAGAAACTAGTACACCACGAAAGGGCACCATAGTGTACACATGACAGAGGTTATAAAGGCTAACACTGAGTGGCGACAAAGATACTTGGCCAATCAGAGCACAGTAGTGAAATTAGGAAAATCTGAATGTCGCCGCCTGCAGCCAGGAGCACGGGCACCTTGATACTAGGGATGGGTGAAAATATGCTTTTTCATCCTGCAGGAATTTTGGGAAAATAAGAGATATGTTTCTCCTTTCCATTAATGTTTCAAATGTAAGAAAAATAAGGTGAAACCTAAGGAAGAAAGTAAAGCCACTTGATTTCAATTAGCTTAACTTTCAATCATGTCATACAAGGCTGGATTTCCCAATAGGCAGAGTAAGCAACCTTATATAGTTCCATATTTTGAGGGGCACCTTAGTTGTGCTGGTTACACCAGCATTCTGAGTTGTGGGTGTGGTCAGAGCAATCACAATGTCCCTGCACCAATTTTATACCCCTCTACGGGCTATTATTTAAATGCAATTTAAATGCAATTGAGATCTCTCTAACAACCAAGGAGTTAAAGGGATAGTAATACTTCATTTTAACTTTATTTTATTTTGTAGGCATTAAAAAAACATGAAGAATGATATAAGTCTTATCTCTGAAACCTTTATGGTTTAAGAGATATTCACAAACAAAGTATCCCCCCCCTGTTCAACCAGATAAGAAGGGAGATGCCCAGGTATACTGCAGAGAGGGACAATCTTCAATTAAGATAATGGAAAAAGCTGAAAAACTTGTCAAGGGGGGAAGGGCTTTCATTGTTTTCATACAAAGAAAATTGTCCCCTTCTGTTATCTGTACTGTCATACAACCAGACTCACATCTGAGAAGAGATGGCTTACACTAGTAAAAAGGGGCGGGGAGGGGAACTTTGCTTGTGAATATCTCATAAACCATAAAGGTTTGAGAGATAAGACTTATATCATTCTTCATGTTTTTTTAATGACTACAAAATAAAATAAAGTTAAAACGAAGTGTTACTATCCCTTTAAAGCTTTTTTTTTCATTGTCCTTCCTTGTTAGAGGCAAAGGGCATTTTCTGTGCCAGGAAATGGTATTTAGGATGGGGGAAAGGCATGTGAAGACTGGGAGTGTGACCATGGGTGGAGCTAAGTGCTCCTAGAGTGCATTGTCTAGGAGTGCCCAGGATGTTAATCCAGCCATGATGTCATCATCACAAATGTTTGCACACCCATCTATACAAGCACGCATACATATATACACATTCACTCACCTCACTTTACCACTGGAAGATTTGGATGAAAGTAGTCCTCAGGTGGGAATTCCCATGAGACGTGAAACTGGACAGTCTGTAGTGCTTTCTTACTGTAGCGAACTCATCTAATTTGATCACAGGACAGTGTGCACAAAAATGAGGCATAACAGGTTGCTTTTCTTCAATTTTCTTCCTACTGTGGACAGTTTCATTTGTCCCAAGTATCCTTTTCTCTGCTTCACCCGTTGATAGATATGAAGCCAGAATTGACTTTGGGATTTATCTAGACTTTCTGCACCATCCCATGTAAGTCAATACAAGTTGCTTATTAGAACAAGATAACACAAAAAAATGCAAACTTGCCTGGCTATATCTGTATAGCCAGCATTCTAATTTGTTTTCCTTTAAAACATGCACTGTAAGTGTAAACATGCACTGTTAGTGTAAACATGCACTGTAAATGTGAGCATGCACTGTTAGTGTAAACATGCACTGTAAGTGTGAGCATGCACTGTTACTGTAAACATTCATTGTTGACATAAATATGCACTGTTGGTGTCAGGGATGGCCCAAGACATTGAGCTGCCTGGGTCCAAGTATGATATGCTGCTCCCCCCAAACCACACCCACCAAAACATTCTCCAAATCTCCACTGATGTAAATGTTTTTTTAACCCTTTGAATGATTGAGAGGTGTGCAGTTCATTGTAAAGCAGCACAATGGTGACCTATTTAGCATTCAATGTGTTACAATCAATGTTCTATACATGTCAGTACAAGCAAAGCTTCTACTAGTATTCTTAATTCCACTCACCGAGCACAAACACTTCTAATTAAAACCATGCCCTGCAACTGCCGATGAAGTTAAAGTCCAGCAGCAGCTGTAGAATCTCACACAACATTACCTACCCCCCGCATTATTTTATTCCCCATTATCTATTCATTTGGGTTACTGGTGAAGTAATAATCCTTTCAAATGATTTTGGGGCTCATTTCTAACTCGCTCCACAAGCCCATCGTGAGGGGAAGCTTACCAAGAGGGCGGCACTACAGCGACCTGCTTGGGAATGAACCATGCAAGAAAGTAATGAGACCAGTAGCACTGCGAGCAGAAGCAGCTCCAGAATGATTCGCTCCAACAGCACAGTAAGTAACCGCCGCTCCTCTGGCTCTATCCGCAGAACAGCCAGCACCAGCTCAGTGAGTGCATGTCACTTCACTCCACGCAGATGCACATTAAGTAACAGGCGTACAGGTGGCCACCAGTGTTGGGGCTGATTGCCTAGCAACTGATCTCAGCAGCCTCTGTTCTGTGATAGACTGTTACCAGTTACAAATCGCTGCCCCTGTCAAAGTGCCGCCTGGGTCCCATGGACCAACCTGGACCCATGTAAGGGCCGGCTGTGGTAGGTATGAAAATGTACTGGAGGGTGTGAAAATGCACTGGTGGCAGTGACGTAACAATAGAGGTCGCACTTGCGACTGGGCCTGTCACTTTAGGGGCCCGGCCGCCCCCTTCAAACCCATCACCAGCAGCTCATCTGATCTCCCAGTGCTCTAGTAATGCAGAGCGCTGGGAGATGACATCATCTCCCAGCGCTATGCATTACTGACAACCACGCAGAAGCGGGTGATGGAGGTAGGAGATGGACATGGGGCAATGTGAAGATGGGGGGGCGGGGGCCACTGGACCCATGGCAATTTCTACACCAGGGCCCGGTGGCTTCTAGTTACGCCACTGGCTGGTGGTGTGGACATGCAGCGTTAGAATAAACATGCACTGGTGGTGTGAACATACACTGTTAATGTTACTAGTTAATGTCACTGTAAGTGTATGCCAAGGGAATCAATGAATAAAGTTTCTTCTAAATGGGTTTAGGCTCTAATGACCATATGCACAAATGAAATATGCAGTAATTCTGGGGAAAATCTAAAATTAGAATTTGAAAAGCTCCAAAGTAATATGCTTTACAGAAATAGAGTGCTGGAGGAGTGTCTAATGCATTGCAGAGCACCACCATAGCATTCAAAGAGTTAAATCAAATTATCCATACAGGAAAAATAAAAATGTCCATTGATTTAAATAGGGTATTTTATCCCTTGAAAGACAGAGAATTCCGAAATGACTTGCAAAGCATTCAATGGGTTAAAAATGTGGGGAATTTCATTTGTCTTATAGAGTTGTTGGTTTAACACAGAATTGCTCTCTTATCTTGATACATAGCCTTCATTTGTTGTACTCTATAAAGTGATTCAGTGCCCACTGATGTGCAGCAAGAAAATGGATTGTCTGTTGAGGAACAGCTGATGATTCAGTTTCAATTAGGCATTCTTACAAGAGGGACCGTTCTAAAGACATGTACAATTCAATGTAAACTGTACTGATTAATATCATAGCCAGAGGATGTTTTTCATCATATGATTTTATGAACAATTGATTAATATAGCAAAATATTTTTCTCTCTATATAAACTGTCCAGTTATTTTCTCAAGTAATTACACTTTTACCCATTAACAACAAATAACAAATAGGTGATTTTGAACATTTTCAAAATCGCCTATATTTGTGTTTGCCATTTATTTTTCATTTTTATTTATTTATTTATTTTTGAAATATTTAGCATTATCTGGCCTAGAATGCATTGCATCTCATAAGTACTATTGTTTATGCTATCTAATAGATTGCATGGAGAAAATTGTAAATTTCTATAAAATTCACAGATGAGAGTTGGTACAATGTAAGCCATAGAAATACAGGAGGCAAATATAGTCGTTGATACCTTTATTGGCTAACTAAGCAGTTAGGATGCAAGCCTTCAAGACCTCTTAGGTCTCTTCCTCAGGCATGTTATAACATGCCTGAGGAAGAGACCTAAGAGGTCTTGAAAGCTTGCATCCTAAATGTGCTTAGTTAGCCAATAAAGGTACCAACAACCAAAATTGCCTCCTAGAAAATTCACAACTGCAATGTAATCCAATGTAATCCAAGTCTTTATTTGTCATTTTATGGACATGATCTAGTACTGGTTGCAATGTGTGGCAATTGTGATAAAGAGATTCCACATTGTAGTATGTATTTGGCATGCCTGCTATTAATGTCTAATTTGCATCAACTGAAAAAATATAAACAATTATTTTAAATAAAAATGGCTAACATAAATATAAGTGACCAGGCCAGCCTTTGCAGTGTGTGACTCTAAGAGGGCACCACAACACTGACCATGTAATAGAATTTGAATAATAAATTATAAAAAAATGTGTGCATTGATGTATTATATAATAGCACTAGTTTGCCATTGCTTCCTGCATCTCATGTCAGAGCAGCACAAACCCACAATGCTGTGCAGTGAAAATGTGACGGGGCTGGTAGGTGTGCTGTGCAGAGTGGGATCCTGGTGGAACTAACTCGAGGTGGTGGATCTGTTACAAATCAGAAGCAGAACTCAGAAGAAGGGATACAAGGCAAGGTTGAGGCTGAGCTGCTGTACGAACTGTGGCGCCTGTTTCTGTCTTTGTGTCTGGCTGGCCTGGCTCTGACTAGTAGCTGTGACTGTCATATCACTTATGTGAGGACCAAGAGCTTGACTGAATGAGTAAAATAAGTCCCAATTCCCAAACCTAATCCCAACTCTCTGCAGCAATGAGACCTCTCTGTGCCAGACTGACTGAGGATAAGAAGGAATCATCATACTCACAAAATCACATCTCAGTCAAACACACATAAAAAACAATATTATTCCATCTTATTGCTTTCTAAATTAGAAAATATTAATAATGGAGGGGTTTCTTGGTCAGTGTATGTGTATGATTGAGATGTATGACAATGATGATTCTTTTTCTTTAAAGGGATAGTAATACTTAAAATGTAAAAAAAAATATTATAGGGTTTATCTCCCTGAGTAAAACAAGGGTACTCCCACTGCTGAAAGGTGTTTTATTCAAAAGTTATTACAGCTCAAATTTAAATTTTTTAGGTGAAATATCACAGTGGCCTAAAATTGTACAGTGGAGCTGTTGTTACACCATCCTATGGACATCTCTGGTCCGCAGCGCCACTGTACAATTTCAGGCCACTGTGATATTGCAACTAAAAAATTCAAATTTGAGCTGTAATATCTTTTGAATAAAACACCTTTCAGCAGTGAGAGTACCCTTTTTTTACTCAGGGGGATAAACACTACAGTATATATTTTTTTTACATATTAAGTATTACTATCCCATTAAGTTACCCATTTTCTGTCCAGCCTGTCCAAATCCTAATATCAAATCCCAGTCCCACAGAAACAGATGCTTGGCTGCTGTGTTTAGACAGACACTGTGCTACAATACTTACGTTCAGTCTTGGGCATGCGGAAAGCAACCAACCAATACACCTACTCTTGCTTTATTTCATACAATTATTAATACTTGCATGTACTTGGCCCATTCTGCTCCTAAAGGGCTTAAAAGCAACATATTCTGTGTGTGTGTTTTTTGTTTTTTTGCTTTTTATTTTTCTTCATTCTCTTTAGAAAAAAACATGCAGAGGTGTAACAACGTTGGTCTCCATCTATAAGAAAGTGCTGAAAAATGTTTCACTTATTAATAGATTATAGTAAATACAACAATGAAATAAATGTTGATCTATTGTACTGTTAATTGTTAATAACTAAACTCTATATCCTGTTACCAGATTTAACTAAAATACAGCTAAATGGCCTCAGTTTTTGTGGGATTACATGAACTGTCACTGACAAAGACAAACCCAATATTTATTTTTATTTATTTCCAGTTGTAGTCGCTTGGATAACCTTGCAGTATAGAGTTTTCATACTCAGTTGTACTGTTTGAAATTGTATTATTATTAACCCATTGAGTGCCAAATGGGTGTCCATGCTTTGCAAAGCACCACTCTGGCACCTAAAGGGTTAATAATATATTTATATTTTTGCTATTGTCTTGCATGGTGGGTTGAAACAATATGGTAGTGGAATGTTGGCCTTTAAGCGTTTGCTTGTTATAGATGTTGCTCTGTAACAGAGCCTCTAGCATTCAAACGGTTAATGGTGCCCAGGGTTCCAAAGAAGAACAGGATATAGACTGATAGCTCTGTTTGGAACACTATATAGATTGCTAGCTCTGTTGCATAATAATTGTGTCTTTACCTAGATTGCTAGCTCTGGTTTCTCATGCTGGGGCCAGTATTGCTGTCTTTGGAGTATCATGTTGTGACCACTATATAAATTGCTTGCTCTGTTGTGTCATGTTGGGACCACTATAAATAAATTGATAGGTCTGTTGTGGCATGTTGGGCCCCAACATGCCACAACAGACCTATCAATTTATATATATATAAATTGTTAGGTCTGTTGTGACATCTGGGACCACTATATATAACAGCATGAGGCCCATCAGCTGCTATGGACTACATCTCCCATCATCCCCAGTCAACCATTTGCTTACTATGATGGCAGTTATAATCCACATCAAGCAGTCCCCGCGTTGCCTGAAAATATTACACTAATAAAATATATACATTTAAAATAAATAAATAAATAAATAAATTATATATATATATATATATATATATATATATATATATATATATATAAACAAAAATTAATTTAATTAAGCACTATTTCTTTCTTTACACACTTTGGCCCATGTACACGGGCTTTTACACTAGTAAATATATAGACTGCTAGCTATGTTGTATCATATGGTGGTCACTATATTTATAGATTGCTAGCACTGTTCAACAGTAACACTAACTATATAAATTGCTAGCTCTACTGTGTCATGTGGGTGCCAATATATATAGACTGATAGCTCTGTTGTTTCATTTTCTTAGCTCTGTATAGAATGTTACTTCTGTTTTATCATTATCATTATCATCTCATTATAAAGATTTTTACCGTATAAGCCAGGAATGGGCAACCTGCATACCTCCAGTTTAGGAAAAAAGGGGACATTTTGGATCACATCAACTGCACCAAATGGGACACATAAAAATTGCCCCAAATCCCCAGTGATTTAAATGATTATTTTTAACCACTTGAATGATAGTATCCAGTAGGTAAAGTGCCACTGCTCTGTTCCTTTCCAATTAATTGTCATTCCCCATTACCACCATAAATCCACAGTCTTCACCTGTCACCTTTCCATAATTGTTCCTTATTTCTCCCTTTAAAAATTGAACAACCTTGGCAATTGCTTGCTTTCATCAATTGGCACAAATGCCATTATGCTGTTTATATTACAGCTTTACTTTCAAATGTTCATCATACTTTCATTGTGCATCCACTGGTGTGCAATAAAACACTTAAAGCAATGAAACACTTAAAACAATTACCACCTAATAACACACACTTACCCTAATATATCTTGCCTCTGATTATTGCCCTTGTGCCTTGTTTCAAGGGACAGCAAAAAACAATTTCACGTGAATTGTCATGAAAAACCAACAATTTTGCGCTTTTTCCGTGAAAATCCCAGATGGTGGAAAATACATAAAATTTCTGCCCTTTTAGCATTGAAAAATACATTTCCAAGGAAAACTTTGCCATTTTTCGCCTATGTTTTCTATGACTGTAAAATTTCCTGCTACAATACTACTGCTTCTGAGGGCTAAAGTGGAGAAATCAAAAGCTGAAAGTAAAAATTGTGAGCAGGCTGAGTCCTACAGCAATTTATGCTTTGAAAAATATTGTTAGCAGGCTGAGTGTCCTTGTCCTTTGCCCACTACATTAACTTCCTGCTTGTGTAAAACTGGCACAGCCATCCTTGAAAAATAACTGTGGCTTAGGATATTCTAGAAGCATGCGTCACATGACATCAGTACTTCAAAACCTCTGTTTTCAACAAAAGAAAAGGACAGCATGTCAACCACCAACCTTTTAGTAAGTTTAATATTCCACAGGCATGCTTTTGGACTATTTTTGTGCAGTTTTATACTTCTTTCTAAGAACTCAGTAAGTGTTGGTTGGCAGCACACAGTTGAAGAAGTATGTACCTTTATTGCTTTAATAAAATGACTTGTGGAGGTGGTCTTGGTGTTAGCGGTATGTGTGGGCACTCTATGACTCTTTTCATCTCCAACAACAAACTCGAAGTCATATCCCTCTGCAACACAAGCCATAGGTGTTCTTTTAAATGAAGGAAATTTTGGCATAGTCTCTGACACACCTCTGAGGAGGCACCTAGGGGTTATCCTGCTTTACCCCTGCTCACATGCTTCTTACACAAAACACAGATATCAACATGTTTAGCTTTTGGATGATCAGTGAAGTATCTCCATACTGTAGATTTCATAGACTGAGGTGTTCCTGGTGGCTTCTGCTATTGGGTCTGGATGATACAATTGAACTAGTTGGTGTCAAAGGTGCTGCCCTTTCAATAGCAGCAGAAGCACTCATTATATCTATGGTTGTGGATGTTGATGTCCTTTGTTTCTGATTACTTTTTGTGTGTGGCTGGGTTGGGGTTGGACTTGGTGATGGCACTGATAGTGACTGACGGGATGATTGTGTGATTTCTCAAACAGCTTATAAACAGGCACAATGCGCCTTTTCAGTGGTGGGAGATTGTGCTTAAACCTTTCAGCTACTTTTCTGGCAATGTCATTATCTCTTTCACTCTCAACTTCACTTGTATCTGAAGAAGAGAAGGATGGCTGCTGTTAGGGTTTTTGTACTATGAATGACTAGATGCCACTAAAGATGACCAATAACCATACACAAAATCAGTCCCTCCCAAGAAATTTGTGCAAGGTGATAATATAAACATATACTTACATTATATCAGTGATACACAATTGGTAAATAAAATATAAAAATGTATTATACCCTAATTATAGAAATAACACAATAATAATACATTGAATGAGCTTAAACACAATAACTGGAGTCAACAGTAATTAAATGCAATACAGTCTTAGTAACAGCTTTGCAGTGTAACAAAAGAACACCTAGTGGAAACAGTACATTCCAAATATAGATACACTCCAAGGACAATTACTTTGGGCCTTACAGTGAATTCAGTATCTTATCCAATGAACCAAAGTAACCAAAGCTCTTACAACACTAGGTATTCACCTTAAAGCCAAATATTTCAGGAGCTCTCTAACTTTACCTAAAACCAATAAGCATAGGTCTAGAATACTAATTATATGGTCCTATCTTCACTTGTTTACTTAGTTTCTCTCCATAACATGTGTGGAATGATATACGACTAATTGAATATTCCACAATAGAGGAAACAATATAATTTCCAATTGTAGCTGAATCAGTATTTTCTGTCTGAAGCTAGAAAATATGATACAATTAATATCTACTCTATCCTTAAGATTTAAGGCAATGTAATACTTTGATTTGTCATATAAGAAAATTCCAGAAAACTAAAATTAATTAAGTAGATAAAGCTTAAGGGATAAAATATTTACCAGCCCTTTAGGCAGATTGGAAACTGCTCTCTGAAATATGGGTGTTGTAGAGTCACTTTCCCTGGGGATCTCTCTCTGGCTTTTGGTAGTCTGGAATCTGACCTCTCCTGGGGATATCTCTTTCTCTGCCTGAGTATCTCCTTGGGACCTCTGGACCTCTCTGAATCTCTGGCTTTTTTCTCCTGGGTATCCCTGAATTTTCTTGGGTCTCCCTCAGTCTCAGTCAGTGTTCTCCTCTCTGAGTCTTTTTTTTCTCCCCTCACTGGCTTTTGGCTCACCTTTGTATCTCTCTTTTCCACATGTAAAGTGGAACACTCCCAAAAGATGTTGTGAATATGTGTCCTAATCTCATTGGTTACCTGAGACACGTCCTTAGTTAAATCTTTACTGGAATGTGGTTACCTTTGTTCACCATATGGCCCCTAGGTGGCACCCTTGGCCACAAGTGCAACAATGGTTTGGTCTCAATTTATTACTCAGTCACCAGACAAATAAAATGTGTACTACTATATATATATATATATATATATATATATATATATCCTCTAAGTTTCCCAGTATATATGTCAATTTCCCCAAAATAAAAGAACTCTAACAAGGATATATATACCAAAAAAACTCAAGTGACACCCCCTATATGTCTAAATTCCTGGCACTTGTACACATATATTTAATCTGTGAGAACTTCTTAATTGGAACCAAACCTGCTATTAGACAAATCTTGTCTAATCTATTTAAGTGAGATATACTATAATAGCTTAGACTGTATTTTGAGTATTGCTATATTGTATGTGAAGAATAAGGATGGGTACAAATTTCCGCCTCAAACCGAAATCGGTGAAAAATGGCACTTTCCGCTTGGTGAAAAATTTCCTGTGAAAAGTGCAGATTTTTCGCTTTTTTCCTCTTTTTTCATCTAGCTCATTCCATTGAAATCAATGGGAACATAGAAGTTACACACAACACATAGCAAATATTATTTTATTTCCCAAAGGCATAGTATAAACGGGGCATGAGGGTGCCTGTGTTGGTGGGGTGTGGGGAAAGAATCAGTTGAACAGGGGATTATTTTTGGGGGGGTTGTTTACTGGGATTGGTGGCAGTTAATAAAATATAAATCCTAAATAAAATAAAATAAAATAAAAGAGAAACTATAAGACATGGTATAAAGGGGCCTAAGGTGGGTGCCTGTGTTGGTGAATGAATAATTTGAACAGGAAACTTGTTTTGGGGGGTTTCTTGACTCCTATTGGGGGGACAGTTAATAAAAAAATAAAATATAATAAGAAATTTGTATGTAAAGTGATAGAGACTGGAACCCCTTGACATAAGTTGCCATTAGGGTGGACTGATACTTGAGTATTTTGTAGAGGATGATTTGCTTGATTTGTTGTTAGAGGCCTTTGTAGGACTTAGACTTACTAGAGGCCCAAGCCCTGAACAAACATTGATTTGTAGGACTTAAGCTTGTTTGGCCCAAGCCCTAAGGAAACATTGATTTGTAGGACTTAGGCTTGTTAGAAACAAACCCCCCAAAAACTGTTTATTTTTTTGTAGGACTAGTTTTTTGGGGTTTTTTTTAATTATTTAATTTTTTTCAAAACAGAAGCCCTGAGAAAAAAATAAAAATGCCCTACTGGCCTCTGTCAAATGTCCTCCTGAGTTGCAACTGCTGTTCCTACTGCTGCTGCTGAGTTGTTTAAGCAGCCAGATGATTAGACAGCTGAAAGGGAATTAGATCAACAATAGCAGTAACATGGAAGATGGATGATGAAGGTTCCACTTGCCACAACTGGCTCCAGTGATGTGCCTGAGGCAATAGCAGCAGAATAAGTAGCCCCCAGTATATGGGGAGAAAAGAACAAGCTGGCCATTAAATCTTCTCCACTTGCCCCACCTCCAAAATCATCATGGGCATGTTGTTATTAGAATATATTTTTTCACTTGAGAGCAGGAACAGTGGGTCTCATCAGCAACGGCAATGTGCACAGTGTGTGTGGTAAATAACATGTGGGGGCACAGCTGTATCCACACACCATGACACCTGAAACCAAGTACTGCTGCTGTCACTGTACCCTTTTTCCAGACCCGCTAAGGACACATGACAACTTGCTGACAGTTTAATAGTAATGATGAAACCTCCCTGCCACCATCTTAGCATATTCTTCAGGATGGAATCTCCTCAGATGTCGCTTGATGCACTGATTGCAATTCTCCTCCACCACACTGGCATGTGTGGTCAGTGCACCACACTCTGTGCAATGGGTAGAGACGAACTGCCACATCCTAACGTCAACAGAGTGGCTATCATTTAGCGGGGTAGGTAATGAACGAGGTGAATTGGCAGAAGATGTAGTTACCCAAGAAGGTGATGGCGAGCTAGTTGTTTCACTCATCATGGAACTGTCATGGTACCTAACTTCCAGCGGCGCGTTCTTGATGGCGAACTACCCAGTTCCTGCTTACTGTGGGTGTTCGTTCGTTGCGGGCGTTCTGCTGGGTCCCTGGCCGTATGGTCACAGTGTTCCTGTGGCATCCATGTCCGTTTGAGGGGCTGTAGTACTGGAGCAGCATGGCATGACCTTTTGAATATTTGCTTCCCTCGTTTCTGCATTAGTCTATTTAACTACTTCAGGGAGTTTCCCCGCCCTGCTGCTTCCGGTTGGGTTGACTTCTTTAGCCTGGCTCACTAGTTTCCCAGTGGCCCTTGCGTTGGTGTAGTCTGAGCTTGCTCAACACCTGCTACCTGGCCATTATTACTTCTACTAGCGTTCTGTGTATGACTCAGTTCTTTGGCTGTGAACCTGTTTGTGTATGACGCGATTTTGGATGCAAACTCGTTTGTGTATGACCTGATTTTGGCTGCGAACCCATTTGTGTATGACCCAGGCATTTGGCTGTGAACCCGATTGCATATGACCCGACTCTGTTGAGTTTTCATTTTTGATCAAGGGTATTGGTTGTGATCCCTCCTCAGTGTGAGACCCGGTATTTGCTGCGCTCCCGTTCTGAGCATTACCAGGGGTTGGCGTGTGCCTTCCCAGTTGAGGACCTGGCCTGACTTGCATTTCCGCTTGACTTGTTCTGATTTGCTGCGCACCTATTATTACGACTCTGCCTTTTACTCCGGTCTTGGTCACTGGCTATCCTAGCCTTACCTATGGGCATATTCATTCAGTTTACCTAGCTGCTCAGTGTCGCTTCCCTACTAGGCGACATAGAGCTTGGTTGTCCGTTGCTTTCATTGGCCAATAGACCTGCTGAACTGCTGGCGTGTGTTCAGTGATAGGAGTGGCATTGCTGCCGAGGCTTGAGCTCGCTATTGACGACTGTGGTGCTGGTCTACTTTCCATATAAGCAAGTCTTCAGGTCTGGGGTCTATCGTTGCTTCAGTGTTGTGTCTGGTGTGCTTATTGTGCAATCAATGTCTCTACCACCCCAGTTTCTCCAGCATCATCATCACCACCACTAGTCCCTACATGCTGTTGTTGCTGCTGCTCTATTCCAGACATCTCACTGCTGCTTGGAGGAGGTGATGAGCAGTGTGACAGAGGGTCCCCTAATGTCACACTTGCCATTTCCTTTTGACCTGAAGAAGAAGGCAGATTAGCACTAGCAGCAGTAGCAGCAGGCACACGCAGCTGATATGTGCCCCTGCTGGTGGTGATGGTATTCTAAGCCTGCTCTCCCCCAACATCAGTTCTGGCATTTTAAGGATCATGTTCAATTTGGACACTGTAGTGAAGGGAAGGGGAGTCCCAGAGTCAGAGGATCGGTGTGTGCTACCTTGACCGCTAGTCTGGATGCTCTCAAGTGTTTCCCCTACCACTCCGGCTGCTTCATCATTACTGCTACTACTACTAACACGAACCACATCAAATTCAGCCACTGAGTCTTACGCCTCAGTCTCACAGTCACTAGTATTATGAGAATATTGTTGATTCACTCCTAACTATAACAAGCTGCTGGATCTTAGTAGCAGTAATACTAGCACTGGCAGGACTGTTGGGAATAGCAAGTGTGATTTAGGGTCCTTTGCTGTCACACTTGGCATAATTTTCTCCTTCCACCCTGAGTACTACAAGAAACACTAGCAGTAGGCAAAGTATTGGTGGCAGCTAGTGATGAGCGAGCACCCCAATGCTCGGGTGTTCGGGTGCTCTGACCGAGCGCCCCCGGAGGCTCGAGTGCTCGGCCGAGCACCCGAGCCCCATTGAAGTCAATGGGAGGACTCGAGCATTACACCAGGCACCCCCTGCTCTGATGAGGGGAGGGTGCCTGGTCCATAGGAAAAGGGCAGAAAATGATGGAAACACCACAGAAATGGTTCAGGGACAGCATAGGGAGGATGTCTGGATGCATCTTGGACTCCAACATCGCTGCTGGGAACGATCTATCGCCCGTAGTACGCCATTTTTACAGACTGACCGTAAAACACACAAAAAGGAAGATAAAAACGACTTTAGGCGAAAAATTGTTACCAAACAGTATTTGCTGTATATTTACTTGTATATCATCTGCAAATTCTGCAAAAAATTTCCTCGATTTTTCTGAACTGAGGCCATGATTAAGAGGGAAACGTGCGCAGAGGCAAATTCTCCCAAAAATTTCCTTGATTTTTCTGAACTGAGGCCATAATTAAGAGGGAAACGTGCGCAGAGGCAAATTCTCCCAAAAATTTCCTTGATTTTTCTGAACTGAGGCCATGATTAAGAGGGAAACGTGCGCAAAGGCAAATTCTCCCAAAAATTTCCTCGATTTTTCTGAACTGGGGCCATGATTAAGAGGGAAACGTGCGCTGAGCAGACCATCTAAAACATTATGGGTGAGGGTCTGCTACGGAGCTGACCATCCTAAACATTATATGCGAAGGCCCGCTAGTGAGCTGACGCTATAAAACATTATATGAGAGGGCCCGCTAGAGAGCTGACCCAATAAAACATTATATGAGAAGGCCCGCTGGTGAGCTGACCTATACAAAAATTGTCAAACTGCGCCCGCTGGTGAGCTGGCCCTATATAAAAATTATATCACTGGGCCCGCTGGTGAGCTGGCCCTATATAAAAATTATATCACTGGGCATATGGAAGAGAGTCAACCATATACCCGTTTTTTGGGTGGAAGGGGTGAATGGGAATACAGAGTATTCCCATCATTGTAAATAACATATATAAAGTGAGTTTATGTTCCCCCGGGGCTTTCCTCCAGTGGAGTGGAGAAGTCAGGGGAAATCCAGGCCTTGTTCATTTTTATAAGTGTCAACCTATCAGCATTTTCGGTGGAAAGGCGGATACGCTTATCTGTTATGATGCCACCAGCAGCACTAAATACCCGCTCAGACAGAACGCTGGCGGCAGGGCAGGCCAGCACCTCCAAGGCGTAGAGTGCCAGTTCATACCACGTGTCCAGCTTGGACACCCAGTAGTTGTAAGGCACAGAGGGATCATTGAGGACGCTGACACGGTCTGCTACGTACTCCTTCACCATCTTCCAAAACTTTTCCCTCCTTGTGACACTAGGCTGCGCATCAGGGTGAGGGTGCTGGCGGGGTGTCATGAAGGTGTCCCACGCCTTGGAGAGTGTTGCCCTGCCTTTGTCGGAACTGCTGTGTGCTCCCCTTTTCTCCCCTTCTCGGTTGGCCAAGGTAGCACGTACTCTGCCGCCAGCGTTGTCAGATGGAAAATTTTGGAGCAATTTTTCGACAAGAACCTTCTGGTATTGCACCATTTTGCTTGTCCTCTCCACCGGAGGAATGAGAGATGAGAAATTCTCTTTGCAGCGGGGGTCCAGAAGGGTGAACACCCAGTAATCCGTGTTGTCTAAAATGCGTATAACGCGTGGGTCACGGGAAAGGCAGCCTAACATAAAGTCAGCCATGTGTGCCAGAGTACCAACAGGCAAGATTTCGCTGTCCTCACCAGGAGGATGACTCTCAATCTCCTCATCCTCTTCCTCCTCTTCTGCCCACCCACACTGAAGAGATGGAACTAAAGTTCCATGGCTACCCTCTGTAGCGGAGGCAACAGTGTCTTCCTCCTCCTCCTCCTCCTCCTCCGCCTCCTCCAATTGTCGCTGAGAAGACGAAGTGAGGGTGCTCTGGCTATCACCTTGTGTAAGCTCTTCCTCCCGCATTTCCACCTCTTCCACATGCAAAGCGTCGGTTTTAATTGTGAGCAGCGAGCGTTTCAGTAGACACAGAAGTGGGATGGTTACACTGATAATAGCGTTATCGCCGCTCACCATCTGTGTCGATTCCTCAAAATTGCGTAAAACCTCACAGAGGTCTGACATCCATTCCCACTCCTCACTTCTGATTAGAGGAAGTTGAACGGAGAGGCGACGACCGTGTAACAGCTGGTACTCCACTACTGCCCTCTGCTGCTCACAAAGCCGGGCCAACATGTGGAAGGTGGAGTTCCAGCGCGTGCTCACGTCACACAGCAGCCGGTGAGCTGGCAATTGTAAGCACTGCTGCAGCTTCAACAGGCCGGCTGAAGCTGTAGATGACTTACGGAAATGTGCACAGACGCGACGCACCTTCGTCAAGAGATCATGCAAATTGAGGTAGGTTTTTAGAAATCGCTGAACCACTAAATTAAATACATGCGCTAGGCATGGTACGTGTGTGAGCTTGCCGAGCTCCAAAGCCGCCACCAAGTTACGCCCATTATCACACACAACCATGCCTGGTTGCAGGTTGAGTGGCGAGAGCCACTGCTCGGTCTGGTGGCTAATCCCCTGCAACAGCTCTGAGGCCGTGTGCTGTTTGTCCCCAAGGCAGATCAGCTTCAGCACGGCCTGTTGACGCTTCCCCACTGCAGTGCTACACTGCTTCCAGCTACCGGCTGATGGGTGAGTGGCGCTGCGCGCAGAGAATTCGGAGGTGGAAACGGAGGAGGAGGAGCCAATAACGTAGGTGCTGGCGGAAACCCTGATGGAGGTAGGGCCCGCAATCCTCGGCGTGGGTAGCACCTGTGCCATCCCAGGGTCCGAGTCGCTCCCAGCCTCCACGACATTCACCCAGTGTGCCGTCAGGGAAATGTAGCGTCCCTGGCCACAAGCACTTGTCCATGTGTCAGTCGTTAAGTGGACCTTCCCAGTAACTGCGTTGGTCAGGGCACGGGTGATGTTACGGGACACATGGTGGTGTAAGGCGGGGACGGCACACCGGGAAAAGTAGTGGCGGCTGGGGACTGCGTACCGAGGGACAGCTGCTGCCATCAGGCTGCGGAAGGACTCAGTCTCCACAAGCCTAAATGGCAGCATTTCGATGGCCAGTAATTTGGAAAGGTGTGAGGTTAGTGCTATGGCCTGTGGGTGGGTGGCTGGGTATTTTCGCTTGCGCTCAAATGCCTGGAGTAACGACATTTGGACGCTGTGCTGGGACAGGGAAGTGGATGTGGTCGCTGATGGTGCTTCAGATGGTACAGGTGCAGGGCGGGAGGTATGCGGGCCAGCGCCTTCGACAGGCGATTGGCCGGCACCGAAAACAGGGGAAGAGGAGGCAGTGGTGTGGCCTGCAGACACAGATGGGCGATCCAGGCGTTCCTCCCACTTATTACGGTGCTTGGATGCCATGTGTCGGATCATGCTGGTGGTGGTGAGGTTTCTAGTGTTCATGCCTCGGCTCATTCTGGTGTGGCACAGGTTGCAAACTACAATTCTTTTGTCGTCCGCACTTTCCTTAAAAAACGCCATACCGCGGAACACCTACCCCTTGGCAGGGAGATTTACGCAAGGGGGTGCTCCGTGGAACATTTGCGGGCCGGTTTGGTGCGGTCCGCCTTCTTTCTGTAGCCACACCACTGCCTCTTCCAGCCTGTTGAGGTGCTGCAGATGGCTCACCCTCAGGACTGCTGTCATCGCTCGGCTCTACACCTTCCCAGGTGGGGTCAGTCACCTCATCGTCCACCAAGTCCTCCTCCACTTCCTCACTCTGATCATCCTCCTCATGTCTTGATCCCACCACATACTCAGTCATTGACAACTGTATATCATCCTCCTCATCAAGGTCTTGAGACAGTAATAGTGGTTGATTTAATGGCAACTGTGTCTCATCATCATCATCATCCACTTCCTTTGACCTTAAATGCCGTTCACCTCTGTCATCTTCTTGTGATTGGGTACCCTCTAGAGGTTGTGAATCAGGGCACAAGATGTCATGTTCCTCTGCAAGCGTGCTTGGAGAGAGGTTGAAATTAAGGATTGGTGATGAGACGAGCTCCTCACTATATCCCAGTGTGGGATCACTTCTTTGACCAGATCCTCTATGGTGGGAGGAAGGATGATCAGGGTGAGGATTATGTTGACCAGACTCTTGGCTACTGAGAGTGGACTTGGTGGAAGACAGGGTGGTGCTTAACCGACTGGAAGCAGTATCAGCTGACATCCAACCGACCACCTGTTCGCAGTGGTCTGACCTCGAGAGTGATGTCCTGCGACGCCCTGTAAACTGAGACATGAAGCTAGGTATGGTGGATGTCTTTCTTTCTTGTGCTCTGGCACCAGGCACAGTTTCTACGCATCCTGACCCGCACCCTGAACTATCAGGATCACGTCCACTTCCCCGTCCCTTTTTACCCGCCTTCTTCATATTACACGGAATATGTGCTGCAAATCTGCAACTTTGCACAGTAAACAGAATGTTCTTCTTAACTGCGGCTACGCACAGTGAATGGAATATGTGACTTTGATATTTTACAGTTTGCACAGTTAACAGAATGTTCTCCTAATATGCAACTTTGCACAGTAAACAGAATGTTCTTCTTAACTGCGGCTACGCACAGTGAATGGAATATGTGACTTTGATATTTTACAGTTTGAACACTTAACAGAATGTTCTCCTAATCTGCAACTTTGCACAGTAAACAGAATGTTCTTCTTAACTGCGGCTACGCACAGTGAATGGAATATGTGACTTTGATATTTTACAGTTTGCACAGTTAACAGAATGTTCTCCTAATATGCAACTTTGCACAGTAAACAGAATGTTCTTCTTAACTGCGGCTACGCACAGTGAATGGAATATGTGACTTTGATATTTTGCAGTTTGCACAGTTAACAGAATGTTCTCCTAATATGCAACTTTGCACAGTAAACAGAATGTTCTTCTTAACTGCGGCTACGCACAGTGAATGGAATATGTGACTTTGATATTTTACAGTTTGCACAGTTAACAGAATGTTCTCCTAATATGCAACTTTGCACAGTAAACAGAATGTTCTTCTTAACTGCGGCTACGCACAGTGAATGGAATATGTGACTTTGATATTTTACAGTTTGAACACTTAACAGAATGTTCTCCTAATCTGCAACTTTGCACAGTAAACAGAATGTTCTTCTTAACTGCGGCTACGCACAGTGAATGGAATATGTGACTTTGATATTTTACAGTTTGCACAGTTAACAGAATGTTCTCCTAATCTGCAACTTTGCACAGTAAACAGAATGTTCTTCTTAACTGCGGCTACGCACAGTGAATGGAATATGTGACTTTGATATTTTACAGTTTGCACAGTTAACAGAATGTTCTCCTAATATGCAACTTTGCACAGTAAACAGAATGTTCTTCTTAACTGCGGCTACGCACAGTGAATGGAATATGTGACTTTGATATTTTACAGTTTGCACAGTTAACAGAATGTTCTCCTAATATGCAACTTTGCACAGTAAACAGAATGTTCTTCTTAACTGCGGCTACGCACAGTGAATGGAATATGTGACTTTGATATTTTACAGTTTGAACACTTAACAGAATGTTCTCCTAATCTGCAACTTTGCACAGTAAACAGAATGTTCTTCTTAACTGCGGCTACGCACAGTGAATGGAATATGTGACTTTGATATTTTACAGTTTGCACAGTTAACAGAATGTTCTCCTAATATGCAACTTTGCACAGTAAACAGAATGTTCTTCTTAACTGCGGCTACGCACAGTGAATGGAATATGTGACTTTGATATTTTACAGTTTGAACACTTAACAGAATGTTCTCCTAATCTGCAACTTTGCACAGTAAACAGAATGTTCTTCTTAACTGCGGCTACGCACAGTGAATGGAATATGTGACTTTGATATTTTACAGTTTGCACAGTTAACAGAATGTTCTCCTAATATGCAACTTTGCACAGTAAACAGAATGTTCTTCTTAACTGCGGCTACGCACAGTGAATGGAATATGTGACTTTGATATTTTACAGTTTGAACACTTAACAGAATGTTCTCCTAATCTGCAACTTTGCACAGTAAACAGAATGTTCTTCTTAACTGCGGCTACGCACAGTGAATGGAATATGTGACTTTGATATTTTACAGTTTGCACAGTTAACAGAATGTTCTCCTAATATGCAACTTTGCACAGTAAACAGAATGTTCTTCTTAACTGCGGCTACGCACAGTGAATGGAATATGTGACTTTGATATTTTACAGTTTGAACACTTAACAGAATGTTCTCCTAATCTGCAACTTTGCACAGTAAACAGAATGTTCTTCTTAACTGCGGCTACGCACAGTGAATGGAATATGTGACTTTGATATTTTACAGTTTGAACACTTAACAGAATGTTCTCCTAATATGCAACTTTGCACAGTAAACAGAATGTTCTTCTTAACTGAGGCTACACACAGTGAATGGAATATGTGACTTTGATATTTTACAGTTTGCACAGTTAACAGAATGTTCTCCTAATATGCAACTTTGCACAGTAAACAGAATGTTCTTCTTAACTGCGGCTACGCACAGTGAATGGAATATGTGACTTTGATATTTTACAGTTTGCACAGTTAACAGAATGTTCTCCTAATATGCAACTTTGCACAGTAAACAGAATGTTCTTCTTAACTGCGGCTACGCACAGTGAATGGAATATGTGACTTTGATATTTTACAGTTTGAACACTTAACAGAATGTTCTCCTAATCTGCAACTTTGCACAGTAAACAGAATGTTCTTCTTAACTGTGGCTACGCACAGTGAATGGAATATGTGACTTTGATATTTTACAGTTTGCACAGTTAACAGAATGTTCTCCTAATATGCAACTTTGCACAGTAAACAGAATGTTCTTCTTAACTGCGGCTACGCACAGTGAATGGAATATGTGACTTTGATATTTTACAGTTTGAACACTTAACAGAATGTTCTCCTAATCTGCAACTTTGCACAGTAAACAGAATGTTCTTCTTAACTGCGGCTACGCACAGTGAATGGAATATGTGACTTTGATATTTTACAGTTTGCACAGTTAACAGAATGTTCTCCTAATATGCAACTTTGCACAGTAAACAGAATGTTCTTCTTAACTGCGGCTACGCACAGTGAATGGAATATGTGACTTTGATATTTTACAGTTTGAACACTTAACAGAATGTTCTCCTAATCTGCAACTTTGCACAGTAAACAGAATGTTCTTCTTAACTGCGGCTACGCACAGTGAATGGAATATGTGACTTTGATATTTTACAGTTTGCACAGTTAACAGAATGTTCTCCTAATATGCAACTTTGCACAGTAAACAGAATGTTCTTCTTAACTGCGGCTACGCACAGTGAATGGAATATGTGACTTTGATATTTTACAGTTTGCACAGTTAACAGAATGTTCTCCTAATATGCAACTTTGCACAGTAAACAGAATGTTCTTCTTAACTGCGGCTACGCACAGTGAATGGAATATGTGACTTTGATATTTTACAGTTTGAACACTTAACAGAATGTTCTCCTAATCTGCAACTTTGCACAGTAAACAGAATGTTCTTCTTAACTGCGGCTACGCACAGTGAATGGAATATGTGACTTTGATATTTTACAGTTTGAACACTTAACAGAATGTTCTCCTAATCTGCAACTTTGCACAGTAAACAAAATGTTCTTCTTAACTGCGGCTACGCACAGTGAATGGAATATGTGACTTTGATATTTTACAGTTTGCACAGTTAACAGAATGTTCTCCTAATATGCAACTTTGCACAGTAAACAGAATGTTCTTCTTAACTGCGGCTACGCACAGTGAATGGAATATGTGACTTTGATATTTTACAGTTTGAACACTTAACAGAATGTTCTCCTAATCTGCAACTTTGCACAGTAAACAGAATGTTCTTCTTAACTGCGGCTACGCACAGTGAATGGAATATGTGACTTTGATATTTTACAGTTTGCACAGTTAACAGAATGTTCTCCTAATATGCAACTTTGCACAGTAAACAGAATGTTCTTCTTAACTGCGGCTACGCACAGTGAATGGAATATGTGACTTTGATATTTTACAGTTTGCACAGTTAACAGAATGTTCTCCTAATATGCAACTTTGCACAGTAAACAGAATGTTCTTCTTAACTGCGGCTACGCACAGTGAATGGAATATGTGACTTTGATATTTTACAGTTTGCACAGTTAACAGAATGTTCTCCTAATATGCAACTTTGCACAGTAAACAGAATGTTCTTCTTAACTGCGGCTACGCACAGTGAATGGAATATGTGACTTTGTTATTTTACAGTTTGAACACTTAACAGAATGTTCTCCTAATCTGCAACTTTGCACAGTAAACAGAATGTTCTTCTTAACTGCGGCTACGCACAGTGAATGGAATATGTGACTTTGATATTTTACAGTTTGCACAGTTAACAGAATGTTCTCCTAATATGCAACTTTGCACAGTAAACAGAATGTTCTTCTTAACTGCGGCTACGCACAGTGAATGTAATATGTGACTTTGATATTTTACAGTTTGAACACTTAACAGAATGTTCTCCTAATCTGCAACTTTGCACAGTAAACAGAATGTTCTTCTTAACTGCGGCTACGCACAGTGAATGGAATATGTGACTTTGATATTTTACAGTTTGAACACTTAACAGAATGTTCTCCTAATATGCAACTTTGCACAGTAAACAGAATGTTCTTCTTAACTGCGGCTACGCACAGTGAATGGAATATGTGACTTTGATATTTTACAGTTTGAACAGTTAACAGAATGTTCTCCTAATATGCAACTTTGCACAGTAAACAGAATGTTCTTCTTAACTGCGGCTACGCACAGTGAATGGAATATGTGACTTTGATATTTTACAGTTTGCACAGTTAACAGAATGTTCTCCTAATATGCAACTTTGCACAGTAAACAGAATGTTCTTCTTAACTGCGGCTACGCACAGTGAATGGAATATGTGACTTTGATATTTTACAGTTTGAACACTTAACAGAATGTTCTCCTAATATGCAACTTTGCACAGTAAACAGAATGTTCTTCTTAACTGCGGCTACGCACAGTGAATGGAATATGTGACTTTGATATTTTACAGTTTGCACAGTTAACAGAATGTTCTCCTAATATGCAACTTTGCACAGTAAACAGAATGTTCTTCTTAACTGCGGCTACGCACAGTGAATGGAATATGTGACTTTGATATTTTACAGTTTGCACAGTTAACAGAATGTTCTCCTAATATGCAACTTTGCACAGTAAACAGAATGTTCTTCTTAACTGCGGCTACGCACAGTGAATGGAATATGTGACTTTGATATTTTACAGTTTGAACACTTAACAGAATGTTATCCTAATCTGCAACTTTGCACAGTAAACAGAATGTTCTTCTTAACTGCGGCTACGCACAGTGAATGGAATATGTGACTTTGATATTTTACAGTTTGAACACTTAACAGAATGTTCTCCTAATCTGCAACTTTGCACAGTAAACAGAATGTTCTTCTTAACTGCGGCTACGCACAGTGAATGGAATATGTGACTTTGATATTTTACAGTTTGCACAGTTAACAGAATGTTCTCCTAATATGCAACTTTGCACAGTAAACAGAATGTTCTTCTTAACTGCGGCTACGCACAGTGAATGGAATATGTGACTTTGATATTTTACAGTTTGCACAGTTAACAGAATGTTCTCCTAATATGCAACTTTGCACAGTAAACAGAATGTTCTTCTTAACTGCGGCTACGCACAGTGAATGGAATATGTGACTTTGATATTTTACAGTTTGAACACTTAACAGAATGTTCTCCTAATCTGCAACTTTGCACAGTAAACAGAATGTTCTTCTTAACTGCGGCTACGCACAGTGAATGGAATATGTGACTTTGATATTTTACAGTTTGAACACTTAACAGAATGTTCTCCTAATCTGCAACTTTGCACAGTAAACAGAATGTTCTTCTTAACTGCGGCTACGCACAGTGAATGGAATATGTGACTTTGATATTTTACAGTTTGCACAGTTAACAGAATGTTCTCCTAATATGCAACTTTGCACAGTAAACAGAATGTTCTTCTTAACTGCGGCTACGCACAGTGAATGGAATATGTGACTTTGATATTTTACAGTTTGAACACTTAACAGAATGTTCTCCTAATCTGCAACTTTGCACAGTAAACAGAATGTTCTTCTTAACTGCGGCTACGCACAGTGAATGGAATATGTGACTTTGATATTTTACAGTTTGCACAGTTAACAGAATGTTCTCCTAATATGCAACTTTGCACAGTAAACAGAATGTTCTTCTTAACTGCGGCTACGCACAGTGAATGGAATATGTGACTTTGATATTTTACAGTTTGCACAGTTAACAGAATGTTCTCCTAATATGCAACTTTGCACAGTAAACAGAATGTTCTTCTTAACTGCGGCTACGCACAGTGAATGGAATATGTGACTTTGATATTTTACAGTTTGAACACTTAACAGAATGTTCTCCTAATCTGCAACTTTGCACAGTAAACAGAATGTTCTTCTTAACTGCGGCTACGCACAGTGAATGGAATATGTGACTTTGATATTTTACAGTTTGCACAGTTAACAGAATGTTCTCCTAATATGCAACTTTGTACAGTAAACAGAATGTTCTTCTTAACTGCGGCTACGCACAGTGAATGGAATATGTGACTTTGATATTTTACAGTTTGAACACTTAACAGAATGTTCTCCTAATCTGCAACTTTGCACAGTAAACAGAATGTTCTTCTTAACTGCGGCTACGCACAGTGAATGGAATATGTGACTTTGATATTTTACAGTTTGAACACTTAACAGAATGTTCTCCTAATATGCAACTTTGCACAGTAAACAGAATGTTCTTCTTAACTGCGGCTACGCACAGTGAATGGAATATGTGACTTTGATATTTTACAGTTTGCACAGTTAACAGAATGTTCTCCTAATATGCAACTTTGCACAGTAAACAGAATGTTCTTCTTAACTGCGGCTACGCACAGTGAATGGAATATGTGACTTTGATATTTTACAGTTTGAACACTTAACAGAATGTTCTCCTAATATGCAACTTTGCACAGTAAACAGAATGTTCTTCTTAACTGCGGCTACGCACAGTGAATGGAATATGTGACTTTGATATTTTACAGTTTGCACAGTTAACAGAATGTTCTCCTAATATGCAACTTTGCACAGTAAACAGAATGTTCTTCTTAACTGCGGCTACGCACAGTGAATGGAATATGTGACTTTGATATTTTACAGTTTGCACAGTTAACAGAATGTTCTCCTAATATGCAACTTTGCACAGTAAACAGAATGTTCTTCTTAACTGCGGCTACGCACAGTGAATGGAATATGTGACTTTGATATTTTACAGTTTGAACACTTAACAGAATGTTCTCCTAATATGCAACTTTGCACAGTAAACAGAATGTTCTTCTTAACTGCGGCTACGCACAGTGAATGGAATATGTGACTTTGATATTTTACAGTTTGAACACTTAACAGAATGTTCTCCTAATCTGAAACTTTGCACACTAAAAAGAATGTGCTGCTAATCTGCAACTTTGCACACTGAACAGAATGTGCTCTAATCTGCAACTTTGCACACTAAAAAGAATGTGCTGCTAATCTGCAACTTTGCACACTGAACAGAATGTGCTCTAATCTGCAACTTTGCACACTAAACAGAATGTGCTGCTAATCTGCGGCTAGGCACAGTGAACAGAATATGTGAAGTTTTTTTTTTTATATCTCTGCCCCCCCCCCACAAAATAAACTGCTGCCCCCACACACAGTAGTCCTAAAAAGGACTTTTGGGTCTTTTTTTTTAACAAACTCGCTTTTCTTCTCCCTACACTGACTTTCCCTTCCTATCCTCATCTCTCCCTGGCTAAGACTGAGCCGAACTCGCTGGTCAGGTGCTATACAGCACCCGATCACGGGTTCTGGCCAGCCAATCAGTGTAATGCCAGCAGCCAACATGGCTGCTGGCATTATACTGATGTCAGAGCCTCCCCGCACGTTTATTGGCTGCGCAGCAGCCGCGAAACGTGCGGGGAGGAGACCCGAACATGGCGGGCGAGCACATGCGGTACTCGTACGAGTACCGCCATGTGCTGAGCAGAGCGATGCTCGAGCCGAACCGAGCTTCGGCCGAGCATGCTCGCTCATCACTAGTGGCAGCAAGTTCAGCACTGGCAGCAGGTTCAGCACTGGCAGCAGGTACAACACTAGTGGCTGCAGATACAGAATGGTGGCACTGGCAGCAGGGGCAGCACATCTGGCAACAGGTACCACACTAGTGGCTGCAGGTACAGCAATCGTGGCACTGGCAGCAAGGGCAGCATGTCTTGCAGTAGGCACAGGCAGCTAACCTGTCCTGCTTCCACTAGTACTACCCTTTACTCCCTCCCTTCCCATTCCCTTTTGTCGGTTTACTTTTCATATGTCGCACCACGCATTGCGTGTCTTCAAATATTGCATTTTTTAGGGCGAGTCAATCCGAATGGCGCATTCAACATGTTGAGCATTAAAGAGTCACAAATTCTACATCGCATCATTCCGAATGGCGCATTCACCATGCTGTGCGTTAAAGAGTCGCAAATTAGGTGCAATAAGTATGCATTAAGTGCAAAATATGGGTACAAGAAGGAAGCAATATGGGTGTTATATAGGTGCAAGAAGGACACAATATGGGTGCTATATGGGTGCAAAATGATGCAATATAGGTCCTATATGGGTGCAAGAAGGACGCAATATGGGTGCTATATGGGTGCAAGGAGGACGCAATATGGGTGCTATATGTATTCAAGAAGGACACAATATGGGTGTATATTGGTGCAAGAAGGATGCAATATGGGTGCCATATGGGTGCAAGAAGGATGCAATATGGGTGCATGAAGGATGCAATATGCACCCAAAACACACTAAAACCAACTGTAAACACACAAACCCAACCCTAAACATACTAAAACCAACCCTAAACACACTAAAACCAGGATGCATTAAGGATGCAATATTGATGCAGTAAAGACACAATATAGGTGTGATATTGGTGCATTAAAGGGGAAGTTTACCCCCTTGACAACTTCGGCTAAATGGTTTCCATATCAATAATAAACAATGGATAATGGATAGAAGCTGAGACTACGGTACAGATCCGGTCAGCATTGTCTTTCAGAAGTACATGCAGAGGTACATTTCATCTTAGAATTACTGCAAATGGGCATTTTTTTTTAAGAATACAATATCTATTATTTATTATAGATATGGAAAAGATTTAGCCAGAGTTGCGAAGGAGGCACAATAGGAGTGCATTTAGGATGCATTTAGGATGCATATGGGACGCATTTAGAACGCAGGTTGAGGTTAGGCGCATTAAAGGAGGCAGTAAGGATGCAGTAAGGGTGCAAGAAGTACAAGGATGCAATAAGGTTGCATTTAGAGTGAAATAATGATGGTATGGTGTGGAGACTGAATAACCTGAAATTGTAGAGTTTCGATGTGGAGAGCTCCTACCCTCAGGGATAGTGGACACGTCTCATTGTGTGACATGGGATGGTTCTAGTGGACGACCATCAATAGCCTCTACAGCCAGTGAGATTCACGGAGCACCAAGGGAATATTATGTACTTTAGCAAACTCACCATTGATAAAATAGCCTGCAGCACCAAGGGCTGGGGTAGCCACTGAGGGGTTAGCTTAAGATATAGCCACCTGTAAAATAGGCTTTCTTTGTTCCTGATCTGGGGACCGACTGACTCCACCTAGGACCTGTCCCCTCGGGGATCCTAGGTGTGTGTGTTTCCCGGACGTACCGGACAAGTCTGCAACATATGTCCAGCATTTCCACAATATAGGCATAGACCCTCTGTTCGACAGAACCCACGACACAACATGGGATCCCCATCAAATCTTAAAGGAAGTGGAGCGGTACCAGACAGCCCTCTATAACTTGTATTCTCCACCTGACTGGTTGTTCCTGATGCCGATACTAAGGAGGCCATCACTGGTTGCCCAATCTTGTCAAGATGCACATTTGGTCTAGGAGTGTCTGCAACACTACCGACAACTGATCAAGACGTTGTTCCTGCATATCCATCCTGGACATGATATTAAGCGGCTGCCCTCTACTGGTATCTGTACTGTCAGGGTTCATGGCCCTTTCGTACTGTCATGGGGTGACTTGAGAAATAAAGACACTTGATGAGTACAGATAAAATGAAACAAAATTTATTTAAACACAAGAGTAGCAGCAATGTATCTTACACTTTCATGCGACCAGGTAAGAATAGTGCACTCACTTCCTTCACCCTTCAGTAGGCAAGTGTGATATGGACCCACGTCTGTACCCTAATGCTAGGGTAACCCAGGCAACAGGAGTGAAAAACTCCAGAACACGGGACCACCAAAGTAGTGACTCTAACTCCACCACCTTCTCAAGGCCAGGTGTGAGGACAGTTCAATACACTTCCTCAACCCTTCACTAGGCAGGTATCAGCTAGTATCCTTATGGCCCTTAGTAACATTCACGAGACTTAGATAGGTGGACAGTGCATGGCACTTCCTCAATCTTTCACAAGGCAGGTTAAGAATAGTGCAACTATACCCTACCACTAGGGTATACCAAAGGCAAGGTAAACTGCACCTAGAAAGCTAGGTGAGTCAACAACCCAACCGAACCTAGACCACAGGAGGTCAGTGACACGGACTGACCGAACAAGCACTGCTACAGGGGTAGTGAGCGCGGTGAAAATGACAGGCCCAGGCAGCCAAGGATAACAATAGCCTGGGCTGTGTAGGCGAGGCTCACAGTCAACCAAGCTGGAAGTGCAACAGAGGGAGAGTAGTCAAACAAAGCCAGGAGTCAGAGCCGGTTCAGGTAATCAGACAAAGCCAGGATCTAGAGCCAGACTGGGTAGTCAAACAAAGCCAGGAGTCAGAGCCGGATCGGGGAGTCAGACGAAGCCAGGAGTCAGTAAATGGACCAACACAGCACTAGGCTCAGGTACACCACGAAAGGGCACTGGTAACTGGAAATGCTGAGGCCTTTAAGTCCTAGAAGGTGGGCGAAGACATGACAGCAGTTACCAGTGACCTATAAGAACAGCGACTTGCATTGAGCGACAGTCAAGAAGTAGCAAGGTCGCTGTTACAGTAACACAACACTGGCACCATGATAGTCCATAACTAAATTAAAAAAATATTTTTGTCGACCGCTGAGAACCCTAACTCATTGTATCCATTCTGTGATACAACGTTAAAGGGATAGTAATACTTCATTTTAACTTTATTTTATTTTGTAGGCATTAAAAAAACATGAAGAATGATATAAGTCTTATCTCTCAAACCTTTATGGTTTATGAGATATTCACAAGCAAAGTTTCCCCCTCCCGCCCCTTTTACCTACTGTAAACAATCTCTTATCAGATGTGGAATGCAGTCCATAGACTGGACAGATAACAGAAAGGGACACTCTTATTCCTATGAAAACAATGAAATCCCTGCCCCCCTTGACAAGTTTTTCAGGTTTTTCCCTTATCTTAATTGAAGATTGTCCCTCTCTGCAGTCTACCTGGGCACCTCCCTTCTGCTCTAGCTGAACAGTGTGACATCAGTAAAAGGGGCGGGAGGGGGACACTTTGTCATTGAATTACTCTGGAACTACAACTCTGACAGAATTGAAATAACACTCTCCAAAGTCCAAATACTATGATGATTAATTAGAGCTGTTTTTATTATGAAACATTTCTATCCCTTTAATCCTATATCTTTATTACAAGTAAAGAGTATTTGTTTTGTAACAGAATTAGGGAATCATAGGCTTCTCTATAAAAACGCCAACGCGCTTTTCACCGGAAGGCTTTATCAAGGCAAAAAAGCTACAATCACAGAATGGGCTTTATACTCGATTCATCCAATCACAGTCCTTTGTTAAATTTTGAACGAACCAATTAGAACGAGAGAAAAACGGATTTTTCGCTCGCTCGTTGAAAAAAATCAGTTCTCCTCTTTGTATATATGATTCCCATAGGATTAAGATACCAAGAGACTATTCGCTTCTGTAAGTACTAAGCCAACTTGTGATATCATATCCCCACCAAATCGAAAAAAAACGATACAATCTATCTAGCTATAATGGTCAAAGCCTATCTACCTAAGAGAAAAGTATCTCCCATGTGTATCAATAATTGCTAACACACCAATGTGATGACAGTATTCATATTTTGGTGGCGAAAATACATACTCTACATCTATATATATACCAAATATCCAATTTACATATCTTCAAACCATGCAATAAAGTTAATGTAAAGCTACATTGGTGTGAAATTAATTATAAATTGTGATCTATTCCCCAATGTCTTAAATAACCACTGTGATCTAATTATACAGTAATTAAATTACTACTAATGTGAAAATGTATTAATAAACTAAGAAACAATTAAAATGTCTCAAATATAAGATATTACAATATCCGTGTGAACCCAAATATTGAAATGTACTTATTAATATTAGGCCATCCTACAATATGAGATGGCATCTTTTACACTCTCTTTATGTGAACCATCGTGAAAAATAATAAAAAAATAAAAAATTGTCCAAAAAAATAATGAAATTATATAAAATAAAATCCTGTAATAAAATGTATTATTTAAATCACCACTATTTTAATATATAGATCCACATATATGTATATATATATATATATTCATAAAACACCACCAAATTGTTGCATTCATTTAACCCCCTTGGATCAATGGAATTCAGAAGGTATATCTACTTAGATTCACAACCTTTAAACCCCATCATTTTAAATCTTTAGGGCTGGAGTTATGATGTAACAAGAAGTGTTTTGACACGGAGGTTAACATACGATTTTGATTTCTCATATACATGGAGTAGTTTTTTATGCTGTTGATGTGCTCACCTAGTCTTACACATAATTTACCTGAGGTTTTGACCATATAATAGAAATTACAGGTGCATTGAAAACAATATATAACTTTGGATGTTTGACAAGTAATAAAGTCTGTGCACCTGTGAATTCTTCCAGATCTATCTGTGATTTCACTGTTCTTACACATTTATGTGCAATTTTTGCAATGCCCACAGGAAAAAAAACCCTTAGGAACAGATCTACTTGATTGTCCTGAATTATTTTAAAAAATGACTCCTGGTTAACATATCACACAGATTTTTATTCCGTCTATAACAGAAAGACGGTGTTTCTCCCAATAGTTCTTTCAAAGTAGGAGCTGACATCAGGATGCTCCAATTTTTAAAAATCAGATGTCTAATATACTGTGTATCTGAACCATTTGTGATTATATATTTTACATCAGTAATATTTGATTTCTGTTTCACCTTGGGAGTCAAGAGAGAATTCCTGTCTGTTCTTAAAGCTCTATTGTAAGCTTTCCTAATAGATGTCGTGGAATACCCTCTTTGAATCAAGTGTCCACGCAGTTCTATTGTACAAGATTTGAATAGTTCTAGATTTGAACATTTCTGCGTGTACGTAGAAATTCACCCACCAGTAAACTCTTGATGGTTGAATAAGAGTGAGCACTATCTTTGTATAATAAGCTAATGGTAGCTGTAGGTTTACGATAGGTGTCTGTTATGATCATTTTGTTATCACCTCTTAGAATTTTTAAGTCCAAAAAAGAAATGACATCAAAATCTGCCTCATAAGTAAACCTAAGATTTAAATTATTATGATTTAATTCTCCCATAAATTCGTCCAAAAGATCTTTATTTCCATCCCATAGTATCAGGACATCATCAATATATCTGATCCATAACTTCACATGGTCCAGATATTTGGACATTTTATCTGAAAATACATATTCCCGCTCCCACCAACCTAAATAGATTTTCGCATAGGTTGGGGCACAGGCTGCCCCCCATCGTAGTACCTCTCTGTTGTACATAAAAGTTTTTATCAAATAGAAAATAATTGTGAGTCAAGAAAAAATATAGAAGTTTGATGACAAAATCATTACGTTCATTACACTCTGTCGTCTACATATCCAAGAAATACCTTACGGCATTACAACTATATTTATGGTCTATGCTCATGTATAGGGATTCTATATCCGCTGTGACTAGAAGTGTATGTTCTTGAATCTGTATACCATTTAAGCAGGACAAGTCCTGCGTGGTGTCTCTCACATATGAAGGTAGCGTGGGTACAATACTTCTAAGGTATATGTCCAAATATTTAGCAGCCTGGTGGCATAGGCTCCCTATACCAGAGACGATGGGGCGACCTGGAGGTGTATGAGTGTTTTTATGTATCTTCGGGAGAAAATAAAAGGTTGCAACCCTAGGTGACTCAACAATTAGGAATTTCAGTTCCTTTATTGTAATGATGTCATGTTCTTTAGCTGATTGTATTAAATCATTATAGAGAGGAAAGTACTCATTTGTTGGGTCTAGAAATAATCTACGATAGCAGTGGGGGTCAAGTAACTGTCTCATGGCTTCACTTATGTACATGTCTTGCGGCCATATAACAATGTTACCCCCCTTATCTGCCGAAATAATCACATTTTCCCAATGTTGCATCTCTTTTAATGCCATTTGTTCTGACATGGATAAGTTATCATACTTGACTCTCGAGTTCTTAATTTGAGAAATTTCATCACTCACTAGATCATAAAATGTTCTAATAGTGTGACTAATATTAATTGAAGGTATAAAAGTGGATCTAATTTTCAAATTATTTATTCACCTTATGTCACCAAGATCAGCTCGCTCATTTTCATTATCTTCCAAGAAAGATACTTGATCAGAAAGAGTATCATAGTCATTGAGGGGTATTGATGGAGGGGTAGCTGTTGCCTGATTAGAGGAAAAATGCTTAAACAACAGCAACTTCCGAACAAAAAAATGTAAATGTTTGTAGTGTTCAAAGTGTTTTCTATAATTTGTTGGTACAAACGATAGACCCTTTTGTAACAGACATATCTGTGCTTCAGTCAGCACCTAATCTGACATATTTACAACATTAATCTGTTGATTTATAGTGGTGGGCCCAGTTATCTGTTTCTGAGGTTCATTGTTAAAGTTGGAGGCCTCTCCCGCTTCTGTTGATTCTCGGATTGATTCCAGAATAATCTGTTCTGACCTCTGCCTCAGTTTCTGCCTCTTCCCCCCTTTTTCTCATACCTCCTCCTCTTCCCCCTCCCTGTCTTGTGCCACTGTCTAAATCTAAAAAATCCCTATTAAAATAGGATCTATGATCTTTTTCTGATTGTTCTACATCTGACATTTCAGTGTCTATATCTGACTCCATGGCAGATACATTATGTGCCAAAACCGAGGAAGTAGGAGTGATTCTCTGAGTTGGCCATTTATGTACCTTACTAGTCTTATAGTCATTTAAGTCCCTGACTAGGTTATGTTTTTTCCTCAACAATGCATGCCTCAAAGTTTTTTATAATCAATTTTGAAAAGATCTAAAGATTCACATTTCTTTAATTTTTTACTTATTTCCTTGATCTCTAGATCTAATTGTGACACAATACTTTTATCATGTTCTATAAGGAGCTTCATTAGATCCAATGAACACATTTCCAGGATCTTTTACCATTTATCTTTGAAGGTAGCATCAGGGAAAAAAAGGAAGGATACATTTTGATTCTCAAACCCCTGGGAATCATGGATTTGGCAATATATTTATCAAAGTAATTAGCGTTCCACCATGATTTCTATTGGATTGTAACAGGGATTTAAGATCCTTCAAAAGAGTTGGCTACTTTCATTAGTAACTGATGTCTGTTCAGAAAATAATTCATCAAGATTTTTTGTCCTCTCATAGATCTACATAATAGAGTCCGACTAACTGATTGTGATTCCATATTAAGTGAAAGTGTTGTGCTTCAACAGCTCTTAGAAAATTATATTCTCAAATAGAGATTGAAATGTTACAGTTCTTTACACAACAAAAATAATAGAACAGGAGCACTGACTGAGTCAACTACTCAAAGAGACTAGTCATTATTATTATTATTATTATTATTAATAATGCCACTGTACACCCATATCTAAATCTTGATAATATACACAAGTACAAAAACCAAAAGTTATAGATACTTTAAGGGGCACTAGAGTAGTAATGTAACTTGGATAAAATATCACTACATTAGTTGAATCTTACGGTGAAAGTATAAAACTTAACTTTTAATACTAAATACATAAAATATTCTATATAAATTAAAATTATACAGACTGGTTCCGAACTGTGACAAAATAATAAATCACTGGATACTGTACAAACATATTGACCACAATTTAAATGTCTGAATATGGTCTAATAATTAATCCAGATATTATGAGTACAACTTAATTGAATGTAATCAATATAAGCTAAGCAGTGAGATGTTACGTCAGTGTCACACGTCTCATTGTATGGGTAGGGAAACAATCATTATTTATGCTCCCACCAATAAAAATCAAACAATACCTGCACTTAAAGTGCGCAGCAATCCAGACTCTCATCTTTTGAGGTCGGACCACCTCAGAAGAATCTGCCTCCTGGTCTTAGTGGTGCCACTTGACCTCTGCATTTTGCAGGCCATTTTGTTTAAAATATGCCAGCGAAATGCAGAGTCCACTCTCTCCCTGAGCCTATCTGGGAGATACTTGTCCATATAGCGGACAAGTATCCCCAGCTCTGCATTGGTAAAACAAGGCTCTCTAGGCATTGATGTATCAAATGATGTAATTGTATCTGTATCTGTATGTTAAATTGGTTTCTACTTCCTGTTTTGTTTTTGTACTTCCTGTTCCTGGAGTGCACGGATGACACGGGTTTTTTGACACACTGCGTCATTATTCATTCATATATGCGTCATTATTACACCATTCTGGCCTTGTTCCATGTTGCGTCTATATAGCGCCATTATTGTGCACATATACCCTGCTAGCGTCATTATTGCGCCGTCCTTGCTCCTTATTGCACCATTCTGTCCTTGTTCCTTATTGCGCCCATATAGTGCCATTATTGCGCACTTATACCCTGCAAATATCATTATTGTGCCATCCTTGCTCCTTATTGCACCATTCTGTCCTTGTTCCTTATTGCGCCCATATAGCGCCCTTATTGCGCACTTGTCCCCCTGCTAGTGTCATTATTGCGCCGTCGTTGCTACTTATTGCACCATTCTGGCCTTGTTCCTCATCGTGCCTATATAGCGCCATTATTGCGGCCTTGTACCATGCTAGTGTCATTATTGTTACTTACTTACTTACTTACCATTATTGTCATTATTGTTACTTACTGCTCCCCTTATACCATCCTTATTGCTCTATTTTTAATGTGACATGTTGTGGCACGCTATTTTCCATTGCAACATTCAGAATGCTGTAACGGTTTTTTAAGACACTCAGACCAGTTGGTAACATAAAATACAGTTTTATTAAGTGAAGAGTTAGGAAAATGATTGCCCTCTACAGGCAACACAAAATAATAGCAAAATATGGACAGATATGCCCCCACAGGCCCAGTATACAGAAACAGAGTATCACATATACTGTCTTAGGACAGGCACATAGTAGTGAAATACATCAAGGGTTAAATGCAATAAGCAGTCCGTCTCTGTTATGGTGTTTGGCACGCCCAAGGTGGTGATAGGCAGCTGTAAGTGTAGATAGTGCAACACTTAGAGTTCTTAAGATAGGGAAGCTGCTAGGCAATACGTGACCAGAGGTAGAATCAGCAGAAAAGTTGCCCAGAATAGCCCTCATGGGCGTAGCCATGGATACAACTTGATCTGCAAGTGCGTGAGTCGGTAGCCCCCACAGGCGTAACAACGGTAATGGCTTGCACTGCAAGAGCTGGCTAATAGCCCCCATTGGCGTACTAACGGAGACCAACTGAACAGAGGTAGTTTGAGCCAATAGCCCCCACGGGCGTATACCGGAGGCAACCTGCAAGAGCTTGAGCCAGTAGCCCCCACGGGCGTAACAACGGAGACCACACTATGCTGCAAGCGGAGAAGCCGAAGGCCTCCCACTGGAGCTCACCCTTTGCTGCAATAGCTGGAGCCTTTAGCCCCTACGGGCGCAAACCAGTGAACAACGAATGAGCAAGAGCCAATGGCGCCCTACCGGGAGGGTTAACGAACGTGGCTACTCTGCGGTTTGACAGCATGAGCCGCTGACCAACCTGAACATATACGCGGCCGGCTCAGCAGAAGTAGTGCGATATAGCTTAGGCTCTGTACAGGAGTGAGAAGGCTCAGCTGAGGAGGTGGCAGCACAGCAAGGGTTAATATGCAGCTTTAAGGATCGAAGGCTCAGTATAGAGGAAATAGCTCGGCAAGTATCACGGAGGCTCAGTAACGGAAGCACAGCTCTGCAAGTGAGCACGGAGACTCAGCACTGGGAACAAGGCACTGCAAGGGTTAAGGAGGTCACACTATCAGCCTGGCAGGCAGCAGCAATGGAAGTCAGAATGTCGCTACGGCGACAACAGGAGCAGGAAGCAGGATCAAGCAGGTCACTGGAACAGGCCGGTTCAGTTCACGGAGCGGGAAGTCAGCCAGACCGGGTCGGATCACGGAGGTGGTTCTCAGACAAGCCATGTCAATCACGAGCAGGAAAACAGGAGCATAGTCAGAACAGGCCAAATCAGTACACAGGAATCCGGAACACAGGAACACAGCAACACAGCAACAGTAACACTGGCTCTGAAACACCACGAAAGGGCATCTGACAGATGTCACGGCCAGGCATAAAAAGGTCACCAGGGGCGGGCCAAACCAACTCAGCAAATCAGAGCATACCACAAGCGAGAGTGACAGAAGAGGATCACAGGCACTGTGATAAATGCGTAATTTTAAGATGCGCAATCAAAGAAATGCCAATGAAATGCGCCATATGAAGGCATGCGTTGCTCTGAGCGACATATGAAAAGGATACCCCTTTTCTCCCTACCTTCTCATTAAATTCCTCAAGATCCCTTGGGGTGATTTAGGGGGACTGGACAGCTTTGGTTCAGTAGTGCTAGTCACTTCTTCCTCAGACTCAGTGGACACATAATAAAGGTCCTTCCAGTTCCTCTTTTTCCTGCTCATAGTGATAGGAGTCACTATGAGCCTCTCCTGCCTCATTTTTTACAAAATATCGCAGCAGAACAGCACAGCATGTCTATCTCACTCTGTAGCTGCTTCTATTGTGTCTGCTTTCAGCGAAAACTTTATAACCATTGAAAAAAGGGCAAAAGATTTTGGCCAAAGATGCAAAAATTTTAACCGCTAGTTTTAAAGCTGATTTTCCTGCGAAAAAGTGGGTAACAAAGTGGTTTTTGCGAAATTTCTCGCGGGAACACGGCTACAACTTTCGCCCATCCCTAGTCAAGAATACATTTTTGTATGATGATAATTCAGACAGAACCTTCAAAACATAATAGACAGTGATCTATATGAACCAATGGTTGTCAGCATAGATGTGCATAGATGGGGAGGCAAACATTTAGTAAAGTTGATACCTTTATTGGCTAACTAAACAGATTTAAAATGCAAGATTTCAAGACTTCTTAAGTCTCTTCCTCAGGCATGTTATACAGATAAATATGAAAACTTCTCTCTTAAATTGTTTATAATGGAAAACAGATAAGAACGTTAGTCCAAATTCTTTGATCAGTCAATGGTAGAGGATGTGATTTAAATTGCATTCTTCCTCTGAGTCCAGGTATTTATGATCCCAGAGGGACTGTCGTAAATGTTAATTCACATTGTGATAATGTGACAGAAACTCTCTGTCTCTATTAAGCCCATAAGTCAAACAGTCAAATTGTAGCATTAGGTTTACCTCCCATAATTTCCTGTCCCTCTGAGTGCAAAATTGTCCCATTAGTACAGTCAGTCTAATGTCCCTGACACTGTGCCCACTTTGGCAAAAATGTTCTCCCACTGGTGCCTCTGTCTTTTTGTTGTTAATGCTGGATCTGTGGGAATTAAACCTCTTATGTAATTTCTGTCCCGTTTCCCCCACATAAAGAGCTGTTGGGCATTTTGGACACATGATGAGGTATATTACATTGGATGATTTGCAGGTGAAATTACCATTGATCTTTATGATGTAACTGGGTATTTGGCATGGGTATCTTGTCTGTGGTGTAAATGTGTGCACATATTTTACACCTACTTTGTAGGCAGGGTAATGTGACATTTTTTGTATTTTTGTTCAGGGCACTCCTTACCATCAATTGTTTTAAATTGGGAGGCTGTTTGAAGGAGAGTAAGGGAGGCTGTGGAAATATGTTCTTAAGTCTTTCATGTGTATGTAAGGTTTTCTTGAAGTTCTCTTGATATTTTGTGCAAAGCTTCAACCTGGGGGTGGTAAGTGACAACAAGTGGCACATGGTTTCCCTTATGCTGTTCTTTGTAGCTCAACAGATCTTTTCTTGGTATGTGAGTAGGTTTCTGTATCTGACTGTCAATAATCCTTGCACTGTAACCCTGCTAGATGGGGAGGAGCACACACAAATATACACGCACCCGCATCTATACACATATATCGGTATATACACACATATTCTTGTGTATAAATGTTGAATTCATTTGATCACTTCTAAGATTAGATTTAACTCCCGACCTGTTATCCAATTTTCCCTACTGTTTGTCTTTCTCAGACCTAGGTGAAACTGTAACTTTATGTTTCACCCTATCAGTTTCACTGTCCACACACCTGGTCTTCTTCTGTTGTTCTGAGGCCAGCTAAATTAATCACCTATTTGTATTGCTAATAAACAGCAAACAGAAATTTAACCAGGGTAAAACAAGGAAAGCACAATGTGAAAAGATTTGTATTAGAGGAAAATAATTATACTTAAAAATGATTAATTTTCATAGCTACAAAGATATGCCTAGGTCCCATTTTTAGCTCTTTTAATTTTTTATATGATGAGCTATTCTGACATTGCAGACAGTTTTTGGACTACAACTTTACTAAAACTTGCCTGTACTGTTCCTACTCCTTTCACCCTACCTCTGCTTAAGTGCATTTGCTGGACATTATTAAACAGTGAAGTACACAACAGAAGTGACTGTGTGTGAAGTTTCACCCTTAACAAAATACTCTTTAAGTATCTGTCTGCCTCAGTCACAACTCACTTTAGGGTCCCTGTCATCTATCAGTTACTCTGTTTTAAAGTTATATATATATTTTTTTATTAACTGTCTCTATCAGCGTTGAAACTCCCCCCAAAAAAAACACTCCCCATGCAACCGTTTCTTCCCGCATACTCCTTAACACATAGAACACTCAGAAGAAAGGAACTCGGATCACAGCTGTCTGTGTCTTCTCAGTCACCCAACATTTTGGAGTATTTGGGGTAAATGTCATTGCTCCCTTCACACACCACCACACTTTATTTGTCTATCCTAACTAGCTGAAAAATTGTGCTGCCTTCCAGGGCCAGCGCTACCATTAAGGCAGCACAGGCAGCTGCCTTAAGGCGCTGCAATGGAGGGGTGCCGGATAGGGAGAAGCTGAGAATTTTTTTTTTTTAAATATCGCCTGTGTGTACAAAAATCCTTGCACCGGTCCTGCTGCCTTCTCTACTTTTTCACCAACTCAGAATCACATCTATGGAAAACTGATACCCCTTTGATACTATACATGTGGGAAAAGAAGGGAAAGTTGCCACGTGGGTGGTGGTGGTCATGGGGTTCAGACATACCATTGAGCTAAGTAGGAAAAAGTGGAAAATCTGTACACTTCTCAAAACAGAACCTGTTTGACAGGAAGTGCAATTTTTCACCTGTTTCAGTTTGAGAAGAAACATTTTGCCCATCCCTATTAATGACCATGAAAGGTGGACATGACATTTGCAGACAGGACTACTTATACAGAATATCACACTACACCTACTGTAATTTCTGCTTTTTGTTTACTTTTTCCAAACTGAAGCAAATAGATTGTTTGAGTCACATGTTACCATATGCAATGAGTGGAATTTGATGTCCAGTTGCACTGCCAGAAAGAGTCATGTCCATTTCTGTAGACATGACATCCAGGAGAGATTGAAGAGGTTATCTCTAGAATGAAGGAGCAAGGGAAATCTCAGATGGGCCATTAGAATTTTCTGGCCAAAATATGATCAGTGGAAGGTTAAAAAAATAAAAAAATAAACTAAAGAAAAAAAAATAACTGTTTTATTTAACCATTTTGTCCTTTGCATTTTGTTTTCTTGTACATGGGCAATATGTGTGTGTGTTTGAGCAATACTGTAAATGATTGTGAAAGTTTGTTCAAAATCCCCTATTTGTTACAAAGGGATAGTTCCAATGTAACCCCTTGAATGATAGAGACATCTCCAACATATTACTTTATAAGGTCCAGGAGGATTTTTTCCACATGCAAGGGGTTGAATACAGCAAAACATCTCACAGATGAAGTAACATATTGAATAAAGGCCAGGGGAAAGAAGAACATTTATTACCTTCTCACTACTAATTTCAAAGGAAATTTATTTCTGGTACTAAATGTGTATGATTTATAAAGTAGTAAGAGAAAAGCTGAAGCACTAAGAAGGAATAGTGTAATTATGGAACAAACCAACTGCACCATAGGGTCAAATTAAAATGTCATAATTCCCATAGATTTAAATGTGCCTTTTATGCACCAGAAAGCCACATTACATCACTGGTGATTATTTGTCCACTGCGGTGCAGGTGGTTTGCTCTAATTTTTATTAGTATATCAGTCTCCCTCTGTCCCTTGTCCTTTGTGCACCCCAACACAGGTATCGGTGCAATCTTATCTTCTTGTACTATAAACCCTCATGCACCCTCCATCATGCTTCCAATGGAAAGGTGTGCCCATAGTCTACAGCATTTGTCACTTTTCACTCCCTACTCAGTCAGACTGTGGCTGTATCAAACTACAACATAAAGCACTTAGGGGTGTATTTAATTGATTTGTTCTATGACAGCTCTGTGTAGACTCTATACATGTTTTGCAGAGGTTTGATATAAAGACATTCTCTGTGCATCTTTGCACCATAAGACCTCTATAGAGGCTGCCTCCTGCTCCCGCAGTCAAACAGTGCTTTGTGTCACTCAGAACTGGGTGAAACAAATTATATTTGGCTGCAGGAGCAGGAAACAGCCACTACACAGCTCTGATGTTGAGAATGTGCACAGATAATGACTCCCTGTATCTTTACATAACATCTCTGCAAAGGTTACATATAGGGGCGGTTATAAGTGCTGACACTAATGGATTATTAAATAAAGTGTAGCAATAGTTTGCACAGTGCTATCATAGTACAAATCTATCAAAATGATTCTTATGGTCATTATGGTCATTTTATCGTTCTCTTTCCATGTTGTTGCTAATCTAGATAGCAGCCTTGTATGTGTTGTCCCGCAATTGTACAGTGTATTGTATTTTTTTGCAGCACGTGCAAACAGACAAGAGGACTTCTCTAAGAGCAGCAATTTAATCATAGATGTTATAATTTCAGAAAATATTCAATAGTGTTGCCTAACTGCCATGAGAACAGTCAGCTTTTCAATGTTTCATTGAGCAGTGCTGCATATGTGATATGCCTTGTTAACTGGCAGCAGGCTTCAACTTGTGCTTTCTCTTCAGCTGTGCAACACTGGTGACAGAATTTGGTGGGTGGACAAGGGGCATGGCATGGACCATAGCAGAAGTGAGTGAGGAGATGAGAACCAAATATCATGGAACGACTGTTCCACTTTTCAGTGATACTTTAGACAGTTATTTGGAGACCATTTATATTTACACATTCCCTGGTCTTAACACTCACGTTTCCAAATGTAAGAATTCATATAAAAATACATAAAAAAATACAATGTAACTCATACACTTGAGCTTTGAAACTTCTATAGAAAATGTAAAAGAGCTGATGTTGAATGCAATAAAGAAATAAATACATTTTAAGTTGTAAATTGTTTATTTGAATTGATGAGAGATATCAGTGGGAGACTGGAAAAAGTAATGACAGTAATAAGAAAAAGATAGTGGGTGTGAGTCACTGAGAAATAAAGAATGAAAACAGGATTAAACGAAGAAGTGATCAAGACTGAGAACAAGGAGTTTGGAAAAAGAAAGTAAGAATAGAGGAGGGGAGCGTAGATAAAAAGAATAAATAACACAAGACAAGAAAACATTAAAGGGATAGTAATACTTCGTTTTATCTTTATTTTATTTTGTAGGCATGAAAAAAACATGAAGAACAATATAAGTCTTATCTCTCAAACCTTTATGGTTTAAGAGATATTCACAAGCAAAGTTTCCCCTCCCGCCCCTTTTTCCTAGTGTAAGCCATCTCTTCTCAGATGTGAATCTGGTTGTAAGACCAGACAGATAACAGAAGGGGACAATCTTCTTTGTATGAAAAGAATGAAAGCCCTTCCCCCCTTGACAAGTTTTTCAGCTTTTTCCCTTATCTTAATTGAAGATTGTCCATCTCTGCAGTTTACCTGGGCACCTCCCTTCTGCTTTGGCTGAACGGGGGGGATACTTTGCTTGTGAATATCTCTTAAACCATAAAGGTTTGAGAGATAAGACTTATATCGTTCTTCATGTTTTTTTAGTGCCTACAAAATAAAGATAAAACGAAGTATTTAATGGGGAAATAAGAGAAAAGAAAACAGGAGTTGACCTTATGTTTGTATAGGATATCTGCTAAGCAGGAATGCGTAATCCTGATTATTATGGTACTAGTTGAAGAGCCCGTTACACGGGCCACAGTGTCTGTGCCAGCCAGTTGTGAGGCAGTCATGTGCAGTAGAGACTGCATGCGCCTCGACTGATACAGAGCTGGATGCTCCTTCAGCGTGTCCATCTCTGTATCAGCCATGGAGCAGGTAGTTTCTACTGCAAATGACTTAAGCACGCGCAGCAGTCTCTACTGCGCATGACTGCGTCGTTACACACATTTTAGCGAATTATTATATAGGATAGGAAAAATTCTATGTAATGTACCAAAAAACATATTTGTTTTGTGGGCAAGGTGTGTGGCATCCATCCCTACTCGCAGTACATAGAATTTTTTCTATTCCAGGGCACTCCAAGCTCAGTCCTCAAGGGCCACCAATAGGCCAGGATTTAGGGTGAGTTAATCAGTGGCTCACTCATTTTGATTAACTCACCTGTGCTTAATCAGGGAAATCCCTACATACTGGCATGTTAGTGGCCCTTGAGGACTGAATTTGGACATCCCTGTTCTGCTCTAGTATTTTCTATTTGAAAGGAACCCTTATTTAAAAAGCTCATGGGATCAACTTTTGTGCCCTCTTATGTGAACATTTATGTGAGCAAATGGGAAGCTAAATATGTTCATTAACATATCCATAATTATATGATATTATCTACTGTAAACAATATATAGACGTCCTTATATTTATATGGGAATGTATCTCGATAATGTTACTAATTTTGCTTGTCATAAGAATAACAATTTGGGACTATAAGTCACAAACAATATTCAACATGATAGAATTTCATTTTTTCATATTTTACATCATGATCAAGGTAATGTCAATAACAAGTTATCCACATCCTCAGCATGACCACCATAGAGGTGGAACAACAACATTGCATTTAGCCCTTTGCTTGCTAGAGAGATATCTAATGCATTGCAAAGCAATGCTTTGCATACCTCTATGACAATCAAACAATTACATAGGATAAAAAGGAATTGTAAATGTGATTTTTTGTTTTAAGAAGTAGATATCAAAAAACGTTCAATGAAAAATAATACAACATGTAAATAGTTAATACAGCATAAGATATATGCATTATTAATGAAAAAGCACAACAAACCAGTCTCAGTTTTTAAAAAGAATAGGAATTGCTTCCCATGATATTCAACTCAGAAGCAATATAATAGCATCTCATATTGGTTTCTTCATATTACAACAAGGAATGTTTAATTTGCACATGTTTGCATTTGTCCAAAAGGAAAAAACATCAGTAACAACCACAGTAACAGTATAAGTTTAAAACCGTGCAAATTGTCACAGCAGAGACATTGCTTATCTTGTTACTTTTGAATGTGTATGCCAATACCTTGGAAGAACTAAATATGAGATTAGTACGAGATTCTCTGAGCACCTTAAAAATATAACTAATGGAAATTAAACACACAACTTAGCTGCACACTGCAATGAACATAACTGTAGCCATAATATTTTTTTATTACAGGTATTGAACAGGTTACTAAACCACCAAAGTTAAGACAAAACTTGTCATTACGGATCTATGAGCTGCATCCAAAGGGTAAGACATTTTAGCTCTTGTGTGATCATTAGCATTTATACATTTTTTTTTATATATTTCTTTATCTTTGGAGTTGATATCACTTTTATATCTAAAAATGTCATTTATTTGCATTAATCATATATTCTTATTATTTTTCCATAGACTTTTAGCATTTTTTAAAAAAAAAATCATTTTTTAATGGGTTGTTTTTATTGGAACTATTAATGTGCAATGAATTAATGCTTATTACTTTATTTTCACTTTATGTCAGTTACTTAAAGCTTTTTTCTTTTTTTCATAATTAGTTGTAAGGCTCTACACTTAATTATTATTTTTAATTTCCGGGAGTGCTCATTCTTATGAGAGTGAAGAGTGAGTATCACTATAGTACCTCATTTATCTTATATACAAATAACACACAGAAAAGGTCTTCAACTCCCATTTCTTTGTTCATTCTTTCCCATTTTAGTTTTTTTATTTGTTAACTAGTTGAAAAGCCCGTTACACGGGCCACAGTGCCACTGGCAGCCGGTCGCGGGGCAGTCATGCACAGTAGAGACTGCCCACGCCGTGGCTGATACAGTGCCAACCAGTCGAGGTGCAGTCATGCTCAGTAGAGACTGCCCACGCCGCGGCTGATACAGTGCTAACCAGTCGAGGTTCAGTCATGCTCAGTAGAGACTGCCCACGCAGCTGCTGATACAGAGCAGGAAGCTCCTTCAGAGCGACCCGCTCTGTATCAGCCTCATCACTGGCAGTCTCTACTGAGCATGACTGCAGCACACGCAGCAGTCTCTACTGCGCATGACTGTGGTGTTACTCGCGTTTTCACAAATTATTATATAGGATATTTCTTATTTCTTCTTTTTCACCACCTTCTCCTGCTCTCGTCTAACTTTCTTCTTATTTATCTTTATTCTCATTCTTCAACACTTTTATATTTCATCCCACTCACTTTCTTTCCCTTAATACTTTCATTACATTTTCAGTTTCACTTTGGTACTTCTAATCAATTCAAATAAATAATTACCAATTCAGGTTTAATTTCTTTTTTTACAAATTATATTCAGCAGTTCTTTTACACATTCTATAAATATTCTAGAGTTCAAGTGCATGAGTTACATTGTATGTTTTACATATTCATAAATGTATTGTTTCTTTTATCACATTTGGAAACATGAGCATTAAGGTTGTGGTAGGTATAAATATGACAGGACCCTAAAGCATTGTCTACATTGTATTGTTGAAAAAGTGGAATGGCAGTGAATCTAAGCTCAAAATTCACTTCTTATCCAATATTTCCCATGTCTCCAGTGTGAACCATCCCACATTAGCCACAGTTACCTGCCCATTTCTGCCACCAGTGTATATATTTTTAATTATTAAGTTTACACTTCTCTGTTAAGCTCTTCTTGGCCATGCAGAGTCTCAAGAGATAATTTAGTGTGTTTGGTATTGCCAAATGGGAACAGATAATAGCTGCTTCCAGAAGTTACTGCAGGCAGGGCTGGCATCAGAAATGTTGGAGCCCAGTACAAACTAAAGCCAGTGTCACTGACCCCTGATCCTCTTCCTGTTCCACTACCAGCTCTGCCCCATCCTATCATCTATCCCACCCCCTGCTCCACCTCACACTTGTGCCCCCTTTGCATTCAACACCACAGAGTTCTCATCCCAAGTCCTTCCTTCCCTTAATGCCAGCAGAACCCTCATCATAAACCACACAGACTGACTATCCCACTCCCCACACCAATTGTAATGTTTCTCCTCTCCCTCTGTGATTATGCTCCATCTCGTCCTCCTTCTTGGTACACATCGTTCTTGGTCAACATCACTTGAGGCGAGTAGCACTGGTCCAACTCTGCAAAGGCCATCCACTGTCTTCCTCCTCATTGGGTGAGGCAGCCTGCATGATTCCATCTACATGGCTCTGTTTGGCAGCCATGCTCCTCTCTCAAAACATTGCGAGAAGGGGCCAGCACCAGACCAGCCAAAGGAAGTGTCACATCTGTTCCTGTGTTGACATTGGGAGTTTCTGCCCCTGACTCTTTCTATTGGCTGTTTCGCTCTTATCTACCTGGCTTCCATGCAAGTAGATGCCCGTTCTTTAAGCTACTTCTGGATTGCTGATAGGTTCTGTTTCTGTTACCTGCATTTTTACCTTGGCCCATCTCCGACCTCATTTGTTGCCTGAGTCCTTCCAACCTTCTGTCTATGACCCCAGCCTTCCATGCCACTATACTTGATTCCAGGTCGTCTGGTTCCTATTTCGCGACCTCCGCTAGACTCAGTCTATCCAGTCCATCTGTCTCTAGTGTATGACTTTGGCCTGTCCAAGACCAACCTTGATCTTCCATTCTCCGGTATTCAACCTCAGCCTGTCTATGACCAACCCTGACCCCTGACTCTCCAGTATTTGAACTGGAGATCTCTCTAGCATCCAAGGGGTAAAATAATATCCTGGAAAGGGGTTTAGAACTGTTGCAGGAACACTAAACTTGATCTGACCATACTTACAACATAGAAAATGGGTGTGGCAAATACAGCTGAGGGACCTCTCGAAATTTGGCTCTCTAAGCAGTTGCCTAGTTTGCCTATTGGGAAATCTGACCCAGAGAGGGATTAAAAATCCAATTTAAATCAATTTAAATTGATTGCTTAATTAACCACAAGACAAATTAAACAACTACCTAAACACTGTTTTTGTGGTGGTCCTTATGGTTGTGATGAAGTATTAGTATTATTGTCCAGGTTTTGCATGCCTCTTAGTCTTTGACAGATGATATGGTACTCTATATATAGTGGAATTTCAAAATTAGCTTTATTTGCAAATATAAAAATTATTTTCACATGATTTGATTTACAACTAACCACATGCATTGTATCTAAAAATGGGATACTTCTTTATTATAAGTAATATTAATTGACTAATCATAATCAATGTTGCTAGTGTTAGTGAGACAAAATAATATTTTATTTTGTTACAGAATTGTAAAGTGTTGTTATTTTCAGTCTCATTGACAGTTTCTTATTTCATGAGTGTTATCGATTTCTCCCAGTAACAGTTTTTATTGACAGAAAATATATTGTAGCATTCATCTACGTTTTCTATGAGATAGCCTTAAATTCAGCAGTATCTATTAGCTATTCTGTTTTTGACAGAAAACATATTGTAGCATTCATCTGTGTTTTCTTTATCTTACATTCAGCATCTATTAATGTTTTTATATTTTATTTTGTTACAGAATTGTAAAATGTTGTTAGTTTCGGTCTCATTGACAGTTTCTTATTTTAAGAGTGTTATCGATTTCTCCCAGTAACTGTTTTTATTGACAGAAAATATATTGTAGCATTCATCTACGTTTTCTATGAGATAGCCTTAAATTCAGCAGTATCTATTAGCTATGTGTCACAATGAAAACTATTCTCAGACTATCTTTATTGTACATTGATTCCCATTTAAAGAGACCAGTCACCTAAAAAAAACTTTCCTGATTTCAAAATAACCTATATGTTGTGTTGCCATTCTCTTGAAAAAGCAGACTGTGTAGCTATGAAGCATGTAGTGTAATTTGATTTAATTGTATTAAAATTTTTGATTTAATAAACATTTTTTATTTACATTTATCACTTGGAACAACAGTTCTTAATTTGAGCCCAGATCCAGTTTACCCGAGCAGAGACGGGATAAATTTTTCAACCACCTCGGTTTGTGAGAGCATATATATATATATATATATATATATATATATATATATATATTTTTTTTTTATAAATTCGACTTTATTGAATTTGGGGTAGGACAAAAGGCAAGAAGGGAAATACACAACAGTTCAATGATACAGCAATACAAAGTAGTACAGGCTGAACATATGGCAAAAAATGACAGCGTTGTCGAACAAGATATTGCTCAGGGAAAGAGAGGAAAAAAACGGGGGGAAGAGGGGGTAAAGGTGACCAGAGAGGGGGAGGACTCTAGAAGACATCCCTCCTCTGCACCTGGGACCAGACACAGAAATCACCATCTCAGACTACCGACCTGCGGGGCCCAAGAGGGACTACGTCTCTGGATCCTCCAAAAATTGCATCCAGGCTAACCAGGTCAAAGCATAACGGTCCCTGTGATCATCAGACAGAGAAACAAGTTCCTCCATGCTGCATGTGGTCTCCACCCTCGCGACCCACTAGCGAATCGTTGGGGTGAGGTTTTTACCCCAATGCAGGGGAATAAGTGCTTTGGCCTCGTTCAACAAGTGCCGGATCACCGACCTCTTATATTGCGGGATAGGCATAGAAGTGTGATGAAGCAAAAGAAGAGCTGAGAGAAAGGGGGGAGGGGAATCAGTGAATGTTACAGATTTGTACACTCAGAAATGGAAGTTTTTTGGTAAAACACAGTTTTATTAGCACACAAGGAATAACAGTAACCCTTGTGGGTCCAGCATACAGATAAATGGTAAACTGACACAGGACAGGTTACAATGATACGATTAACCCACACGGGTCCAGTATGTAGATACAATATACAGTACTGACACACGTCAGGTAAATCTCATATGATATAGTGTAAATATGATAGAAAGATACTTATTAGGCCAAGGACAGCAGTTGTCCCTAATAGTGGAAGGCCCAAGGTAGCTCTCTACGCAGAGAGTAACAATAGCGACTGGAATCACAAGGAACAGGTGAAGCCTGAATAGGACTGGCTACAAGGCACCATAGGAAGGTGGCTGCCAACGATACAGTGAACGCTCACCGGAGACTGCAAGGACAAGTGACCCAGTGCTTAGCACCGTAAGGAGCAACGTACGCCAAACTGAGACTACCGATACAGCTATGAGTGCCCAGCACCGCCCCCGCAAGGGGTTAATGAACGCTCCGGTCTGCAGATATGAAACAGCCTGAGGCGCCCAACAGTAACCCAACCTGAAGGACAGCAGTAACAGACCAAGCGATCGTGGTGCAACCGGAAACTACCAGGATGGAGCAACAGGCACAGTGAGCGAGCGGATCATGGACTGGACTACGGCACAGTACCGAGGCAACTGGAGGTCTGGTAAGACCACTGAAAGCGAGAGCAAATCGAGTACACAGCAGGAGCAGCAAGCAGGAACAGGAACTTCAGCCCAGTCGGGTCGGTACACGGAGAAGGAACGTCAGCCAAGCCGGGTCGATACACGGAGCAGGATTGCCAGTCAAGTCGGGTTGGTACACGGAGCAGGGTCGCCAGTCAAGCCGGGTCGGTACACGGAGCAGGAACATCAGCCAGGCCGGGTCAATACATGAAGCAGGAACGTCAGCCAATCCGGGTCGGTACACAGAGAAGGAACGATAAACAGGCAGAATAGTCAGGCAGTCCGGGTCATACACTGGTATCATATGAGAGTAATGGAACAAGCGCTAGGCAATGGATGCACCACGAAAGGGCAGCGCACAAGTGACAGCCCAAGGTATTTAAAGGCTGTCACTGGGAGAAGCAAAGACAGCGTAGCCAATAAAAGATATCAGGAAGTAAACATGTCAAAATGTCGCACGTATATCACGGGCACCATGATAGTGAACTTCCCAAGAAGAGAATGGACCTGAGTCCTGAGTGAATCGTTTAGCGAAATTCTAATTAGATTTCCTGTTAGATTCTAATAGAAAGGAAAGTCAAAGACATACAGTTTTCCATAGAGTGTGATAGATACTGCCTGTCACTTCCTGTTAGAACAATCAGGAAGTAAACACAGTAAATTCACTTCCTGATTATTTAAACTGCTATAATTTTTGAATAAAACATCTGACAGCAGTGAGAGTGACCTTGTTTTAATTAGCAGGAAATGCTCTATAAAATATGTGGTTTCATAAAAAATGTTTACTGCTTCTTTAACATAACAGCTATATGAGCCCTAAAAGAGAACTTTATTAGATAACTAATGTATTGAACTCTAATACAACACAGTACAATATCAGTAATCAACCTAGACTGGTTATTTTGGCAGTTGTGTTACTAATTCCTGTCTGTTTTTCAGTTTTATTTTACAGATGTCTCCCACTCCCCTCTCTACTTCTGCAAAGCCTAACATAGAATGTTTCATGTTATGGTAAACTGAACAATACTCTCCCCTGATAAGAGCCTTGACAGCCCTAATAAAATGAGTATACAGTCCAACCTCAAACTGAACAGATGTTAGAATTTGCAGCAGCTGCACAGATGAGCTTAGACAATGGCTAGGTGGGAGGGGGACAAAAAATAATAGTCCCTTAAGCAAAAACTACAAAACACAGAAAAAAAAAATACTAACACTAGTGTATTTATTTCTGCATGTTTAATAAAATAAATAAAAGTTGTTTGTTGATGAAAATTTCACTTTACCAATGGCAGTGTGACCTCACTGCCTTTATGAATGTACTGCAGTGCAAGAAGTTGAGGTTATTTAAGTAGGATTGGCAGCCTCCAAGATTTGCCATAAATTGTAAATGATTAGTCTGGATCCTTCATGACTGAGATCTGTTTGTACAGTACCAGTTATTGAGATCGTAAATGTATAGTTGATCAGTCATTGATTGCATCATTTTTTTCTCATTACTAAAGAAGTCTTCAGGAATTGATTCAGGAATAATTCATGACCTTATATTAAAGAAGACTATTTGAATGATTCTTTAATCGGGAAGGATATGTACTTGACAGGTATTAATCAGGACATTTACAGACAAATATGGGGCATAGATTGAGTGGAGTTAGTGCTTTTTATGTGCAATTAGTGATACAAGCTATTGTCAGATGTACTTGTGGTTTATTACAATTGCAGATCAATATGCATATCCTCTGCAGAAAGCTTTATGTCATGTGGTGCCATAACATGATTCAGACTTGTTTTACTCCCTACAAAAGCAGAGGTTCAGATTTGATCCTTAAGGGCTACCAACAGGCCAGGATTTAAGGATTTCTCTGATTAAGCATTAATGAGTTAATCAATGGTTCATTCATTTGAATGGTCCACTTGCACACAAATGGAAATCTTACCCAAGCAACATGTCATAAGGAGAGGGTATAATCCCCCAAATAGACATAGACACATATCTTGGGGATAACAGGACATAGCTTTATTTAAATACTTCCATTCACATTATTATCATTATTGTTATTTTAACCATAATAATCAATCATTAACTGACAGCCCTTGCTAATCCAAATTCTTTGAACCAGGAATGGTCAAAATTGCCCGGGCTCATGCTTCAGCAATTACAACTGACTACATAAATTACTGTACCCCATTGGCCATCCACTTTGTACTTTCTTCCCTGAATGGCAGAGCACTTCCTGTCACCACCCCTTGATAAGCCCTTTCCCTTACTCCTCCCCTAGCACACACCCTACCTGTCAGGATCAACCCTCCTCATGACATGCTTCCCCTTCCTGTACACTTTGTTCTCTTCTGGGGAAGTCTCCACTTTCACTTGGGATGGAGGTGGCTGTATTAGCATCCAATCTCTTCTTTTGGAGAAAAGAAAGGTTTGCATCCATGTCCTCTCTCAAGCTCCACAATGGTTCAACATTTTTTCCTAGCTTTCCTACTGGGGAGCATGCAGACAGTAATGAAATGGGATTTTCTCTTTTTGGGAAATAATTCTGGGTCCTGGTAACTGTGACTGCAAATACCAGCCCTCACTTATGAGTAGGAAGTAGTCAGTGTCTTGAAAGCCTGGCAAAACTCAAATATGCCTGCTTAAAGGGTTAGTAACACTTAATTTGTTAATAATGTATATTGTACTGTGTATCCTCCTCAGTAAAATAAGGGTACTCCTACTGCTGAGAGGTGTTTTATTCAAAAGTTATTCCAACTCAAAAGTGAATTTTTTAAGATGCAGTGCCTCAATGGCCTGAAATTTTACAGTGGTGCTGTTGCTACACCATCCCATGGACAGCTCTGGTCAGTTGACCATAAACTTCCTTAGGATGGTGTAGCAACAGCGTCACTGTAAAATTTCAGGTCATGGAGGTACTGCATCTAAAATGTATTAAGTGCAATAACTTTTGAATAAAATAATCTCTCAGTATTGGGAGTAGTCTTGTTACACTCAGGAGGATAAACGTTAATATATATATATATATATATATATATATATATATATATATATATATATTAACTTATCAAGTGTTTCTGCCCCTTTAAGCATCAAAAAAAAAAAAGAAAAAAAGAAAACAGAAGAATGATGATGTTAAAGCAGAACTAACAGCCCTTTTAAATATGGCCCAAATAATTACCCATCTGGCGACTAGCTGCTCAATAGCGCTAGTTGACAGAATTCTTACTGCGTTATCGATAATTCAGGGAATGACAGTGCAGGTGTGCAGACATCACTATGGAAAGATGTTTGCGCTGTTTCCTGGCCGTTAGGCCCAGGAGCAAGATGAATTCTCGATAACGCAGTAATAATTCTGGCGACTAGTGCTACTGAGCAGCTAGTCGCAAGATGGGTAATTATTTGGGGTCATGTTTAAAAGGGGTAGTAGTTCCACGTTAAGACAATATTCTTTAAAGCCAGTATTTTTTTTATCGATCAATATAAGGTGAGTGGAGAAATGTTGTTGTTTCTATAAGATTATTAATCTCCTTTTATTTTTACATGGAATAGTTTTAAACAATACATTGGGCACCCCACTAGCAACTGAAAAAGAAATACACTAATCTGAAAGAAGAAGGGTACAAACACATCCTATATAATAATTCACGAAGTTGTGTGTAACGCCCGACATGCGCAGTAGACACTGCTGTGTGTGCGGCAGTCATGCGCAGTGGAGACTGCCTGCGCCGCGGCTGATACAGAGCTGGGCGCTCCGAAGGAGCGACCAGCTCTGTATCAGCCGAGGCGCGGCCAGTCTCCACTGCGTGTGACTGCCCCCCGACCGGCTGCCAGAGGCACTGTGGCCCGTGTAACGGGCTGTTCAACTAGTAAATATATAATTTCTCTTAGAACTCATAATTAGAATGACAAAAGAAAACATTGTTCATACCAATTTCCAGAAATATATATCTGAAACTCAGCATTCACATGTTTTTTCTTCACAGAAAAAGTGACATTTTAAGCTCATGACTGTTGCACATCATTGTCCCACATAACCCTGACTGAGAACCACTGCTCTAATCCATAGCATAGGATTAGAGAGATTTCTGCCACTGACTGGAGTGACTTCCCTCACCTTAGTGCCTATCTCTCAAAGGGTAAACCCTTTGGTAACCAGTGGAGTGTTCAACTCACTGCAATGTGTTGGGCACACCACTAGCACTCAAAGGGTTAACATATGAATAAATAGATTCAACCTGCCTTTTATTATGAATATGTGTTTTGAAATTCTTTATACTCTTAGAATTAAGAAGAGCTCAGCATTTTAAATCAATGTTTCACTTTCTCACATATCACTATAGATAAATGTTTAGATGTGTGTTATATTTAAGACCTAGGACAAGATGCACTAAGGTAGTGGTGGGGTACCTGGAGCCCTCCAGATATTGTCCAACTACAATTACCATAATCCCTAGCCAGCTGTTGTCTGCATGAAGACAAATGCAATAGCAGTCTGACAATATCTGGAAAGTCTCAGGTTGTTTATACCTGCACTAATGTGAAATGTGTGAGAAATCGCTCCAATTCCTATGTTATTTTATATAGCTTCCTTATCAATTTGGATAGATCTTCTGCTTAGTACCCATACACTAACACAATAATTGGAGAGTTTATCTCCCTGGGGTAACTGCTCTCACCTAAGTGCATATCTCCTCTGGATTGATGGTGTAGTTGCTTATAAAATGTAAAAGCCATCAATTAATCTGTATTTCACTCTTGCACTTTGCAGAATGCATTTTCCATTTCCTTTTGTTGTTTTAAAGGAAATGGTAGAGTTAAAACAGACAGTGAATAGTATAATGGACAGTAGCTAGGCCAATGTGCACTGCAAAGATCAGTATCAGATACATTTTTGAAAGATTCTATTTGGTCTGAAATTATGTTTTAGGCTTTTGGGATAGAGTCGATAAAAGGTCTGATGCTAAAGAAAATATGATCTAGATTTGGGATTTTATCAGCAGTTCCATCTAGGCTGAAGAGTATGCTGTCAGCTCCTTTATAATATGTTCTCTATTGACTATGCTAGGCAGCAACTCTGTCTGCTAAAGTAATCTTTATTTTTTTACCATAGAAAACCTGCACTTAACCCTATCAGTGCCAGAGAGGTACCCAATGCATTGTGTTGCAAAGCTTTGGATACCTACCTTGGCACTGAAAGGGTTAACATCTGGAATAAAGAACAACAAGACATCAAGGGCTAGATTCTATTGCAGGTGCTAAATGTTAACACCCGTTTTATCAAACATTTTCCTATTGAAGTCTATGGGGAAAACCGGAAGTAAAAGCAGTGATATAAATAGCTCCTGTAATAGAATCCAGCCCTAGATTGTTCCTTTAAATCTTTTAAAGGGATAGTAATGTTTCACAAAACAGCAGCTCCAGTTAATCTTCATAGTATTTGGGCCATGGAGAGTGTTATATCAATACTATCAGAGTTGTGGTTCAAGAGTAATTGAAGGATAAAGTTTCCCCCTCCCGCCCCTTTTACCTAGTGTAAGGAACCTCTTCTCAGATGTGGAATCTGGTTGTAAGACCAGACAGATAACAGCAGGGGACAATATTCTTCCTATGAGAACAATGAAAGACCTGCCCCCCTTGACAAGTTTTTCAGGTTTTTCCCTTATCTTAATTGAAGATTGTCCCTCTCTGCAATAGACCTGGGTACCTCCCTTCTGCTCTGGCTGAGCAGTGTTACATCAGTAAAAGGGGCGGGAGGGGGATACTTTGTCATTGAATTACTCTTGAACTACAACTCTGACAGAACTGAAATAACAATCTCCATGGTCCAAATACTATGATGATTAATTAGAGCTGCTTTTATTATGAAACATTACTATTCCTTTAAAGTTGACCTGCCACATGTTTGATTAATTTTAAAGAGAATTAAAAACTGTCCATTTGTAGTAAAAACCTTCAGTGTGTAATATAAACAATTCTTGTACATTAACCTTTATTTGTATGGCACTCTGTGGCACTTTATATTAATTTGTTGCTGTCTGCACTGGGACAGTATTAACAAACTTTGGGGGAGAGTCACTAAGCAGTGATAAAGTGGAGATTATTTCTCTAGTTTATCACTTCTCCAATTCTTATGTTATTATATGGAGCCTATGCACTAAGATTTCTTCAGCTTTGGAGATGTTAGTGCATAGGCTCTATAGAATAACATAGGAACTGGAGAAGTGATAAACTGGAGAAGTCATCTCCACTTTATCACCTCTTTATCACCGCTTAGTGAACCCCCCCCCCCTTGTGTCTGGAGCCAACAGACTGGAAGCATTCCTATTGGAACAGCGAGGGATACGGTTAGCCTCAGATTGAGCTAATTAGCCACATTTTTGCCATCAAAACAAATGGATAAAAACAGATCACAGGTACATATTTAACAATGTATTTGTTGGTGCCACTTTATGCTAATTAGTTTATATGCTGTGCCAATATTACCCCACACATTGCACAATGAATTAATGTAGATGGAGAGGTAAACTTGACCTCGAGTATAACTGATTAGCTTACTGTACACGGAATTAGCAAAATATATCACATGCGCCTTTAAAATATAAAAACTATTCTTAAACTTTTCTAACAAAAACTTTCTTTTACTATTTTTACCATTTTTTCTAACTTTTTTACAGATTTTTTTACTATTTCTTTTACAGAAAAGTGCTAGAAGAATGTATAGGCAGATTTTAATTCTATGTAAAACAAATTAATCTCATGTTAGAGTGTCAGATACATTTTAACCCCTTAAGGACCAATGACGTACCAGGACCGTCATGGAATTCCAGTCTCCCAGCGCGGTTGCACACCGTTTGGGGCATCCGGAATCGGATTCAATAAAAAAAAAAAAAAAATGCTCAGTGCATTGCTTTGCAATTTGTTCAAGATCTCCCTAGCAGCCAAAGGTTTAATTAAAGGGTTAAATTGGTGTAAACACATTACGATTTCATTGGCTATACCCACAACTCGGATTGTGGGTGTGACTACCATTATTGAGGTGCCCCTCAAAATTTGGCATTTTAGGCAGTTGCCTACTTTAGCTAATGAGAAATCTGGTCCTGATTATGTCTCCTTTTGACCCATTTGATATTAGCAATTTCTCTAATACATTGCTTTTGCAATGCATTGGAGAATCCTATAGCATCCAGTGGGTTAATTGTAATATTTACATATTAAACTCACAGTAAACAGTACTGCTATCATTTCGTGCTTAGCATATATTGAATTAACCATCTGGGAGTAATCCATTCTCACTTTGCAATAAGCATTGACAAAACAGTATATAGTTCAACACTAGTGTTGCCACCTTTCCTTCAAAAAAATACGGACCATGGCATTCCCTCCATAGACTTAACATTGGACAGAAGCCAAGTTTTTACCGGCCTGTCGGTAAAATACCGGCTGGGTGGCAACCTTATTCAACACAAACTCCTCCTTCGGTAGGTGGAGTAGTAATGTTTTTAGTTTTTGTTAACTTTTACTATTTCAATTATAGATATTACATTATTCTGAAATCAAAAGCTAACCAATACATCACTCCAGTCTCAAGAAATTTTAGCACAAAGTTTATCCCCTAAAGGGCTAAGCAAGAAAAAAACTACAAAGCAAATGGGATTTTTACATGCAGAAAAACAAATGCATTTAACCCATTGAGAGCCAGAGGGATATCCTGTTGTTAAAATATTCAAGAAAAATGTTTAGAAATGTAACGAACTTCCGCCCCAGAGGGCTGATACCTCGGGCCCCTTATCCATGGTTACATCTTCCTGTTTTACAAGGGGATCCTGAGCATCCTTTTTGTGGGAGTTGGGATACATAGTGTTGGCAGTGCCTCCACCTGACTGGGCATCCAGAGCATGGACAGGTTTTCCAGACAGGAACATAGTAAATAATTACAGCATACGGAGAGAACAGTCAAAACAATATAAACATGTATTAAAAGAATAGAGTAAGGCATGTAATACCGTGACTGACTAACACACCTAAATCTATCTAACATGGATAGCTCAGGGGAGTGAATTCTTCCTCATGGGTCAAAATGTCTTTTCTCCATCTGTACGTTTTTAAAACCTTTCTCCTGTATATATATGAAATGCATCTTTTTATATTGCATTATTCTTCTATTATAATTTAGTAATGTGTTTTACCTTATACTTTTTAAATTAATTTTATCCTGTTTTGTTTCTGCTTTTCTTTCATTTGTGGCAGTTTCTTCTCTCAGGCTATAAAAAACAGTCTCTGAAGTATCTGTATCAGCAATGACGCAATCAGTGGTGGCGCTACAATATATGAGCTGAATAAGCAGCTGTTTAGGGCCCTCACTTGGTCAAAGGGCCCCGCAGCCCTTTTACACTACCATGTCCACTTGTAAACAACATCAGATGACAAGATCTTATTAGAAATACTGACATGGGAGTGAAAGGGGGGGCCCATGTGATTTTTTTGCTTAGGGCTCCAAAAACCTAGAGTCACCCTTGCAAGCAATGTAACTACTCTTGTCAGTATGAGGAAAAAAAAATAATCCTGGGGCAAACCAACCACACAACAGAGAACAAATAAACATTCCTATTGATTTAGATTGGGCTTTTAATCCTTTGAGTGCCAGAGGGGTACGCAACACATTGCTTTGCAATGCGTTGCGTACCAATCTGGCACTCAAAGGGTTAACTCCATGAATGTTAGCAATGTCTCCAGAACAAGATTTTTTTCTTGTTGAACCTGAGTAATCAGAAGTTGGTTGCAGCTTGTATTACTGTTAACTACCGGGTTAACCCTTCGAGTGCCAAAGGAGTGCTTTAGGAACCGCTCTGGTGCTCAAAGGGTTAATAGTTCTTCCTAAAGTACAGAGGAAAGTTCTTCAGGTTTTATCTTAACTTTTTTGCTTGATCTCCCAATTACACGCTAGAGCAGTATTTTGAATAGTGTGTATTAACTAGCAGGATCCAAAGCCTTCCCACACGTTTTGTACAGTATGCTGACTGAGAAAATGCAGTGTATGGTTTATGTTGTTGAAACAGCAATGATTGATCAGGATGCTCTTTATTGCAGCTGTTTGAACAGCCTCTGCAGAAAAGAGCACTTATCTGTATGTCCTGAGGCTTATAGACTAAGAATTTGGAGCAACTCTGAGGCAAACCAAGGACACTATATACGTGACAAACAAATACAGTGTTAGCCTGGCCCACCAGGATACTAGATTTTAAAGGACTTCGCCAAGGGTGTAGCAGTGGTCCCCATGGTGCTGCAGGGGACCTTTTATAAACAAGCCCTCCTTGACGGCTTGACTGGCCTATGGCTCCCTGGGATTCTGGGAGCTCTTCTAGTGCGCCCTCATGATGTACATCCAGTACCTACAGAAAAAATGGATGAGACAGTGGAACAAGGCTGGGGCATCACACAGAGTATCTGTGGTTCTGTGACTACCAGTGGATAGTGGAAAAAGGCTGGGATGTCAGACATTGTATGTATGGCTTCTCCCTCCACTCCATCATCCCTCCCTCTTTTCAGCTTCTCCCTCCAGATCACCTTTCCTCCCCTTTACAACTTCTCTCTCCCTCTTTCTAGTTACTCTCTCCATCCTTCCCTCTTATGGCTCTCTGTGCTATTAGAAGTGACCAATGTGTGGGCTCTGCCTAATTTCATTCATAGCACAGTGTATGGTAATATTGGCCCAGCATATAAGCTAATTAGTATATCGTATCGCACTGTGCCACAAAAGAAAAGGTTAATTTCTACAAAATATTTACATTGCAAACGTATGGACAGTATAACATATAGAGAAAACAGGGTCCCAGACACAGACCATATGATGTATTGCTATTTTCTGCTGTGCCTGCCTGCTAAGAGGAACAGTCAATCTATTTCTCACTTCAGGAGACATCAAAAGACTTGATGAAGTGAAAAGCTTGTTGAGTATCCTTCTCCATCTTCAGTGAGAGCATGTTTACAAGGAAAAAAACTGAAGACAATTTTAATGTTATTGTGCAGGGGTAGCTTTAGGTTTTTGGGGGCTCTGAGCAAAAAAATTCACATGGTGCCACCTTTACTCCCACATCAGTATGTCTAAGAAGACATTTCCATCTGATTTTGTATACATGCGATGGCAGTACTGAATAAGCTCTGTAGGGCCCTCTGACCTAAGCATCCACTTATTCTGCTCATATTGTTGCATAATCGCTGCTAATGTGTTTTAGAACAGCTGACACCCATAGCAGCATCACAGAAAAACATTAGTGCCATTGCTTTTTAAAGCTCATATGTCTACACTGTGTGGCAATTCAAATATAGAGATGGAGCAAGATGTTCTACCACTATTGTCCAAACCAGTGGTTCTCAATCTATTTTTTTTTTTTTTTTGGTCAAGCCATCCCTAACATGCATTCGTAATACAATTCGATCCTTACTGATAGAAAATGTATGTAGGCACTGCAAGTCTTATAAATATTGCATAAAAAACCCACAAAAAACATAAATTGTGCTAGAAATGTATCTGAGCCGTAATTGACAATCCTTTAATAAGATATAGACAAAGAGGTATAAACTAGCACCAGAGACCAGTTCAGTGCCATTAGGATTTCTACATGCCCTTATTGCGATCTAAAGACATAAGTTTTATTAATATGAGCTAAAAATAAATCATATATTTCATTTGTAAATCCGGAATGAATTAAAAAAATCTGTTTCAGGTCCCACATCCATGGGAACCTGAATATTAAAAATAACACCCTCCCTCTCTAAGTATATAGAATAACTGCTACTGATAAGAGCTCATGAGTTCTTGATATCTACCCTGTGTCTGTGGAAATATGTGTAAAGGAAACACCTGTGTGAATCCTAGGATGGTACTGATTAGTGTACATGGTGACACACTTCAACTAATTTCCATACCTCACACTGGATAGTAAGTATAGAGGTACTCAAATGGGTGTAGCCATATCGATATGAAAGTTCTTGAGATCTGAATACCGTCTATATGCCTATGACAGTATAGTATAGAACACCTACAAAAATCTTTAGGTAATGCCAGTGTGTGTGCTGTGTAGCAATCACTACTTTTTCACTGCTTAACACATACTGGTTAGTACATAGATTAAATCATGTTGATGTAACCCTGGTCATAGTCTCAGTATAGATGTCGTATCATTCATGGCCCATATATTAATCATGCCTCAATATCAGGTGTGTATTTAGTGCTAACGCTGTAGCTATTTCATAGTTAACTTTTAAGTCAACCAATGCTCTCTAAAAAAATAGCAGTTGACACCATAAAATGAGACACTATGGGCTCGATTTAAAGCACTGTGCAAAAATATGCGACAGGGCCAAAGTGAGTACTGACCAGGGGAGGATTGTAGGGGAATACCAGCCTGGGCATTTTTTAACCCTCTGAGTGCCAAAGGGGTAGGGAATGCCCCTCTGGCACTCAAAGGGTTAAAGCAGCTCACTAGCTGCACCAACGTCCCTATCATAGCCACCTTGTGGTCCCTGTGCAGCATCGAAGGCTGTCACAGAGAGTGTCTGTGCCGGTGGCAACACAGACCTCTCTTTCAAAATATCGTGGGACGGTGAGGTGAGATCGTCTGATCTCCCCCACCTGCCCATGATCTAGCGGCCCACCGGGGGATGCCCGATCCCCCGATAGGCCAATCCGCCCATGGTACTGACTAACATAATCAAATGTATAAGTCGATATTGAAATGCCCTACCAGCTAAAAGCACAACGGACGTTGGCCCCAGAAAAGGTCTTGTGGCCAAACGTCCTTTTTGTGTGTTAAGTTCCCAAAACACTGCTAAATAGCAGCAATATTGGGAACTTCACCATGAAAAAGCTAACTATCGGTGCCTGACATACTGCCAAGCACTGATCATTAACTTATATGTATAAAACGTACCTGTTATAAACTGTCCTTCTCCTTTCTTCTCATCTTTATTCTGTCTTGTATCTTCATTCTTCTTTCTTCTAGCTATAAAAAAGTATTAGGTATGAATAAGTTTGCGGAAATATCCCGGACAATAATACATAGTTTAACCCCTTGAGTGCCAGAGGGGCACAAAACGCATTGCAAAGCAATGCGTTGCATACCTCTCTGGGGCTTAAAGGGTTAAATGATGTATTAGTGCCCGGTTCAATATGTCTCCATTATACTGTGTCAGACTTTGTCAATACAGATATTCTAAAGTTCAATAATAAAAGACTTAGCTTTCAAATTTCTGTCTCCGCCGCTGTGTGCGGCCTCATAGGCGGCAGCAGTATGGACAGTACTGCGTAGCACAGCCCCCCCCTCCTATCCCTCACTGGCCGACGCCCGCTCCACATTGAGGGAATTTGAACAGAGATTTACTTTAGATATGGGCAGTCTCTGTTCAAATTCCAACACAGCCACTGACTGTAGTCTATATGTGTGTGTGTGTGTGTGTGTATACACACTCCAGCAATTTTAAATGTTTTTTTTCTTTGGGTGTGCTTACCAAAACCTGGACTGGAATTATATATATATATATATATATATATATATATATATATATATATATATATATATATATATATATATATATGTATTTTCCGCAAATCCATCTGTTATTCATTATATTGTATGCTTTACAGCTGTTGTATTATTCTTTATCACTAAATTAAAACACTTTTGGGAACAATTATATATAAATTATTAATCTGCCATCAGTTTTTACAAATCTCTATTGACTTATGTGCTCATTAATTTACCAGTGGTGTGTTACTTCAACCATCAGCACATTGCCAGACTCTGTATTCTTCATGCAGACATCTCAGTCAGGAATAACCAAAGATCACTTGGTTCAAAGCAAAGGACGATGAAGTTATTGATTCAAGGTTTTAACGAATAGAGCACAGCTTAAATTGGTGTAAATTATCTTTTTAATTCATAATTGCATAAGAAACGTCCGTGTTTACTGCTCATATTGCTCAGTAATTGGGTTGCCTTTTAACCTCAATTAGCAAGAGTGATTTACCGACCAATACTTGTTTTCTGTATAGTAATCACCAAAAGAAATGGGAGAGGATGGACAGTAGGGAATCCTCTTCTTTATAGTAGTGAATCTAGTATATAGATTTATTACAAGTGTCTCTCAGATATATAAAATTATATGAGCAAAGAGTATTGAAACACATTGAACCGGTGGTTCTCAAACTGTGTTCTGTAGGACCCTAGAGCTCCCTAACAAAGTAAAAGGGGTTCCACTGTATATGTTTTTGTAATGACAGACAGTGGAACAATACTGAGGTGACAGACTATGGGTTGGTGCATGTTTGTGTATGGCTGTGTGACTTCCTGGTAAGTTTACCTGAAATTTTAGAATAATAGTCTTAAGTTAAAAATGAGCAGTTAAGTACATACATTAGAAATTAATACTGTGTTAACTCCTTGGATACTACAGAGGTCTCCATTGCATTGCAAAGCAATGTGGTGGAGTTCTTTCTAGCATTCAGTGGGTTAAAGGTTGTTAGGATTCCATAGTGATTTGGTGTGAAACCAGAGGATTCCACCATTTTAAGAAAGTAAGTTCATTATGAAACTCTGCCAGTATCACAGAGAGATGAATATAGAAAACCTATTCCATGATGAATCAGGTGCTGAATTATTTTTTCAGACCCCACTCCTGCTAACGCCAATTTACTATGTATGCCAAAAGTCCTCCCTTAACCCCTTGGGTGTCAGAGGGATATCCAACAAATTGTAATGTTTTGCAAAACACTGGATACCACTCTGGCACTCAAAGGTTTAACCCCTTGAGTGCCAGAGGGGTATCCAACTCTTTGCGTTCTATTATTAAATTAAATTAATGCATTAGAGTTAAAGCCTTTTATCCAGAGGGGAGGCTCAAGAAATCACTGCTGTTTACACATCAATGGCTCATATTACAGGTATCTGAGAGGAGGAGGTTAAAAAAGTTGCAGCCACTACTATTTCAGATGCTGGTTGAAGCAAGTTTTAAGACAACGGCATGAGAATCTCTCTCTTTTCATGCAGGGCAAGATTCTTATGTCGCCCTGTTCATCAATGCAACCTGGTGAATGCACCATTTCGTATTGCGCGCTTTTCAGTGTGACATTTTAAAAGGATACCAGCAGAAGGCAGTTTGTTTGCCGAAGGGCTGGAGAGCGGTACAAGAATGAATGTCTGCAGGCAACAGTGAAGCATGGTGGAGGTTCCTTGGAAGTTTGGGGCTGCATTTCTGCACATGGAATTGGGGATTTGGTCAGAATAAATGGTATCTTCAATGCTTAAAAGTCTAGGAAGATACTTATCCATCCTGCAATACCATCAGGGAGGCATCTGATTGGCCCCAAATATATTCTGCAGCATGACAATGACCCTAAGCATACAGCCAAAGTAATTAAGAACTATCTTCAGCATAGGAAGAACAAGGAGTCCTGGAAGTGATGGTATGGCCCTCACAGAGCCCTGATCGCAACATCAAGTCTGTCTGGGATAACATGAAGAGAGAGAGAAGCAACTGAGGCTGCCTAAATCCACAGAAGAGCTTTGGTTAGTTCTCCAAGATGTTTGGAACAACCTAACTTCCAAGTTAGAAGAATTGATTTTGTTTTGAAGGCAAAGGGTGGTCACACCAAACATTGATTTGATTTTTCTTCTGTTCATTCATTATGCATTTTGTTAACTGATGAATATAAACTATTAACTATTTTGAAGGCATTCTTACTTTACAGCATTTTTCAGAACTGCCCAAAATTTTTGCACATTGCTATATATATATTGTGTGTGTATTTAATATATATATACAAACACACACACACATGAGACAAAGCTATGGACAGCTCCTCTATAGCATGCACAGGAAAATGGAGTAAAGTTGCACTGCCTTCCACTTGCCTTGTTTAGTAGATTTCATTAAATAAAGAAAATAATGCACATACACTGATGCTTTAAGGAGATGCTTTTCATTGTAAGTAAGTTAATTAATAGGTTATAGGTAGGTACAGTACCAGTAAGTGATTCCAGCACTTGTTTTAGCTTGGAATCTTATTACTGTCTCTTCCTTTGAGGCTCTGAATTCATTGCACCCATTCAGCTTAGTACATCAGTCTCCCTAGAGCAATTGTACAAATCCACCATGTGGTTAATTTTCTTCACTTAGATGGTGACATAAGAATCATGCATATGCACTTCAGAGTAAATACTAAAGCATATCATAACATTAGTGCATAATGGAGTACACACTTGGCCATCATTAAGACTTTAATGGGAGCAAGATATTAACACTTCCCCTACAACATTCACTGGAAAATAAAATACTTTTACTATTATTTCCTCTGTGCTTTGTTATTACATAGCGAGCAAAAAGGCACTGGGGAAGGTAATGCCTGGAAACAGCTGTGGACCCCTTGCTTTCAGTGCCTAGGGGAAACCCTCTTCAGCTCACTGACGAGGCCCAAACAAGGTTGAAACATATGTCTGGGTTAGCTGGGATTTTTGGCTATTTTCTGAAAAACTCTTAGGGTCTCTGCCTAAGATTAAAGGGTAATCCAGATGTGGACAGCTTGCTCTCAGTGCCTAGGGAAACCAGCTGCACCTCGCTGACAAGGCCCAAACAAGGCCAAAATGTATGTCTGGGGTTAGCTTGGCTTTGCTGTGCAGAGGGGACTTGCCCATCATTTTAGAACTGGGCCTCCTTTATGGGCGGGATTAGTCTAATATGTATGTGGACATTTCTCCTCTATAATGGCACTAGAGAGCTTAAATGTGATGCTCTTCAGCGGTGACTAGCTGTAGAACAGGCAACGTTGCTTTGTTTGTGCTCAGAGCCTCTCACATCTTTTGGCGATTTTCTGGAAATAGTCACAGACTCCCACACTGCCATTTCCTTGGCATAAACAGCATAAATGAGAGCATTTTCAGTGTAGATAGCTTAATACATAGGCAATATGTAGGTGTAGCTGCAGACTATTGATTGCAATCCCAATTTAGCACAGAACCATATTAGTATATTCCCCTCTACTATCTTTGCTTCAGACATGCACCATACCTAGGAAAATATATGAACCTAAAGTAATATATGTTTATCATACAAGGGCAAGTTGTAGCATTCAGAAACGTTCATTTATTATTCATATTCTTTTCTTAATTTATTTTATGAAAATATTCAGGTTTCTTTGCATGCCAGAGAGATATCCAGCACTAATATGTTAGATACCTCTCTGGCACGCAAAGAGTTAAGCAAAGTCAAACAGTAAATGGGATTAGATATATGCCCTTGCTACAATTTCTTTGATGTTTGTTGGCACAGTGATATAAAATATATTTTCCATTTATGTCTTTCTTACACTTTAGAAAAGATAAATGCTTTTAGAGTTGGATATAAGAATATGTAATACAAGTCTTAAACAGAGAGAGTGAGATCATTCTGAGCTAATTTTTTCACCGTGAATCAAATGTACTGCATTATACACTCTGATGGGAATGGTACACATTTAAAACACACAACTGTTCTTTTTATTGTAAAGAAACATTTTGTTTGTTTTCCAGAGTCTTAAATAATGATTTTTTTTCCCTGGGTGTATTGGCTCGTATATTGCCTGCAGTGTTCATTTTTCATTTTAAATATAACAGCAATTTAAACTGCAAAAAAAAAATAAAATAAATAATACACTATGGTAGGCCAGGTGAGGGCATTTATTTAGTCTGGGGAGCCACTTTGCTCTTCAGAATTAACCCTTTGAGTGCCAGAGGGGTACGAAACGCATTAATGAGGAGGCACATGTATGTTGCATTCATATATGTGCATCTGTGTGCGTTTATATTTTTAAATCTATACAAAATGAATGAGTACCACAGTATGTAATAATACCTTTTTATTGGACAAACATTAAAATTTCAGGATGAGCTTTCAAGAGTAACAACAAAGCAAGAGTCTTACTTTTGACTTGATAAAGGTAGTTGTTGCTATGGAAAGCTTTTCCTGAAAACTGAATGCTAGTCCAATAAAAATGTATTATTACATACAGAGATACTAATTTTCCATACTCATTCTACATCACTGGACTAACATTGCTACCCCACATTAAGTAAAATTCATAAGCATGCATACATACATACACAATTACTGACTAGCACCCCTGCCTTATTAGTAGTCCCCCTTCATAACCACGATATAAGTGAAAATGACAGTGGGTTGAGTGTGGCTTTCCTTGTGCATCTGATCACACAACTGTGCAGTTCTGTCTCTCCCTGCGCTGTAGAATAATACATTGTATAAAATGTATGCAATGAGGTACAATTTATCACTTTACTTTCTACAGAGAAAGCTAGAAATTATATTTACACTTTATAGTAGATCTGATGTTTGTATACAGTCAGCCAAACTCAGAGTCCACATTAAATCAGCCCATGGGCCACATTTTGCCAAATCTTGTGCTAGACACATGGGTAGCAAATATATAAATCAGGAGAATGTTTTCAGTGCAGTAACATTGTGGGGTTCATAGAATCCTCTCAGTATTTTCTAAAATATATGGGGGAAAAAAAACAGGATTTTGTAGAGTTTTGTAAACAAGAGATATATGCACAGTGATCCGAGTTTCAGGTATGTTCATTCAAACAAATACCATGTTAGTAAAATAATAATAACAGAATGCAGGAAAACACAGTAATGGGATGTACTACTAATTTGATTACAGGCACTGGAATCAATTTATTGATGTTGTGCTTGCCTAACTCCATTTTATTATGCTATCTGTATTGAACACTCTCCTATTTAATCCACTTGAACCAAGAGTAGTGTAGTGTGGGAGTAGTAAAAGGAGCACTGCATAATACAGAGGACCCAACACATAACTGTCAGGAAGGATTTTTTTTACCCTGTTGGGGCTTAACTGGAAATGGCTTCACACACTGCTCACCCCTAGTGTAAAATAACTCTGGAAAAATGAATCTCTCAGTAGGGTACCATTGTTGAATTCAGCAGGAAAAAGCACTACACCATCTTTTTTCTTCATAAAAACTGAACTACTCTTTTAAGTGGGCCTTTTAGCCACCAAGAGATAAAAAGGAAATTGAACCCTCATTTGAAGCAGTGGGTTGTCTTCTTTCCAAAATTATAAGCCTTGTCTACCTTTTCTTCATATCTGTAGTTGTTACAAACAGTTTAGTACAAACAGGTCATATCTGAATAATTTAAGAAAAACAACATATTTTGTAAGGTTAGTTATTTGCATTTTCTCAGGATAGGAGCTGCTAATGAATAGAAATGGGCGAAAGTTTTTGCCTCAAAATAGAAATTGGCGAGAAATGGCACTTCCCATCTAGCAAAAAGACCAGCTTTCCCACTTTTTTCACTTAGCTCATTGCATTGTAATCAATGGAAAGACTGAATTTTTTCTACCACATAGTAATTTTTGCTTCTTTTCCTGCAGGCATACAAAAGGATGTCAGGCTCTCTCAGCATACTATTCTGTGTTTGTAAGAGGAAAAAGCAGTACATTTTTGAGCTAGAGAAGACAGGCAATAAAGTGGAATTTAAGCTTAATTTAGGGAGTCTTTTAGGTAGTATTAGGGGAGTCTGGGGGCACTCTGGGGGAGAAAAAAGGAGGTTGACCACAAATACCCTAACATTTGGTGTGACTGATTGGCAAGACACATGCGGCCCCAATCCAAGCTCCTTCCTGATCTGGCTGTTATTATCTCTGTGCTGAGGTAGTCTGGGGGTGAAAGAAGGAAGCAAAAGTGTTGACCCCAAATACCCCAACAGTCTGTCTTACTGATTTGAAAGGCACAGGCAGCTGTGGCCCAATTTCCTTGCTGATCTTACTGTTATTATCTCTGTGTTGGACGTGTCTGGAAGTGTGAGAAGGGAGCAAAGGAGGGTTATCCCAACTCCCCCAACATTCTGTCTTGCTGATTTGACTTGAAAGACACATGGTCCAAGTTCCTTACTGATCTTGCTGTTATTATCTCTGTGCTTGGGAAGTCTGGGAAAAAAATCTGATTTTTTTTAATTATATATATATTTTTGGACAGTGATATGATAAGGTGGACAACACAGTTTAAAAAAATACATAAATAAAATAAAAATATTAGGTGACAGACAGCTGACTGGGACCCTGATATGAGCTATGTGACTGAGGCAGACTTGATAGATAGTAGACGAGATTGAGTATTGATGACCTAATGATGACTGATTATGATGATGTAGATTTAGTATCCTCCTATTCTTCAGATACTGATGAAGTTGAGAGATGATAACATGGCCAGAAAATTAGCTGAAAGCCAAAGGCTCAATCTTCCACCACTGAAAAGGAGCATTGTGCCTGTCTATAACATTTTTGAGAAAACAGTTAGAATGTCTGACCCTGTAAAAGCAAAGATGCCTAAAAATACACAGACATCCTGTCAATCATCATCAGCATTGTCACCACTTCCAAGTCCAAGCCCCACTCACACAAATATGTGTTGAGTAACCAGCAGCAACATATCAAACCGGGCCAGATTTTGGAAGGTTATTAAAAACATCTACAACCCCCCCTAACCATTCTCATCTATCAACTATAACAATAGGCAAAGAATCAACACAGTGCCCCATGGCAATAGCTAATGCATTTAACAGCTACTTTGTTGGATGTGCCACCACCCTGATTACACAAAACAAAGGTAATTATGAAGTACAAATGTGCATGGAACAGTCTCTGTTACCTGATACCTGGTCCAATTATGCTAATGAATTCGGTTGTTAGTGAAATATATGACCACCTCCCGAACCCAAAAATGAAATCGCAATCTGGCCCTGAACAACTACCAGCAATGCTATTAAAACTCTGTCGCAGTCACTGCCCATCCTATTGTGTCCCTAATGAATACCTCCCTGTCATCCTGGTATATCAATTTGAATGCTGACAACAACAAAGGAGAGGGAAGAGAGATGAAAGCCATCTAAGTGCTGTGACATTTATTCACAATATATCAATAGAAAAACAAAATGCACACTCACATAAAAATTCTTGTCAGTAATGCATATCGGGGTCCCTACCCCCAGAATAGCCACGAGCCGTGTCCTTCTTTTCAATCCTCTGTGCCGCCGTGCCTCCAAACCACGAGGTAGAAAATTCCTCAGCGTTTTTCGACTGTGCACTAACGATCTGTCACACTGGGTGGACCAGATGTGATGGATCCCACAGGAGAGGGAGCGCTCGGGTGCAACGCTTGTTTGCGATGCTCGCCGTACGTTGGCTGTCTGCGGGAGTACCATGCTGCGGCCTAAGCTGGGTACGGTGCCGGCCGCAAGGCCGGATGACAAACCCCAGAGGAGCTGGAGGTGAGCCCTGGATGCTAATCCCACAGGCAGCACCTGCTCTCCTGTGGGGGAGAGTGAATGCTGGGGAGCGCAGTGTAGAGAGCGAGGATTGAGAGCGGAGGCCGGATGGCTGGAACTCTCCTAGAAGAAGAAGAAAACAATAGAAAGATACTCTCCTAGGCTGGAGAGAACAGACCTGTCCAGTAGAAACAGCACTGGTGAGTTGGATGAGAAGAGCTGGAACTGTAATTGTCCAGGAGGGTCCCTGGGAGAAAGTCACCAACAGGCCAGACCGTCCAGACTGTGGCAGGAATGACAGGTCCAGAAACAACAGGCTGAGAACAGACTTGGAACTGGCAGGAAGACACACAAGCTGGACTGCTGGAACAAGACTGAGTAGTCAGGAATAGGCTGGGTACAAGCCCACGGGAGGAAGCCAGCTGGGAGAGACAGGGAGGGCTGGAACAGACTGGATCAGGAACAGGCTGGATCAGAAACAGACTGTGGAGGCAAGGACACGATGCAGAATGCAAGGGAACACTATCAGAGTGCACCCGCGTCAGTCTGGAGCGTCATGAAATAGATGCTACCGGATGATGTCACGGTGCACGTGACGCGACATCGGAGGAAATCCGGAAGCAAGCGGAGGCAGCCACGAGCGCAGAGGAGGAAGCTCACAGACCAGAACAGAGGGCAGAATGGGACAGGAGGTGACATGATCACAGTTACGATGTTGACTTGGGCAAAACTGGTCTCACAGGAAGGAAACTCACGGGGAGTGTGGGGAGGGACCTAGTCAATTGTGGGAGTCAATCAGTACCCTAGAGCTTTCTTGGGAAACCTCCCACTTCATCAGGAGTAAAGCGATGGTCACCATTGAGTACACCACACTACAAGAAAGAAGATGGCTGATCTGCCTTCTACAAAGCTCCAAAAGTATGGAATAAACTGGCTGAAAAAATTAGATCTTCTCTCTGTCTAAAATCCTTAAAAACAACTACTTCTTTATGTTTAAAAACAATATGTAACTGTATGTAAAATTTGATTTATGTTTGTGTGTGTATATATATATATGTCTATAGCTATACATATATATATATATATATATATATATATATATATATATATATATATATATATATATATATATATATCAAATGCATCTCTATTTGCTTTTATATTCAACCCCTGGCTGTAAATACTCCAGGACATACTTGAAAATGAGAGAAATCTCAATGTATTCCTCCTGTAAAACATTTTCGAAATAAAAAAACAACAACAACAACACAGGTTATTAACCCCTTAATGACCCATGATGTGTCAGGACCGTCATGGGTAAACTGCCCTTAAGGACCCATGGCGTCCTGGGACGTCATGGGTTAAATGATAGCAGTGCACCTTTGTGCACGCTGCTATCACTGAGTTCAAGCTGAAACTGAGTGCTCAGGTACACTAGAGAGCTCTGTTTCAGCCCGTGTCTCTTCTGCTGGTACACGTGATCGCTCCAGGAGAGATTGCATGTACTGGCATTTAGACTGACAAAGGCTTTACACACTGCCTTTGTGTCTGCTCTGTGCCTCTCTCTCTCTTCCTTACTATCAAAGTAAGAGAGAGAGAAGGAGAGAGCAGACACCTAGTGGAAAAGAAATGCAGTAGCTGGGGGGTATTAACCCCTTCAGTGCTGGTGCTGGGGGCTGGCTGCATGTAGGTCCATTTCTGACCTGCTAAATGCAACATGCCTTTTTTAATAAATGAAAAAAATATAAATATTTTATTTATTAATTTTATTTATAAAATAAATTGCCTAAGCTTAACAAATAAATACTGGGAGTGTGATTGTTGTGGGGCCATGTAATACATTTATACACACCACCAAATCTCCTCAATAAAAAAAGTTGGAAAATAGGGTGGGAAAGAGGGACATGGGAATTTTCACGGGGGGGGCAGTGCCCACTTAAAACTGCCCATTTTGTAGGTTTGATTGACCGGTCATACCTTTCATGCAGTCTCAATAAAAATTTAACCCATTACACCCAATTGATCCCAAGAGAAAAAATAAAAATGGTGTTTTTTTTACATTTTTTTTACCGTTTTCTTTAATTTTGATAAAGTAAATGGTGGGTTACCCTTATAAAAAGCCCTATTTGTACGTAAAAAAACGGTATATAACTTATGTGGATGGAATAAAAACACTGTTGAACTAAGACATAGTCAAAAAGGTCAGAATTGCTCCGGTTCTTCAGTGCAATCCACCCCAGATTTTCCTGGTCCTTAAAGGTTAACATCCTCAACCTTAGCTATGATGAGTGCCTCTTCTGCTGCTGGAAGTGCTGCACCTTTGACACCCAGTAGTAGTAGTAGTAGAATCATATCAGCACCTAGCCTCAAAAGTAGTAGCAACCCCTCAGGAACCCCGCAGTTCATGAAGTCCATGGAGATACTTCATTCAGGATCCAACTGCTAAGCATGTTGCTATCTGTTGTCTGTGCAAAAAATACATGAGCAGGGGGAAAGAAGCCTCATGCCTAGGCACCACCTCAATGAGATCCCACCTGAAGCAAACTTCAGGTCTGACTAGGAGACACACCATCAACATGTCACAGGTGCTATAACTAGCAGCAGCAGAAGCACTCCAAAAATTCCCCAGGGCTCTGGGGCAGATACGAGAAGTAGTGATGTTATTGATGTGTCAGAGAGTGTGCAACTGGTAACAGTTCATTCCAAATAACACCTATGGCTTCTGCTACAGAGAAGTATGATGATTCTGGGTATGCTGTAGGAGATGACAAGAGTCATAGAGTGCCTAAACATTCCTCCACCACCCGCTCCACTTCCACAATTGCATTAAAGCAATAAAGTTACACAATCCTTCTACTATGTACTGCCATTCCACGGTTACTAAGTTCTTAGAAAGAAATCAGAACCTGCACAAAAATAATGCAAAATATAGTAAACTTGCCAAAATGTTGACATGATGCCCTTTTTTTTAAAGAACTGATGTCATGTGTTGCACCCTGCTGGAATATACCAAGGCACAGTTATTTTTCAAGGTTGGTTGTTCCAATGTTACATAAGTAGGAAGTTAGTGTGGTGGGGAAAGGACAAAGGCACTCCTACTGCTAACAACCTTTTCAAGGCATATGTTGTTGTAAGACTCACAACTTTTATTTTCAGGTATTTATATCTCCAATTCAGCCCTCAGGAGAAGTAATATTGTGGTGGGAAATGTTGCAGTCATAGGAAACATAGGCAAAAAAATTTATTGGCAGTGGCAAAAAAGCAGAAAACTTTTGCAGTGGAGAAAAGGAGAAACCTTTCATGAAAAAAGTGAAAAATCGTTGCCTTTTCATGAAAATTCTTGCAGGAAGTTCATCTGACTTTTCACCCTAATGAATACAGTAGGAATTTCCATAGTTTTTAAAGATTCGAATACTTTGATAGAGTAAAAGATGAATGTTGGTACCGTGTTAGCCGATATAATTGCCATTTGATAGAGTAGAAATCTAAAGCAAAATGCAATTGTTTCTTTAGCATCACATTCTGGAAACGTTTGTTTATAGCAGGTTAAGGGTAGAAAGGCATTTGACCCCTCATTTGATGTAATGAGTTATCTTCTTTTAAAAACAGTATGCCTGGTCTACCTTTTATTCTTGTCTCTTTGTTGCAAACATTGAATGCAGGTATGTCATATCAAAAAGCAAGAAAACAGGCAGTGCAGTTTTGTGGTCCTGGTACCCCCAGTGGTAAGTCAGCTCATATCAATCGAGTATTGTTTTACTCATAAGGCCTATAGTTACCTAACCTAATTTGATATTCTTTGGATTCAGGGATCTCATTATATATAAAAGAGTGTACATTTTATTTTATTTATTTATTTTTTCATCTGTGTAGTCATTTTCTGGTGAATTCCTTACAATCCTTCCTTTGGTGGAAAGTAATGTCCAGTCCCTGAATTGAAAGATTGTGTACTTTAAAAAAAAATATATACAGCATGTAGGGTTACATGCCTTATTTCTCATTATTTTGCAACTTAAATACAGAATGGTGAAAAATGAAAACAAAAAGTTAATTTTACACTTTTTAATTGTCCAAAGGCGTCCAAGGTGTTTACAAAATTAGATTTACGTGGAGCTTATAATTTGATACGAATAAGACAGGGAGATGAATGGAAGATGACATTCAATACCCACTCAGGACATTACGAATATAAGGTCATGCCCTTTGGGCTCTGCAATACCCCTGCCGTATTTCAGGAGTTTATGAATGAGTGCCTCAGGGACTTTCTGCAGTAGTTTGTCATTGTCTACTTGGATGACATACTAATCCACACTCCTGATTTGAATACATATCGCTCCCATGTTAAACAAGTCTTACTCCGCCTTCGAGAAAAACGGCTCTATGCTAAGTTGTAGAGATGTCTCCTGGGGTATATAATCAGCTCTACTGGATTTGAGATGGATCCTTCTAAGTTAGATTGCATTCTCAACTGGCCTCAACCTTCTGGGCTGAAACATCTCCAGAGAATCCAGGGATTCACAAACTATTATCACAAGTTCATCAGAAACTTTTCCAAAATTGCAGCTCCTCTCACTATTCTTACTAAGAAGGGAGTAGATCCAGTTAATTGTTCTCCTGAAGCTGTGAAGGCCTTTGATGTGCTAAAGCAAATATTCTCCACTGCTCCAGTCCTGAGACATCTGGATCCTACTCAGCCTTTCATACTTGAAGTCGATGCTTCTGAGATTGGTGCGGGAGCTGTCTTATCTCAAAGGAGCACTCATAACAGCCCACTTCATCCCTGCGGACTCATGTCCAAGAGATTCTCTCCAGCAGAGCGAAATTAGATGTGGCTAATAGGGAGTTATTGGCCATCATTCTCACCTTAGAGGAGTGGAGACATCTTTTAGAGGGGGCACGTACACGCATAACAATCCTCACAGATCACAATAATCTCCTCTACATCAGTAAGACTAAAATAATGAATCCCAGACAGGCAAGATGGGCATTATTCCTCACTCGATTTAATTATGTGATTTCCTATCGACCAGGGACCAAGAACACTAAAGCCAGTGCACTTTCCAGGATGTTCACAGCACCCACGCAGGAGACTCAACCCACGGAATTGATTGCTCCCCCGAGCAGAGTACTGGCCAGTATCTGACATCCAAATCTCTCCTCTCCACTCTTAAAGTACATCTGCAAAAGCCAGAGTGAAGCCCTTGGCACTCTACCCCAGGGAAACTCTTTGTACCTCAGGAGAAAAGGCACAAAGTCTTGAAATCGTCACTATTCCAAGCTGGCGGGTCATCCAGGAGTTGCCCATACTAAGGAATTAATCTCCAGGGTCTTTTGGTGGCCAGGATGGAGAAAAGATATTCAGGATTTTGCTTCCACTTGTCAGACAGACCTGTGCCACATCCAAGACTCCTAGGTATCTTCCTGTCGGATTATTGCATCATCTCCCATTACCTTCTCAGCCCTGGTCACACTTTTCTCCAAGATGGTACATCTGATTCCACTCTGCAAACTCCCTTCCGCTGCTCAGCTGTCTCAGATATTTATTAAAGAAATCGTCAGATTGCACGGAGTTCCCACCCAGATAGTGTCTGACCGTGGCAGAGAGTTTATTTCAAGATTTTGGAGGGTATTCTGTGAGAAACTTGGAATCTCTTTGGCTTTCTCATCCACTTACCATCCACAAACTAATGGAGCAGCAGACCGAGCCAATCAGGAGATGAACCAATATCTCTTCATGTACTGAAATGAAATCCAAGATGATTGGGCTGAAAAAAAATGATCTACTGGAATCCTTTCCAATGTCCCATGTCTTTATGGAATAAATCCTGTGGCTCTTCCTACAGCATTTTCTGAGTCCAGTATTCCTGCACTAGACACTCACTTGGATACAGTCAGGAAACGTTGGAGTTCCATCAGGGAAGCTTTGTGTATAGCTACGGGTAGACAAAAAAGAACTGCGGACAAGAAGAGATCCATCGTTCCGACTTATGTTTCTGGTGATAGAGTGTGGTTCTCTACCCGCCACTTACGTCTCAAAGTACCATTGGTCCATTTCGCATCACCAGGAGGATTAACCCCGTAGCTTATAAACTCTCTCTACCCAGAGTTCTCTATATTCCCAGGGTCTTCCATGTTTCTCTCCTAAAACCCCCTAGTCTGCAACAGGTATACTAAAAGGGTTGTTGCTCCTGGGCCAGTAGAGGCTGTTCATAAAAACGAGTTTGAAGTACAGAATATTGTGGATTCCAGTTTCCTCAAAGGTTCCTTGAAGTACCTAGTACATTGGAGAGGGTATGGTCCAGAGGAGAGGGCTTGGGTGTCAGCCAATAATGTACTTGCTCCTCATTTTGTCCAGCAATACCACAGAAAATACCAGACTCGACCTGGTGCCAGCCTCCCAGGGGTCAGCCCAAGAGGAGGTGTACTGTCACAACACGTCCTGTCCCTCTTCCCCAGAGGCGTTCTTACTCCTAATTGCTGAACTCCTACACCTGTTTGTAGCCAACATATGCCCAGGACTTTCCTACTTTCCCTGCCCTTGGATGGTCAAAGCTCAGCGTCCGAGTACCTGAGATCCTGATTCCTGTATCCTGTGAGACCTGATCTTGAACCTAGTTGTATCGTCTGTCTGGCTTCCTGACCTTGGCTTTGTATCCAACTATCCTTCCTGAACCAGCATGTCGACTCTTTGCTCCATTACCTGCTTGACTCCCTGTGTACCGAATCCGGCCTGCCTCACTACTCTCCAGTATCTCTGACCCTGAGGTATAGACTGTCTTGCCTGCTTGACTCGCTGTGTATCGACTCTGGCTTTCCCTCGTCTCTCCAGTATCTATGACCCCGAGGTACAGACTGCCTTGCCTGCTCGACTCACTGTGTACTGACTCCGGCTTATCCTTGACTCTCCACATATCTATGATCCAGAAGTTTCAACGACTTGTATTTTCCGACTACATGTGTACCGACTCCAGCCTGCCTTACGACTCTCCAGTATTCTATGACTCAAAGTTTTTAGGTCGTGCAGTCTCCGATTATTTGTCTGCTGACTACAGCCTCACTTAAAGACATCTGTTTGTTCCTGTTGCCGACTGCTGGTCTCTGCAGTAGGGTTCTGACTCTGTGTCAGAGCTTGTGTTACAACATCCAACATACTAGCTAATCCATTCCTAGCCAGGCTGAAAGACTGTGATAGGAAGTGACTTGATTGGGTGAGCGTACCACAAGGCAACATATTGGGCTGTATAGGGCTTGTTGACTTGGAATAGCATGTGCGGCATGCTCACCCAATCAAGTCACTTCTGAAAAAGCAGATATACCATTTTAGCATACGTTTACAGAGAGATAAGTATTGGAAGGTATTTTATATAGATTGTCATTTGTAACGTATGATGCAGTTGATTTGCCTTAATTTTATTTATATTTTCTTTTGTGTATAAGGCCATATGGCACTATTCATCAAGTTAAAGAGGTACAACTGTGGAGAAAACCAACTTTACCAAAGGGAAAAATAAAATTTTCCAGTGGATTAATTAGGGCTTTTAAGAATTTCATTCAAATAAGTGGGGAATTGCTGAATTTCATTTATACCATGTTGCAGATTGCTGCCTAATGCATTGGCTAGCCCTCTGACACTCAAAGGATTAATTAACAATTCTGTCAATTTGTTTTTGTTTTGAGGATGTGCAGTCCTCTCAGCTTTTTCTTCATAAAATGAACAATGCAAACCAATTTGCAGTCTTCCATCTATGTTGAGTAAATGTTAGCTATCCAGTGTAGAAAGAGTCAGAAGAGTTGGGCTAGGGTAGTGATACACAGTGCATCCTTTATTGCAATTCAGCTCTGTATAAACCAGTGGTGGATATATAGTCATTGGAGGGCCCTAACAGGTGCATAACATTTTGGATGGAAGGGGGGGGGACTCTTTCTCTGCTGGATTACTCACTTTTGCTCACCTTAGAGGTAACTTTTCTTATGTGACCTGTACTACTTTCAAATTATGCATAGACTGCACTCTATAATGGCATACCATACTACCAGTAAGACACATTATGAAATCAGTGCTTATAAAGCAAATGATTTAAATTTTTTCAGGAAAAATACATAGAGCTTTCCCTTGGTTTCCAGTATGTTCTGTTTATATTAAACACATAAATGTACGGTTATGATGAGTGACAGCTATACTGTTTAAGAGTTGTATTATAAAGAGCAGATTCGATTTTTGCAGGATATATGTAGCAGCATAGAAAGTTTAGAGTACTATTTCAAGTTTATTGGCATTTACTTTGAAAATAATCAAGTTATTTCAAACATACATCACTGAACACCTCACTGACGCTCCAGAGAGCAACATTAAAGATTATTGTGTACCTAGTCATACTGACAAAACTGGAAGAGATCAATGTAAACAGAAAGGCTATTTTATTTGAGGCGATTGATGTTTTTACAAATATGGACGAATGTGTTGAATTTGAAGCAGGGCCAGTTTAAGTTTCTGGTAGTTCCTGGGCAAAGTATAATGTGGTGTGACCTCTTAACCCCATGGATGCTGGCAAGACCTCCAACACGTTGCTTCACGATGTGTTGGAGACTTCTTTAGCATACAAGTGATTAAGTAATAATTATACCTTCTGTAATTGAAATGAAAGTGCTCAAACCACCCCCTTTAAAGGGATAGTAATATTTTATTATTACTATCCCTCATATTGTAGGTATTTGCAAAATAAGTTAATAGCCCCCAGGTTCATCTCTCAAACCTTTATGGTTTGCAAGCACATGTAGAAGACCATTTCAGTGAAATAATTCTTTGTCACTAACGCGATCGTGGCTCTGCTGCAGAGCCGCATGATGAAAGACAGACCGGATATCCCTGCAGTCAGCACAACGTTGACGGAACTTTGCCTTCGGTTATCTCTCAAACCGTAAAGGTTTGACAGATGAACCTGGGGGCTATTCATTTATTTTGCAAATACCTACAATATGAGGGATAGTAATAATAAAGTATTACTATCCCTTTAAATATCTGATAAGTCAATTAGAATAGCACCACTGCTCCAGCGTAGTGTATTTGAGTGTTTGTCTACTTTAGTCGGCTGTTTTGGAGACTGGCTTCTCTGTGAACAAGCTGATAAGGTGAAGAGTGATTCAGAATGTCCTACTGAATTAATGCTTTGTTAATGTTCATAGCTATCTCATTACTGGGTTTATGCAACAAAATTGATCTTAGGAATAGTGCACATTGATCTCAATAGCCCATTTTAGGGCTGGTAAATTTTGTTTGAGCTCTCCCTTACTTACTGAATTTCTGAATGTCAAGCATTTCAATATGCAAATTAGCCATTGTCGAACCAATCTCTGCAAAATTGTAAACCTGGCAAAGGCATGATGGATTCATGGCGATGATGGCATATTTGCAGTGGGTTAACAAGGATGTCAGGGTGAAGACATCTTACTCAAGATGTCACCAAAGCAAATATGTCATTATATTAAAAAAGAAATGACAAATGATTTAAAGGAGATTGAAGAGAAAGAGTTAATAAATGTAAAGCTTAATGATGTTTTTAAACATACTAGTTTTAAAAAGAAATCCACTTTTTATCCAGTTGAAACCAAAGGAAGTTATTTAGAAACATTTTACATTTTGGTTTTAGAAGATCTTAATAAAGTATGTAACAGAAAATCTAAGTATCCTAAAAACATTTCCCAGCATGAGCTCAAATGTCTAAAAGAACTGACTAATGATGAACATTTGGTTTTTGGATCAGCAGATAAAGGGGGAGGAATAGTGATAGAGAATAGGGATGACTATCTTAGAGATGCCAATAATTTAGTCAATAACGAGATTTTCTACAGAAAATTAAAAAAGGATACCACTATGGAAATTAATTTTAAATTATTTAAAATGCTAAATATGGCTTTGAGTGAAGGTACCATTAATAGGAATGAAAGGGACTTTTTATATAATAAATATCAAGTGATACCGATAATATATCACCTGCCTTAGATACATAAGGTGATTCAAGATCCTCCAGGATGTCCTATAGTGGCTGGTATAGACTCTGTGACTGCAAATCTTTCCCAATATGTGGATCATTTTTTACACCAATTAGTTGTAAGTTTAAAATCTTATATTAAAGACTCTGCTGATGTTTTAAGTAAAATGGAGAGTATAAAATGGGAACCCAACTACTATTGGGTAGCCTGTGATGTAACAGCACTTTAACATTCAGCATGATTTGGGTCTTCTAGCGACAGAGTATTTTTTAAAGAAGTGAACAAGTGGATTTTATATTGTCTAGTATAGATTTTATTTTAAGACATAATTATTTTTCATTTGAAAATAATTTTTATTCACAGACATGTGGTACGCCCATGGGGACAAGATTCGCGCCCAGTTATGCTAATCATTTATAGGACACTGGGAAGTGTTCATTGTTTGGGGCTCAACCCAGTGGGGCGTGGATCTTATCTACTTATCACGGTGCCCGTGATTTGCTGCCTTTCCTGTCAGTTACCTGAATGGCTCTCCATTGGCTGTCTGCTTTCAACCTGCCCAGTACTGCCTATTTAGACTGGGCTTGGGCACCCTTTGGTTGCCCTTTTGTGGTGTCTCTATGTCACCTGCACCTGCATTGTGTTCCTGAGCTTCCTGGGCCGTCTGCTATCTATGCTCTCCAGTGATCGCCTGAGTTCCTGTCTGACAGCTTCCTCGGCTCCAGCTTCCGTTCCTGATCCGGTTGGGGTTGCTGTTCCTGCTGCCGTTCCTGCTCCGGTTGACTGCCATTGATGGTCCTGCTTCCTGTCCTGTACTGGCTGTGTTCCTGCTCCTGGATGCCTGCAGAGTGTCTCCTTCCTCCTGTTCACCGGCTGCTTGCTGCGTTCCTTACAGCACTGGTAGAGATTGTGTAACTCCAGTACGCAGGTACTGGTTCGCTCCACGTTAACCAGCTGCTTGCTGCGTTCCTTACAGCACCGGTAGACATTTTGCTACTCCAGTACGCGGGTACTGGTTCGCTCCATGTTAACCGGCTGCTTGCTTCGTTCCTTACAGCACCGGTAGAGATTGTGTAACTCCAGTACGTGGGTACTGGTTCGCTCCATGTTAACCGGCTGCTTGCTGCATCCCTCACAGCACCGGTAGAGACTGTGTTACTCCAGTACGCGGTTACTGGTTCGCTCCATGTTCACCGGCTGCTTGCTGCATTCCTTACAGCACCGGTAAAGATTGTGTAACTCCAGTACGAGGGTACTGGTTCGCTCCATGTTAACCTGCTGCTTGCTTCGTTCCTTACAGCACCGGTAGAGATTATGTTACTCCAGTACGCGGTTACTGGTTCGCTCCATGTTCACCGGCTGCTTGCTGCATTCCTTACAGCACCGGTAGAGATTGCGTAACTCCAGTACGAGGGTACTGGTTCGCTCCATGTTAACCGTCTGCTTGCTGCATCCCTCACAGCACCGGTAGAGACTGTGTTACTCCAGTACGCGGTTACTGGTTCGCTCCATGTTCACCGGCTGCTTGCTGCATTCCTTACAGCACCGGTAGAGATTGTGTAACTCCAGTACGCGGGTACTGGTTCGCTCCATGTTAACCTGCTGCTTGCTTTGTTCCTTACAGCACCGGTAGAGATTGTGTTACTCCAGTACGCGGTTACTGGTTCGCTCCATGTTCACCGGCTGCTTGCTGCATTCCTTACAGCACCGGTAGAGATTGTGTTACTCCAGTACGCGGTTACTGGTTCGCTCCATGTTCACCGGCTGCTTGCTGCATCCCTCACAGCACCGGTAGAGACTGTGTTACTCCAGTACGCGGTTACTGGTTCGCTCCATGTTCACCGGCTGCTTGCTGCATTCCTTACAGCACCGGTAGAGATTGTGTAACTCCAGTACGCGGGTACTGGTTCGCTCCACGTTAACCAGCTGCTTGCTTCGTTCCTTACAGCACTGTTAGAGTTTGTGTAACTCCAGTACACAAGTACTGGTTCGGTCCACGTTAACCGGCTGCTTGCTGCTTCCCTCACAGCACCGGTAGAGATTTTGTTACTCCAGTACGCGGTTACTGGTTTGCTCCATGTTCACCGGCTGCTTGCTGCGTTCCTTACAGCACCGGTAGAGATTGTGTAACTCCAGTACGTGGGTACTGGTTCGCTCCATGTTCCCTGGCTGCTTGCTGCGTTCCTTACAGCACCGGTAGAGATTGTGTTACTCCAGTACGCGGTTACTGGTTCGCTCCATGTTAACCGGCTGCTTGCTGCGTTCCTTATAGCACCAGTAGTGATTGTGTAACTCCAGTATGCAGGGTACTGGTTCTCTCCATGTTCACCAGCTGCTTGCTGCGTTCCTTATAGCACCGGTAGAGCCTGTGTAACCCCAGTACACGGGTACTGGTTCGCTCCATTATCTCGTTGGGTGTTCTCTACATCTTGATACCCAGCTGGCCTCTGTCTGTCCATCATAGGTGACTGGCTAGTTACACCTTTATGCCAGTCGCTGAGGCCATCCCTGTCTGTGTTCCAGTACTTGCAGTCTCCAGGCTGCCTTGCCTGGTATATTGGTAAGGCCGGTAAAACCTATAACATCTTGTGCCAGTCTAAGGTTGCCTTACCCAGTATTGGCAAGGCTGGTAGAGCCTCATTCCTCGTTGTACCAGTCTCAAGGCTGCCTTGCTCGGTATATTGGCAAGGCCGGTAGAGCCTCATTCCTCGTTACCAGCCTCAAGGCTGCCTTGCCCGGTATATTGGCTAGGCCGGCAGAGCCTCCATCTCCTCAGTTGCTAGCCTTCCAGGCTGCCTTGCCCGGTATATTGGTAAGGCCGGTAGAACCTATTCCATCTTGTGCTTGTCTAAAGGTTGCCTTAACCGGTATTGGCAAGGCCGGTAGAGCCTGTCTTACATTCTGTAAACCACTACTCACTATGACTATGTATTGAAGATGTATGTTGAATGTGTATGCTAACCCGCGAGGGTTCCCTTTAAACTTTTCAATAAAGTTGTGTTTTTATCTTAACTCTGTGTCTGAGAGTCATAACAAACCATGACAGTACGAAAAGGCCATGACCTCAGATAATAAGAGTGATGGTAATACACAGAACATCGATTGGAGGATGGATGTACATGAACAGCGTCTGGATCAGCTAGCGGTAGTGATCCAAACCATTCGTGAACGTACAGTACTCACAGACAAGTGTATGCTAACCCGCGAGGGTTCCCTTTAAACTTTTCGATAAAGTTGTGTTTTTATCTTAACTCTGTGTCTGAGAGTCATAACAAACCGTCACACTACTATGGTCGTTATATAGATGATCTTTTAATAATATGGGGAGGGACAAAAAGAAGATTGGTGGTATTTTTAGAGTTTATACATAAGATTGATATTGGAATTGAATTTACTTATAATAATGATAAGAAGAAGATTGAATTTTTAGATCTGGAATTTTTTATTGATGATCAAGATTATATTCAAAGTAGAACTTTTTACAAAACAGTAGATACCAATTTTTATTTGGATCCGAATAGTGGACATTTGAAAAGGTAGGTGGATAACATCCCTTATGGACAGTTTTTAAGACTAAAATGTAATTGTAGCCATCCCATAGATTCTGAAATTCAATCAATGGAGATTAAGGGTCATTTTTTAGAGAAGGGTTATGATTCAAATATAGTGAATAATGCTTATGAAAGAGCTTGGAATTATGAAAGGGATCTTTTATTGAATAAAAAGAAAAATATTTTTAAAAAGCAGAAAGACAGTAATATAAAAGGAGGGAATCATGATGGTAAAATAACCCTGCCTTTCGTCACCAAATATAATATTGCAGCAAAAGGTATTGGGAAGGTTTTTGATAAACACTGGGGGGTGCTCAAACACGATCCAATTTTGGGTAATAAAATCTCTAAAAAACCTAACATTGTTTTTAGGAAGGAAATAAATTTGAAAAATATTTTAGCTCCTAGTCTAATAAAGAATAATAATAAAAAATGTACTAAAGAAACTCAAGGGGAAGTGTGCAGCAAAAAGGGAGGATGTTTTAGATGTCTACATAAGCGCTATTTAACCTGTACGTTTTTAGATCAAACTAATGATTTTAAATCAAACAAAGACCAAAAAAGATATGAGATTAAAAGTAGAATAATGTGTTGTTCTACCAATGTTATATATGTTTTAAGTTGCAAATGTGGCAAACAATATGTAGGTAGGACAACAAGGTGTCTAAAAGAGCGTTTTAGAGAACATAGGACACATAAAATTAATAAATCTGTTAAACATGCAGTAGCAAGACACTTTATTAAATGTCAAGGAGGTAAAGTCACTGATGTGAGAATTGCAGGAATTGAGCAGTATACGTGGGGGGGATAGATTTAGAAAACTATGCCAGAAGGAATCTTACTGGATTCATACTTTGATGGTATACTGATGGTATAAATGAAGACATTGATATGTATTGCTTTTAGGATATGTTATCTGATTGAGTATTTATTTAGATTTTTATATGTTCCTTCTATTATTATATTTTTATATAGGTATATCCAAATGGAATTTCTTTATATATATCATCATTTGGTGCCGTGGTCTGGCAGGTTGGTAAAATATTTTTTATGCTCATTTTAAAGTATATTGTTTTATAATTGTAATGCTTATTAATTGGTATCTTACTGTGAGTTTATGTAATAATATTATTGTTTTATATGCTGTATATATGGTATGTTAACTTTGTAGCCATCTACTGAGGTATAAATAGTAAGAGGTTAGGTTAGGTTAGAGTCTCTAGAGAAAGTGTGTTAACACACGAAAAGTACGTAGAGAGAGAGAGGAGTAGCAGAAACGGATGTTGGACTGAGTCGGAGCGATCCTTGTTCCTATTGGGCTAGTGGCTGGACATGTGATCTACCATGCAACCATTGGTGTAATGTCACTGGAGAGAGCCGAGGGTAGAGAGGACGTGGAGAATGTCAAGCAGACGGAACGGACGAAACTACGAGCCCCATGGATCTATTTACTGCTACTCTTGATGAGCCTGATTTATTTGGTTATCTTGTGAGTCGATCCCCTGAAGGGGGGCTTTTCTAATAGATATTTATATTTTTCAATAAAGTTTAGGATACTACACTTAGAGGGTTCCCTTTTCCTTGCTCTTCTTTCCTTTTTTCTTTTCTTACCAAAGCAAATACTTCATTATATTGCCAACCTGGGCCCCTGGAATTATCTTTATAGGGCCAGGTGAGGTGGCAATGCTTATACCCTTGACAAAGTGAACTTTCAAGAAATACATTGGGTTGGAGGAGCCAACATGTCTTAGGGGAAGGACGTGGATACCTCTAGGAGAAATGCTGCTCTGGTATGCATGCCTTTCAAAGAAATAGAAAGCTGTGGTTTCCTGGAAAGATGGAGAGCTCCCATGATTTTCTGTTTAAATGTGCTTTGACATTCATTTGTAACTACAACATTTACCTTTTTGCTTTAGAAAATCTTTGTACTGTGCACACTATGGCATTGTGCACTTTTCTTCTCTTTCTCCAGACCATAATAACACTTCCAGTTTTCCTCTTCTGTTTAAAGTGAATATTCAGTCAGGCTTATAACACCTTAATGTGGAGCTTTCACTTTATAACAAATAGTTGATTTTGAAAGGAGTATCCAAAATCACACATTGTTATGTTATTCATTTTTAATTTCAAACAGTATTTATGTTAGTCATTTTTTTAATTTCAAACAATAGTTTCCAAGATATTTAGCTAAATTTAAGTATCAGTTTATGCAGATCATCTAGTACTTCCTGGTAGGAAGTGACAGTTGGAAATGCTGTTATGTAGAATGTTTGAATCCACAGTCATGCCTCCCCATGCATGTTGGATTACTTGTACTAACTGGTAAATAAAGCTAAATATATTATAAGCTATTGTTTCACATAAAAAGCCTAACATATATACAGTTTCCTAATGAAAGTACTTTCAAAGTCAACTATTTGTCAAAAAGTGACAGACAAATTTTAACACAATTTTGAACGTACATTAAATCGCCTTCAAAGGCTGCACAGATGACATTTGGGCTCACCTAATGCTAAGCGCTTGCACCTATGATAGTTTGAGGGGAAAAAAATAATTTTCACACCTGGCTTCAGACTTTGAGCAGACTTTCTTGTGTATCCCAGATCACAGGGCAGAGGTAGGTACAGAGAGTACCATACTGTGACGTAAAATAATCTGGGTTTGTGAATGTGGGGTCCAGCCTTGCTTCACTGGGCTCTTGATAGCTGCATATTTTGCCCTATTGGTAAAATGGCCATGATCTGAAGCACAGGCAGGGAAAATATTGAGTGCAGTTCCTTATTTTGTTTGGAAATGTGGAATAAAGTATGTAGAAAAAGCAATTTGAAATTAAGCTTCTGGTGGCACCAGATACATATAACAAAAACCGTCAATACTAATCTGTCATAATTTGTTTGTAGGAAAAAACAGGCTGTCACTGTATACTATGAGGGCTGGTACAGTCAATTATTGGAGCTCAAGCTGTTAGGAACTGCAACTCCCATCAACCCAACCACCCAACCTAATCTGAAGCCCATTGTATTCTGTGCTTCTATTTAGGCACACAATTTCTTCCAGTTATTCACATTTATTTGCATTAATGCTAATTAAATATAACAATTGCTCCAGTTTGGTGACAGATGCTTTAGGACAAGGTGAAACTGGATTTATATAGCAAAATATCAAAATAATTTGTGATAATGCCTACTACATCTGTATATACCCTTCATACAGCAGCAGGTATAGCTGGAGTTTTTATTGTTGTTTACAGTTGTGTACAGTTAGTCACTTTTTCAATCTTTTTGTTAGATGAACCATGGGTTGGTACTTTATAGATTTTATTGAATGTTTCTATCTGTTGTCGGTTATGAGGAATTGTGAACTAAATGCACACTTCAATGGATATCAGTACTTTAGAGAAACAGCAGATGCAAGGCAAATGTATAAACTGTGTGCTGGTATATAAAGGATTTATACTTAAAGGCCACTTTCTTTCACATATGCAGTGTTAACACAGACATTATAAGTGAACAATGTCATCTGTATAGAAAGGTATCATTGTGACCTATTGTGGCTTTCACATGGGTAACTAATTCATCCAATTAAAGTAATTTTCACTGCCTTCAGTCAGCATGGCTGAAATGCATAGCATCCTAATAGGCTGCTGGCATATCTTTCACACAATCTGCATTAAAGGATCCGTGTTATTTCCAGTGAATGACTAACCCACATTAGGTTCACACAGTCATGATTGGCTGAACACATACATGGCCCGACCATTAGCAACATTCCCCCAGTGACAAGATTGTTGTGGGAATGCAAGCATACTGCTCAGGGGCACCCACATATTTTTTTTCCAAGAAGGGTGTGTGTGTGTGTGTGTGTGTGTGTGTGTGTGTGTGTGTGTGTGTGTAGGGGGGGGAGTTGGCAAATGCCCCTCTTGCCCCACCCCATCCAGCCACCCATGAGTTTGCTATACTTCAGCCATCCATGCTAATGAGCCCTAAGTCCTTCTATTATAGATACAGTCACTCAAACATACAGTTATAATTTATTTTAAACTGCTATTCATTTATTCCATTGACAGAATCATACCGTTTTCATTCAGATGGCAATGGAAAGTTAGCATCGGAGTGATATAATATGTATTACTATAAAGGAAGCACTATGATATTAAGTTACAACTTTGGTCTCTTGTAGTTTATATGATAAATCTGTTTATACACTATAGGGCTGATATAATTTGCAATATGAATAATATTATATGTGAAATTCAAAACCCCATTTTATTTTTTGTCACAACTTCTCACTTTTAGAACACATTGCACAGCAATGTGTTGCAAGCTGTCTGACATCGGAGGGGTTAAGGGGGACTTGTGTGAGTGCGGGGAGTGTGGTTGGGTGCACTTGGGAACACTGATTGGATGTGGTGGTTGCAGCCTTAAAGGGATAGTAATGTTTCATAATAAAAGCAGCTCTAATTAATTTTCATGGAATTTGGACTTTGGAGAGTGTTATTTCAGTTCTGTCAGAGTTGTAGTTCAAGAGTAATTCAATGACAAAGTATCCCCCTCCCTCCCCTTTTACTGATGTAACACTGTTCAGCCAGATCAGAAGGGAGGTGCCCAGGTAGATTGCAGAGAGGGACACTCTTCAATTAAGATAAGGTAAAAACCTGAAAAACTTGTCAAGGGGGGCAGGGCTTTCATTGTTTTCATAGGAAGAAGATTGTCCCCTTGCTATCTGTCTGGTCTATGGACTGCATTTCACATCTGAGAAGAGATGGCTTACACTAGGTAAAAGGGGTGGGAGGGGAAACTGTGCTTGTGAATATCTCTCAAACCATAAAGGTTTGAGAGATACAACATATCATTCTTCATGTTTTTTTAATGCCTACAAAATAAAATAAAGATAAAATGAAGTATTACTATCACTTTAAGACACAAAATAAGCCTCTTTCATGGACAAAGCTGATGAGCCTGGGAAGGCCTGTCCATCCACTAAAGGGAGTCTTGTAAAGGCCACCCTGCTACAATATGATGGCATAATGGCCTTTTGCAATTATTTTTTGGGTCATTTTTGAAAATATATGCCAAAATGCAAAATGCAGTATATCTACATATCATAATGAAATAGAAACAGAAAATGCTACAAAATATTATTTTTCCTACCCTTTTGCGTGCCAAATTTCGATCTGGCTTTAATGGAGACTCTGTTTATATTGAAAAAACTGTCAGCAACTGTCATGTCTGTCTCCTTGAACCTATCAGAAATTATGTAAGTTGTTATGTCTTGAACAAAGGCATAAGGGTAACATTCATAAGGACCATTTGAATTTTCTGCCTATAGTATGATATGTGTGAGTTATTAATTGGAGGTGTTAGTTCTCATTTAATTCAAATAGTTATCATATTAAGAGTGGCAGTCTTTGCTTTTATGTCATTTTTGTGCATAACTTAAATAAGTCCTTTTTAATACATGTATGTGACGGTAATACAGGAATATTGATGCGTAGTGTTCTCCAGTGTTCTTTTTGCATTTAAATGCAAATAATGAAAGACTGAAGATGGGCATAATGCACAATGTATAATGCAACAACTTAATACATAATTTAGGGAAGAACAGAAATAATGGTTCATAAACACAATGAAAAAGGGATCTTGTTGAAGTGAAATTTGTACATTGGAAATCAGCAACCAGACATAGTTAAAGGAGCAGTAAACTTTTTTTATGAAAAAAATATATATTGTAGGGATTTTCCTATTGAGTAAGATAAGGGTACTCCCACTGCTGAGAGATTTATATTTCCAGAGTTATTACAGTTTAAATCCATGTTTTTTTTACATTAGCAGTGCCCTCTAGTGGTCTAATTCTAATTAGTTTTCTTGTTAGATTCTAATGGAGGGGAAAGTCAGAAAAGTCAGAAATATACAGTTCTCCATAGAAGGTGATAGAAACTGCCTGTCACTTCCTGTCAGTTAGAACTATCAGGAAGTAAATACAGTAAATTAACTTCCTGATTATTTGAACAGATATAAATTTTGAATAAAACATCTCACAGCAGTGGGAGTGACCTTTCATAAATAAAAATGTACTGTTCCTTTAAGCATTTTGAACTCAGCAGTAACAAAAAGGTTTACTTATACCCCATCTCTGTGGGCCACAAGCAATTATCAGGTTTTGTGTGATCCTGCTAAAAACAAGAGATTCCATGATACCCATCAGTCTTTTCACTTGCTTTAAAGTATATCACATTGTTTTAGTAAGAAAAAACAATTAAAAAAAAAAAATAAAAATATATATATATATATATATATATATACACTAGTTGAAGAGCCCGTTACACAGGCCACAGTGCCATTTCCACCCGGTCGCGGGGCAGTCATGCGCAGTAGAGACTGCCCGTGCCGCGGCTGATACAGAGCTGGAAGCTCCGAAGTAGCATCCAGCTCTGTATCAGCCGCGGCGCGGGCAGTCTCTACTGAGCATGACTGCAGCACGTGAAGCAGTGTCTACTGCGCATGACGCGGCGTTACACACATTTTAGCGAATTATTATATAGGATATATATATATATACACACACACACACATACATTTATATATATATATATATATATATATATATATATATATATGTATACACATATATATATATATATATAAAAATGTATATATATATATATTTTGAATGAATGTGCATGTGTGTATATAAAATATATTTTATTATATTTAGACTGGGGCAGGGACAGGGACCTTTCTCCTATTGTTTCTATGAATGTGCCACTTATTTTATCCCCTCTTATTTATTGTAACATACGTCTATTGTAAGGCTCTGTGTACACTGTGTGGTGCATATAAATATATACATGCAAATATACATACAGATACATACATATATAGTGTTTATATACATATATTGTGTGTATATAGTGTATATATATATATATATATATATATATATATATATATATATATATATATATATATATATATATACAGTATATACACATAATTTTTTTAAACTTTTTTTTGTTTTATTTAACTTCTTTGATACTAAACACGTCTCCAGAATGCCTTCACTTTTCTTTTGACCATACAGCACTAAGTCTCGGCGGCAGAATTAGGGTATAGCAGCAGGAGTGTTTCTATAGGTATGCAGACCCACTGCCTTTTGCTCCCTTTTCCATTTTTAATGTTGATTGGATTCCCTTCTTATTGATTTGTTTTACTTGAATTTTAGTAAACCCTGTTCCACATACAAAACTAATCAACAAACTGAATGGTTTGAAACTGGATTTAAAGGCTGGATAAAGTATTGGCAGAAAAATAACAGAAAGAAGGTGGTAGTCAGCAGAATAATTTTAGAGGAAGTAGGGCTTACCAGTGGAGTATCTCAGGGGTCAGTGCTAGTGTCTGTTGCAAGTAATATCTTTATCAGTGGTATTTCTAGAGGGCTTCAGATTTGCAGATAACACTAAGATTTGTAACAGGGCTGACATTTTCAGAAGATTAAATGAAAGAAGAATAGATATAAAAAGTCATATGAACAGACAAAATTAGGAGATTTAAAATATTTTGCTACAAAAATCAGAATATTGAAAACATAACACAAAAACCCAATGGCAGAATATAGAATTAATGGTACTTAGCACGAAAGGATTTTACGAGTAGCTATACTTGTTGATTTAAAAGTAGACAAGCAATGCAATAAAAGCCATGGGAAAATCCAGCAGGATACTATATTATTTAGGAAGCAGCAGAAAAAGAGGGGTCGTAATGCCACTTTATGGATCATTAGTTCAGTCTCACCTTGAATATAGTGTACAGTTGAGGAGACCAGGGGGAGATGCACTTAGGGGAGATGATATGAAGATGTGTGACAAGCATGTAACCTTGGCAGTGGAGACACACATCACCATTTGCACTGGGAAATAAATATGCAAGGGAAGGGGGGTTCAAATTTAATCATTAGCAAGAAGGATTGTCTTACTGCTGATGATGGCGTCCCTTCCACATCCCCAGCAGATCGGCAAAGCTGAAATCTGAGTGCATCCTCTCTGCTCCCCAAATTGCCCAGTGGGGGGAGCATAAATGATCTTCTTAGACTTCAGCATCTCAAACAGCATTCCTTCCTTAACCTTTCAGCTCCATAAGGATGTGGAATGTACACCCTTGTAGCACCGAAAGGGTTCTAAAATGAGAGAATGGCAGGGAAGCTATATATCACAGCTTTTGTGCCCTTCAGTACTGACTGGACCAGATGAGTGAGTTGTCCACTGATCAGCTGATTCAGGTAAACATAGGACTTGCAAGGAACTCAGCAATCATTATGTATTTGTTTGATAGATAATGAATCCACCAGTTTGTATTTCTAATAACAGATTACACAGACATATTGTGCTCATATTTGCTGAAACAACCCATGTGTAGATATTTGTGTTTAAAGCCTGATTTAGCTACTAAAAAGGACAGAAAAAGAAACCACCTCAAGTGAGAGAACTAGCTGTTGGGGTAGAAAGGGTATTATTTGTGATGGAGAATCAGATCCTGGAAGGTGAGAGCACTAGCTACAGGAGAGTGTTGTTATGGAAAAAGTGAGATAATCTAAGTGGCAGGAATAAGAAAGAGAGATTCACTGGAGAGTAAAATCCAGGGGAGTGAAAAAGGAATCAAATATAAAAAGTCTGTGCAAAGAGAGCTTCTTTCTTGTAGGAAAAGTAAAGAGAAAACTGGAAAAAATAGAGCAATTACTGTTGAGGTATGATGGGGTGATTCAGTGATATACATTAAATATGACACACATTTGGCAAGTCGTTATGGTACTCACTTTGGTGGACAGTAGGGATGGGCAAAAATGTTTGCCTCAAATTGAAATCGGAGAATAATGGCACTTCTCGCCTGGCAAATAATTTCAAGTGAAAAGTGCAGTTTTTCCACTTTTTTTGCCTTGCTCATTTAATTGAAATCAATGAGAACATTGAATTTACACACAAGACATAGCAAATATTATTTTATTTCCCAAAGGCATAGAATAAAAGGGGTATGAGGGTGCCTGTGTTGGTGGAGTGTTGGGAAATAATCAGTTGAACAGGGAATATTTTTTGGGGGTTTGTTTTCTGGGATTGGGGTGCAGTTAATAAAAAATAAATCCTCGATACAATTAAAAACCCAATAAGACATGGTATAAAAGGGGTCTGAGGAGGGTGCCTGTTTTGATGTGTGGGGTCTGAGGAAAGAATCAGATGAATAGAGAATTTGTTTTGGGGGATTTGTTGACTGGAATTGGGGGGTGGGCAATTAATAAATAAATAAAATAAAATAAGAAATTTCTTTTTAACGTGATAGAGACAGGGACCCCCTGGCATAAGCTGCCACAGGGGTGGACTGATACTTGACATGACAGAGTATTTTGTAGAGAATAATTTGTAAAATTTGTTGCTTGAGCCCAAGCCCTGAGGAAACATTGATTTGTAGGACTTAGACAATTAGAGGCTCAAGCGCTGAGGAAACATTGATTTGTAGGACTTAGTCTTGTTAGAAACAAAACCCCCACATTTTTTTTATTCTTTTTGTAAGCCTATGGTTTATTTATTTATTTTTTAAAGCACAAGCCCTGAGAAAAAAAATGCCCTACTGACCTAGTGCCAGCAGGTCATGTCGTGTTGGCCAGTTCCCACTGGCCATTGTCAAATGCCCTGATGTAGATGTGGAATTTGTGACTGCTGCTCTTGCTGCTGCCGAGTTGTTAAAGCAATGCATTGCGTACCCCCTCTGGAACTCAATGGGTTAAGAAGCAGGATGGTTAGGCAGATCAAAGGGAATGGGATCAACAACAACAGTGACATAAGTGATGTATGATGAAGGTTCCACTTGCCATGACTAGCACCAGTGATGCGCCTGAGGCAGTAGCAGCACCATAACTAGCCCTCAGTATAAGTGGAGAAAAGAAGAAGTTGGCCAATAATTCTTCTCCATCTGCCCCTCCTCCAAAATCATGGATGTGTTGTTACTAGAATAGAAATTTTTCCCTTGAGAGCAGGAACTGTGCTTCTCATCATCAACTTCAATGTGCACATTATGTGGCAAATAACACCTGGCACAACTGTATCCAAACACCATGACACCAGAAACCAAGTACTGCTGCTGTCACTATACCCCTTGTGAACACCCTGCTAAGGACGCATGACAACTTGCTGACAGTTTAATAGTAATGATGAACCCTCCCTGCCACCAGTTTAGCATATTCTGCGGGATGGAATCTCCTCAGATGTCGCTTGATGCCTTGTTTGCATTTGTCCTCCACCATACTGCCATGTGTGGTCAGTGCACCATACAGTGTGCAATGGGTGGACACAACTGTCACATTCTAACATTTACAGAGTGGCTATCATTTGGTGGGGGAGGCAATGATGAATGAGGTGGATTGGCAGAAGTTGTAGTTACCCTAGAGGAAGAAGGTGATGGCAAGCTAGTTATTTCGCTTATCATGGAACTTCCACTCTCTTCCTGGGTTTCTCTATTCTTGCTCCTCTTTGATCTCCACTTCGCCTCTTGTTGACTTTGTGGAAAGTCAGGGTGTACAGCAACAGCAGTGCATGATTTCTGTGGTGGGTGTTTGGTTTTAACATGTTTGACATAAATGTCATGGTGTCTGTTTTTCATGTGTGTCATCAGGGCGGTTGTGCCAAGGTGTGTTCCCTCCTTTCCCCTCCTCACTGACACAAATTGTGCACAGTGCCGTTGGTGATGACTGCACTGTGTCTGCACCAGGAGAAGAATAGTCCCACACCCATGACTTCCGGGGGTAGGAAACAGTTGGAGAAAAATGGCCCATTTCTTCTTGTCCTCCACATTTCCCTTCTCTGGCTGGGGCAGAGGATGATGTTGCTGCTGTTGCTGCAACTGCCAAAGAATCAGCACTGCAGCTAAGACCAGGAGTATTACTGCTGCTGGAAAGAGGAACCTGTCCTAGTTTCGTTCTTCGCCTGCGCTTTTATGGTGGGTCAACCATTTGAGTATGGGTTTGTCAGATGGTTGGCTTCCCTGCAATTGCCGGTGTTTCGTGAGTTTTTGTGTTTCCTTGGATACTTTTGAACTCGCTTTTTGGTCCATGATTCATCCTGTTTTACCGAGGGCGCTTCCATCTAGTTTTCCAATGGAACACTGCTACAAGGGTATAAAACTTTGTTTGTTGTGAGAGGCTTTTGATTCATGTGTTTTCTTTGATAAAGCTGTGGTTTAGCACCACGAAACATGTTAGACCTTTTTTATACATATATTTTAACAATGATTATATTGTTTACAATGCATGGAACTTTTATACTTACAATAAGATAGTCTAAGTTTTTCTGGAGCCGCGCAGCATCGGTATCATTATATATATTATCACATTTATATTCCTGTTTATTTTTATTTTTTTTTTAAGTTTTTTGCTTTTTATTTTTACACTGATGATTGTCTATAGACTTCACTGATTCTACTACAGAGAGTTATATTGGGGAATATTCATTCCTTATCAAAGGGACGTCTTTGGAGTTTGGTGGGTTTCTGGAAGTACCCGAGTGGAGATGAGAATTTCTGCATTTGCGAGTTCTGTCAGGTTCACTTCTGATCTCCACACTTGTGAGTACAGTCACTAACTATTTCTTCTGTTTGATGTACACACGATTATACACTATGGGGCGCCCTATATTTTTCTATTTTCTATTATCCAAGTTGTCTTAGTCTGGCATCACTTTTTTACCCCATTCTGACTGTGTCCACTGTGGTCTGTGGCACACTGACCTGCTCCTTAGTATCCTGCTGCCTTTGCAACTCAGCAGCAGCAGGAATTAGAGAAGTTGCAAACTCTGCAAATTCCAAAAGCTCCCTGTTGGTGGTGGTGGTGATGCCCATCCTAATCCCTGTCTCCCATTCCTTCTCAGTTTGGGATAAAAAGGTCATCAATGTCTCTTCCACCCCAGCTTCTCCACCATCATCATCATCACCACCACCACCGCCACTAGTCCCTCTGTGATGCTGCTGCTGCTGGTTGGAGGAGGTAAATAGAAATGTGACAGAGGGTCCTCTAATGTCACACTTGTTATTTCTTGATGACATGAAGAAGGCAGACTGGCAGCACTAGCAGCAGGCAAAGGCTGCTCCTGTGCTCCTGGTGGGTTTGGTATTATTGCTGCAGCTGTTATCCACCTGTTCTGGACAATGCCGTGGGGGGAAGGGGACTCCCAGGGTGTGGGAGTGGGCTCACTTTACCACTAGTCTGCACATTCTCAATTGCTTCCCCTACCACTCCCCGAACGCTATTCCCACCAGCTGCTTCACCATTACTGTTACTACTACTAACACCAACCACATCAGTTTCAGCCCCTGAGTCTTCCTCCTCACAGTCACTAGTAATATGATGATTCCCCCTTCCTTCACTTCTAACACTAACAAGCTGCTAGGCCTTCTTTGTAGTTGTACTAGCACTGGTGGGACTGCTTAGGGATGGCAAGCGTGACTTAGGGTTCCCTGTTGTCATACTTAGCATCATCTTCTCCTTTCCACCTCCTGATACACTGGCAGCAGGTTCAGCACTAGTGGCGGCAGTTTCAGCACTGGAAGAAGGCACAGCACTTGTGGCACCAGGGGCAGCACATCTGTCTGCAGGCACAGTACTGATGGCAGCAGGTTCAGCACTGGCAGCAGGCACAGCACTGATGGAAGCAGGGGCAGCACATCTGACCGCAGGCACAGCAATGGTGGTAGCATTAGCAGGGGCATCATGTCTGACAGCAGGCACAGCAACTGTGGTAGCAGTAGCAGGGGAAGCATATCTGACAGAAGGCATAGCACTAGAGGCAGCAGGGGCAGCACATCTGGCAGCAGGCACAGCAATGGTGGCAGCAGGGGCAGCATGTCTGGCAGTAAGCACAGGCAGCTGACCTGTCCTGCTCTCACTACTACCCTTTTCTTTTTCCCTTTACTTTAATTTCCCCAAGATCCCTAGAGGGGATTTTGGGCGACTGGCCTGCATTGATTCTGTAATGCTCGCTTCCTCTTCCTCCTCTTCCTCAGACTCAGTGGACACATAAAAGTCCATCCAGTTCCTCGTTTTATTTGTTTTAAACTTGCTAGTAGTGATGGCAGTCACTATGAGCCTCTCCTGCCTCAATTTTACAAAAAGATCACAGCAGAACAGAACATCACATTTGTCTCGCACTGTAGCTGCTTCTATTGTGTTGCACTTCCGCAAATATATCACATTTTTATAGAGAATAGGCGAAAACACGTAAATCAATGGGCAGAATCTTTCTAGCCATTGAAAAAATGGCTAGCCAATGGGCAAACAATTTGAAGATTTTTTAAAGAGTATTTTCCCATGAAAAAGCAAACAACAACAACATGGTTTTGCAGGATTTTCCTTGACCTTTCGCCCAACCCTAATGGACAGAAGCAGATATTCCAGCCTCTATAATAAAACAATATATATAGTCAGAGATGCTCTATAGGTATGGCATCCTACCCAGGGTGCAATCTCTTTTAGCCCACTAGTGCTTTTCACAGAGAGGAAATATCAAAAAGCATATCATATTGGTCCTACCATTACAACAGTCCAACCACAAAATGCCAGCCAATTTCTCTCTGAACAAGAGAAGCAGTCAACCCTGACCGTATGTTTCAGTCTTGTTGTGCTTCATTAGTGATGTGTAGCTGATCTCTCTAAGCCCCATGAACAAGGGGTCCTATGCTGGATTCCCCCTATTATCTTTGGGGTGACTGATCCCTAGAGAGATCAGCTACACCTCACTGGCGAGGCCCAACAAGGCCGAAACGTATGTCTGGAGTTGCTTTCTTCCCTTGTTCAGAGAGGAATTGCCTGGCATTTCGTGGTTGGACTGCTGTTATGGCAGGACCAATATGATATGCTTTAGGATATTTCCTGTCTGTGAACGGCACTAGTGAGCTAAAAGAGACTGCTCCCTGGGAAGGACATCATTCCTATAGAGCCTGCAAATATGTATTGCAGGCTCATTCCTAGTTGAGCGTCTCTAACTTCCACTTTACATATGCAAATTACCCTTGAGATTTGTCACCTCAAGGGTAATAGGGGAATCCAGCACTGGACCCCTTGCTCACAGTTCCAAGAGAGATCAACTACATCTTACAGATAAGACCCAACAAGGCTGAAAGGTACAGCTGTGGTTGGCTGCTTCTCTTGTTCAGAGAGGAATTGCCCAGCATTTTGTGGTTGGACTGCTGTTATGGCAGGACCAATATGATATGCTTTAGAGTATTTCACCTCTGTGAATGGCATTAGTGAACTAAAAGAGACTGCAAATTTGTATTGCAGGTTCATTCCTAGTTGAGTGTTTCTGACTTCCACTTTACATATACAAATTACTGTTGAGATTTGCCATGTCAAGAGTAGTAGGGGAATCCAGCACTGGACCTCTTGCTCAAAGTGCCTAGAAAGATCAGTTAGACCTCACTGATGAGGCCCAACATGGCTGAAACATATGTCTGGGGTCAGATGCTTCTCTTGTTCATAGACGAATTGCCTGGCATTTTGTGGTTGGACTGCTGTTATGGAGGGATCAATATAATATGCTTTAGGATATTTTCTCTCTATGAATGGCACTAGTGGGCTAAAAAGAGACTGCACACTGGGTAGGACACCATTCCAATAGAACCTGCAAATTTGTATTGCAGACTTGCTCCTAGTTGAGCATCTCTGACTTCCACTTTACATATGCAAATTACCCTTCAGATTTGTCACCTCAAGGGTAATAGGGGAATCCAGCACTGGACCCCTTGCTCACAGTGGCAAGAGAGATCAGCTACATCTCACAGATGAGACTCAACAAGGCTGAAATGTACAGCTGTGGTTAGCTGCTTCTCTTGTTCAGAGAGGAATTGCCCAGCATTTTGTGGTGGGACTGCTGTTATGGCAGGACCAATATGATATGCTTTGGGATATTTTCTCTCTGTGAACAGCATTAGTGAGCTAAAAGAGACTGCAAATTTGTATTGCAGGCTCATTCTAAGTTGAGTGTCTCTGACTTCCACTTTACATATGCAAATTACTGTTAAGATTTGCCACGTCAAGGTTAATAAGGAAACCCAGCACTGGACACAGTGCTTCGATACATCATTTACACCTCAATGATGAGGCCTAACAAGGCCAAAATGTACGTCTGGGGTCAATTGCTTCTCTTGTTCAGAGAGGAATTGCCTGGCATTTTGTGGTTGGACTGCTGTTATGGAGGGATTAATATGATATGCTTTAGGATATTTTCTCTCTATGAATGGCACTAGTGGGCTAAAAGAGACTGCACCCTGGGTTGGACACCATTCCAATACAGTCTGCAAATTTGTATTGCAGACTTGCTCCTAGTTGAGCGTCTCTGACTTCCACTTTAGATATGCAAATTACCCTTGAGATTTGTCATCTCAAGGGTAATAGGGGAATCCGGTAATGGACCCATTGCTCACAGTGCCTAGAGAGATCAGCTACACCTCTCTGATGAGACCCAACAAGACCAAAATGTATGTCTGTGGTTGGCAGCTTTTCTTGGTCAGAGAGTAATTGCCTGGCATTTCGTGACTGGAATGCTGTTATGGCGGGACCAATTTGATATGTTTTAGGATATTTCCTCTCTGTAAACAGCACTAGTGGGGTAAAAGAGACTGCACCCCGGGTAGGACACTATTCCTATAGAGCCTGCAAATTTGTATTGCTGGCTCGTTCCTAGTTGAACGTCTCTGACTTCAACTTTACATTTTTCTATATTAAATATCACCAGAGAGTAATCCTTCTTCTACCTATAGTAAAAAAGTAATTTGCTGCTGCTGAGTTGCAAGGGCAGCAGGATGCAGAGGTTCAAGTTAGTGTGCCACAGACCACCGTGGGGTCAACAAGTGATGCGGGACTAGGACAGGTTCCACTTTCCAGTAACAGCAATACTCCCGGTCCTAGTTGCAGTGCTGATTCCAGGGCAGTAGCAGCAACACCAGCAACATCATCCTCTGCGTCGGACAGTGAAGGGGAATGTGGAGGACAAGAATAAAGAGGCCATTCTTCTCCACCTGTTCCCTATCCCCTAAAGTCATGGGTGTGGGGCTATTTTTCTCTTGGGACAGGCACAGTGCAGCCATTACCAACAGCACTGTGCACAATTTGTGACAAGTCAGTGAGAAGAGGAATGGAGGGAACACACCTTGGCACAACCGCCCTGATTACAGACATGAAACACAAACACCATGACATTTATGTCAAACGTGTTGAAGCCAAACACCCACCACAGAAATCAAGCACCACTGTTGCTGTACCCACTGACTCTCCAGAAAGGCAACAAGAGGCAAGGCAGAGATCAAAGAGGAGCAAGAATAGAGAAACCTAAGCAGAGACCACAAGTTCCATGACGAGCGAAACAACTAGCTCACCATCACTTTCATCCTCTAGGGTAACTACATCTTCTGTCAATCCACTTTATTCATCGTTACCTCCCCTTCAAAATGCTAGCTACTCTGTAGATGTTAGGATGTGGCAGTTTGTGTCCACCCATTTCACACTGTGTGGTGCACTGACTAATAGCAGTGTGGTGGAGAAGAATCGCAAGCACGGCATCAAATGGTGTCTGAGGAGATTCCATCCCACACAATATGCTAAGCTGGTGGCAGTGAGTGTTCATCATTACTATTAAACTGTCAGCAAGTTGTCATGTGTCCTTAGCGGGGTGTGGACAAGGATTATAGTGACAGTGACAGTACTTAGGATCTGGTGTCATGGTGTTTGGATACAGTTGTACCCCCCAGGTGTTATTGAGCTCACACACACTGTGCACATTGCAGTTGCTGATGAGAGGCACAGTTCCTGTTCTCAAGGGAAACATTTTTACTCTAGTAACACACCCATGATTTTGGAGGAGGGACAGGTGGAGAAGGATTATTGGCCAACTTCGTTTCTCCACATATCCTGGGGGCTACTATTCTGTGCTACTGCCTCAGGTGCATCACTGGAGCTAGCAGTGGCAATCGGAACCTTCATCATCCATCACCCATGTTACTTCTGTTGTTGATCCCAGTCTCTTTCAGCTGCCTAATCATCCTGCCACCTATACAACTCAGCAGCTGCATCAGCAAGAACAGCAGTTGCAAATTCTGCAATTATGGACTCAGGACCTTTGACAATGGCCATTGGCCACTGACCAGCACAACATGACCTGCTGGCACTGGGCCAGTAGGGCATTTTTTATCTCTCAGGGCTTGTGCTTTAAAAAAAAATACAAAAAAATAATTAAAAAAAACATAGTCCGACAAAACAAATGCATAATTTTTGGGAGTTTGTTTCTAACAAGCCTAAGTTGTGCAAATCAGTGTTTCCTTAGGGCTTGTGCCAAACAAGCCTAAGCCCTACAAATTAATGTTTCCTCAGGGCATGGGCCTCTAAAAACAAATCTAAGAACTCATCCTCTAGAAAATACTCTATCACATCAAATATCAGTCTACCCCAGTGGCAGCTTATGTCAGGGGCTTTTTGTCTCCATCATGTTACATACACATTTCTTATTTTAATTTATATATTTTTTATTAACTGTCCCCTGAATACCAGTCAAGAACCCCCCCCAAAACAAATTCCCTGTTCAACTGATTCTTTCGCCAGACTCTACCCACCAACACAGGTACCCTCCTCACACCCCTTTTATACCATTCCTTATGGGGTTTTTTTATTTTATTTAGGATTTATTTTTTTTATTAACTGCTCCCCCCCAGTCCCAGTAAACAAACTCCCCACACAACTTCCCCTGTTCAGCTGATTCTTTCTCCACACCCCACCAACATAGACTACCTCATGCCCATTTTATATTATGCCTTTGGGAAATAAAATAATATTGGTATGTGTTGTGTGTAAATTCAATGTTCCCATTGATTTAAGTGGAAAGATCTAGGAAAAAAAAGCGAAAAACTGCACTTTTCGCTGGAAATTTTTCGCCAAGAGGGAAGTGCCATTATTCGCCAGTTTCAGCTTGAGGTGAAAATTTTCACCCATCCCTAACCTGGAGGTTGGTGTGGGGATCTTATCACTTTCAACTATTTTTGAGTCAACCTCCTCTGTTGCATTTGTGCAAAAGCAGCAGTAGGGGCATGGGTGTCATTTTTGCTGACAAATGATGTCCTACTCCCTGAGACATCTAAAATACTACTATTGTGTACTCCTTGCTTGAGTATACTTTAAGGGGCAATTCTTCTGCTCCTGTTAGTAATCACACCTCTGATATGCTGTATTCCAATCAGAACAGTGGTTGTGCTTCAGGTGGAATCTAAATGAGGATGAGCCTAGTTGTGATCCTGTTTTCCCCCCTTGCTCACATGTTTATTCAGAGGGAACAGATAGCATCATATTTAGCTTTTGGGTAATTAGAGATGAATCTCCATACTGTACATTTCTTAGACTAAGCGGTTCATGAGAGACTACTACTACACTGGCTAGATGATGCAATAGTATCAGCAGTAGGTTTCATTAGTGAATAGCAGAAGAAGCCCTCAACGCTAGAGTTGTAGATGTTTACATATGTTCCTGCTTAGTTAATAATTCTGCAAATAATATATGATTCTATCAATCTCAGTTTCTGCTCAGATGAAGGAATATGAATTCCTGTCTGTTTCTGTAACTTATAATCTGTAATCACTCAAAAGTATTTATTTTTGTTTTATTTTATTTTATTAACTGTCTAAATCACTGTCAACAAATCAGAATCAAAGCGACTAGCACCAATACTCCTTAAAACAAGCAATACCAACACCTGTCTGCCTCTACACACTAGAACAGTGGTCTTTCACTTTTTTTCACTCAAGACACCCCTAACTTGCAATCTGTAATTTCCAGTGCACCCTTCTCACTTTCTACGTTATTTCCCAAGGACTAAAAAAAGTGAACAATATACAAATGTTGTAGTTATTCTTTGGTCTCATAGTCAGAATGACAACATATAGCATATTGTGTATAATAATTTCTATCAATATATATTTGAAACACAACTGCAACATTTTTGTAAAAATATTCATAGAAAAAGTGGAGCACCCTGTGATGGGGCCCACAACACAACAAAATGCCACTGCACCTTGTGTAGAAGTGAATGTGTAACACAGTATAGCTTGTTGTACCTGTCTGTTTGTCTTGAGTCTATGATTTATTTTGTCTTTGTAGGTAAAAGGTTATACAGCATTATTCAGTCTTCAGTATTTAAATATGTCGGTGTAGGCTCAGCCAACCAGCTCAGGAAGGAAATATTACTTGACCTGACTGTTTGACATATCACTCAAAAAGTTTTTTTTTTTTATCATGCTTTCACCCTTCACACCCATATCCAGAGAACAACTGGTAATGGATACCACCAATACCCCTATTAAGCAGCTCCCTCTCTTTGACTGTCTTCTTACACTAGATAGCATAGAACAATGCAGCTTTTTTCACTCTCACTCTCCCAAGCATAGACATGACAACATGCAGTAAACTGACACCCCCCTTTTTATACCTTAGCACCGTGGGAATATAAGGGAGAAATTCTCCACATGGGAGGAAATATTAAATTATTAATGATTTCAATGCAGTGAAAAAGCATAAAAAATCAGAAACCTGCACTTTTCACAAGAAGTACTATTTTTCACATTTCACTTTTGAGGTGAAAAGTTTCACTTATCCTTATTCATGTCTCTATGTATTCTTCTGTTTATTGCAGACCTTATTATCGGTTTATCACTTCTGGTCCTTCTGCTTGGCGTTATGGGATTGCCTCACTTCTTTCTTGCTTCCATGTCAGGGGAAGACATTACTCATCCACTGCAGGAACACACAGTGACACTCAGCAAAGAAACAACAATGCCACCAAAGGAGACAGTGGGGGGGGGGGTCTACATGACTCACAGAAGAATCAGGACCTTTGGTTATTTAAACATTATTAACATTAATTTGTGCAATTCAACCTTTTCAATGTTTCTACTTTGCTTCAGCCTTTAAATAAAAATGTGCTTGAGGGAATCAATTTGTGTGAACTTGTTTAACTTAAGTACTACGTGACGTACTATGACCAACATAGTCCTTATACCCTTAAGGACCAGTGACGGTCATAGCACGTCACATACTTTTTACTTACAGCGCTCTAACATGAGCACTGTAAGTAAAAACGGGGCCTAAAATTGATTGCTCCAAGACTGGAGCGATCTCTCTTAGGCCTCAAAGTGGCTCGCCGGTACGCATAACAGGTCACGTGTACCAGTGCGTCGGTAGGGATCAAAGCGGTCCTTAAGGGAAGGTAACTTCCCTGGACCTCTGGTCCTTAAGGAGTTAGGCAGTATTGTAAAAGTCTCTGAAAAACTTCACAAACAACTGATACAGGTTTTCACTCTTCCACACTGCCGTCTGAAGCATTAATTGTATATTATACTGTGAAAAGGCAAATTAAAAAAAAAGAAACCTGGCTACATTTTTGGGGGTAAGTGATCTCTCAAAGTCTGAGTTGAGATCTATGGAAATTAAAAACTACCTTGGATTGAACAGTCTATGAATTGAAAAGACACATACTCATAGAATTACAACCTATTCAGGGCTGGATTTACATCTCAGGCACCCCTAGGCACAACACAGCCCAGCGCCCCTAGTCCCACCTTTGCCCCACCCCTAACCACACCCTCACTTAGCCACACCCCTCCACTAACCACATTCTGTCATGGCCAAACCCATTTTTAGATGTATTATTGTTCATAAGGATGGCTGATACTCATAGCATAATGCAACAGTCCCTTTAGAGACAAAACGTGTCATTATTCGCATGTGCTGCTTAAAAAGTAATCTGTAAATGACAGTAGGTATTATTTTCAATTATATATAAACTTTTTTCTAAGACAAACTTATCTAACAAAAAGAATAAGCCTGTCATATGCTGAGCATTAAGTTATGTAGCAAAATTTTTTTTAAATATGTTAATTGACAATAAAGGGTTACACATAGTGTTTTAACACTTCATAGTCCTAAATATTGGGAAAAAAGCATTTGCCATCAGTCCCTCCCTAAAATGCTTTTCCATGGATACCATTTACATACATATTAATTCAGAGAGCCCCTAAGAACTCTTCTGAATGAGCCCCTAACACCTGTGTAAGAGTACATAAAATCCCAGTTCAAGTTGAGTAGTGGTGGAGATAGGCTCCCCAGCTTAGCACTGCCTGTTTTGGAGTGGCAGGAGGTGACAGCTGGGAGCTCTTGAACCCCAGGTGCTCCCTGATCCATTTGGTCATGCTGCCCGTACATTGCTGTCGCCTTCCACAGCAGCAGCTATGCACTGCAGATTCCAAGGCCCGCGCAAGATATAACCAACACTGATTGGATCAGGCGGCCGAGGTCAGAAGGGTGGCTGAAGAGTGGGAAGCTCTGAAGCCCTGGCAGCCCAGTATAGAGTGCACTAGTCCAAGGTAACAGCGCCTCGCGCCTGCGCCCTCGAGTCGAAAGCATAGCTAAGGAGCACATGCACAGCATAGATTTAAATGGAAGTGTGAGGCAGCCGCACAGCAATGTTATTCTTATACACCCGGAATTGTGGGCGTGACAATGGCATTGCCAGGCGCCCCTGAAAATCGGGCGCCCTAGGCAAGTGCCTTGTCTGCCTATTCACAAATCCGGGCCTGAACCTATTATAGGTCATTTATAATGTTTAACCCCTTAAGGACCATATGACGTGGTATGACCATCACCGACCTTTTATCCTTAAGGACCAATGACGGTCATAGCACGTCATGTACTTTTTACTTACAGTGCTCCACCAGGAGCGCTGTAAGTAAAAATAGAGCCTAAAATTGACCACTCCGAGACTGGAGCGATCTCTTTTAGGCCCCAAAGTGGCATGCCGATACATGCAACAGGTCACGTATACCGGCACGTCGGCAAGGATCAAATCGGTCCTTCTGAAAGGCAAATAATCAGTTCAAATATTAAAATAACAATGCTACTCCATCAAAAGTAAAACATTTTTAATAAAATATTACAACACCACAAACCATTATAAGTTTCATGGCTCAAGCGTCACTTTCTGAAATGTATGGTGTAATACATACAAAGGAACCTGGATTATTTAAATATTTAGAAGCCAGTACCTGTATGCAGAACAAGAATTTTCACACACTTGTTGTCTTCAAGCCAACATTCTAAATTGTTGTCTTTATACCTGAGCTGATAAGTGGAGAAGTGATATTCAAGGAGACGGGAGGAAGGGAACCCTGCCTGCAATATAAACCTCAAAACAGGAACAACTAAAGGTTGGCTAAAACCTAAAATTCAACATTTGGCATGAGGCTGTATATATTTATAAAAGAGGTGTCTACAAGGAGACGGGAGGACAAGAACCCTGCCTGCGTTTCAGCAGGTGAATCGGCACTTCAGTTTAATATCACCAAACAAAGAACCGGTTACCTGCTCCAGGTTACAGGTATAACTGTTGTTGCAAATAAAGATTGTTATTTATGGTCTAGGGTTGACCTTAATGGATCTAGTATAATCTGGACTTGCAGGTTTCAAAATATAATACATGCAAAGAAAATAAAATGTAGGAACAAGAAAAGAGTTCTATTTTTACTCTTTTTCCAGGTTACTACGAAAAGGATAAACCTGTTCAAGTCCTCCGTCAAAAACCCCAACAGGATAACATTAATACTTCACTTTTATTAATTTCTTTAAAAATACATAAACATCTTGATTCGTTATTAGTTGAAATAATCATAAAAACACTTTGTGTTGTCACTAGTTGATTCCACAAAGTATTAAAAACAACAACCACCCTATTGCAAGAGTATTCGGTGTGTTTTTATTGCACACTTTAGACCTTTAACTCTGTCTTTTCTTTAGATATTAAGTTTCTTGTGTAATTGCAATTTAAATTTAAACAATGGTAATCTCTTAGTTAGTAATCACTTTCATTCATGAGAGTGAGAATACATATTGCAACTAAGTGGCACATTAGTTAGCGTTATCACTCTTGTTGCTTATAGGGTTTCTACTATACTCTCTATGGAACTGAAGTAGTCTTGTAAGGTTTACCAGCACCTATTGATGACCTTAGAAGTCCGTTCCAATAGCATCCAAGAGTTAACTTTAGATACACTGTTACCGAGGATGATTGTTAATGTATTAATCCCTTATAGTGAACTTGATGTAAATCTGCTTATTAGTCTTCCAAAGTAGGTCTTTTAGTTGCCTTTCTTAAGAGCTGGCTATCACAGTTTCCCCAGACAGTTTTCCTACTAATTAGCAGGTTTGAGATTGCAGTGATCTCTACGGCCTCTCACAATCTAAAACCATTTCATGTAGATTTCCCCTTTCTTTGCCGAACCAATCAAGTTCATAGATAGCATATTCATGCTGAGTCTCATAATTTAATATTCACAGTTAGTTCCAATGCTCAAGAACAACACAGTGGTTATTCTCTAGTAGCTTAATTCTGAAAGTGGGCCAGTGCCAATCACCCTTCAATATATTATTGAAGAGTTAAAATATTTAAACATATTCCAAACTCTGTCCGATACAATGGTTATAAAAATATATTAGTATCAGAATACGCAACACTTTCAGAATTAAGCTACGAGGGAGAAGATAGGGAATAACCACTGTGTTGTTCTTGTGCATTGGAACTAACTGTGAATATTAAATTATGAGACTCAGCATGAATACACTTTCTATGAACTTGATTGGTACGGCAAAGAAATGGTAAAACTGTATGAGACGGTTTTAGGTTGTGAGCGGTAGTCGAGATTATTGTCATCTCAAACCCAGTAGTTATTAGGTAAACTGGCTAGAGAAACTGTGAGAGCCAGAGATTTAGATGAGCAACCTTTTACCCTATAATAGTGTATTCAAAATTAATTTCTCTTTGCTACAGGTCAGTGCCAATAAGATTCCTACGAATTATAAAGATTTGGCAAAGAAAGGGTAAAACCACACGAGACGGTTTTAGATTGTGTGTGGCTGTAGAGATCACTGCAATCTCAAACCCGCTAATTAGTAGGAAAACTGGTTGGGGAAACTGTGATAACTCAGATGCGTATATGGGTTTAAAAAAAGAATGTTTTAAAGATTCCAGTTTAGAAAAAGAATACGCAGTTAGACCATTTATAAACTGTGGAACTGCGTATGTGATATATTTAATCACATGCTGTTGTGGAATATTATATGTTGGACAAACCACGAGGACATTGAGAGAAAGAGTAGGAGAACATCGAAGGAACATCTTAAAAAAGTGCCAGGAACATAGTGTTCATAGATACTTTTACCAATGTCCTAAGGGAGGAATTACCAACTTTAAGTTTATGGGCATTGAACATATATCAAGGCTATATTCAGACAGATTCAGGAAATTATGTAAACAGGAATCCTTTTGGATTTTTAGATTAGGAACTCTATATCCAAATGGTTTAAATGAAGAGGTAGATTTGGGTTATTTGAGATGATAGTAAAGGATGAGAAACAAGGAAGTCCTTTTTTAATATATTTTTAATATTTAATATATTAAAAAGTATATATTTTAAGGTATTTTCCTTTCATTATAACATAAAATATTTTAAAGTACTTTTTCCTGTTATTACAACTTTTTCCTTCTATTAAGTGTATTTTATTATTAATATTTTATTATTATTTTCCAATGTGTGAATTATAAGGTTTATAAGTTGTATAAGCTCTGTAAGTTTTATATGTATACGTTTTATGTATTTGTTTTTATATGTATGTATTTATAAATGCATATACACCTATATATTTTCAAATGTATGTATTCTTATATGAATGTGCTTTTATTTTTTATTTTTATTTACATGTATCTATTTATATATACATATGATTTATCTATAAATATTGATATAGAGGAGAAATTTGTGTTGATTAGTGATGAGCGAGCATGCTCGTCCGAAGCTCGGTTCGGCTCGAGCATCGCTCTGCTCGGCACATGGCGGTACTCGTACGAGTACCGCATGTGCTCGCCCGCCATGTTCGGGTCTCCTCCCCGCACGTTTCGCGGCTTCTGCGCAGCCAATAAATGTGCAGGGAGGCTCTGACATCAGTGTAATGCCAGCAGCCATGTTGGCTGCTGGCATTACACTGATTGGCTGGCCAGAACCCGTGATCGGGTGCTGTATAGCACCTGACCAGCGAGTTCAGCTCAGTCTTAGCCAGGGAGAGATGAGGATAGGAAGGGAAAGTCAGTGTAGGGAGAAGAAAAGCGAATTTGTAAAAAAAAAGACCCAAAAGTCCTTTTTAGGACTACTGTGTGTGGGGGCAGCAGTTTATTTCGTTTGGGGGGGCAGAGATATAAAAAAAAAAACTTCACATATTCTGTTCACTGTGCCTAGCCGCAGATTAGCAGCACATTCTGTTTAGTGTGCAAAGTTGCAGATTAGAGCACATTCTGTTCAGTGTGCAAAGTTGCAGATTAGCAGCACATTCTTTTTAGTGTGCAAAGTTGCAGATTAGAGCACATTCTGTTCAGTGTGCAAAGTTGCATATTAGGAGAACATTCTGTTAAGTGTTCAAACTGTAAAATATCAAAGTCACATATTCCATTCACTGTGCGTAGCCGCAGTTAAGAAGCACATTCTGTTTAGTGTGCAAAGTTGCGTATTAGGAGAACATTCTGTTAACTGTGCAAACTGTAAAATATCAAAGTCACATATTCCATTCACTGTGCGTAGCCGCAGTTAAGAAGCACATTCTGTTTAGTGTGCAAAGTTGCGTATTAGGAGAACATTCTGTTAACTGTGCAAACTGTAAAATATCAAAGTCACATATTCCATTCACTGTGCGTAGCCGCAGTTAAGAAGCACATTCTGTTTAGTGTGCAAAGTTGCATATTAGGAGAACATTCTGTTAACTGTTCAAACTGTAAAATATCAAAGTCACATATTCCATTCACTGTGCGTAGCCGCAGTTAAGAAGCACATTCTGTTTAGTGTGCAAAGTTGCATATTAGGAGAACATTCTGTTAAGTGTTCAAACTGTAAAATATCAAAGTCACATATTCCATTCACTGTGCGTAGCCGCAGTTAAGAAGCACATTCTGTTTAGTGTGCAAAGTTGCATATTAGGAGAACATTCTGTAAAGTGTTCAAACTGTAAAATATCAAAGTCACATATTCCATTCACTGTGCGTAGCCGCAGTTAAGAAGCACATTCTGTTTAGTGTGCAAAGTTGCATATTAGGAGAACATTCTGTTAACTGTGCAAACTGTAAAATATCAAAGTCACATATTCCATTCACTGTGCGTAGCCGCAGTTAAGAAGCACATTCTGTTTAGTGTGCAAAGTTGCATATTAGGAGAACATTCTGTTAACTGTGCAAACTGTAAAATATCAAAGTCACATATTCCATTCACTGTGCGTAGCCGCAGTTAAGAAGCACATTCTGTTTAGTGTGCAAAGTTGCATATTAGGAGAACATTCTGTTAACTGTGCAAACTGTAAAATATCAAAGTCACATATTCCATTCACTGTGCGTAGCCGCAGTTAAGAAGCACATTCTGTTTAGTGTGCAAAGTTGCATATTAGGAGAACATTCTGTTAACTGTGCAAACTGTAAAATATCAAAGTCACATATTCCATTCACTGTGCGTAGCCGCAGTTAAGAAGCACATTCTGTTTAGTGTGCAAAGTTGCATATTAGGAGAACATTCTGTTAACTGTGCAAACTGTAAAATATCAAAGTCACATATTCCATTCACTGTGCGTAGCCGCAGTTAAGAAGCACATTCTGTTTAGTGTGCAAAGTTGCATATTAGGAGAACATTCTGTTAACTGTGCAAACTGTAAAATATCAAAGTCACATATTCCATTCACTGTGCGTAGCCGCAGTTAAGAAGCACATTCTGTTTAGTGTGCAAAGTTGCATATTAGGAGAACATTCTGTTAACTGTGCAAACTGTAAAATATCAAAGTCACATATTCCATTCACTGTGCGTAGCCGCAGTTAAGAAGCACATTCTGTTTAGTGTGCAAAGTTGCATATTAGGAGAACATTCTGTTAACTGTGCAAACTGTAAAATATCAAAGTCACATATTCCATTCACTGTGCGTAGCCGCAGTTAAGAAGCACATTCTGTTTAGTGTGCAAAGTTGCATATTAGGAGAACATTCTGTTAACTGTGCAAACTGTAAAATATCAAAGTCACATATTCCATTCACTGTGCGTAGCCGCAGTTAAGAAGCACATTCTGTTTAGTGTGCAAAGTTGCATATTAGGAGAACATTCTGTTAACTGTGCAAACTGTAAAATATCAAAGTCACATATTCCATTCACTGTGCGTAGCCACAGTTAAGAAGCACATTCTGTTTAGTGTGCAAAGTTGCATATTAGGAGAACATTCTGTTAAGTGTTCAAACTGTAAAATATCAAAGTCACATATTCCATTCACTGTGCCGAGCCGCAGTTAAGAAGAACATTCTGTTTACTGTGCAAAGTTGCAGATTTGCAGCACACATTCCGTGTAATATGAAGAAGGCGGGTAAAAATGGACGGGAAGTGGACGTGATCCTGATAGTTCAGGGCGCGGGTCAGGATGCGTAGAAACTGTGCCTGGTGCCAGAGCACAAGACAGAAAGACATCCACCATACCTAGCTTCATGTCTCAGTTTACAGGGCGTCGCAGGACATCACTCTCGAGGTCCGACCACTGCGAACAGGTGGTCGGTTGGATGTCAGCTGATACTGCTTCCAGTCGGTTAAGCACCACCCTGTCTTCCACCAAGTCCACTCTCAGTAGCCAAGAGTCTGGTCAACATAATCCTCACTCTGATCATCCTTCCTCCCACCATAGAGGATCTGGTCAAAGAAGTGATCCCACACCGGGATATAGTGAGGAGCTCGTCTCATCACCAATCCTTAATTTGAACCTCTCTCCAAGCACGCTTGCAGAGGAACATGACATCTTGTGCCCTGATTCACAACCTCTAGAGGGTACCCAATCACAAGAAGATGACAGAGGTGAACGGCATTTAAGGTTAAAGGAAGTGGATGATGATGATGAGACACAGTTGCCATTAAATCAACCACTATTACTGTCTCAAGACCTTGATGAGGAGGATGATATACAGTTGTCAATGACTGAGTATGTGGTGGGATCAAGACATGAGGAGGATGATCAGAGTGAGGAAGTGGAGGAGGACTTGGTGGACGATGAGGTGACTGACCCCACCTGGGAAGGTGTAGAGCCGAGCGATGACAGCAGTCCTGAGGGTGAGCCATCTGCAGCACCGCAACAGGCTGGAAGAGGCAGTGATGTGGCTACAGAAAGAAGGCGGACCGCACCAAACCGGCCCGCAAATGTTCCACGGAGCACCCCCTTGCGTAAATCTCCCTTGCCAAGGGGTAGGTGTTCCGCGGTATGGCGTTTTTTTAAGGAAAGTGCGGACGACAAAAGAATTGTAGTTTGCAACCTGTGCAACACCAGAATGAGCCGAGGCATGAACACTAGAAACCTCACCACCACCAGCATGATCCGACACATGGCATCCAAGCACCGTAATAAGTGGGAGGAACGCCCGGATCGCCAATCTGTGTCTGCAGGCCACACCACTGCCTCCTCTTCCCCTGTTTTCGGTGCCGGCCAATCGCCTGTCGAAGGCGCAGGCCCGCATACCTCCCGCCCTGCACCTGTACCATCTGAAGCACCATCAGCGACCACATCCACTTCCCTGTCCCAGCACAGCGTCCAAATGTCGTTACCCCAGGCATTTGAGCGCAAGCGAAAATACCCAGCCACCCACCCACAGGCCATAGCACTAACCTCACACCTTTCAAAATTACTGGCCATCGAAATGCTGCCATTTAGGCTTGTGGAGACTGAGTGCTTCCGCAGCCTGATGGCAGCAGCTGTCCCTCGGTATGCAGTCCCCAGCCGCCACTACCTTTCCCGGTGTGCCGTCCCCGCCTTACACCACCATGTGTCCCGTAACATCACCCGTGCCCTGACCAACGCAGTTACTGGGAAGGTCCACTTAACGACTGACACATGGACAAGTGCTTGTGGCCAGGGACGCTACATTTCCCTGACGGCACACTGGGTGAATGTCGTGGAGGCTGGGAGCGACTCGGACCCTGGGATGACACAGGTGCTACCCACGCCGAGGATTGCGGGCCCTACCTCCATCAGGGTTTCCGCCAGCACCTACGTTATTGGCTCCTCTTCCTCCGTTTCCACCTCCGAATTCTCTGGAAGCAGTGTAGCACTGCAGTGGGGAAGCGTCAACAGGCCGTGCTGAAGCTGATCTGCCTTGGGGACAAACAGCACATGGCCTCAGAGCTGTTGCAGGGGATTAGTCACCAGACCGAGCAATGGCTCTCGCCACTCAACCTGCAACCAGGCATGGTTGTGTGTGATAATGGGCGTAACTTGGTGGCGGCTTTGGAGCTCGGCAAGCTCACACACGTACCATGCCTAGCGCATGTATTTAATTTAGTGGTTCAGCGATTTCTAAAAACCTACCCCAATTTGCATGATCTCTTGACGAAGGTGCGCCACGTGTGTGCACATTTCCGTAAGTCATCTACAGCTTCAGCCGGCCTGTTGAAGCTGCAGCAGCGCTTACAATTGCCAGCTCACCGGCTGCTGTGTGACGTGAGCACGCGCTGGAACTCCACCTTCCACATGTTGGCCCGGCTTTGTGAGCAGCAGAGGGCAGTAGTGGAGTACCAGCTGTTACACGTTCGTCGCCTCTCCGTTCAACTTCCTGTAATCAGAAGTGAGGAGTGGGAATGGATGTCAGACCTCTGCGAGGTTTTACGCAATTTTGAGGAATCGACACAGATGGTGAGCGGCGATAACGCTATTATCAGTGTAACCATCCCACTTCTGTGTCTACTGAAACGCTCGCTGCTCACAATTAAAACCGACGCTTTGCATGTGGAAGAGGTGGAAATGCGGGAGGAAGAGCTTACACAAGGTGATAGCCAGAGCACCCTCACTTCGTCTTCTCAGCGACAATTGGAGGAGGCGGAGGAGGAGGAGGAGGAGGAGGAAGACACGGTTGCCTCCGCTACAGAGGGTAGCCATGGAACTTTAGTTCCATCTCTTCAGCGTGGGTGGGCAGAAGAGGAGGAAGAGGATGAGGAGATTGAGAGTCATCCTCCTGGTGAGGACAGCGAAATCTTGCCTGTTGGTACTCTGGCACACATGGCTGACTTTATGTTAGGCTGCCTTTCCCGTGACCCACGCGTTATACGCATTTTAGACAACACGGATTACTGGGTGTTCACCCTTCTGGACCCCCGCTACAAAGAGAATTTCTCATCTCTCATTCCTCCGGTGGAGAGGACAAGCAAAATGGTGCAATACCAGAAGGTTCTTGTCGAAAAATTGCTCCAAAATTTTCCATCTGACAACACTGGCGGCAGAGTACGTGCTACCTTGGCCAACCGAGAAGGGGAGAAAAGGGGAGCACACAGCAGTTCCGACAAAGGCAGGGCAACACTCTCCAAGGCGTGGGACACCTTCATGACACCCCGCCAGCACCCTCACCCTGATGCGCAGCCTAGTGTCACAAGGATGGAAAAGTTTTGGAAGATGGTGAAGGAGTACGTAGCAGACCGTGTCAGCGTCCTCAATGATCCCTCTGTGCCTTACAACTACTGGGTGTCCAAGCTGGACACGTGGTATGAACTGGCACTCTACGCCTTGGAGGTGCTGGCCTGCCCTGCCGCCAGCGTTCTGTCTGAGCGGGTATTTAGTGCTGCTGGTGGCATCATAACAGATAAGCGTATCCACCTTTACACCGAAAATGCTGATAGGTTAGAAACATAGAAACATAGAAGATTGACGGCAGAAAAAGACCACCTGGTCCATCTTGTCTGCCCTTTAGTATTCCTTTATTGTTATCTTAGGATAGATACATGTTTATCCCAGGCATGTTTAAACTGTGTTACTGTGGATTTATCAACCACCTCTGCTGGAAGTTTGTTCCAAGTTTCTACTACTCTTTCAGTGAAATAATATTTTCTAATGTTTTTCTTGATTTTTCCTCCAACTAGCCTCAGATTGTGCCCCCTTGTTCTTGTATTCAGATTCTTATTAATCACACTTCCCTCCTGAACCTTGTTCAGTCCTTTAACATATTTAAAGGTTTCAATCATGTCCCCCCTTTCTCTTCTTTCCTCCAGACTATACATATTTAGATCTCTGAGTCGTTCTTGATAAGTTCTATGCTTTAGACCTTCCACCATTTTTGTAGCTCTTCTTTGAACCCGCTCAATTTTAGTTATATCCTTTTGCAGATGAGGCCTCCAGAACTGTACACAGTATTCCAGATGTGGTCTCACTAGAGCTCTATACAGAGGGATCACAATCTCCCTCTTCCTGCTTGTTATACCTCTAGCTATGCAGCCAAGCATACGATTTGCTTTCCCCACCGCCTGGTTGCATTGGTTACTCATCTTGAGGCTGTCAGAGATGACCACCCCCAAATCCTTCTCTTCTGAAGTCTTTGCTACCACAGAACTGCCAATACGATAGTCAGATTGAGGGTTTCTTTTCCCCAAGTGCATTATTTTACATTTGGAAACATTGAACTGAAGTTTCCATTGTTTTGACCACTTATCTAATAGTGCCAAATCATTCTCCATATTACAGACACCTCCTGGAACATCAACCCTATTACACACTTTTGTGTCATCAGCAAACAAGCAAACCTTCCCTGCCAAGCCTTCCCTTATGTCACTTACAAATATGTTGAACAGAACAGGGCCCAGAACAGATCCTTGTGGCACTCCACTTGTAACCAGTCTCTGCTCAGAATACACTCCATTAACAACAACCCTCTGGTTTCTGTCCTTCAGCCAACTGCAGATCCACTGAACTATCCAGGGGTTAAGTCCAATTCTTGATAATTTATCTATCAGCTCTTTATGGGGAACTGTATCGAAAGCTTTACTGAAATCCAGGTAGGCGATATCCACAGCACCACCTTCATCCAGCACTTTAGTTACATAGTCAAAGAAATCAATGAGATTAGTCTGACAGGATCGGCCCTCAGTGAAGCCATGCTGGTTTGGGTCCATCAGGTTGTTTTTTGTTAGATGGTCAATTATCTTCTTCTTTAGAAGAGTCTCCATCATTTTTACCACTACAGATGTCAGGCTGACTGGCCTGTAGTTACTAGCTTCTTCTTTACTACCCTTCTTGTGAATGGGTACAACATTGGCCATTCTCCAATCATCAGGAACTTCTCCCGTAAGAAGGGACTGGTTATACAGATTAGTCAGGGGGCCAACTATGACAGATCGGAGTTCTTTAAGAACTTTAAGAACTCTAGTTCTTTAACCACTCTAAGTGGTTGACACTTATAAAAATGAACAAGGCCTGGATTTCCCCTGACTTCTCCACTCCACTGGAGGAAAGCCCCGGGTGAACATAAAGTGACTTTATATATGTTATTTACAATGATGGGAATACTCTGTATTCCCATTCACCCCTTCCACCCAAAAAACGGGTATATGGTTGACTCTCTTCCATATACCCTGTGATATAATTTTTATATAGGGCCAGCTCACCAGCGGGCCCTGTTTGACAATTTTTGTATAGGTCAGCTCACCAGCGGGCCTTCTCATATAATGTTTTATTGGGTCAGCTCTCTAGCGGGCCCTCTCATATAAACTCTGTAAGTAGTTTGCAGCCAGACACAAGTGCAGCAGACAGACAGAAGTGTGTAGTTTCAAAAACTGCAGTACTTAAGTCAAGCTTGAGGTAAGCTCAGGCTATTACTATTACTTCACTCTTACTTCTCTCTTCTTTTCTATTGTAGACAAAAAACTTAAAAAAAAAAATAAAAAATCTTACTATCATTCTTTAATACTGCTTATGTTGTAGTACTTGGAATTGTGTTGCATTTAGTATTTAGTTTGAATTGTGTGTTTATTTACTTTGGTTAATTTGGATCATTAGTGCTTAAGTTTGTATTTGGCTTGTTTTGGTTTCTGCATAGTGTGCATAGGTGTCTATTTGGGTGTAGCTGGTAACTGGTTTCATTAGATTAGCATAAGAAAAGGTTTGGCTCGCTTCGTTAGCGTATCAACTGCAGTAGGTGTATTTATAGGAGGTTTCAACTCTGTGAGTTTACTCTGTAAGTAGTTTGCAGCCAGACACAAGTGCAGCAGACAGACAGAAGTGTGTAGTTTCAAAAACTGCAGTACTTAAGTCAAGCTTGAGGTAAGCTCAGGCTATTACTATTACTTCACTCTTACTTCTCTCTTCTTTTCTATTGTAGACAAAAAACTTAAAAAAAAAATAAAAAATCTTACTATCATTCTTTAATACTGCTTATGTTGTAGTACTTGGAATTGTGTTGCATTTAGTATTTAGTTTGAATTGTGTGTTTATTTACTTTGGTTAATTTGGATCATTAGTGCTTAAGTTTGTATTTGGCTTGTTTTGGTTTCTGCATAGTGTGCATAGGTGTCTATTTGGGTGTAGCTGGTAACTGGTTTCATTAGATTAGCATAAGAAAAGGCTTGGCTCGCTTCGTTAGCGTATCAACTGCAGTAGGTGTATTTATAGGAGGTTTCAACTCTGTGAGTTTACTCTGTAAGTAGTTTGCAGCCAGACACAAGTGCAGCAGACAGACAGAAGTGTGTAGTTTCAAAAACTGCAGTAGTTTGAAAACGGCAGGAGTTTGGTGAAGGCACTGGTTTTGTCAGTTTGGTGAGTAACTGCTTTAATTCTAAGATGTCTGGTTTGGTGCAGTGTAACACTTGTCTGGCTGTTGTGTTCCGCAGTACTCTCTGGAGTTTGGGGTGTTGTCCAGTATGTTTGCATCTGTCCACATTGTATGGTGAAATTTCCAGGCTGCAGTCTTTGGTGTGTTATCTGCAATCAAAAGAAGTGAATCTTTCCCAGCTAGAGTGTGAAGTCAAGCAACCATGTAATCCACCACCGCAGCCCCAACGGCCCATGAAGAGAAGGGCTGTGTGGAAGACAGTTGGTTCCGGGAGGTTGAGAGTTGTGGAGCAGAAGCACAACACTGTTGGTATTTCGGTGTGTAATCCCTTTGGTGTCCTGTCTGAATTGGAAAGTGAGATTTCAGAAGATAAAAGCACAGATACTCAGGTACGGGATGTTGTGAGTCCCAAAGGAGAGAATTGTAACAAGCAGTCAGGAGCAGAAAATGGACTTAAAAAGAAGAGAAAGCATCTCCTTGTTGGTGACTCGATTGTTAGAGGTGTTGCTTTAGGGCAGAATGAGGATGGACTGAAGGAGGTGAGATGTCTTCCTGGTGCTACTGCAAGCAGGGATAAAAGACGCATCTCAAATATTGTCAAGGCTGCAACAAAGGAGACTGAAGTTGATCTGATCATTCATCTCGGTACAAACGATTTGTCCCAGAAAAGTGTTGAAGAGGTGAAAATGGAATTTCAAAGTCTCAGCCTGGAGCTGAGCAGAATGACAGACTCTATCACTTTTTCAGAGATTTTGCCAGTCCGCTCTGAAAATAGTAAGAGACTTCGTATCCTGGAGTTCAATGGTTGGCTAAGACAGTGGTGTAAAGAAGAAGGTTTTGGATTTGTCAGTCACAGTGTTAGAAGGTGGAGTTGTAAAGAAATGTTCAAGAGAGATGGTCTGCACCCGTCACACAGAGGAACTGAGGTACTTGGAGAAGAGTTCAGGTGTTTCTTGGAGAGGCATTTAAACTAGATGGAGGGGGCAGGAATTTCATTGAGAAGATTGATTTCTGTCCCCGAACAGTTTTGGTGAACCAGGGTTCTGAGTTTGTTAGTGTGATAGATACAGATGTTGGTGCACAGGAAGTTGCTGGTGCTTTACATACAGATGTTGGTGAGGTAGATGATGGTGCGGTAGATAGAGTTGTTGTTGGTGATAAATGTAATGTTCTTCGTGTAATGTGTACTAATGCTCGCAGCTTAGGCAACAAGCTCAGCGAGCTAATATCAATAGTTTGTAGAGATGACTTGGACTTGATTGTAATAACAGAGACATGGTTCAGGGACTGTAATGACTGGGAAATAGCCATTCCGGGATACACGTTGTATAGGAAAGATAGGGCTGAGAGAAGAGGGGGTGGGGTAGCCATTTATGTTAAAGATAGCATAAAATCCACAGCGATCCAGAATTCATGTAAAGAGTTGGAGACTCTCTGGATCTGTCTGCAGAATAAAAAGGGATCAGTTACAAGAATAGGTGCAGTCTACAGGCCTCCGGGGCAATCTGAAGAGCAAGACAACATGCTAGTGGACGAGATTACCCAAATGGCAGTAAAGGGAGATATAGTAGTTATGGGAGACTTCAACATGCCTGATGTTGATTGGAATATCCCTTGTGCGTCCACATGTAGAAGTAGGAGCATCGTAGAAGCCCTGACGGGGATGTCCCTAAAACAGCTGGTGAAGGCGCCAACTAGAGGGGACAATATCCTAGACTTAGTATTCACAAATGGAGACCTGGTATCTGAGGTGAAGGTGGGAGAAAATCTAGGTTCCAGTGACCACCAATGTTTGTGGTTCGGAATCCAGACTGACTACGAGAAATCCCATTCTGCAACCAAAGTATTGGACTTTAGGAAGACGAAGTTTGAGGATATGGGAGAATATGTAAAGAAAGAATTAAAAGGGTGGGATAAAACACAGAGAGTGAGTACTCAGTGGAAGACACTCAAAGAAGTCCTCTTAAAGGCAACAAGATTACATGTTAGACAAATTAGCAAGAGGAAAAGAAAGAGAAATCCACTATGGTTTACTAGAGAGGTAAGAGCTATAGTGAAAGATAAAAAGTCTGCCTATAAGAGATATAAAGAGACTGAAAGTGAAGCGGACAGAGAAGGGTATAAAACTATACAGAAGAAGACTAAACAGATGATAAATGCTGCTAAAGCCTCAAAAGAGGAAGAAATGGCCAAATCTGTTAAGAAGGGGAATAAAACCTTCTTCAGATATATCAGTGACAGGAAGAAGAAAAACTGCGGGATTACAAAAATTAACAACGGAAAAAATCAGTATATAGAAGAGGAAAAGGCGGTCGCTGACCATCTGAATAACTACTTCTGCTCAGTTTTTTCAGACGGCGGCCCTCATAATCAGAAAATGGCTGAACACAGCATTGCCTCTAGTTGTATAATTTTAGCCCCAGTGTTTTCAGAGGCCGATGTTCTAGAGGAACTTGTCCGGCTAAAGTCAAATAAAGCGATGGGTCCGGATGGAATCCACCCTAGAGTTCTTAAAGAACTCCGATCTGTCATAGTTGGCCCCCTGACTAATCTGTATAACCAGTCCCTTCTTACGGGAGAAGTTCCTGATGATTGGAGAATGGCCAATGTTGTACCCATTCACAAGAAGGGTAGTAAAGAAGAAGCTAGTAACTACAGGCCAGTCAGCCTGACATCTGTAGTGGTAAAAATGATGGAGACTCTTCTAAAGAAGAAGATAATTGACCATCTAACAAAAAACAACCTGATGGACCCAAACCAGCATGGCTTCACTGAGGGCCGATCCTGTCAGACTAATCTCATTGATTTCTTTGACTATGTAACTAAAGTGCTGGATGAAGGTGGTGCTGTGGATATCGCCTACCTGGATTTCAGTAAAGCTTTCGATACAGTTCCCCATAAAGAGCTGATAGATAAATTATCAAGAATTGGACTTAACCCCTGGATAGTTCAGTGGATCTGCAGTTGGCTGAAGGACAGAAACCAGAGGGTTGTTGTTAATGGAGTGTATTCTGAGCAGAGACTGGTTACAAGTGGAGTGCCACAAGGATCTGTTCTGGGCCCTGTTCTGTTCAACATGTTTGTAAGTGACATAAGGGAAGGCTTGGCAGGGAAGGTTTGCTTGTTTGCTGATGACACAAAAGTGTGTAATAGGGTTGATGTTCCAGGAGGTGTCTGTAATATGGAGAATGATTTGGCACTATTAGATAAGTGGTCAAAACAATGGAAACTTCAATTCAGTGTTTCCAAATGTAAAATAATGCACTTGGGGAAAAGAAACCCTCAATCTGACTATCGTATTGGCAGTTCTGTGGTAGCAAAGACTTCAGAAGAGAAGGATTTGGGGGTGGTCATCTCTGACAGCCTCAAGATGAGTAACCAATGCAACCAGGCGGTGGGGAAAGCAAATCGTATGCTTGGCTGCATAGCTAGAGGTATAACAAGCAGGAAGAGGGAGATTGTGATCCCTCTGTATAGAGCTCTAGTGAGACCACATCTGGAATACTGTGTACAGTTCTGGAGGCCTCATCTGCAAAAGGATATAACTAAAATTGAGCGGGTTCAAAGAAGAGCTACAAAAATGGTGGAAGGTCTAAAGCATAGAACTTATCAAGAACGACTCAGAGATCTAAATATGTATAGTCTGGAGGAAAGAAGAGAAAGGGGGGACATGATTGAAACCTTTAAATATGTTAAAGGACTGAACAAGGTTCAGGAGGGAAGTGTGATTAATAAGAATCTGAATACAAGAACAAGGGGGCACAATCTGAGGCTAGTTGGAGGAAAAATCAAGAAAAACATTAGAAAATATTATTTCACTGAAAGAGTAGTAGAAACTTGGAACAAACTTCCAGCAGAGGTGGTTGATAAATCCACAGTAACACAGTTTAAACATGCCTGGGATAAACATGTATCTATCCTAAGATAACAATAAAGGAATACTAAAGGGCAGACTAGATGGACCAGGTGGTCTTTTTCTGCCGTCAATCTTCTATGTTTCTATGTTTCTATGTTTCTAATGTTTTATAGCGTCAGCTCACTAGCGGGCCTTCGCATATAATGTTTAGGATGGTCAGCTCCGCAGCAGACCCTCACCCATAATGTTTTAGATGGTCGGCTCAGCGCACGTTTCCCTCTTAATCATGGCCCCAGTTCAGAAAAATCGAGGACATTTTTGGGAGAATTTGACTTTGCGCACGTTTCCCTCTTAATCATGGCCTCAGTTCAGAAAAATCAAGGAAATTTTTGGGAGAATTTGCCTCTGCGCACGTTTCCCTCTTAATCATGGCCTCAGTTCAGAAAAATCAAGGAAATTTTTGGGAGAATTTGCCTCTGCGCACGTTTCCCTCTTAATCATGGCCCCAGTTCCGAAAAATCGATGACATTTTTTGCAGAATTTGCAGATGATATACAAGTAAATATACAGCAAATACTGTTTGGTAACAATTTTTCGCCTAAAGTCGTTTTTATCTTCCTTTTTGTGTGTTTTACGGTCAGTCTGTAAAAATGGCGTACTACGGGCGAAACATCGTTCCCAGCAGCGACGTTGGAGTCCAAGATGCATCCAGACATCCTCCCTATGCTGTCCCTGAACCATTTCTGTGGTGTTTCCATCCTTTTCTTCCCTTTTCCTATGGACCAGGCTCCCTCCCCTCATCAGAGCAGGGGGTGCCTGGTGTAATGCTCGAGTCCTCCCATTGACTTCAATGGGGCTCGGGTGCTCGGCCGAGCACTCGAGCCTCCGGGGGTGCTCGGTCAGAGCACCCGAACACCCGAGCATTGGGGTGCTCGCTCATCACTAGTGTTGATCTATGAAATCTCATCTGATTGACAGTTATTAATGGAATCATGTATTCACGCATATTCCCCTCCGAAAAGGCTAATAATGAACCCTACAGATACGCTTGCACAAGCCGAGACCAATATGGGCGGATACAGCGGGATCGCAGATTGAGGATGTGCATTCCAAGGTTGGAACACAAAAATCATAGAGTCTCGTCCGAGTTCGCACATGCTCAATAGGAGGAAAGGGTTACAAAGCCGGATGAAGGTGGAAGAGAGAAGATATAAGGAACATTATAAAAGTCAGTGGTTTACTACAGTTCTGTTTTCATTTTGTTTTACTTTGTACATAAAAATATTTCTTAGCATATGTTATATATTAAGTCCTTGAGAAAGTGTATACGAAACGCGTTGGACGACTTTTTAATGATACTAGTATATCCAATACATTAATATGCTTGTTTAACTTCATTTATAATATTTTTGAGGCTTTTTATTTTTGTTTATTAAATCAATAAATTTCATTAAATTTATAATTTGGAGACCATTGAATTGAAGACATCTTGGAGAAACAACGAGGAGAGAGTTTTACAGGCATTTTGAAAACTAAGTTCTGGTGAGTCTATAAAAAGCGGGGGTATGGTGATTTAAGGTCATACAGATCCACTCTTAGATGGCTTTGCGCCCTGTTCTTGTTTTCACTATTGTTATAAGTTGAGTAGCTCTGACCAGTATTTTGCTTGTGCAAAGTACCCTTGGGATTGGTCACCTAAAGGGTAACAGGGGAATTGAGACGTGGGCCCCTTGCTTACAAGTGCCTAGAGAGATCGGTTGCACCTGGTTCTGAGACTGTCAATACTGTTGCAGTTCCTTTTACTCAAAGATAGTGTTAGCTCAAAGAGTTTCTATATTCAATCATAATTAGTTGATTTCTGATTATTAATACTACTGCATGGATAGAATTTGTTACTAGTTTCAGTTGTGCTGCTATCCCAAGTCAATTCACCTTAATGTGTACATTTCAAATATACTGCAAGAATAAAGGAAAAAAGTGCATCATCTTCTGATTTATCTGCTCGTTATTAATAAACATAGGTCAAATAACCAAAGAGCCTTCCAAGTTGTGAACATCAAGAAATGACACTTCAAGGATGGTAACCAGACCGCCCCTCCCATTACAGTGTGGTCATCTATAGCCTTCTAGGTCACCACCTATCTGATAGGATGTGGCAGCTTAGTGTTATTGGCATTTTTAGTGTGGGATTCTGTTCCGACCATAGTATATTAAAACCTTTTAGCAAAAAATGAAAAAGCCAAGTGCAAACTCCCAGTATAGAATACTACAGGCTCCTCTATGATAGAACACAGGATGCCTCACTTCTGGAACTGCTCCCCTCCTCTGTAATTCCTCAACTGGATGCCTTTAGTTAGCATCTCTCCAGCTCTCCAGTATCACAGGGTATAAAGTCATCCAGTTCATACCACTTGCTCCGTCCTTCTCTCCATTGAATGTTACATAAGAACTAAAACGTTCTTAGACAGTACTACCCTAGGCACTTAACAAAAGGGGGCATGACCAAAGCATTTTTGCTGCCTCAGGGATCAAAAGGATTCCTCACTTCTCACCTGTTCTTATATAGCCACAATTTCAATCAGTTGTTTGAAGGTTGGCCTCCATATGATATCACTTCTAAACAATACAATAGTGGGCTATCATTCAAGTGGCTCTGACCCAAACACACAACCATAAAAACCAATACACATAACCAAAATCAAATAAACAAACATAAAAACTTAATAATTAACAGATAAGTTGCACAATTTAATTAAGAAGGAATATGGAACAACATTTATAGATCTATGATGTAAAACTACAAATTCAAAGAAGAAAAACAAAGTATCATAGATAGGACTGGTCTTATCCCCTATAGAACATGGGGCATGAATAACGCATTGCAAAACAATGCACTGTGCACCCCTCAAGTCCATAAGAGGTGAAACATCACAATGATTATATTAAAAGTGTTAGAGAAATTGCAATGCACAATTTAAATCAAGGGGCATTTAGAGATTTTTTTCTGTCACTATGGTGCAGTTGGATTTCTCAGTAATTATTGCTCAACCTTTCTTTGTGTATCCATCACTATATGTATTTTGTTATACAGTGTAGAAGCCTAATTTCCTTTAACTGTTATGGAGAGGAAACTAATCATTTGTTTCCTAGCCTTGCAAAGTGATGATCTTATCAATTTTGAATATGAGGAACTGAAATGTAAACTATTAGCTGCTTCTAATAAATAATTCATACTTGCTGCACCATTTTTTCTGACTTTACCAATCCAATCCTTAATCCAAAGAGACAGGAATGATGGTCTCACAATCATTTTTGTGTCATAAGTATCCATTAAACACAATGCTATACGAAGACCTTAAATAATACCTAAATATTGAATCCATTTACGTATGAGGTAGGAGATGTTTATAATCCATCCAAAACAATGTCTGACAGTTGAGGATTCTTTAATCAGCACCATTACACTGCATCTTTTATGCATTTCATTTCTGAATATGCATGTTTCAGTGAGTCAAAGTCTAGAGCACTCTTTCCGCTCCATAGGAGGAAAAAGAAAATTGCCATTGATTTAAATGGGGTTTTATCCCCTTGAATGCTAGATAGGTCTTTTTTTTTTTTTAAGTATTTTACCAGGAAGAATACATTGAGATTACCTCTCATTTTCAAGTATGTCCTGGACTCATTTTATCGACTTCAGAGGGGTGAAAGGCTGAGCTCACCTTGCCGAGACTAGAACCTGCAACCTTGCAGCTTAAACAGATTCTACAGCTGGTGCCTTAACCAACTGAGTCCTCTCACCGGCTACATTGGACCTCTCTAGAATTCAAAGGGTTAAAAGAAACTTATATCAATGGGAATTTGAGCAATTTTGTTTCAACCCCACAGGCATTTAGTTTGCAGCAGAAATGCATCGCTTTAACTTGATAAATAAGGCCCTAGAGTTTTTCTAAGAGGAGGGATTCTGTAAATGAGAAGAAAAACACAATATTGCAGTGTTTATGGAAAGGGTTTATGAAAATCTATAATATGGAATATTAGCGCTGAATGTGAGGTTTCCCTATAGTAAAGTATTTGGAGATGTACATTATTAAATTACCATGAACTTACTCTTTTCTCAGTAAACATTGAATGCTCCACGACTGCCTCTGAAACATGGGAAATTGTTGATTTATATACAATGGTCCAAAAGTCTGAGTCCACTACCACAATCTGCTTTTATTTCATCATTTCTGAAAGCCAAATTTGTTTGACAAAATATACAGTATTTCTAAAACAAAAATACATCATTTTCACTAATAAAAGTAAAAAACATCAAATCAATCAAAAATTCTCAATATTTGGTATGACCACCATTTGCCTTAATGACTGCTTTAACTATGTCTGGCATTGATCCTCCAAGTTTGTGCAATATTTTCAATCCACATTATTCCAGCACTCCTTTAGAGCATCCCGGAGAGTGTCTAGAGATGTCATATTGTGTTTCACCTTTTTTCAAATGTTCCCACAAATGTACAATGGGGTTGAGGTCCGGTGATTGCTGTGGAAAATGTGTGCAAATTAGCACTCATTTATCTTACTTGGACTTCAGATATGCCTGGCACAGCTTCAATGTTTGTTTAGGATCATAGACCTGCTGAAAAATGAATTATCTTCCATACAAAAAAGCCAGAAAGGATGGCATACCTTTGTAGAATAGTGTGGTACTTCTTTGGTCAAAGTGTAGCTAAATTTGTGCAAGTCACCAACTCCAGAATAGGCAAAGCATCCCCACACTTGAATATTTCCTGCACCATATTTAACTGTAGGTTTTACAACCTAGCTAGCCTCTCATGTGGCATTCTCCTCACATGAACATTTATAATAATTAATAAGAAATGGTGTGGGAAGAGGATATTCTGATAAATGGCAATTTCACATAACAAAAAAGATAAAAAACTTGATTTATCTCAGTGTTAAATATTGTATTCCTGAATAACAAGTATCAACTTATTACAACATTTTTCTACCTTTTATTAAATGATCAAATAAAACCAGTTGGTGATGGTGGACTCAGAATTTTGGACCCTACAGTATAATAAAATAAATGAGAACTAACACCTCCTAATAATATCCCCACCCCTGCTCCATTTACCTAACTATGGACAAAAATTGTACTAGCTCCTATGAATTTTGCTCTTTTGCCATTGTTTTATAAATAACATCTTCAATCAGTCCTGCATGTCTTATCCATGGAGGTAGTTGCTGTTCCCATGTAATACTCTGTAAAGTTCTATATTGGCCTAATGACCTAATTTAATGATACACTTTATATTCAAAACAGGAGCAAAAGAACAAGTGGGCAACAGAATGCCATCAAAGGGGTACAAGATAGCATGAAAATATAAAATGAGGGATAGAAGGAGGCTCAGGGGCATGGTGAAACAAGAAGATGCTAGATGTTTAAATAAAATATCATCACTGACTTTACAAATCACATATTCTATATATATTTTGAATTCATGGCCCCTTTTGAAAACTATAATAGAATCAAACACTGCAATCTCATCTTAACCGTAATTAAGCTAATAATCCCAACCCTAATAAACACATGTGGAACTCTCCAGATCTGTTCTAAAGACAATGATGTTTAGTTTATATTACTAGGTCTTAGGAGGGTGAGATTCCTCCTTCCATTTGGACAGTTCTATAGTAGTCTCACCTGTCTGGCTCTGCCCAATTTTTTGCCCACAATGGAGACAAACACAATCACTTCCCTTGTCCCAGCAGTTCTGCTAAAACCTGGTCCCACCTTCAGAACATTAAAACCCCACAACCAAATAATTATCTAGGATCACTGGACAAAGATGTGTCCATATATGCTATTGCTAATACCGATAACTACCTCAACAATCTTAGTGCACCCAATTACTCACCACCACAATAACCCTTCATCAAATTTCCCTAGAAACCCTAACATTCTTAACCCAACAACTTCTTTAAACCCAACAACCCTAAACCTAGTAGTGATATCAATAGCAACACTAACCTTCACAAACCAAATCACCCTAACTCTAGTAACCCTATTTATACATTTAGTGCCAGCTCAATTTTGTTAACACAACCAGAAAGACACACTGCTTATAAACAAATTACTTTGTGACAGTAAACTCTGTATGGAATACATGCAGCTTTCGATGACAGAAATATCAGTAGGTAAACAGTGCAAAGTTATAGAACTACAGTACATGTTCTTGTAGAACTAAATAACCCTGTTACATAGACACAGGTGTATTAAGAAGAAGTGGAGCAATTCTGTGAAGTACCAACTGTAAAAAATAAAAATAAAAAAAAAATATTTATTTAATGAGTTAACTCCCTTGAATGCTAACTATTATAGAGTGTACCGTGGAATGGAGAAATAAATAGTATATACCATAGCTTTCCAAACTTTTCATGTTGGTGACACACTTTTTAAACATACATCATTTCGCGACACAGTAATTCATTTTTACTAGCAAATCGGAGGTTAAACTAACCCCTTATAAGAGATACGGACACATACATAAATTGTAATAACGAAATGTATGGGGACACAACATATCTCATGAAAACCTTTCATTTATATTTTTAAAAATATATGGTTTGTAAGATAATAACATAAATTTCCAAGATTGTTGTCATTTATGAATAAAAATATGTAAATATGTGCAAGAATTTATAAAATTTGAATAACACCAATAACTACTTCTTACCATTTTAATGAGACGTATGAAGTTGATGGGATGAACACAGTGTTGGAATATTAGCTGAAGAAAATAACAGCACCAGCACTCTACTCCCACAGTGATAAAGTGAGAGAACAATCCCGCACACACCTACAGATAGTGCAGACTAGACGGTTTTTCATTGATCGGCCGTGCGTAACTTTTCACATTGAACAAATTTTGTCAAGCGGTGATTGAGCAGAGGTCGAGATGGTGTTCTATCAAAAAACTGGACCCATGGAATTTCTCGAACGCGCCACTTCTGCTGTTTCAATCCGATAACGCATACTGTACATGTGCAGTACCTATATGATCCCTTGACCGTGGTGTGCATACACGGATACAACAGAAGGGGACTATACTAGTGCACCATAGTAATCAGCACCTTTGCTGCATAAAAATGCATGCAAGTTCACATAGGCTCAGAGGTTTCTCGTTACGTTCTCGTGACACACCTACACACTGCAGCCGACACACTAACGTGTCGCGACACACAGTTTGAAAAGCTCTGGTATATACAGACACTGTGGGGATTGAACATATGAAACATAGACTGTGAGTTGGATTTGTTATGTTGGCAAAAGAGCGGATATTGTACTGAGCACGGGACATTAGTAAACGGAAAGGGAAAATGCCTCCTAAAAAATCCCCAGAAAATTCCCTGAAAGAAAATAAGGAGCAAAAAAAGAAGCTAAACAAGAGAGTAAAACAGGGAAGACTGAGAAGAGGCTGGCTATCAACTTTCTTTTCCCCACAAACTGGTTATCAGCAAGCCCAAAAAAGTGTAAATGAATGAGAGGAGATATGTGATTTGAATAAGAATTTGGGGTCAGTCATTGAATTGTGTGGTGAAGAAAATGTGGATTCTCAAACATACACAACAGATACAATTAAAAGGTATGTGGAACAGAGTCTACAGAATTATACAGTGAAGATAATGTCTGAGATTAAAAGTAATTCGGAGGCTATTATCCGTGAGATTGCACGTCTGGGTACTAAGATAAAAATCATTGCGGATAAAGTGGAATGTCTGGATTTTCAAATGTGTATACAGAAGGATGAGATGGCCCAATTACGGAAAAACTTAGAAACCACGGAGGTGAAACTGATGGATTTAGAATATAGGTCCCGCCAGAATAATATTCAAATTAGAGGCATCCCAGAAAACATATCCCAACCTGAACTGGAAGCCTTTATTGGAGAATTCTTCACTTCATTGTGTGTCGGATTTGAAAAAAAGTATAATCCTATAGAGAGATGTCATAGAGTGTCTAAACCTCAAAATGTGGATGCTAGTTTACCAAGAGATGTTATGATAAGTTTTCACTCTCATAAAGTTAAGATGAAAATAATGAGGGTTAAACGAGAAAATATGCAGATAAATCCGAAATTCCAACAAATGAGACTGTTCCCAGATCTGTCTTATAGGACGAGAAGTTGAAGAAAATCATTTGCAGAATGTATAATAATGTTGAGGAGATGGGGCTTGAAATATGTTTGTTGGGAGGAGAAGGGGTTAAAGTAAATTAGTTTCTTTTTCTTTTTGTGTTTGAAGGAGTTGGCAGGGGAAAATGAGAAAGGAGACAGGTAGAGTTAGTAGCCAATAAGAAAGATATAAGGTTAAAAATTAGATTATTAGTTAAGAGGTGGAAGATACACTTACATTTAGAATTATATAAGGTGTATATGCACTGGAGCACGAAATAGACACTGTGAGGGTGTTCCCTTTAGGTAATTAGAAACACAAGTGAATTGAGAAAGTAAAGTATTATAACCCTGTAAATTAGATAAATGAGTAAGAGGGAAAGGTAGTTACACTTATATTTAGTATTATATAAGAATTATGAGAAATCGAGCATGAAATAGACACTGGTGAGGGATAAGAGTAGGTAAAACACTAGGGAGGAAGTAAAAAAAAGGGTTAAAGGTGAGGGATTATTTTTAAATTAGAGTATTTATTTTGTTAAGAATAACATATGAATAAATATTATATGTTTGGTCCCACTTTTTTGGCTTCCCCGTTTAAATATGAAGGGAGAGGAAGGAGGGAAAGGAAGGGAAAAGGAGAAGGAAAGAAAAGGGGAAAAAAGAGAAGAGAAGAAGAGGGAAAGAAAGGAAAAAAAAAAGAAAGGAGGAAGAAAGGAAAGGAATGGGGGAAATAAAGAGAAGGGAAAGGGGAAAAAAAGAAGAAGAAAAAGAATGAGGGGAGAGGAGGGAAAGGGAAAGAAAGGGAAAAGAAAGGAAAGAAAGGCAGGAAAATGAGATTAAGGGGGGGGAGAGTAGCCTAAGGGGAGAGTATTAGGGTACTTGAAAGTAGATTAGGATTAAAAGCCATAGCAGTGAGGTCCACAAGCTATTTTGCACTAATGGTGCAATGAGCATGCCTGGATGTCCTAATAGTAGGTATTGTTCCAGGAGAAGTAAGGGGGAAGAGATAGGGGTGTTACCATGCCTGGGGGAAGTATTTGTTTAATGTTTAGTAAAATGTTATTTCTATATGAATGTGTGGGATGTGAGGGAAGGCATGGGCATGAGGTTGAAACTGCAAAAAGAGGGAGAAACCATTAGGTTTGCAACAATAAATGCATGAGGTTTAAATACACCACAGAAAAGACATATATGGCGCGATGCAGGAAACGTGCGCAATTGCTATTTCCCATGTGAAAACCACTAGGGAATAGGTTTGCTCATGATTTTGTTGAAATGCACATGAAAATTCAAGATTAGCGTACGGCTGCGTATATTCATTTTTTGTGGGCGTGGCTAAGATTAACGAATCTGTGTGAGTGGAATAGTGAATGCGCCTAATGCGAGAACTGCTATTGCGAATGAATTTATACGTCTGTGTACTGTTGTCGTAAAATGGAATTTTTCATGCGCAATTCAAGAAGCGTTCAGTATTTAGCTTCCTGGATTCGAACATGCGCAAAATCTATCTGCTCACAAAAATGCCTTTACCCATTGCGAACGTTTCTTGCATTGCGCCAATAGTGCTCTCCACTCTGAAAAAAGAAGGGATTCAAATTTGTGGAATACAGGAGACTCATTGGAAGTTGAATGCACATGTGAATTTGGGGTCTGAGTTCTTCCCTACCCTAATAAAGTCGTTATATATTAAAAAAAAAAAAAAAAAGAGGGTGATGATTTTGTTCGCAAAAGATCTGGATGTGGATGTGATTCATCAAGAGGTAGACACCCAAGGAAAATATATCATGGTAGTGTGTAAAATAGATAATGTTATGTTTACATTAGTTAATTTATATGCTCCAAATAAAGCGCCTATTAAGTTCATAGAAAAGGTAAATGAGAAAGTAAATAATATAGAAAGTGGGAAATTGGCGATGTTGGGCGACTTTAATATGGTAACAGACTTAGAGAAATCTTCCAGGCAATCTAAGAGGGACAGAAATGTAATTCAGGACACCGTGAGATTTAATAAGTTTTTAAAACATAATGACTTGTATGATTGTTGGCGTATATGGCATCCAACTGAGAGGGATTATACTTGTTTCTCGTTCAATTTCAATGTTTATTCTAGGCTAGATTTCATACTGGGAGATATATTATTATTGAATGAGATTAAGAAGATTTATATTAAGGAGGTGGCATGGTCAGACCATAATTTGGTGATTATGGAGACTAAGGATGTTTATAGGAGGATACGATCAGATTGGAGATTGCTAGTAGATTTATTAAAAAATAGTAAATATTTGGAACATATCCAAGATATGACAGGGAAGTATTTTTGTGAGAACGGGCATAATGAAGTATCTGCATCTATGGCATGGTGTGCGTACAAGAGTGTGATTAGAGGACATCTAATAAAAATGGCAATTGATAAAAATAAAAAGAAACTTCTAAGGCTATCGACCTTATATACAGAACTAGCTAAGATCACAAGAAAGAATAAAATTACTCCCTCATTACAAGGACTGGAGCAGATAAAAAACAATACAAAATCAGATAAACCAATGCTTGATGGAGGAGGTCTCAAGAAATTTGGAGTATCTAGGAACAAAGTGGTATGGGTCTGGTACTTCATTGGTTAATTTTATGAAAGCGATTGGCAATACTAAACATGGAGATACCAAAAATGAATAGATGGAAAATTAAGTTGGTATTGCATGTGTGGACAGCTTCCAAATTACAAATTGCAAAAAATTGGAGGAGTACAAAGACTCCCTTATGGGTAGAAATACAACAACATGCGATATGGCAGTGTAAGATGGAACGGGGATTAATGTTAATAGATAGGAAGGGAGCAACAGTTGTCCAAATGTGGGATAATATGGTTGGATAATTGCCAGTGGTTGGCCCACATAGTTGAATAAAGAGATCAAAGGACAGAAAGGAAAGAATGAAGATGAGAAAGGAAAAGAACAATTATTTGTGAAAAAAAATAAAAAACTAAAAGAATAAGAATGAAGCGAAAATAAAATTAAAAATATTTTCCTGCAAGAACTCTGTTGATTTCTAAGAAACAAATGATGTGACGAGCACCCATCGAGAACAAACTAGATAAAGTGTCTAGTTCTTAGGCATAGTGGCCCCTCAATGGTGCTACAAGTCATGTTTTTCCACTCCCATGTGCCATTGCAGAGAGGAAATTTCCACACTAAGAAATAAATATTGTTATGAGCACCCATTGAGAACGAACAAGATAAAATGTCTTGTCCTTAGGCATAGTGGCCCCTCAATGGTGCTACAAGTCACATTTTTCACTCCCATGTGCCACTGCAGAGAGGAAATGTCCATATTCATATAAGGTTGGTCCCGCCCTCAGACAGTCCAGCTCTGAAATGTCAGGCAAATCCTTTCTGCACTAGAGAATTAGCAAAACCACAGACGTACATAATGTTGATTTCTACCTGTACCAAAGACATCCCACAGGGGGTGTTCAGATTCAGTATGTGTAGTTGTATGGCTACTAGTGCATTGGAACAAGGCTGGAAAGGAAGGGGGCAAAGTCAGAATGTGTAATTCTATGGCTACCAGTGCAGAGATGGTCAGTGTGTATTGTTTTATGGCTAGTGTCGGTCAATGCTGGCTATCAGTATGTGTGATTCTATGCCTGCCAGAGCAGTGGAACAAGGCTGAGATGTCAGAATATGTTGTCCTTTGACAGTGGTGGGGAATGATGGGAGTTGTAGCCTGGCAGCAGCTGGAGGGCCTCACGTTGCCTGTCCCTGGTTATCAGTACAGCGTGACAAGGGAGGGGTCAGTATGTTTGATTCTATGTCTACTGTGGGGTAAGGATGTGGACATCATATATGTGTTTCTAAGGCCACTGGTGTTAGTATTTGTGGTTCTATAGCTACCAGTGCAGTGAGACAAAGCTGGGTGGCCAGTATATGTGCGGAGGGAAGAAAGCAGAAGAACTGTACTTTTCTCTTTTGAGAGGAACATTTTCTTCGACACACTAGTGTTTTATTTTTGTAGCAATTTTTTTGAATGGTACCCCCTTCTTCTCCATTTGGTTCTCATACTGGTGCCCATAAATTTAAAGAAGCAATGTCTCTTTTGTATAGAAAACAAAAATGTTATATGGATTTTGCTTCTGAGTAAAACAATGGCTCTTTTGCTGGCAGCTGTTTTATTCAAAAGTGATGTAGCTGTTGCTATCACATTCTAAGGAAAACTGCAGCTTGTGATTCATATCTTCCATAGAATGCAACAAAATAGCTATCTGAACAACATATAAACTTTAGTTAAGCTTTCTGGATAGAAGACAAAACTGTTAATGTAAAAAGAAATCAGTTTACACTATATAAACTTTTGGAATGATGAATTTGTCAGCAGTGGGTGTACCATTGTTATACTTGGCAGGAAAAGCTCTACAATATATTTTTTCATTAAAAACTATACTCATCCTTTAAAGGCTGCTAATTAATGTTCCACAGAGAAATAATGCTTTCCCAAATATTTGTAATGTAGCCAGTCTCCAGATGCTGTGCTGATAGCTAAACTATGTCTCTTAATATGTTTCTTTAATGTAAGGTCCATTTTGTCAATGTAGATAAGACCTCACATATGTTATTTTTAGATGACATATTTATTAATGCAAGTGATAATCTTGATTTCTACAGTTTTCCATTATGTGGTTGTGCAAACTCAGTCCCTGATGTCATATAGCTATAGATAATGCACAAAAGGACTTTGTGACACTCAGGTCGTTTTGGTGAAGTAGGAAACTATGTCTTCATTTTGTATTCATGGTTAAGTTTGAATTTCTCTAGGAGACCTCTGAAGTTGTTGTTTTGTAAGTAATGAATGATAGTAAGGACTTATCAGTTGTGATCATTTTCCAATTAATTTTCTTTACATTATTCATATATGTAACTCCAATCAGAAACATAGTGTTTAATCCTGCCAAAATGGGTAGAGACAACTCCACTGCTGCAGGGCCCAACCATTATAATACAAAGCTGAGTAATGCTCCTTAGTGCATAGATTGTATACTATTTGGATTATTCATGAATATGATTGTTACTGAAATCATTAGAAAAAATTCTAAACCTTTTTAGTCCAGTGGTATCTACAAACGCACTTGTGGAATTCATTAATTGTGCTTCAAAGTGAGCAAGGTTAATGTATCTTCTTGGACAACATCCTCTATTAACCTTCTGTAATAAACAGTAAGCATCATGTTCCTGGTGAATATGTATATTAAAGCCCATAAATGCAGAAACTGATTCTTATTTTATGCAACCAGTATGTGTGAACAAGGATACAGTGATAATTAAAGCAATTAAAGCTACAACAAATACACATTTAATATGAGTTATCCATACCACAGAGCCAGATGTACTAAGAAAAGGTGGTTTAATTCTGGTGCAAACAAACTGTACCACAAGGAACAAATATAATATCCTATTGCTTTACAAGGAGTTTTGAATTCCTTGAATACTAAAGAGGTCTACGATGCAACGTTCTACAATGTATTAGAGACCTCTATAGAGTTCAAAGGGTTAAAAGCTGCATTTAAATCAGTTGGAATTTTGGGATGTTGTAATGTGTTCACTATGGGGCAGATGGTTCCCCCAAAATTGACCACCACCACCTTTCCTTATTACATCAACCTCATGTTTTACATGTTTCTACCTAGTACACTTTGCTTTTGAAACATGCATAAAATTAAACATTTTTATGTCATATTTTCTTATTCTGTAAACATTTTTTTGTTAAATAAAATACGTATTTTGAAGTACGCTTTTAAATATCAATTGCCTCTGTTTTGTACAGCCCTGAGGACTATCTAGTCCAGGCTGAGAATCTCTACTCTCATGATAGATCATGTAGCTGCAAGATGTGCTTTTATGTTCAAAGACCATAGTTCTCTGGAGTCTCCCCCAGCTGAGTGTAATATATTTGTAGAACACAAAGGCCTAGTGTACTTAGAGAATGATCTTTGAGAGGGAATATAAATGTAATCATGACGGCACTTGATTCAAATTATTGTAATTATTTATTATCACTAATTTAAAATATGCAATACATTCTGTAGAAATGGGTAAAAAAAATGTCATAATACAGATTGAGCACATTGGGCTATATGTATATTGAATATGTATATGGCTTCACAATGCGTTGGAGAGTTGGATACCTCTGCAGCATTCAAAGGATAATAAGCCCCATTTAAAAATAAATTTGACTTTTCTTTTTTTTCCTGTGGTTCAGTTAGTTTTATCCCAGAAATGTTCCAGTTTTATTTGTGCATATGGTTCCATATTTTTAAACTGGATTATCATACATACAGGTTACTAGTATAATATCTGATAGCAAGGAGTAGTGCTTGAAGTGTAATGATTGAATTTGGTGAGTCAGACAGGGGCAGTCAATATGTAGAGGTGTGAGGAGAGTTGGAAGACTAGAAGGCTAATTATGGAGTTTACCACAGTCAAGACATGACATGATGAGCACAAGGATTAGAGATTTTGCTGTGTCTGGTGTATAGAAAATCTATGAGATTATAGAATATCCCTAGGTGATGAAGGCATGATTTACATGATTAGGACTTGGAAGGATGGAGAGTTTGTACAGGTTTTTACATTGAGACTAAATCTGCTGAGACGTAATTTCTGGAATAGGGGAATTAAATTTGTTTAGCTTTTGACAGGTCTAGATTTGCTTCACAGAAAGGCATCCGGGAAAAGATCCAAGAAAGACATTTGGACAGATAATGGGAGAAGGGATAGATTTAAGATTGACAAGGTATCAAATAGGACTCAGTTTGCTACTAAAACACAAGGAAAGGAGGTATTTTTCTGTGCAAGTGCACTGTAGATCATTTACAGACATAATTATCAACAGGTCATAAAGAGAAAAAGTTAGCTGCGCACAGGAACAAGACTGTAGTTAGTTGAATACCAATGCCAGTGGTGGGAATCAGTGTACTGTGCAGTGTTCTGCATCCACTCAGTTCATCTAGATTAAGAAACATACTATCTTATATGCAGCAGCCACAACTAGAAGAGTAGCTTTTGTTTGCTTTTCAGGCCATAAGGGCCATATTCAGGAACTTAAAATATGCACAATTATGGAGCAAATTAATTGTAGTCAGTCATGTTCATTCAAGCGGAACTATCACTCCAAATAAAGTGCCCCCAACTAATTATTCATATAATGATACACATACAAATAGTAGTATTATCCAGAATAAGTCCAGCGTTATTAAGAAAGCCTACTTGATCTGAGATGAACAGGCTGGCATCAGCACAGACATCTTTCCTTAGAGACATCTGTGCTCCTGCGCTGTCCATCCTGGTCTCCTCCAGATTGGTGAGGGGGAGTTGCATTGTACCTTAAGGTAACAGGAAGTGACTGACAGTGCAGGCATGCAGATGCCTCTAAAGAAGCCTAACCATCAATTTTGGATCAAGTAGGATTTCTTAATAATGCTGTATTATTCATTTATGCTTATCGCTAAATGAATAATTATTGGGGGGCACTGTATTTAGAGTAAAAGTTCAGCTTTAATCCCTTAAGTATTTTAACTCTTCAACAAATTTCCCCTGTACCACAATGATATTAACAATTATGTTACAAAAGTTGTACATTGCTTTACAATGTATCTGATCCTAGATACCTGTTTTGTGAAATAAAAAATAAAGAAAAAAGGATGAACAGAAATGAATTGGAACAATCTCAACATGACCATAAAAATTACTGATGAAAGCAGAACTATTACTCCAAATAAAGTGCCCCCCAAATAATTATTCATATAGCGATAAGTATGGGCACCTTATCTGTTTTATATATATATATATATATATATATATATATATATATAGCACTCACATTTGCTTTACAGTAGTATATGCCTAGGTGCTATTTTCAAGGCAATCAAATAGACAGTACATAGAAAAGTAAAAAAAGCACTCTCAGAACTTGATAAATTAAATCCAAGTTTACAGATCAGCATTTCGGTTGGTATCATAACCTTTCTGAAGATAACCAAATAGTGCTGTGAGGGATCTCAAATCCAGCATCCTCATGGCAGTGTGACTTCACCCAATCAGCAGTGAATCCTTTTTTGAATAACCAATTATAGTGACAGTCTCTGGTGCCTCCACATACACTAGAAGCATAAAAAAACATCCTAGGTAATACCTCGATTGTCATATAACTCAAGTGTGGCCAGATTGTGTTATACAGATTAAAATGTAGTTACAGGTGATACATCATATTGTGGACTGCTTCTAATTGGTCCAGTGTATGCCTGAAATCATAGCTGTGCCACATAAGCGCAAGATAATCCAGTGTGAGAAGACATTGACCCACAAAGATCTGCCTATATGCATTGCTTTATATACGACAACTGTAATCACTTCGGAGCCACAATCCAGTTAACTATGACTAGAACATACTGTAACCCCTGGGTATCATCTGCAATGGATGAGAGCTCTCCACACTCCCTCATATCGCAACGTGTTGGAGGCTGTGAAAGAAAACTGATCCTCCATCTTTAAGGAACCTGGCCAATCCCCTGAGTATAGCCTGTGACAGTGGACATTCTTGGCACTTGATCACATCACAAATCAGTGGAAGATGTGTAAGAGGGATGATCACCAATGTAACAAAACCCTGTCATCATGTACATCCCTATTCTTAATAGATATCGGTCATATTGGAGGCACATAGCCTTTTATTTTCCTTTGAGGGAGAGCGAGTCAATCAGTGGCCATCGGTTGTGCAGTATTCTGAAGGACATATGGCAACCAGCAGTAGCTACGATCCCCCATCCCAAGTAAAACATAAGGTTGAGTGATCACAAATAATCATGATCACCTTAGAACATCGAGTGCGTGGTTGAGTCGCAATAATATACCACATTAGATCACCAGCGCAATATGACCAAAGATAAAGCTACAAAACATTACTAATATAACTTAGTAGACAGAGTAATCATGAAATAAATACATGTTAGGTGAAACATAAATAAAGCATATGCATATTATTGCACTGGCCACCACATTCAGGGGAACAATGAACTTTTCGTAATAAAAAAGTGGTTGTTAACATAAGAAAACGAGACTGAGTCATACATGTCCAGTTCATGCCAAATAAATATGCCATCATGTAGCAAGTTCAAGAGAGGTTAAATAGATACTAAGTAAGTACTGTAGTCAAAACAATATTATTTGAATGTCCCCGTGTATTGCTGACAGCATATAAATAAATTATAGTCTTTAACATCCACACAGCATAGTCAATAAGCATGTGCTATATATAATTTGTACATATTCTGTTCTTGAATGCCCTTTAGCCATGGTCCGTAGTAGTATGAATATACCATAGATCAAATGTTTCTCATAAACTAATAACTGCCTTACCATCATTGAGGAACATGAGGCATATAGACATGCGGCCTATCCATTGGGGGTACTGGTCAGGCTAAAGATAGAAATCTTATCCATATATCAAACAAGCCTGTATATTCTTACATTGGCCCAGTGCTGGTGCCCAAGGGTGAGACATATGTGCTAGTTTCCAAAGGGATCCTATGTATGTCCTGGTGGTGTGCCCAACTAGGCAGCGTAGTGATGCTGGATACAAGTTCTATTATGCATCAGTACCTGCTTACCTAGTCTGTCTCCACCTACTTAGGCTATTGACCATGTGAATCTTGGGTCCTAGAGAGAAGTTTTGATGAGTATATGATGGAACTAACTGGCAGTATAGAGGTGCTGGAGACGAGTCCTATTGTACATCAGTATCTGCTTCCTGAGTCAGTATCCCATTGTCAGTAATCTCAATGGTGGTGATACCAAGGTTTTAAAGACAGACAATACAGACTGAGTCTTGGTATACATCTTAGTAGAATGGTGTAAAACTGAACATCTCAGTGAGACCCCTTGGGGCCAAAGTGTCCAAAGTGTATATCCAGAACACTTCTAGTTGTAATAATCTCATACCTCTATTGCCTCCTCTCAGAAAGGGTGGTACCTGGTCAATGAGAATAGTTGGTAGGGAATGAGACCAGGTGTTTCATGTCCCTAAAATATTTAGCGACAGGTTTATCAGTAGAGCCTGTTTGTCAGGCATGACAAATTGTTTAACGGTGGTTAGCCATTCTTTCCCTAAAAAAATTCTGTCTTCCCTACATAGTACTTCCCTCAAGGACAAAAGACAATATAGAGCACAAGATCTGAAGTACAGGTTAGTTTATATCTGATTTTGAATGTTTTGTTTTTATGGGGATGTTAAAATGAAACAGTGGTGATCATGGAACTGCAGGTACTACAGTTTTTGCAGCAAAAACAACCAGTTTTGACTTGTTTCCTAATTAGCCAGGGAGATTTTGTAGGATCCAAGGTTGGTTTACATGGAATGTCCGGTCGCATAAGAAGACCTTTCGTGGTTTTTCCTATTTTGAAAGCTAGAATCGGAGGTAGTTTATCATAAAAAGGAAGATTCGTATTGATTGATAATATGCTCCAGTGTTTCATTACGCTACTGGCTAGAGTCTCACACCCAGTAAAGTACTTTGTGGAGAAAACCATTCTATCAGATTGCTTTGTATCAGGTGTTTTAGACAATAAGTCCTGTTGTGTGACAGTTGACTCCTCATCAAGAGATGCAGATTATAGCCTCTTTGAGCAAATTTTCTCCTATTGTTTTCAGGTTGTTATGTTGCTTTACTTAAGTCATCATTGTTGCAAATTACCCTTAGAAAATGGGAGTGAGGTATGTTGCTTTTCAGTGAAGGGGAATCATAACTGTTGGCATGGAGTATGTGATTGCAATCTGTTGGCTTGGTGTATAAAGTGATACCTAAGGTAGTGTTTTGTTTATAAATGTTCACATCCAATGAATCAACAGTTGTAGTTGGAGTATTTGAATCGTATGGTGGTTTGTAGAGAATGTAGCTTCGAGATCCAGTCGATGAGTTCAGTTGTGTCGCCCCACGATATGAGAAACAAATCATCTATATAGCGTTCATAGAAACATATATTAGGATGCACTATGTTACGAGATTCGTATTGCCACATAATATGTTAGCATATGTTGGGGTGATGTTTGAACCCATTGAAGTCCTGGAAGTTTGAAAATAAAAATTGTGCTCAAATCTGAGGAAATTTTTGGTTAATTTTTGGTGTAAGAGATCACATAGGAATTCTGTGGAGAAGTCAGGCTTAATTTGTGATGCAGAGTTAGCAAAGAGAAACAGCCTGTACACCCTCCTTATGTGGGATAACAGTATACAGGCTGTCCTTGTCCATGGTCACTAGTAAGTCAGAGGAATTGATGTTTTGTGAAGATTTAATGGCACAAAGGAAGTCAGTTGTGTCCTTCAAATAAGAAGGCATGCTTCTGACAAATGGTTGTAACACAGAATCCAGAACGGTGGCAATTGACTTTAATACAGATCCTCTGGACGATAATATAGGTTGACCTGGTGGTTTAATGGGAACCTTGTGTGTTTTAGGAAGACAATAAATTATTGGGCAAAAGGGAAATTAAATATTTTACTTCTCAGAAGATTTATGGGGCTATGATTTTATTCTGTTGCCCTTCTTGCTTTTCAATACGTTGCATACCCCTCTGTCACTCAAGGGGTTAAACTATGCACATATGTTAGAGTTAATTTTGGGACACGCATTTAATATATTTTGTTTCTTTATTTCACAGTAATGATGGAATGAACAGAAGATGGAGAGAAAGAAGAAAGATGAGGAAAGAGAGAAGATAGAAGAAGACGATGGACTGTAGCTGACCAGGACATCGAAGAACCTGCAGGACATCAGGATTAATGGTGTTTCTTTTCAGGGGCTGTTGCTTTTTAACTTAGTCAGATTAACTCTGTGAGTGCCAGTGAAGTAATTATACCCCACTGGCACTCACAGGGTTAATTCTACTAACACTGGAAAGACATTTTCAGTTCTTTGAATGTATTGTTATAGGGCTTATGGCCCCAAATCATTACATCCACGGGGGACTTTGTTTGTTTGTTTTTTTACTTTCAATTGATGTGTCAGCTCTTTTGAGATCTGTAAGGGACTGTGGGCTGGATTCAATTGCAGGTGCTAAATGTTAACACACATTTTATTAAACAATTTCCTACTGAAATCTATGGGGAAACCTGGAGATAAAAGTAATGATAAAATTAGCACCTGCAATAGAATGCATACTTGTGTGCCCAAAAAAAACTGCATGCAGATTTTCCCACGACAAAGTGGCCCCTTAATGGATCTTAGGGCTAACACAGTCAATTGAATTGCATCTTTCTCCGAAAACACCACTACATTTAGCACCCAACATTTTTTTTACCGGTATTTTTTCATAGCAAAGGTAATTGAATAGCTTGCCGTACCTGTTTTTTTTCGCATCGGGGGGAACTGAATCGAGGCCATCCAGTTTAGCAGTAACAGAACTAGAGCAGCAGCACATATGGCTGGATTCAATTGCAGGTGCTAATTTTATCTCTGCTTCTATCTCCAGGTTTCCCCATAGACTTCAATAGGGAAATTTTCATAAAATGTGGGTAAAATTTATCTCCTGCAATTGAATCCAGCCCATAATCTTAGGATGGTAACTGGGCAGACACAAAACAATAATCACAGAGACAATGACAGTGCCTTGCCAAAAATTAGGAGATTAGATGGCAAAGAACAAAATGTATTTGTTTTACAGCCGAAATGATAGTGTGGTTTTGCTGTCAGTTGTAAGCAGCAGCAAGCTGCAGTTGATAGCAGCAGGAGATAATAAATGGAGGCTGAAAGTTAATAGCTATTGTCCGTATAATACCTGCCCCATTGAGTCAAGGTGGATCTTTGCACAATGCTATAAAACTGCTCTAATGCATTTTCCCTTTGTATGTGTCACTGCTTTGAGTTATTCTTTTGTGGGATTGATGTTTCAGTATATAATACAAAAATACTAAAATAAAACACACACACACACACACACATATATATATATATATATACATATATACATATACACACATATACACACACACACATATATATATATATATATATATATATATATATATATATATATATATAATATAAAAAAAATGACAGTGCCTCAAACCAAGCAGATATTTTTTCACCAAATCTACATAAATTCAAGACCAATTCAACTCAGTCACAGAAAATTTGATAGATAGCTCAATATGCACTATAATGTAATTCTCCTTGAAGGAAAGGTATCATGAAAAAGATTTTATATTACCAATTTTATGGCAGCAATTTGTATTAACCTCTCAGATGCTTGAAGAGGCCTCAAATACCAGGCCTCTTTATCATGCAGGGTGTTAATTAGTTAACCAGGCATTACATTTTTCTTTTCTGAATTTTCTTATAATTCTTGTAGTATAAGAGCAGTTAACACAGAAAAAAATAACATCTGTCCTAAAGGGCATAAAGCCCAGAGCATAGTGAGGGATTTGGTAGGCAACAGGGTAAGTATTGATCTTTAACACTCCGGAACAGCATTGTTAAAATCAGAGCTATATTCTCTTTAACTCTTCAGAATGGTGAGTGAAACATAGCTAAGCAATGCATTGCACATCCCTTTGGCACCCAAAGGCTTTAGATAGGTGAATATTTGTTTCTAGGTTTTCTGCTCTTTTAACTGCCCCAGTTTTTGGAAGAATGTCTTGGTTTAAAGGGATACTAATGTTTCATAATAAAAGCAGCTCTAATTAATCATCATAGTATGTTGTAGTTCAAGAGTAATTCAATGACAAAGTATCCCCCTCCCTCCCCTTTTACTCATGTAACACTGTTCAGCCAGATCAGAAGGGAGTGCCCAGGTAGACTCCAGAGAGGGACAATCTTCAATTAAGATAAGGGAAAAAACTGAAAAACGTGTCAAGGGGGCAGGGCTTTCATTGTTCTCATAGGAAGAAGACTGTCCCCTTCTGTTATCTGCCTGGTCTTACAACCAGATTCCACATCTGAGAAGAGATGGCTTACACTAGGTAAAAGGGGCAGGAGGGGAAACTCTGCTTGTGAATATCTCTCAAACCATAAAGGTTTGAGTGATAAGATTTATATCATTCTTCATGTTTTTTTAATGCCTACAAAATAAAATAAAGATAAAACAAAGTATTACTATCCCTTTAATAAATTAGCCAATTTGCATTGTAGTAAAGGGAAGTATTTTACAGATGCTATAACAGTTATTTTGAATTGCTTCCATTGGGAGAAGTAAAGACAGTATATAACATATCAAATACATAAAAGTGTTTCTAATTAAAGCAGAAATAAATAATATACGGTAGCTGAGTTAATCAGTTATGTAATAAAATACCTGGTTATTTCATCATTTAATAGAAAGAAACTCATTATTTTATAGAATAACAAACTGACCACAGTTAATGCATAGTATGTTTTTAATGTTTTCCCTGAATTAAAAAAATAAAATATTTTACTCTGTTAGGGCCATATGTTCAAAAGAAAAGTGGAGGAGTTCTAGGACAAAACAATAACACTATAAAGGAGAATTAAAAATTACAAACTCAACGCATTGGAGACTAGGGATGGTCGAAAATGTTCGTATCAAACAAAAATCAGCAAAAAAAATGGCATTTCTTGCTTTTCCAGAGAAAAGTGCTGTTTTCCCGCTCTTTTCGCCTAGCACATTGCTTTGAAATCAATGGGAAGACTGAATTTTTCACCACCACATGGCAGTTTTCTCTCCTTTTGCTGTAGGCATGTAAAAATGTCTCAGGCTCTCACAGCATTCCATTCTGGGTTTGTGAGGAGCGAAAGCAGCACATTTATGAGCTAGAGAAGATAGGCAAATAAAGGTGAAATTAAGCTTAGTTTAGGGAGTCTTTTAGGTTGGTCATTTGTTTTCTGTATTAGGGGAGTCTGGGACAATCTGAGGGAGAAAAAAAGGGAGGAAGGAGGATGACACAAATACCCCAAAATTCAGTGTGACTGACTGGCAAGACACAGGCAGCTGGGGTCCAATTTGCGTTCTGATATTGCTGTTATTGTCTCTGTGCTGGGGAAGTCAGGGGAAAGAAGTCATTGATTTTGTTTTTAGTTAGATACTTTTTTTTTTTACATACTATGATAATATAGCGTGGACAATGTTAAAAAAAAATAATAAACAAATCAATAAATATATTAGCTGGCAGATAGCTGACTGGGAGCCTGACATGAGCTGTGTGTCTGAGGCAGACTTGATAGACAGCATATGACACTGAGAATTTTGTTGAGGGCTAAAACATCACACTCCATCAGCTGTGTTGTGTACTGTAGAGTAAAAACACACAGAGTAGTTGAGTAATGCCCAGCAAATGCACAAGGTACAGGGAGAGGGGGAAAGATGGACAGTGCAGGGACATGGAGAATAAAGTGTAATAAATGATGATTATCCCTCTCCTCCCAGGGAGGATGCAGTTTGTCATGGTCCCAGCAAAAGTTCCACTGTCAGCACCAGAACAACAACAAAATACATATAAGAAGAACACTGAAGACAACAATGAGTCACATTCTAGTGCTGATGATGGCAATGGCATAATGGAGGAAGGCGTAGCAGCTGAACCAACTGCTGCATTCAGACAGTGAAACAATCAAGCACCAAATCACCTGTTCTCAAAGTAGTAGCGGACTTTGTGAAAGTAAAACTAAAAAGAAATAGTATGACACCTCTAAAAGCTTAGAAGAATATAAGGGTACTGGGCAGGAAGTGGCAGGCGATGCTGAACTATTGATGACTGATGATGATGATGATGCAGATCTAGACTATATCCCTCCAGTATCCTCCTCTTGTTAGATATAGATGAAGCTGAGAGTGTGAGAGATGATGACTTGACCTTAACAGTAGCTGAAAAGCAAAGGCTCAGTCTTCCACCACTGAAAAGGTGTTATTAAACTGTTTGAGAAAACCATTGGAAACTCTAACCCTCGACAAGCAAAGATGGCAAAAAGTACACAGTCATCCTGTCAGTCATCATCAGCATCATCGCTGCTTCCAAGTCCAAGTCTCAATCAGCCACACATGCTTGCCATGAGTAACCAGCAGCAACAACAACAGCAACACATGTTATTATCCACAACCTTAGCTATGATGCGTGCCTCTGCTGCTGCTGGAAGTGCTGCACCTTTGACACCTAGCAGTAGTAGAAGTAGAATTACATCAACATAGTAGTAGCAGCCCCTCAGAAACCCCTCAGTCCATGAAGTCCACATTATAGAGATACTTCACTCAGGATCCAAAAGCTAAGCATGTTGATATCTGTCTGTGCAAAAAGCATGTGAGCAGGAGGAATGCAGACTCAAACCTAGGCAATGGCAAATCCTCTATGAGATCTCACCTGAAGCCCAAACACAGGTCTGACTGGGAGACACACTATCAGCAGGTCAGAGGTATAAAAACTAGCAGAGGCAGAAGCACTTCAAAAAGTTTCCATAGTTCTGGGTCAGATAAGAGAAGTAGTGATGCTATTTATGTGTCAGAGAGTGTGCCACTGCCAACAGTTACTTCATTCCAAATAACACTGATGGCTCCTGTTGCTGTAAGAGATGGCAAGAGTCATAGACTGCCCACTAGAGATGGATGAAAATATTTGCCTCAAACTGAAATCAGCGAATAATGGCACTTCCTGCTTGGCGAATAATTTCCAGCAAAAAGTGCTGTTTTTCCATTTTTTTCCTGCTTTTTTCGCCTAGCTCATGGTGCATTGAAATCAATCAGAAAAAAAAATATTTCTCCACCACACGAAAGTTTCCTCTAGTTTTCTTCAGCCATATAAAAGGGCTGTCACAGCATGCCATTCTGTTTGTGAGAGGAGAGAGCAGCACAATTTGGGCTCGATTCTATTACCTATGCTAAAACCAGCATTACAAGAAAAACAAGTAGCGTGAATTTTGCAAACATGTGTTACGTCGGTATACTATTGCAGAACCACAGTAAAATAAAACTGGCGTAGACAACACATTTCAGAGTAGTAACAAAACTGGAGCTGTCTGCTTGTATTCGACTACCACCTAAAAAAAACACGTAAAATGTCAAAGTCCAAGGAAATAGGACTACGTTTGACAACAGAAAGATCAAGTTTAGTGTTAGATGTGTTCTCCACATAACAAAATCCGACATAGAGTGCCCCCCTTTGACATAACCCCCTTTTTTAAAAGTCGACTACAGTGATTTTCTTTCACCACTTTAATTCGACAAATATTGTTCTCGACAATTTAACACCCCCCCTTTAAAATTCGACTTACAGTGCTCCCATGAATTTCTTTCACGATTTATATACGACACTTTTCTTCTCCTTTTTTTTTTGACATGCCCTATATTTTGTATTGCAAGATTAACCCTATGAGTACCAGAGAGGTAGCAAAACATTGCAATGTGTTTGCTACCCCTCTGGCACTCAAAGGGTTAAAAGAATTAGTAGAAACAGTGCTCCTCAATATTAAATAACCTATATCTTGATTCTTGTTTTTATTTTTTTTTCTTTATAGTTCTGTAAGAAGTTTATTGTAACATTAAATAGCGGTTATGTAGTGATATAGCAGCAGCAGAAGCACTGTAAAATGTTCCCAGGGCTCTAGGGCAGAAAAAAGAAGAAGTGAAGTTATTTATGTGTCAGAGAGTATGCTATTGCCAACAATTAGGTCACGCCAAAAAACACTTATGGCTCCTGCTGCAGAGAAATATGATGACTCTGGCTTTGCTGTAGGAGATGGCAAGAGTCATAGACTGCCAAAACATGCTGCCTCTACTGTCACGACCTCCTCTAGTCATTTTGTTTAAGCATAAAATTCCAGGCTTCTTCTGCCATGTCCTGCCAGCTCACACTGACCGAGTTCCTGGGAAGGAGTCAAAAACTTCACAAAAACAAGGTTGCCAAGATGTTGGCAGTGGCCATGCTGCAGTATTCTTTTCAGAGAACTGATGTCACATGTAGCTCCACGCTGGAATATCCCAAGCCGCAGTTATTTTTCCAGGATGGCTGTGCATGAATTGTACAAGCAAGTGGTTATTGTGGAGGGCAAAGGGCTGAAAAGTGCGTATGGCAAGAAAATCCACCTGACAACAGATATGTGGTCAAGTGGGCAGAGCACAGACTATATGACTATGACTGCTCACTGGGTTTCCCTGCCAGCCCTAACAGTGGAAGACAGTAGCTTACAGCATCAGGTGACAGCCAGTAATTGTGCTTCTGGTTCTGGCAGTGTGATTAAAAGGCAGCAGCAGCAACAGCAAGATAGCCCATACCATTGTCAAGCTACCTTGTGCATGCAGAGTTTTGAAAGACAGTCCCATAAATCCATAGATGTTTTAAGTAAGCTAGAGCAGGTAATAGAGGAATTGCTAGTACCACGCTCTTTAAAAGCTGGTTTTGTGTCTGCTGATAATGTCTCCAAAAGAATCACTGCTTTGAGAATAGGTGATATAGTACTTTGCCCATGTGCTAAATTTAGTTGTGACCAGATTCCTGGCAGAATCCCAAACCCTCAGTGAGATGCTTACTATTGCCTGCAAAATCTATGCAAATTTTAGTTGCTCCTACAGTGCACACAATGCTCTATATTCCATATAAGACCGTAACAACCTGTCCCATCACCAACTGAAAATGGAGGTGCTTACCAGGTGGAATTCCACAATGTACATGTTAGAGCATTTGTACAAGAAGAATAAGGCAGTTAGCGAGTACACCATGCAAAACTGGAAGGCTTTGGAGGGAGCCTCTTTGTCACCTGGCCAATGGCAACTAATTTGTAATGTATGTGGCCTGCTGAAACCCTTTGAGGAGGCAACCATGCTGGTGAGTTGCATTGGGGCAGGAACTAGTGAAATTCTACCACTGATATTTTTATTGCAAAAATATCCACAGATCCTCACATACTGTCCATTAAAAGCAATGAGGAATACATTAATGCCACTTTGCTGGACCCCCGCTTCAAACACAATGTTTCTGAGTTTCTGCCAAAGGGCCATCAGCAGTTTGTCACAACAAGGAATCATAACATTCAGCAGCAACTCTATGAGAATTGGATTCTGTCAAGGAATATCGATATATGCTTATTGATCGAGAGGAGGATGAGAGGGGGATGCATTGTGGAGGACTGGAGGGTGAAAGTGAGGGCACAAAAACATCTAGACAGTCCATAACGCATTTCAACCAGCAGAAGCAGCTACATCATCAACCAGAATATCCCATTCTAGGCAGAAACAATGACCCTGTGGACTACTGGCAAACAAAGCAGTGTGTGTGTGGCCAGCATTGACATGTACTGCCGTGGAAACCCTTAGTTATCCTCCAACAAGCTTGAACATGAGAAGGCTTTTAGTGTGGCTGGTTACATTGTCAAGTGACCGCAAGATACAGCTATCAAGCAGAAATGTTGGGAAACTAACATTCCTAAAAATGAACCAACATCTCATACCATCTGAGTATCAGGTAGCAGAAACCACGCATGACAGAGAAAGCCAGGACAAATATATTAACAGCAGCAATGATGAAGAGAAGGAGGAGGAGGAGGGATGTGAAGAAGGGTTGCCACATCTACCCCACTTGGGACCACTGCTATGACCGATAAATGATGTGTGTCAATAATCTGAGAAGGAGGATAGCGATTTGAAGTAAACATAACAATGGTAAAAACTGCTGTATATACATGCACAAATCAATCACACCATGCCAGTCCCCCACCACCAGTACAATACACATCTGCCACTTTGTAGGTTGTACGTTAATTTTTTTATTACTTGACATCATCATGAATATGTGCCAGTGTCACTTAAGCAAGAAGTTAGTCTTGTGGGCAAAGGACAAATGCATTCTGCATGCTAACACATTTATCAAGACATATGTTGCTGTAGGACTCACAACTTTGACTTTCAGCCACTTTTTTCTAAACTTTAGCCCTCAGAAGAATTAATATTGCAGTGGGAAATGTAGTACCCATAGGAAATATAGGCAAAAATTTGGAGGAAAATTTTGCATTGGCGAAAAGGAGAAAACTTTTGCAAAAAAATAGAAAAATCAGCCAGTTTTTGTGAAAAGTCATACAGGACATGTTTCACACTATTTGCTCACCCCTAAGTATAGGGCAAACTAACTGCATCACAGGGGAAAAAAGCTCACATTGCAGCCTGTCTCTAAGTAACACTTTTTCACAGTAAATAATGGACTTCAATAGGCCTGAATGACTCATAGGGCACACTAGTCTTTATCAGATAATAAATTGAAGCAATTGGCAGTAGACTAAATGTGAGATAAAACTGTACATAAAAATAAATGACTTCTATTTAAAGGATACATACCTACCTAGGTAAATACTTCTGATAAATACAGTTTATTCATTTAACAAGTGCTTTAGCCCAACAGCAATGCATCAAAACATGACAAATACGGTTCTAAAAATGTATTCTCCACTGATTACAATACTTCCAAGTGCTGATTCTCATTCTGTATACTAATATTACCTGCTATGCACTAAAACTTTCTCTGATCTCAAATGTTCTATGAAAATGTAAAACAGTACAGGAAAGTCAAAGAATGGAAGCTTTCTAAAGGGCAATTCATTTTTAGCCATAGGTGCTTCTCAAGAGATGGTAGATCATTCATCAATCTGCTGATTTACCCAGAAGCAGTAGCTCAAAACATTTCACAGAATTATGCTCTTCAGAAAATATTTAACTTTGCAACAGAATACATGTTTAATCATTAACACTATGTGACACTTTGAGCCATCCTGACTCAACTGATAAAACTTAATAATTGAATGTGTCCATATTGTTTTTTTACAATATTAATATGAACATAGAAGAACATCACTGTGCGGGCCTTTGTGCACATTAGGACTTTGCCTCAATAAATTAACTAAATAACTAAACATAGTCAGAGAGGTACCTTGTTTAAAAAGCGAATAAAATTATCTTTCTGAATTAATGGTCATGAACAGTTTCTTTAGACTTTTTCAACTTCACTCCTGAAGTACCTCCTTGTATGGGATGTAGGATTCAAGTATAGCTTCTGATAAGTAAAGCTGTATATATGCCAACAATTATATGGCACTTTTGACTCACCTGTGCTCCTTATTAGGAGTGGGCGAAAGCTCTTGCTGTGCTTCCGTGATAAATCCTGCGAAAACCACATTGTTGTCCTCTTTTTTGCAGGAAAATCTGCTTTAAAACCAGATATTAAAATCTTCGCATTTTTCACCCATTGGCCAAAATTCTTTGCCAGTTTTTCAATGGCTAGAAAGTTTCCACCCATTGATTTACTTGTTTTTCGCCTTTTTGCTATAAAAACATGACATATTCCACAGCTTGTCCTGAACTGACTTCAGACCCTTAATTTCAAAAACATATATCTCAGTCTACACTGCATGAAAGAAAAAATAAAACCTATTGAAGATCACTTGAGATGAAACATTCAGATAATAAGAAGAACTTGAATGTAGGTGAGAGTTCCCCTTTAAGAAACAGTGTCATGTTAAATCCTTTGATCCCAACATTTAGGAATTTTAGACCAAGTACTTGGTTATGATTTCTGAAAATGATCTGTTTTATTGCCATAAAAAATCCATTTGTTGCATTCATTAAATTGTATCAAAGAATATTGTTCAGCTAGAGAGAAAATAAGAATAATAACAATCCCGTTCTTTTCAAATCCTGCTTTTATTCACTGAACATTCTTAAAGGGAATAAGTGATAGTAATAAGGGTCTCTTAAGGATTTACTTAAAGGAACAGTAAACTTTTTTTATGAAAACACATATTTTACAGAGCATTTCCTGATGAATAAAACAAGGGCACTCCCTCACTGTCAGTTGTTTTATTTAAAAAATTATAGCATTTTAAATAATCATGAAGTGAATTTACTGTGTTTACTTCCTGGAAGTTCTAACTGACAGGAAGTGACAGGCAGTTTCTATCACATTCTATGGAGAACTGTATGTCTCTGACTTTTCTGACTTTCCTCTCCATTAGAATCTAACAGGAAATCTAATTAGAATTTGACCACTAGAGGGCACTGCTAATATAAAAAAAACATGGGTTTAAACTGTAATAACTCTGGAAATATAAATCTCTTGGCAGTGGGAGTACCCTTATTTTCCTCAATAGGAATATATGCTTTTTCATAAAAAAAAGTTTACTGCTCCTTTAAATAGGTGTCTGTCAAATAACATTCAGGTGCATGTTTATAGAAATGTTACCTGTTTTTGATCTATCTTGTAGTTCACTACAAATGATTTGTTTACAAAATGATATCATCTTGTATCCCTTACGATCCATTCAAGTCTATTGAGACCTATTGTTTAAATGGCGTCTACCTCGGTAAATTAATGTGTTATTGAAATTCAGAACAGTTTCCCTTCAAGTTTTGATAAAGAACCTCAAGAAACAATATGCAATACCAAAAGCAGCTCATTTAGAACAATTCCAGCAAATAATGTTTTAGCTCTTTCAATAAATACAAATTGCTCTGATTTATATTTTTGTATTGAACATCTTTGTTTATTACGTGGTTTCCAAGAATTCAGGGTGTTTTGTCTTCTCTTGCAGTTCTCTATGTTTTAATGTTGCCGAGGCTTATAAAACCAAGCACATATTTTTTGAACTTGCTAATTTTTCACAGCTAATAGTGATATGCTTGCTTGTTACACATTAGATGGGATTTTTAAACTAACTAGATTCTTGTTAACTGAAACTCAATTACAGTACTGTATTGTTGCAGTCAGCATTTAGACATTCAGGTTTTACAGCAAAAAAACACAATAACAGAAGCAGCTGAGCCCCATGGGACTAATTATCAAAGTATTTTGTTTGAAAAAACTTGGATTAAACTGTACCTAGATATTAATCAAAGAAAGGGAATGGATTGCTTGTGAAACTTACACTCTTTTTGCAGTCAATGCTCACAGAGTAATTACCTGAAATAAGTGACATTGGGAGCAAGAAAGGAACTGATGTATTGAACATGATCCGCACAGTCAGCCAGGAAGATCTCTTTTCTCTTTCTCTGAAATATAATAACACATTTCTGCTCTTAAAGAAAATTATTAATTAGAAAATAAGGCTAGTTTCACATGTAAGCTTCATATGCCCAAGGCCTGGAGTGGCTATAACTATGTACCAGTGTGTGCAAAGACTGACTATGCCTAATTTAACTAGTGCACCTGCCCTAACCCTGTCTCTTCTGCTGATCTCACAGGCCAACCTCAGTGGCATAACTATCTATACTACAAAAGAAAAAGTGGTCAGGTGACCAAAATCCTACGCCCATACCACACACACCCTCAGGGAGGCAGCTAGGAGGAGATTTGTATATGTCCTCTATTGCCAAAGCCCAGTATCACACACAATATTATAATACACACACCCCAGGGCTGGCACATAAGAGCACATATGCATATCTCCTATAGAGTGCCATAGCCCAACATACATACCCCAGGATGCAGCTAGGGAGGAGATTACCACATCTCCTACACACAACCATTTAAATTTCCACACCCCTCACTATCCCTTCACCAAAACCAAAAAATGGCTGACACTCTCCTCTTGGGGACAAAAATGTCACCTATCAACACACTCTGTTTTTACTAAAAACAGTGCTGTTTTCTCTGCAGCACTCACCAAAAATCACATGGAGGTCATTCAGCACATAGCACTGTTACACTAATGTACACTGTTAATACACATTGTGTGCCTTAACTGTTTGAGTGCCAAAGAGGTGCACAACGCATTGAAAACTAATGCAATGCCTACCACTGTGGCACTCACAGGGTTAACATGGCCTCTTCCACTCACAAGCTTGCGTCCTTCCACATTTTCCCCAAACTATATACACACGCCCACAACACACACAGACAATACACACTCACAACACACACGCCCTTAACACACGCGCTAGCAAAACACATATGCGCAAACACGGGTCTACAACACACACGTGCATAAAACACACGCCCACAACACACATATGTGCAAATCACACGCACAATACATATACATATGCATAACACAATACAAAAGTACACATGCAAATTCAACAATCCAGTCATTAAAAACATTGTCTTAAAAGGCTTACAGGCTGTTCTATTAACCTGCTCTGCAAGGCATTAATTACAAATGCCTTACCTTACACTGTGCCTGCCATAACAACGGAACTGAGAACCCAGAAGTGAGAGACAGGTCTCGTGGTTCCTCAGCTAAAATGAAAAAACAGTGCAAACTGCAATCACCCCATACTTGGACCTGAATAGAACTCACAATTCTGTGACTAACCATAGTCTTCGAGATGTTATCTGCAAGTTGTAGCTATCCCCCGCACTATGTCCTCTTTCAAAAAACAAATAGGCCACTTCATCCCTCTGCCACTTGATAAGGTAAAGGATTGCAAGGGCCTTCTTCGCGCAATACACACACAACACACGCCCGCAACACACACAAACATGCTCGCAACACACACACACTCAAAACACATGCCCTCAACACACACACGTCCACAACACACACATGCCTGCAACACACATGCACACCCTCAACACACACACCCGCAACACACACACGCCCACGCACATTCCCGCAACACACACACACAACACACACAAACACGACCGCAACACACACAACATACACACACTCCCACAACACACACACACCTGCAACACACTCCTGCAACACACACGCCCACAACACACACACAACAAACACACGCGCATGTGTCCACAACAAACACACGCCCACAACACAGACTCTCACAACACACACATGCGTGCAACATGCACACAAGCCTACAACACACACACACCCACAACACACACATGCCTACAACTCACAGAGATACTCTGCAACACACACACGTTCACAACACACACATGCCCGCAACACCCACACCCACAACACACACACATACACACACAACACACACACATGCCCAAAACACACATGCCTGCAAAATACACGTGCCCGCAACACATGCACCCACAACACACATCCGTGCCTGCAACACACAGAGACGTGCCCGCAATACGCACATGCGCCTCCAACACACACACCCGCAACACATATGCCCACAACACACACACATGCCCGCAACACACACACATGCCCGCAACACACATGCAGCCGAAATACACACAAGCCTGCAACACACATGCCCGCAACACATATATACAATATACACACACAATACACACATGCCCGCAATATACACATGCCCACAGCACACACACACACACACACGCAACACACATACACACACTCCTGCAAAACACACATGCCCTCAACAAACACACACACTCAACATACACACCTGCAACACAGACACACCCAGAACACACATGCACGCCTACAACACAAACATGCGACCGCAACACACATGGGCCTGCAAAATACACGTGCCCGCAACACACACACCCGCAACACACACGTGCCCGCAACACACATGCACCCACAATACACATACGTGCCCGCAACACACAGAGACACGCCCGCAATACACACATGTGCCCGCAACACACACACCCACAACACATATGCCCACAACACACACACATGCTCGCAACACACACACGTGCCCGCAATACACACGCAGCCTAAATACACACAAGCCTGCAACACACATGCCCGCAACACATATATACAATATACACACACAATACACATGTCTGCAATATACACACGCCCACAACACACACACGCAACACACATACACACACACTCCCGCAACACGCACATGCCCTTAACAAACACACTCAACACACACACCTGCAACACACACACGCCCAGAACACACATGCACGCCTACAACACAAACACGCGACTGCAACACACATGGGCCTGCAAAATACATGTGCCCGCAACACACGCACCCGCAACACACACATGCCCGCAACACACATGCACCCACAACACACATGCGTGCCCGCAACACACAGAGACTTGCCCGCAACACACACACGTGCCCACAATACACACACAGCCTAAATACACACAAGCCTGCAACACACATGCCCGCAACACATATACACAATATACACACACAATACACACATGCCCGCAATATACACATGCCCACAACACACATACATTCAACACACATACACACACACTTCCCCAACACACACATGCCCTCAACAAACACACACACACTCAACACACACTCCTGCAATACACACACGCCCACAACACACACACATGTCCACACACATTCCCACAGCACACACATGCCTGCAATACAAATACACACACACGCCCGCAACACACACATGCCTGAAACACACACACTCCTGCAACACACACATGCCCGCAAAACACACACAACACACACACGTCCACAACACACACACATGCCCGCAACACACACACACGTGCCTGCAATACACACACAGCCGAAATACACACAAGCCTGCAACACACATGCCCGCAACACATATATACAATATACACACACAATACACACATGCCCGCAATATACACATGCCCACAACACACACATATGCAACACACACACTCCCGCAACACACACATGCCCTCAACAAACACACACACTCAACACACGCCTGCAATACACACACGCCTACAACACACACACATATCCACACACATTCCCACAACATGCCTGCAACACACATACACACACACGCCCGCAACACACATATGCCTGCAACACACACACTCCTGCAACACACATGCCCACAACACACACACAACACACACACGCCCACAACACACACACATGCCCGCAACACACACGTGCCCACAATACACACACACAGCCGAAATACACACAAGCCTGTAACACACATGCCCGCAACACATATATACAATATACACACAATATACACATGTCCGCAATATACGCACGCCCACAACAGACACACACGCAACACATATACACATATTCCCACAACACACACATGCCTGCAACACACATACACACATGCCCGCTACACAAACACAACACACACACATGTCCACACACATTCCTGCAACACACACACTCGCAACACACATACACACATGTCCACAACACATATTCACGCAACACACACACGCCTGAAACACACACACTCAACACACACATGCCCGCAATACACACATGCCCACACATGCCCCTACACATTCCCGCAACACACACACTGTCCCGAACACACACACATGCAACACATGCCCGCAACACACACACACCTATAACACACACGCAACACACACACGCCCAAAACATATACATCTGCAATATGCAAGCCCGCAACACACACCTGCAAGACACGTGCCCACACACACATTTCCGCAACACACACCTGCAACACACATACACCCCCCCACAAGACATACACATTCCCGCAACACACACAAACACACCCGCTCACACACACACAGCACACACGCCCACAACACTCACATGCCCACAACACTCACACAGCCACAACAAAACACACTCCTGTAACACATGCCTGCAACATATACACGCCTGCAACACACACGCTCCTGCAACACCACACACTAGCCCGCAACACACATGCACGCAGAACACACATAAATGCTCGCAACACACATACACACACAGTCTAAATACATACAAGCTTGCAACACACATGTCCGCAACACACACAAGCCCGCAACACACACACCTGCAACACACACCCACACACAGGTGTGTACAACAAACACGCTTGCAATACACACAAAATACTTATGCACAAGGCAAACAGAAAACACACACATACACAATACACGTACAACATACACAATACATACATGAAATTCACATGCACAACACATACACAGACAACACACACATCCACAATGCATACACACAGATACACGTACAGCACACCACAAAATACACACGCACAATACACACAACACACGTGCAAACACACGCACAATACACATGTGCAACACACAATACACATACACATGCAATACACACACATGCGCAACACAATGCACAAACAGAACACACACAGGCAATACACAAACACACACGAAAATTCAACAATACAGTCATTAAGAACATTGTCTCCTTTTCTGGACTTACCTGGATGGCAATGTCCCTGAAGCACTCAAAGGACTTAATCCCCAGTCTGTAAACAGATAGTTGAAGAATTAAGGGCCAGGTTTAACCCTTAGTGTGCAAGAGGGGTATCCAATGCATTGCTCCTCTGGCAATCTAAGGGTTAGGAAAAGCAATTCTGAAATAAAACAAAAAGGAAATATGAATTCCGAAATGCTTTGAAGACCATTCTAATAATGTACCTCCTTTAAGAAACAGTACACTTTTTATGAATAAACAAACTGTATATTGCGGGGCATGGTTCACAAACCCCGATTTTTAAATGAAATAAATTGAACCCTTTGCACACATATTTATGTTATTCATTTTCATTTTTTGAAATAAACATTCATTCTATATATTTTATTTTTTTGCTTTTGATATTTCTACAAACCAATATATATACAGGCTTACCACCACCTGTGCACACATTATATATAGGGGCCAGTCTCCTTGTTCCACATGCCCTATACTGAGTGTTTTGGAAAATTTGTAACCTATCACTGTCAGGACAGGCAGTGTGGAGCCAGGAGACCTGCTGCATTCAGGAAAGCACTAGAGCCCATTATGGAAGAAACAGTAATTCTATACTAAATAAAAAAATACATTTGCCTATGCCTATAACGTATTGGGAAAGAGAGAGGTTAAGGAAATAATTTGTGTCATGTTTGGTGACCACAAGCTAGGTTATGGGTCTCCTCTGGTTAACTATCTAAAGGATCCTCCTAAACTCGAATAATAAAATGTTGTGTGCCAGATACTTTTCTCTATCATGCTTTAGATCAGCTCCAGTTTTAACTTAATTTAATAGGGCTCATTTCAGCCTGTAGTTGCCACAACTTAAAATTATGCCTTGAGTTTACATACCTTATGACTGCATAATTAGGTCTAACAAAACCAAGGCTGAGATTCAGTCCATCTAGGGATGTGCGAAAGTAGTTGCCATGTTCCCCTGAGAAATTTTATGAAAACCACATTGTTCTCCGCTTTTTTGCGAGAAAATCCGCTTTAAAACTAGCGATTAAAATTTTTGCATTTTTCACCCATTTTCCAAAATTTTTTGCCATTTTTTCAGTGGCTATAAAGCTTCCGCCCATTGATTTACGTTGTTTTCGCATTTCCCCAATAAAAAAATTGATGTATTTGCGGAAGGCAGACACAGTAGAAGCAGCTACAGAGTGAGATAGATGTGCTGTGCTGTTCTGCTGTGATATTTTGGCAAAACTGAGGAAGGCGCTCATAGTGACTGCTACTACTATGAGCAGCAAAAGGAGGAACTGGAAGGACCCTTATTATTTGTCCACTTAGTCTGAGGAGGAGGAGGAAGTGACTAGCAGTACTGAACCAATGCTGTCCAGTCCCCTTAAATCACCCCAAGGGATCTTGGGGAATTTAATGGGAAGGGAGGGAGAAAAGGGAATGGGAAGGGAGGGAGGAAAGGGTAGTACTAGTGAGAGCAGGACAGGTCAGCTGCCTGTGCCTGCTGCAAGATGTGCTGCCCCTGCTGCCAGTGCCACCATTGCTGTACCTGCAGCCACTAGTGTTGTACCTGCTGCCACCAGTGCTGTACCTGCAACCACCATTGCTTTACCTGCAACCACCATTGCTTTTCCTGCTGCCAGATGTGCTGCCCCTGCTGTCACCAGTGCTGTAACTGCTGCCAGTGCTGAACCTGCTGCCCCCAATACTTTGCCTGCAGCTAGTGTCTCTTGTAGTATTCAGGAGGGGGGGAGAAAATGATGCCAAGTGTGACAGCAAGGGGCCCTGAAACACACTTGCCATTCCCAAGCAGTCCTGCCAGTGCTAGTACTACTGCTACTAAGGTCCAGCAGCTTGTTAACGTTAGGAGTGAAGGAGGTGGTAATCAACAATATCCTCCTATTTCTAGTGACTGTGAGAAGGAAGACTCTGCGGCTGAACTTGATGTGGTTGGTGTTAGTAGTAGTAGCAGTACTCAGGCTCAGCAGGCTCAGGATTAATACCACCACCACCAGCAGGAGCACAGATGAGCTGCCTGTGCCTACTGCTACTGCTGCTAGTGCTAGTGCTAGTCTGCCTTCTTCTTCTTCAGGTCAAGGAATGGGAGACAGGAATGAGGATGGGTATTACCACCTCTAGTAGCTGTGAGATTTTGGAATTAGAGGAATTTGCAACTGCTCTTATTCCTTCTGATGCTGAGTTACAAGGGCATCAGGATGCTAAGGATTAAGCTAGTGTTCCACAGACCACCATGGACACAGTGGGAATGAGGTCAACAAGTGATGTGGTACTAGGACAGGTTCCACATGCCAGGGCCAGCAATACTCCTGTTCCTAGCTGCATTGCTGAATCTGAGGAAGTAGCAGCAACAGCAGCAACATTTTCCTCTGCCACAGACAATAAAGGGGAATGTGCAGGACAAGAAGAAAGAGGCCATTCTTCTCCACCTGTTCCCTTCCCCCTGAAGCCATTATGGGTGTGGGACTATTTTTATGTTGGGCAGGCACAGTGCAGTCATCAGCAACGGCACTGTGTACAATTTGTGACAAGTCAGTAAGAAGAGGAAAGGAGGGAACACACCTTGGCACAAGCTCCCTGATATCACACATGAAACACAGACGCCATGACTTTTACATCAAACATGTTAAAGACAAACACCCCCCACAGAAATCAAGCACTGCTGTTGCTGTACCCCCTGACTCTCCAGAAAGGCAACAAGAAGAGAGGCGGAGATCAAAGAGGAGGAAGAATAGAGTAACCCAGGCAGAGACTGGACGTTCTATGATGAGAGAAACAATTAGCTCACCATCACCTTCTAGGGTAACAATTACATCTTCTGCCAATCCACGTCATTCATCGTTACATCCCCCACCAAATGATAGCCACTCTGTTGTGGCAGTTCGTCTCTACCCATTGCACACTGTGTGGTGAGTCACAGTTCCTGCTCTCAAGGGAAAAAAATATATTCTTATATCACAATGATGATTTTGGAGGAGGGGCAGGTGGAGAAGATTTAATAGCCAACTTGTTCTTTTCTCCACATAGACTGGGGGCTACTTATTGTGCTGCTACTGCCTCAGGTACATCACTGGAGCCAGCTGTGGCAAGTGGAAAAAAAAAACAATTGTCCGCCAAAAAAATAAACATTTTTGGGGGTGTTGTTTCTAACAAGCCTAAGTCCTACATACCAGTGTTTTCTCAGGGCTTGTGCGTCTAAGAAGCCTAAGCCCTACAAATCAATGTTTCCTAAGGGCTTGTGCCAAGTAAGCTTAAGTCCTACAAATTAATATTCCACCAGGGTTTTTGCCTCTAATAACTCTAAATCCTACAGATCAATGTTTCCTAAGGGCTTTGGCCTCTAACAACAAATCAAACAAATCATCCTCTACAAAATACTCTATCAAGTCCAGTATTAGTCCACCCCAGTGACAGCTTATGTCAGGGGGTCCCTGTCTCTATCACTTTACATACAAATTTCTGATTTTATTGATTTTTTTTATTAACTGCCCCCCCCCAGTCAAGAACCCCCCAAAACAAATTCCCTGTTCAAATGATTAATTAATTCACCAGCACAGGCACCCTCCTCAGGCCCCTTTTATACCATGTCTTATGGGTTTTTTTATTTGTATTTAGGATTTATTTTATATTATCTACCTCCCCCCAATCCCAGTAAACAAACCCCCCCAAAAATCATCCCCTGTTCAACTGATTCTTTTCCCACACTCCACCAACACAGCCACACTCATGCCCATTTTATACTATGTCTTTGGGAAATAAAGTTATATTTGCTATGTGTTGTGTGTAACTTCTATGCTCCCATTGATTTCAATGGAATGAGCTAGGCAAAAAAAGCATGAAAAAGTGAAAAATCAGCACTTTTCGTGTGAAATTTTTCACCAAACGGAAAGTGCCATTTTTGACCAACTTCAGTTTGAGGCAGAAATTTTCGCCCATCCCTAGTCCCATCAGAATTCAAATTCAGTTGGCAAAGTGTAGGAAAGAGGCTTTTGTCTAGCCTTTTTCCTATATCACATTCTGGTTAGTATGTATGCTCAATTTTCCACAAACAAATATGACCCAAAGAACATTGCAAACTGCCTTTATGCTATTACATGTCCAGCCAGATTGGTCTCTCCAGGATCTGTATATCAGGATTCCGCATATAATACAAAATTATTTCCGTAATCCAATAAAAATTCTTTTCAACTAAGACTCAACAACTCTAGTATTTGGAGATTTTCCAAAATCTACGTAAGAAACACCACTTTTTTAAAATATATTTTTAAATGTGCTTGAAAAGCTATATTATCAAATTCAATCCATCAATCCTCCCCAGCTCTTTCAATACTTGAAACATTTTTGCAAGCCATACACTTCAGGGTGAAAGAAAAAAAATAAAACTCTTTTTATGGATACTTGGAAGTTCTTTCAAAATGCCCAACCAAAGTGGAAAAGAAAAACTTCAATTAGAAAACATTGCATTTTTCCAACTATGCAATTTCTTTCAGACACAAAACTAATGTACACCTCAGAATAATCTCCTTTTCACTTCTCCCTTATTCTCTTAAACAACCCAAATGCCAATATCTTAATGGATACCTCCCTTTACACTTTGATGCATATCCATTATATACATGGGCCCACCTAGATGATAAATATCTTCTTATGCCATCACCAAAAAGTGTTACCACCAGGCATTTCTCATTTTCTTTGTAAATTAAGTTGTATTGATTGAATGTTTTGTCAATGGGTTTGTTGACACCTTTTATCTGATAAAACACAGGTTGATAATGCATACATCTTGACCATATAGTTATCAAAACTATAACTGATGAATTTGCATTTAACACTGTATGTGGTGTATTACATGTTAAAGTTTCTCAAAATAAAAAAATCAACTATGTGGCATTGACTTACAAAGCATTGTGTGAGTTGACAGCAGGGAAGGTGTGATATCTCGGATACAATGCTGATCAATAAAAATTAGGTAACTTCAAATCTCAAATGGTACACTGTGTGGACTATATATGTATATATATATATATATATATATATATATATATATATATATATATATATAGAGAGAGAGAGAGAGAGAGAGAGAGCGAGAGATAACAAATGAGTCAGCACTCGCAGAACTTGTTTTAAAGTGACATTTACTCTGTGTCACTTTAACGCAAGTCCTGCGAGTACTGACTCATTTGTTATCTACATTATCTCCCACAAGTAAAGCAAGATACAGAATTGGTGAGCGTGCTTCCCTTCGGACACTCATATATATCCTATATAATCATTCGCTAATTCATGTGTAACGCTGCGACATGCGCAGTAGACACTGCTGCGCGTGCTGCAGTCATGCGCAGTAGAGACTGCCCGCGCCGCGGCTGATACAGAGTGTATCAGCCGTGGAGCGGGCAGTCTCTACTGCGCGTGACTGCCCCGCGACCGGGTGGCGGTGGCACTGTGGCCCGTGTAACGGGCTGTTCAACTAGTATATATATATATGTATATATATATATATATATATATATATATGTGTGTGTGTGTATGTAATACACTGTGTGCACAATTATTAGGCAAGTTGTATTTTTGAGGATTAATTTTATTATTGAACAACTACAGTGCTCTCCGTCAATCCAAAATGTTAAGAAACCTTAACCCTGAATACTTAAGAAAGTAAAAGTGAGGTTTTGGCTTCCTTAAGAGAATATTTATTTTGTTTGTGCACAATTATTGGGCAACTATTAGTGTGCAGAATTATTATTCAACTAAATGAAAAACATTAATTTTCCCATCTTACCTGTTTATTTTTATCTATTAAAGTGTGAATACTAAACAAACAACTCAAAATTTACAAAAAACATTTGTGACATTTCCAAAAAACAAATCAGTGACCAATATAGCCACCCTTCTTTTCAATAACAGTCATAAGCCTTCCATTCATGGAGTCTGTCAGTTTCTTGATCTGTTGACGATCAAATTTTTGTGCAGCAGCAACCACAGCCTCCCAGACACTGGTCAGAGAGGTGTACTGTTTTCCTTCAGTGTAAATCTGACACTTAAGAAGGGCCCACAAGTTCTCAATAGGGTTTAGGTCAGGTGAGGAAGGGGGCCATGTCATTATTTTATCATCTTTAGGGCCTTTACTGGCTAGCCACCCAGTGGAGTACTTCGATGCATGCGATGGAGCATTGTCCTGCATAAAAATCATGGTCTTCTTGAAAAATGCAGACTTTTTCCGGTACCACTGATTGAAGAAAGTGTCTTCTAAAAACTGGCAGTGGGTTTGGGAGTTGAGTTTCAGTCTATCTTCAACCCAAAAATGTCCAACTAGCTCATCTTTGATAATACCAGCCAATACCAGTATCCCTCCTCCACCTTGCTGGCATCTGAATCGAAGTGGAGCTCTGTGCCCGTTACTGATCCAGCCACGGGTCCATCCATCTGGACTGTCAAGAGTCACTCTCATCTCATCAGTCCATAAAACCTGTCTTCAGATATTTTTTGGCCCAGTCTTGATGTTTCAACTTATGTGTCTTGTTCAGTGGTAGTCGGTTTTCAGCCATCCTTACCATGGCCATGTCTCTGAGCACTGAACACCTAGTACTTCTGGACACTCCAGGTTGGTTGCAGTTCTGGAATATGACAGCACTGGAGGATAATGGGTTCCTGATAGCTTCATGTTTGATTCTTCTCAAATCTCTGGCAGTTAATTTGCATCTTTTTTTCTCAACATGTTTCTTGCGACCCTGTTGACTATTTGCAAAAAAAAAGTTTGATGGTTCTGTGATCATGCCCCAATATCTTAGCAATTTCAAGAGTGCTGCATCCCTCTGAAAGACTTTTTAAAATTTTTGACTTTTCAGAGTCAGTTATATCTCTTTTTCTGCCCATTTTGACTGCGGAAATGAAGCTGCCTAATAATTATGCACATCTTGACATAGGGTGTTCATCTCCTTAGGCCACACCCTCTCTCATTACAAAAATACACATCACCTGATATGCTTAAATTCAATAAGCATTCAAGTTTATACAGCTTGGAGTTGGAAAATATGCATAAAAATAATGATATGGTGAAAATACTCACTTGCCTAATAATTGTGCACACAGTGTATATATATATATATATATATATATATATATATATATATATATATATACATATATATATATATATAAAAGAGAAAGGCTCATAACATAATTTATGTCTCCTCAGGAGACACACACACCCAGGGGTGGCAATAAGGAGGGGTTAATGCTCCCACTGGGTGATTTAATAGGGGCGTGATTTTCACACCAATTGCAGTGGCCGAAGGCCACTGCTATTGGTGTGAAAATCATGCAGGGAGTTGTCCCGCCCCCACTATGTAGCCCGCCCACCACTATCAAAGTGTGAAGAAAACAAAATGGCTGCCACTTGCTCCTACACCACAGACAAACAAACCCATGCTCCACTCACACAACACCAAACATACACACATGCCCCACTCACAAAGCACCAGACAGACACACACACATGCCCCACTCCCACAGCACCAGACACACACACACATGCCCCACTCACACAGCACCAAACACACACACATGCCCCACTCACACACACAGCACCACACACAGAAAAGCCAGAAAGAAATATGGCTGACACACAGTCACTCACCCTGACTCCCAGTGGCCTCAGCAGGACCTGTAGTACAGCCACTGAGGAACAAAATGGCACTCAGAAGGTTAAGGTAGGTCCTCATTGCTCAATTATTTCTTCACTGTCATCATTTGCCATACAACACAGAGGACAGGCAGCCATCAGGTACACACTTAACCCACTGACTGCCACAGGGTTGTGTATCAAGTTGTAGCCCTCAGGGAGTGTGTTCAAACCCCTCACACTGTAAACTTGCATTTCCCTCCCACTTCTCCTCCTTCCCCAGCCTCTTACTAATACTTTTCCACATTTCTCTTAAGCCCCGCCCCTACTCGTGATTAAGCCCCACCCACTTTTAACCCAAATTGCCCCATTGCTCTCTCCACATCAGCACCACATGAGGGACTCCACAAGTAAAAGTTTCCAGGTATTACACACACACATGCCCCACTCACACAGCACCAAACACACACAAAGCTAGAAAGAAATATGGCTGACACATATACACACACACACACACACACACACACACACACACACACACAGTCACTCACCCTGACTCCCAGTGGCCTCAGCAGGACCTGTAGTACAGCCACTGAAGGGTGCTACAGCACCAGGGGAACAAATGGCACTCTAAGGGTTAAGTTAGGCCCTCATTGCTGAATTATTTCTTGACTGTCATCATTTGCCATGCAAGACACAGGACAGACAGCCATCAGGTACACACTTAACCCACTGACTGCCACTGAGTTGTGTATCAAGTTTTACCCCTCACACTGTAAACTTGCATTTCCCTCCCACTTCTCCTCCTTCCCCAGCCTATTACTAACACTTTTTCCACATTTATGTTAAGCCCTGCCCCCTACTCGTGATTAAGCCCCACCCACTTTTAACCCAGATTGCCCCATTTGTCTCTCCACATCAGCACCACATAACTCCCCTCCAAAGACTCCACAAGTCAATGTTCCCAGGTATGAATACACTTCCCACTGCTATTTAACTCTGACATGCCTCTCTATACCTTAACCATTTGAGTGCCAGAGGGGTACACAACTCATGCACACATGTGTTTCTGCATATATATGTTGCGTGTGTGTGTGTATACATCTCTGTTACCTATTTGTGTGCATCTCCGGTGTGTGTGTGCATGTCTTTTGCATGTCTCTGCCGCTCACTGTGTATATGTGTCTGCCTGTGTGTTGCATATATCTGTGTTTATCAGTGTGTCTACACGTGAACCCAACGGTCATGACATGACGGCCAACGCCGTCCCACATAGTGTATAAGTGCCCAACATGTGTAACTTAACCCTTTCACTGCCAGAGGACTATACAACTCATTACACAACAATGTGTTGCGTACCTCTCTCACACTCACAGTTAAAGTGCTTTACTCCAACCAGCTGCTACACTAGGTCTGTATAATGCAGTAACCCTACAGCCCTGTATTTCATATCTACTTTACTGTCTATGTATAGTCATTTTTTCCCCCTCACCCATTACTTTAATTTAACATTTCACTGTCCCTCTTCTCCTCAATCTTTCATCTCCTCCTCCCTTGTCATCCCCACTCACCTATCCCCTTGTCATTCATCCATAGTCCCAATCTCGCCATTTTACTCCAACATCAACATTACATTATCTATCACTGTATCTGTCACTTAACCCTCTGTCTGCCAACCTATTTCTTCAAATGTACTGCATTATCCACTGCTGTAATCTAAATTATTCCTTTACTCACAAACATCTTCTCACTGTGACCTTCACCAAGTAACACAGCACACTCACTTCAGATGTAAGGATACAGGGTCTTATTCATCAAGTAACACAGCACACTCACTTCAACTGTAAGGATACAGGGTCTTATTCATCAAGTAACACAGCACACTCACTTCAACTGTAAGGATACAGGGCCTTATTCATCAAGTAACACAGCACACTCACTTCAACTGTAAGGATACAGGGCCTTATTCACCAAGTAACACAGCACACTCACTTCAACTGTAAGGGTACAGGGCCTTATTCACCAAATAACACAGCACACTGACTTCAACTGTAAGGATACAGGGCCTTATTCATCAAGTAACAGAGCGCACTCACTTCAACTATAAGGATACAGGGCCTTATTCATCAAGTAACACAGCACACTCACTTCAACTGTAAGGATACAGGGCCTTATTCATCAAGCTGAAGAGTTGCAATTAAAACCTGTTTTACAATTCTTATCAGCATATCTAAATCACCACTGCATCTGTCACACACTGTCTACATATGTGACATACATCGATGTATGTGTGTGTCTCTCTGTATGTATGCATTTCACAGTGTCTCTGTCTCTTTAAGTACGTGTCTGTAACACTGCATATTTCTGTTTCACACAATGTCTCTCTCTGTAAATAATATGACGGACAATGCCGCCTTACATTACTAGTATATATATATATATATATATATATATATATATATATATATATATATAGCGAGAGAGAGAGGATGGATATCTATATATCTGACTGACAACTTCCTTTGACTAGCATGGGGTTTTTTGGTGTGTGCTTGTTTGTTTGTTTATACGATAACACAATTTAGGTTCATTTTTTTGTCAATGGACCTTTAAAAAAAGGCTTTAAAAACAGACAACATAGCTGCTTCTACCCACAGAATAATATTAAGGATCATTAACTTGTCATTAAATAGCAATCCAATGCAAGCCTGGAAATGTTATACTAGTTTTGACAATTAATATTATCACATAGATTAAATCATACGCATTAGGAGTGATTAGCAATGTCAGAATTGACTGTTAATGATAAATCCGATATTTTGAATGCCACTCCATTGAATCACTGCACATCACAGATGTCTTCCATGCAGTGTGTTCCAATGAACCAGAGACCACAACTGAGCTCATAGGATTAAAGTCAATGGGAGCTAATGTCAGTGTTGCCTCATTAACTCCTAATAAAGTCTGACAAATAAAGCTTGCTGCCTTTTATTCCCTAACCAAAAATTGTTGCCTTAAACTGTTTGCTTTGACGGAACAAACTAGTTCTAAAGATCTAATGTATATGTTTTTCTAATGTTTCTATATTTGAAAACGTTATTGTTCTGTGCATTTGGAACTCAGCACAGCATTAATCTGTCAGAGGTTAGTCCCACATATTCATTAAAGTGTTGCTGATGAGTCATTGGTACTGGAATGAATATGTTAAGGTCTGTGATTATATTTTGCATTATTTTCATCAATAACATTATTGAAAACATATGTTTATTGTGTATTAAGCTGAATGACATATTGAATAAATGTAGTTTACTTTGGAGTATGCTGCTAGTGTTTGCTTCAGTGAGTTACCAGTTCAGTATGATTGTAACCTTCAGACAGTAAATCCTAGCCTACAAATTGATCGCATCAGCTTAGAACTCTGTATTATCTAACCCCTTGAGCATTAGTGAGAGATCAAAGAGTTCGACAGTAGGAATATTTGCTTGAGGTATAAACTGATAATACAGATATGTATTTGTATGATTTTATAGATTTTGTTCATCCTTACAGTAAACCTGTACCATCCTTAGCTTTCTGGAGCCTTGAATATATTATAAGTTGGAATGTTGGCAGGGTGCGCGACACACAATGAGATAATACATAGAAAAAAAGACATGCATTTATAAAGTTCAACCAGTATAATCACCAAGTAAGGTGGTCTCATAGGTGTCCTATAGTAATGGATCCTACTCCGTTACTGTAAACCTTATTTGGGCATACAACTTATCAGCCCATTATACAAGGAACTGTGGACATTTCTATGCCAAAAAAGACTAAAAACCATAGCCTGCTGGCTTGCTTTCAAGGGAATGGGCAGTTAGGGGTTAATTATTTGAGTTTGGGTAAGGTTACTTCAAATGTGTTTTGCAGTCCCTCAAGCACTTTTGCTTAATTGTTCACCCTAAACCAAGCCCTGTGTGTATTAATCCACTCATGTCTGCCCCATTGTGTAAGCCTGAGCCTTCTGTTGTTAGACTTTTGGATTAGGTGTTGTGATTGTATTATCTCCGTGAATGCTCCCGTTGTGTGATGCCTGTTACTATTTGCTGTGACCTATTGTATCCACTGCACCATGTATTGTACCCAAGTCAATGCAGTTTGAAATGTATAAATAAGCTGTGGTTTCACCTAATAAAGAGTTAGTTGTTTTACACTAAGAAGAAGAGTCCTGGTGTCTTTATGCTCTTGTGGTTTAAAGTGTCTTCTCTGATGCCCATTTGAGCCTGTATCATCGACTGCCTGTTGCCAGCTATCTGCGGATCTGATTCCAAGTTGGGACTTCGGGATTTCGTATGCTGTCAGGTGTCGACATAGACTCCATTCAACATCGCTGTGTTTCCTGCGACATCCTCCAGCTATCCTTCGACTGGCAGTAGTGGCCTCACTCTCTACATCCCGTGATACCAGTCTTCAAATCGACGCTGCATCCGGAGATTTGTTGACCTTTCCCTGGCTCGCCTCATTCAATGTGGAGTCGACTACAGCGTGATTCGCTGACTCTGCGAGTTGACAACAGGTCTGTCCATCCTCCGACTGGTGCATTCGACGGTGCCTATCCAGTGTTGAGAGGGAGAGACATGTAACAACTGCTAAGGATAACCCGGCGTCCTTAGCTTCCGTTACACCTATCAATTCTGGAAGAATACTTTTTGTAGCAGGATGAAGATGCACTAAGCATTACCTGTCCATTTTTTTGAATTTGCTCATGGTCTCTGCAATCACTTCAAGCTGGTGTGAACATTGCAAATCCATTATTTGCATATACAAATCATATTTACTTAGCATATTCACATTCATGGCAGTGTTTAAGCATGCAAACGATGTCAAGCATAATTTTATTTTATACACTAGGGTCCAGTTAGTAGCAAGATTCATATGATAGTGTCAGAGCTAAAAAAAAACAAAAAACAATATTGCCTCCCTAAGGCTAGTAAAATTTTGAGTTTGTCATAGAGTTATATGCAAATCTCACATTACACTTTTGGAAGTAATCCATGTCACATTAGACGTATTTCAAACTACTCCATAGCAGTGTATTAAAAAGTACTCTGTTCTGATGTGTAGGAGATATTTACTCCAACATCAAATAGCAATATGCAATGTCTCTATCCATCCCAATGAATAAACATTTCTTAGTGCATATGATGAGACCTGCTGTAGAAGGGCTTATTTTGCCCACCATTTGCTGGACAAATTTTACCTTCATATTGAACTTCATTGCCTCTTACCACAAAAAGTTTTAGTTGATAATAAAAAAATGTATTTAAATGACACACTGCTGCATCAAGTAGATGGCCTAAAATAGAATGGCAAAACACAAATTGGAGTCTCTATCCAATAGATCCAACAGTGGCTGTTAATTTTGTCTTATTACATCTGTTTCATCTCATTTGTCATCTTGCCCACAATACAATACACTCTACATCATCCTTCCCATCTGAGATGACACCACCCTTTTCCCTCCATGGCAGAATCAACAAGTGAAAAAATGTATTATTATCAAAATATTTCTTGGCAAGAACAAAATATGTTAAATGGAAACACTTCTCAGAAAGATCAGCAACAAAATCCACACCCCATAAAAGTCCTAAACAATTTTGGTCCAAAGCAGTTTATTGTACCTTAGATTTCAAAAATCTATTTATTTACAAACTTTTAAACGATGGAATTTGTTTACTTAAGGAATATTCAATATGTTTTTTTTGCATTTCTATGGCTTAAATTGCAGTTGCTCAGATATCAGTGATTCAGTTCAAGGGTATCCTATTGAAATGTCGCCCTCTAGTTGGTGACCATACATCACAGAAAAGTAATCCAATACTCATATACCTGGACCTGAATGGAGTATCCTATGTTGATCTGACTATATTTTTATATGTGGAGTATAGTAAATGTTTACATATTTGTAAGGGGACAGCAGTAGAAAACCAGGGTGTCATAGATACCCCTGGACCTCCAACATACAGGTGCTTCACACTGTAAAACATGACAGTGAGGGAAAAAGTTATTTGATCCCCTTCTGATTTTGTATGTTTGCCCACTGATATTTGAACAGTGAGAGACAGAATAACAACAAAAAAATCCAGAAAAACACATTGCAAAAAAAGTTATAAATTGATTTGCATTTTACTGAGTGAAATAATTATTTGACCGCCTATCAATCAGCAAGATTTCTGGCTCCCAGTTGTCTATTATACAGGTAACAAGCTACGATTAGGAGCACTCTCTTAAAGGAAGTGCTTCTAATCTCAGCTTGTTACCTGTATAAAAGATGCCTGTCCACAGAAGCAATCAATTAGATTCCAAACTCTCTACCATGGCCAAGACCAACGAGTTGTCCAAGGATGCCAGGGACAAGATTGTAGACCTACACAAGGCTGGAATGGTATCACGGTGCCCGTGCTCTTTTCTGTCACTCTCTCTGTGGTGCGCTCCCATTGGCTGAGCTTAGTTTGGCCTGCCCAGTATGGCCTTTTTATACCGGGCCTCTGGCACCTGTCAGGTGCCCTTTCGTGGTGTTCCTGTACCAGTGCTACTGTGTTGCTGTATTCCTGCGTTCCTGTGTACCGACTTGGCCCGTTTGACTACTCCTTCTGGTTCCTGCTCCGTGATTGTATTCGGCCTGCCTGACGTTCCTGCTTCGTGACCTGACCCGGCTTGTCTGATGTTCCTGCTCCGTGATTTGACCTGGCCTGGCTGATGTTCCTGCTCAGTGACCTGACCTGGCTTGTCTGACATTCCTGCACTGTTCTCCGGCCAGCTATTCTGATCCTGTTCTCCATGTCGCTTGGGTGACATTCTTACTTCCGCATTGCTGGCCTAGCAGACTGAGTGTTGTGGCCTCCATCCCACTGAGCCTTCCGTTAACTCTTGCAGAGCACTGTTGCCTCCGTTAACTCTGAGCCTTCTGTTAACACTTGCAGAGCACTGTAGCCTCCGTTAACTCTGAGCCTTCCATTAACACTTGCAGAGCACTGTAGCCTCCGTTAACTCTGAGCCTTCCATTAACACTTGCAGAGCACTGTTGCCTCCGTTACACTGAGCCTTCTGTTAACTCTTGCAGAGCACTGTTGCCTCCGTTACACTGAGCCTTCCGTTAACTCTTGCAGAGTACAGTGTTTCCGTTGCTGCACCGGTCGGGTGCTATAGGCTCTAGTCCTCAGCTCTGCAGTGCACAGTGTCTCCGTTACTGCACCGGTCAGGTGCTATTGGCTCCAGTCCTCCAGCTCTTACAGTGTACAGTGATTCCATTACTGCACCGGTCGGGTGCTATTGGCTCCAATCCTCCAGTTCTTGCAGTGCACAGTGTTTCCGTTACTGCACCGGTCGGGTGCTATTGGCTCTAGTCCATCAGCTCGTGCAGTGTACAGTGTCTCCGTTACTGCACCGGACGGGTGCTCGCGGCTCAAGTTTGTGCTAGCTCTAGCAGAGTATTGTGGCCTCCGTTTCTGCTCAGCACAGGGTATAGTCTCAGTCCTGCTTTACAGACTAGGTGCTTCCACACCTCGCACCACAGTCTCTTGCTACCATTACCATCATACTGGGCGTTGTCAAACACACCACATTAGAGACTGATTACCATCTATGAGCTTTAACCCATGTTGTGCTTAAGTTGCCTGGTTATGCCTAATCTGTGACAGTATCTAACTCTCTACCATTGTATACTGGGCCTGTGAGGGCATATGTACATGATTGATATTTTCCTGTGATTTACTATAGCCCGTAGTGGGCATTCACATTGTGTCTTTTAATAAAACTGTGTTTTATTCTAACCTACTGTGTCTGAGTTTCATACAAACCATTACAAATGGGCTACAAGACCATCACCAAGCAGCTTGGTGAGAAGGTGACAACAGTTGGTGCGATTATTCGCAAATGGAAGAAACACAAAATAACTGTCAATCTCCCTCGGTCTGGGGCTCCATGCAAAATCTCACCTGGTGGAGTTTCAATGATCATGAGAACGGTGAGGAATCAGCCCAGAACTACACGGGAGGATCTTGTCAATGATCTCAAGGGAGCTGGGAACATAGTCACCAATAAAACAATTGGTAACACACTACACCGTGAAGGACTGAAATCCTGCAGCACCCACAAGGTCCCCCTGCTCAAGAAAGCACATGTACAGGCCCGTCTGAAGTTTGCCAATGAACATCTGAATGATTCAGAGGAGAACTGGGTGAAGGTGTTGTGGTCAGATGAGACCAAAATCGAGCTCTTTGGCATCAATTCAACTTGCCATGTTTGGAGGAGGAAGAATGATGCCTATGACTCCAAGAACACCAAACCCACCATCAAACATGGAAGTGGAAACATTATGCTTTGGGGGTGTTTTTCTGCTAACGGGACAGGACAACTTCACAGCATCAAAGGGATGATGGACGGGGCCATGTACTGTCAAATCTTGGGTAAGAACCTCCTTCCCTCAGCCAGGGCATTGAAAATGGGTCGTGGATGGGTATTCCAACATGACAATGACCCAAAACACACAGCCAAGGCAACAAAGGAGTGGCTCAAGAAGAAGCACATTAAGGACCTGGAGTGGCCTAGCCAGTCTCCAGACCTTAATCCCATAGAAAATCTGTGGAGGGAGCCTAAGGTTTGAGTTGCCAAATGCCAACCTTGAAACCTTAATGACTTGGAGAGGATCTGCAAAGAGGAGTGGGACAAAATCCCTCCTGATATGTGTGCAAACCTGGTGGCCAACTACAAGAAACATCTGACCTCTTTGATTGCCAACAAAGGTTTTGCCACCAAGTACTAAATCATGTTTTGCAAAGGGGTCAAATACTTATTTCACTCAGTAAAATGCAAATCAACGTATAACTTTTTTGAAATGTGTTTTTCTGGATTTTTGTTGTTGTTATTCTGTCTCTCACTGTTCAAATAAACCTACCATTAAAATTATAGACTGATCATTTCTTTGTCAGTGGGCAAACATACAAAATCAGCAGGGGATCAAATAATGTTTTCCCCTCACTGTATTCAGCTATATACTAGCAAAGCTTTCAAGTGATACAATAGCATAGTAAAGTGAGGCTACAGTAAAAAAACAAATCTGCGTAATTTAAGTACATAACAATAAAGTCCTAACGGTATATTTTTATTGTGTTAAGTTTATTTGCATTATATTATACTTAATCCTTTGAGTGCAAGTGGGTTGTACAAAATCTCAAAGGGTTAATTTATCTATATCAAGAATGTACCCATTCCAGGTTCATAACTTGAGATATATTTCTGTTATGCAATTTGCTACAGAAAACAAAACAAAAGTTTAGTTGTTCTCTAACACTAGCTAATAATATGACCAACCCAAGAGAGGTTAAGTTTATAGTTTTGTTTATAACCTAAAACTCCATGCACACAGGGAAGAGCATTTCATTTTATTGTGTGTACAAAATATAGTATTACGTTTGTTTATAATGTATTTATTTTAAACCATTGACATTCCCTTTGCACTGTCTTGAAGGTTCTCACATAGCATTTGCATTGTGAGTAGTGATGAGCGAGCATGCTCAGCCGAAGCTCGGTTCGGCTCGAGCATCGCTCTGCTCGGCACATGGCGGTACTCGTACGAGTACCGCATGTGCTCGCCCGCCATGTCCTCCCCCCACGTTTCGCGGCTGCTGCGCAGCCAATAAACGTGCAGGGAGGCTCTGACATCAGTGTAATGCCAGCAGCCATGTTGGCTGCTGGCATTACACTGATTGGCTGGCCAGAACCCGTGATCGGGTGCTGTATAGCACCTGACCAGCGAGTTCGGCTCAGTCTTAGCCAGGGAGAGATGAGGATAGGAAGGGAAAGTCAGTGTAGGGAGAAGAAAAGCGAATTTGTAAAAAAAAAGACCCAAAAGTCCTTTTTAGGACTACTGTGTGTGGGGGCAGCAGTTTATTTTGTTTGGGGGGGCAGAGATATAAAAAAAAAAACTTCACATATTCTGTTCACTGTGCCTAGCCGCAGATTAGCAGCACATTCTGTTTAGTGTGCAAAGTTGCAGATTAGAGCACATTCTGTTCAGTGTGCAAAGTTGCAGATTAGCAGCACATTCTTTTTAGTGTGCAAAGTTGCAGATTAGAGCACATTCTGTTCAGTGTGCAAAGTTGCAGAGTAGCAGCACATTCTTTTTAGTGTGCAAAGTTTCAGATTAGCAGCACATTCTGTTTAGTGTACAAAGTTGCAGATTAGCAGAACATTCTGTTTAGTGTGCAAAGTGTAAAATATCAAAGTCACATGTTCCATTCACTGTGCGTAGCCGCAGTTAAGAAGCACATTCTGTTTAGTGTGCAAAGTTGCATATTAGGAGAACATTCTGTTAACTGTGCAAACTGTAAAATATCAAAGTCACATATTCCATTCACTGTGCCGAGCCGCAGTTAAGAAGCACATTCTGTTTAGTGTGCAAAGTTGCATATTAGGAGAACATTCTGTTAACTGTGCAAACTGTAAAATATCAAAGTCACATATTCCATTCACTGTGCGTAGCCGCAGTTAAGAAGCACATTCTGTTTAGTGTGCAAAGTTGCATATTAGGAGAACATTCTGTTAACTGTGCAAACTGTAAAATATCAAAGTCACATATTCCATTCACTGTGCCTAGCCGCAGATAAGAAGCACATTCTGTTTAGTGTGCAAAGTTGCATATTAGGAGAACATTCTGTTAACTGTGCAAACTGTAAAATATCAAAGTCACATATTCCATTCACTGTGCCGAGCCGCAGTTAAGAAGCACATTCTGTTTAGTGTGCAAAGTTGCATATTAGGAGAACATTCTGTTAACTGTGCAAACTGTAAAATATCAAAGTCACATATTCCATTCACTGTGCGTAGCCGCAGTTAAGAAGCACATTCTGTTTAGTGTGCAAAGTTGCATATTAGGAGAACATTCTGTTAACTGTGCAAACTGTAAAATATCAAAGTCACATATTCCATTCACTGTGCGTAGCCGCAGTTAAGAAGCACATTCTGTTTAGTGTGCAAAGTTGCATATTAGGAGAACATTCTGTTAACTGTGCAAACTGTAAAATATCAAAGTCACATATTCCATTCACTGTGCCGAGCCGCAGTTAAGAAGCACATTCTGTTTAGTGTGCAAAGTTGCATATTAGGAGAACATTCTGTTAACTGTGCAAACTGTAAAATATCAAATTCACATATTCCATTCACTGTGCGTAGCCGCAGATAAGAAGCACATTCTGTTTAGTGTGCAAAGTTGCGTATTAGGAGAACATTCTGTTAACTGTGCAAACTGTAAAATATCAAAGTCACATATTCCATTCACTGTGCGTAGCCGCAGATAAGAAGCACATTCTGTTTACTGTGCAAAGTTGCGTATTAGGAGAACATTCTGTTTACTGTGCAAAGTGTAAAATATCAAAGTCACATATTCCATTCACTGTGCGTAGCCGCAGATAAGAAGCACATTCTGTTTAGTGTGCAAAGTTGCGTATTAGGAGAACATTCTGTTTACTGTGCAAAGTGTAAAATATCAGTCACATATTCCATTCACTGTGCGTAGCCGCAGATAAGAAGCACATTCTGTTTAGTGTGCAAAGTTGCGTATTAGGAGTACATTCTGTTTACTGTGCAAAGTGTAAAATATCAAAGTCACATATTCCATTCACTGTGCGTAGCCGCAGATAAGAAGCACATTCTGTTTAGTGTGCAAAGTTGCATATTAGGAGAACATTCTGTTAACTGTGCAAACTGTAAAATATCAAAGCCACATATTCCATTCACTGTGCCGAGCCGCAGTTAAGAAGCACATTCTGTTTAGTGTGCAAAGTTGCATATTAGGAGAACATTCTGTTAACTGTGCAAAATGTAAAATATCAAAGTCACATATTCCATTCACTGTGCGTAGCCGCAGATAAGAAGCACATTCTGTTTAGTGTGCAAAGTTGCGTATTAGGAGAACATTCTGTTAACTGTGCAAACTGTAAAATATCAAAGTCACATATTCCATTCACTGTGCGTAGCCGCAGTTAAGAAGCACATTCTGTTTAGTGTGCAAAGTTGCATATTAGGAGAACATTCTGTTAACTGTGCAAACTGTAAAATATCAAAGTCACATATTCCATTCACTGTGCATAGCCGCAGTTAAGAAGCACATTCTGTTTAGTGTGCAAAGTTGCATATTAGGAGAACATTCTGTTAACTGTGCAAACTGTAAAATATCAAAGTCACATATTCCATTCACTGTGCGTAGCCGCAGATAAGAAGCACATTCTGTTTAGTGTGCAAAGTTGCGTATTAGGAGAACATTCTGTTTACTGTGCAAAGTGTAAAATATCAAAGTCACATATTCCATTCACTGTGCGTAGCCGCAGATAAGAAGCACATTCTGTTTAGTGTGCAAAGTTGCATATTAGGAGAACATTCTGTTTACTGTGCAAAGTTGCAGATTTGCAGCACATATTCCGTGTAATATGAAGAAGGCGGGTAAAAAGGGACGGGGAAGTGGACGTGATCCTGATAGTTCAGGGCGCGGGTCAGGACGCGTAGAAACTGTGCCTGGTGCCAGAGCACAAGACAGAAAGACATCCACCATACCTAGCTTCATGTCTCAGTTTACAGGGCGTCGCAGGACATCACTCTCGAGGTCCGACCACTGCGAACAGGTGGTCGGTTGGATGTCAGCTGATACTGCTTCCAGTTGGTTAAGCACCACCCTGTCTTCCACCAAGTCCACTCTCAGTAGCCAAGAGTCTGGTCAACATAATCCTCACCCTGATCATCCTTCCTCCCACCATAGAGGATCTGGTCAAAGAAGTGATCCCACACTGGGATATAGTGAGGAGCTCGTCTCATCACCAATCCTTAATTTGAACCTCTCTCCAAGCACGCTTGCAGAGTAACATGACATCTCGTGCCCTGATTCACAATCTCTAGAGGGTACCCAATCACAAGAAGATGACAGAGGTGAACGGCATTTAAGGTCAAAGGAAGTGGATGATGATGATGATGAGACACAGTTGCCATTAAATCAACCACTATTACTGTCTCAAGACCTTGATGAGGAGGATGATATACAGTTGTCAATGACTGAGTATGTGGTGGGATCAAGACATGAAGAGGATGATCAGAGTGAGGAAGTGGAGGAGGACTTGGTGGACGATGAGGTGACTGACCCCACCTGGGAAGGTGTAGAGCCGAGCGATGACAGCAGTCCTGAGGGTGAGCCATCTGCAGCACCGCAACAGGCTGGAAGAGGCAGTGGTGTGGCTACAGAAAGAAGGCGGACCGCACCAAACCGGCCCGCAAATGTTCCACGGAGCACCCCCTTGCGTAAATCTCCCTTGCCAAGGGGTAGGTGTTCCGCGGTATGGCGTTTTTTTAAGGAAAGTGCGGACGACAAAAGAATTGTAGTTTGCAACCTGTGCCACACCAGAATGAGCCGAGGCATGAACACTAGAAACCTCACCACCACCAGCATGATCCGACACATGGCATCCAAGCACCGTAATAAGTGGGAGGAACGCCCGGATCGCCAATCTGTGTCTGCAGGCCACACCACTGCCTCCTCTTCCCCTGTTTTCGGTGCCGGCCAATTGCCTGTCGAAGGCGCAGGCCCGCACCCACAGGCCATAGCACTAACCTCACACCTTTCCAAATTACTGGCCATCGAAATGCTGCCATTTAGGCTTGTGGAGACTGAGTCCTTCCGCAGCCTGATGGCAGCAGCTGTCCCTCGGTACGCAGTCCCCAGCCGCCACTACTTTTCCCGGTGTGCCGTCCCCGCCTTACACCACCATGTGTCCCGTAACATCACCCGTGCCCTGACCAACGCAGTTACTGGGAAGGTCCACTTAACGACTGACACATGGACAAGTGCTTGTGGCCAGGGACGCTACATTTCCCTGACGGCACACTGGGTGAATGTCGTGGAGGCTGGGAGCGACTCGGACCCTGGGATGGCACAGGTGCTACCCACGCCGAGGATTGCGGGCCCTACCTCCATCAGGGTTTCCGCCAGCACCTACGTTATTGGCTCCTCCTCCTCCGTTTCCACCTCCGAATTCTCTGCGCGCAGCGCCACTCACCCATCAGCCGGTAGCTGGAAGCAGTGTAGAACTGCAGTGGGGAAGCGTCAACAGGCCGTGCTGAAGCTGATCTGCCTTGGGGACAAACAGCACACGGCCTCAGAGCTGTTGCAGGGGATTAGTCACCAGACCGAGCAGTGGCTCTCGCCACTCAACCTGCAACCAGGCATGGTTGTGTGTGATAATGGGCGCAACTTGGTGGCGGCTTTGGAGCTCGGCAAGCTCACACACGTACCATGCCTAGCGCATGTATTTAATTTAGTGGTTCAGCGATTTCTAAAAACCTACCCCAATTTGCATGATCTCTTGACCAAGGTGCGCCGCGTGTGTGCACATTTCCGTAAGTCATCTACAGCTTCAGCCGGCCTGTTGAAGCTGCAGCAGCGCTTACAATTGCCAGCTCACCGGCTGCTGTGTGACATGAACACGCGCTGGAACTCCACCTTCCACATGTTGGCCCGGCTTTGTGAGCAGCAGAGGGCAGTAGTGGAGTACCAGCTGTTACACGGTCGTCGCCTCTCCGTTCAACTTCCTGTAATCAGAAGTGAGGAGTGGGAATGGATGTCAGACCTCTGCGAGGTTTTACGCAATTTTGAGGAATCGACACAGATGGTGAGCGGCGATAACGCTATTATCAGTGTAACCATCCCACTTCTGTGTCTACTGAAACGCTCGCTGCTCACAATTAAAACCGACGCTTTGCATGTGGAAGAGGTGGAAATGCGGGAGGAAGAGCTTACACAAGGTGATAGCCAGAGCACCCTCACTTCGTCTTCTCAGTGACAATTGGAGGAGGCGGAGGAGGAGGAGGAGGAAGACACGGTTGCCTCCGTTACAGAGGGTAGCCATGGAACTTTAGTTCCATCTCTTCAGCGTGGGTGGGCAGAAGAGGAGGAAGAGGATGAGGAGATTGAGAGTCATCCTCCTGGTGAGGACAGCGAAATCTTGCCTGTTGGTACTCTGGCACACATGGCTGACTTTATGTTAGGCTGCCTTTCCCGTGACCCACGCGTTATACGCATTTTAGACAACACGGATTACTGGGTGTTCACCCTTCTGGACCCCCGCTACAAAGAGAATTTCTCATCTCTCATTCCTCCGGTGGAGAGGACAAGCAAAATGGTGCAATACCAGAAGGTTCTTGTTGAAAAATTGCTCCAAAATTTTCCATCTGACAACGCTGGCGGCAGAGTACCTGCTACCTTGGCCAACCGAGAAGGGGAGAAAAGGGGAGCACACAGCAGTTCCGACAAAGGCAGGGCAACACTCTCCAAGGCGTGGGACACCTTCATGACACCCCGCCAGCACCCTCACCCTGATGCGCAGCCTAGTGTCACAAGGAGGGAAAAGTTTTGGAAGATGGTGAAGGAGTACGTAGCAGACCGTGTCAGCGTCCTCAATGATCCCTCTGTGCCTTACAACTACTGGGTGTCCAAGCTGGACACGTGGTATGAACTGGCACTCTACGCCTTGGAGGTGCTGGCCTGCCCTGCCGCCAGCGTTCTGTCTGAGCGGGTATTTAGTGCTGCTGGTGGCATCATAACAGATAAGCGTATCCGACTTTCCACCGAAAATGCTGATAGGTTGACACTTATAAAAATGAACAAGGCCTGGATTTCCCCTGACTTCTCCACTCCACTGGAGGAAAGCCCCGGGGGAACATAAAGTCACTTTAGATATGTTATTTACAATGATGGGAATATTCTGTATTCCCATTCACCCCTTCCACCCAAAAAATGGGTATATGGTTGACTCTCTTCCATATACCCTGGGATATAATTTTTATATAGGGCCAGCTCACCAGCGGGCCCTGTGATATAATTTTTATATAGGGCCAGCTCACCAGCGGGCGCTGTTTGACAATTTTTGTATAGGTCAGCTCACCAGCGGGCCTTCTCATATAATGTTTTATTGGGTCAGCTCTCTAGCGGGCCCTCTCATATAATGTTTTATAGCGTCAGCTCACTAGCGGGCCTTCGCATATAATGTTTAGGATGGTCAGCTCCGCAGCAGACCCTCACCCATAATGTTTTAGATGGTCGGCTCAGCGCACGTTTCCCTCTTAATCATGGCCCCAGTTCAGAAAAATCGAGAACATTTTTGGGAGAATTTGCCTCTGCGCACGTTTCCCTCTTAATCATGGCCTCAGTTCAGAAAAATCGAGGAAATTTTTGGGAGAATTTGCCTCTGCGCACGTTTCCCTCTTAATCATGGCCTCAGTTCAGAAAAATCGAGGACATTTTTGGGAGAATTTGCCTCTGCGCACGTTTCCCTCTTAATCATGGCCTCAGTTCAGAAAAATCGAGGAAATTTTTGGGAGAATTTGCCTCTGCGCACGTTTCCCTCTTAATCATGGCCTCAGTTCAGAAAAATCGAGGAAATTTTTGGGAGAATTTGCCTCTGCGCACGTTTCCCTCTTAATCATGGCCCCAGTTCAGAAAAATCGATGACATTTTTTGCAGAATTTGCAGATGATATACAAGTAAATATACAGCAAATACTGTTTGGTAACAATTTTTCGCCTAAAGTCATTTTTATCTGCCTTTTTGTGTGTTTTACGGTCAGTCTGTAAAAATGGCGTACTACGGGCGAAAGATCGTTCCCAGCAGCGACGTTGGAGTCCAAGATGCATCCAGACATCCTCCCTATGCTGTCCCTAAACCATTTCTGTGGTGTTTCCATCATTTTCTGCCCTTTTCCTATGGACCAGGCACCCTCCCCTCATCAGAGCAGGGGGTGCCTGGTGTAATGCTCGAGTCCTCCCATTGACTTCAATGGGGCTCGGGTGCTCGGCCGAGCACTCGAGCCTCCGGGGGCGCTCGGTCAGAGCACCCGAACACCCAAGCATTGGGGTGCTCGATCATCACTAATTGTGAGTTCTGTAGCCTCCTGGATTCTATCAATCCATGTCATATGCTTACCTTTTCTCCTACTACCTTCTACATTATATAACATGAGACTACTCTTTCACTTTTTCTTGTTATCTAGCTAACACAGCCACACAGGGCACCTGCAAATACCAATGTCAATACGAATTTGACCTTAGTTGCTTGTCAGACCTCACTGTCTTTCATGATTTTGGACAATCCATCCATAGCAGATCTTGTAAGGGGCAATCTTCTTAGAATTTTATTAGCAAAAGACACTCAAATGCAATAGCAGTCCAAGTAGAAGACATTTGTTTTCAACCTCAATGCTGTTGCCATCCAAACAAAAATCAGCAGTTGACATGACTTTTTTTTGTTTAGGGTGAGGCCAACATTTGCACTTTCTTGTTTTACTCTGCTTATAATCTCTTACAGATCTTGCTGTGTTTCTGTTAGTAGTGTCGGATAGCTTGCATATTTGATATTCTTGATGTTATATCCTGAAATCATGATACCCATTAATAGCATCATTTAGTACACCCACACAAATTATATACCTTTTTTAATAAGTAGGGCTTGCTTTTGGTGCCATATTTACAGGTATAAGTAACCCATCACTTAGTTCTATAATAATATAAAAAAAATCAAATGATTGAAAAAAAAACAAACAAATTTTTATAGGTTTTCCTGTGACGAATTGTGATCAGTTAGAACATTTTTTTGTTATCCTTTTGAACTAGCGCATTTTTATATCACGCTGCTGTTTGCCTTATTCAAAAGGGAGGCATGACAATCTCTCATTGCATATCAGCGAGAGATTATCATGTCGCTTCTTTAACCCCTTATTGACAGCCGTGTGCGTACACGGCTGTCACCTTAACGCCCGTGATACTTTTTCTTTTTTTAAAACAATTCCAATGTCTCCGAATGGCTTGCAGCCACACGGAGACACGGACTTCAGGGACTTACCAGGTATGTCCTCTGTCACTCAGTGACAGTTTTTGCGGGAAGTACCTGGTATGTCAATTGTTGCGATGGGGTTAAAGAGCGCGATCGGGCAGTACTGAACTCCCTTGGATGCTGGTTACCTTTATCACATCGGAAAACAGTGCTTTCTCTGTAGTGGAGCAAAAGTAGTAATCACAACAGGAGAAACCACTGTTTTCCACGAGCCGTCTCTCTCTTGGATGCTGGTTACCTTTATCACATCGGAAAACAGTGCTTTCTCCATAGTGGAGCAAAAGTAGTAATCGCAACGGGAGAAACCACCGCTCCTTCAAACCCTTGGCTAATACAATCAACAAAATAAAAAGAAAGAAAAGCAGGATGTGCACCTAATATCATCAGTAATATCAATTATAGTGAGAAGAAATAGATCATAAACTTAACCTTTATTATACATTAATTAAAAAGTGCATTACAACATATTTGTCGGAAAAATAATACAGGAGCCAATCTACCGATATTAAAACACACATAGCGCTACCACATAGTAACAGCCTTGATGGTTTCTTCAATGTTTCAGTAATGCTGGTTTCATGATTCCACCCCGGTGGGTAGAGCTGTATAACTGTATATACCTTCAACTATATCGGTAAATATCAAGAAGTATATCTACAGCAGGTTCCGTGTTATCATTGTAAGGATGAACTGCTATACTCCTTTCACTGATTAATGATACAGTGTGTGTCGCTGTTAACCACTGCACTAGAACTAAAGTATCAAATTGTAATTCTGTTTAGGGCAGTATATTTAACCCTTTCAGACCCTTAAAGAGATTGGCTTGTATTGTAGCCTTTCTAGTTAATTGAGTCATAAATGTTCTTGAGGTAACAAATTATGTTTACTGCCACAGTTACAGATGAGCTTATTTCCTCTATTTTGTGCTCGATAACCACAGTTGAAGAAACCATCAAGGCTGTTACTATGTGGTAGCACTATGTGTACCATCAAGGCTGTTACTATGTGGTAGCACCATGTATGTTTTAATATCAGTAGCTTGGCTCCTGGATTTAGTTTTTATTATTTTTCTGACATATATATGCTGTAATTCACTTTTTAATTAATGTATAATAAATGTTAAGTTTCTAATCTATTCCTTGGCACTATAATTGACATTACTGACGAGATTAGATGCACATATATCTTGCTTCTCTTTCTCTTTATTTTGTTGATTGCATTAGCCAAGGGTTTGAAGGAGCGGAGGGAGAGAGAGAGATGGCTCGTGGAAAACAGTGGTTTCTCTGTTGTGATTACTACTTTTGCTCCAGTACAGAGAAAGCACTGTTTTCCGACGTGATAAAGGTATCCGGCATCCAAGGGAGTTCAGTACTGCGCGATCGCACTCTTTAAAGAGGCGACATGACAATCTCGCTCTGATATGTAATGCGACATTGCCATGCCGCCCTTTCGAACATTGCGACCTACCGAATACGGCAAATAGCAGAGCAGTGTTTAAAACACAAAAATTAAACCCATTTTTTTAACCATTTTGTCCCTTTTTTAGGAGATCGGACCAGGCAATGTATTTATAAGTGTATTTCATTGTTCCACAGCAACAAAACTCACATTAATGCTTCAGAATATGTTTACAAATTAGCCTGTTTAAATAAAATACATTGGTCTTGCGCTAAATTATCTATTCATATATACAAACAGGTCTTAGTAGCTCATGACATAACCTAAAAAAATATGTTAAATGCTCTACCACCAGTCCTGCCCCCAGAACCACCACCTAAATCTAAAATGCCCACCCCTTTGGCAATCTGAATCATTGTCTTACATTGCCTTTGCCATATGGCTCCATTTGCACATGGGATTGCTGTAGCAGCAATCACATATGCAGAGCCATCAGGGAATGGCTGGAATGGACTGCTCTGGTCCTGTAGAAGTCAGCAACAGACTCCCCACCATGGTCACAGAGTGCTCTGCAGTGCACTGTGATCATTAGTTGACATCCCAAGACTGTCATTCGTCCTCCAGGTATGGAATTGTGTGATGGTCCTGGCACTTCATTCGGTATTAAGGGGTTAAGCAGCAGGTATCTATTTATTAATCAATGAAAAATAACAGCATATTCTATAAAATGTTCTTCGCCTCGATCACTGAATGTTGAATTTTTGTCAGTGATAAAATATTTCCCTCTTTAGTGTAATCCAGGAAATTCTCAGAGGTAGGATATGCAGAACATGATGGTCCAGGAAGCTAATGTAGTCCAATTCTGGAGCAAACCAAGTGTACCCCATTTTGGGTATGTTACGTATTTCTTCTGTATGTGGAGAAATTGTCCTAGAATTGTACATCTTTAGCTTTCTGGATATGACCTAAAATGTATGTAGTCAAAAAGCACTTTTATACATATGTTCTCACAGTGGAGTAACGGGATGAACCAGACAAAACTCACCATATGGAAATTGTGTATTTATATGGCATTTCATTTTAGACTCCCGTTTAGAAATATGCAGTTGCCAGTAGGAAATAAAATACAAATATTGCACATTTAGAAATTTCCCATTAATAAATAATTCTGTAAACTTTATTTGCAATTAAATTGCATTTATATGGGTATATCACACAGGGCCTAAACGTAGCAAGCACATACAGTAGCAAACAGTCTTGTAGGTCATAAATCTTAACCCCTTGGAAGCTATGGTTCTCTAACATTTAAGCAGTTAAATGCTAATTATAAAATCGAGTCCATTAGATCACTGGATTATAGATTAATACACAATAATTGAATACATAATGGGGAGAATTTTGCCCATTTGTACAGCATTACTGGTGATTTATGTTACCCAATACATTTTTAATTACCTCATTAGCTGTTATTTACATAATTGCTTGTGAGATTATAAACACGTTTATTGTTCCTGTTTTTTATGCCTTAATAGATGTTTTGATAAAGGGCTAATCACACATTTATTCATACACAGATCAATATCTCATGCACTTTTCCCAGCAGGGATCTAACAGCAACCCTACAGAATATACGTGTTAAAATCCACCATCTAAGATAGAATGAGCCCACAAAACCTTCAGACCACTTGGGAAAGAAGAAGACTGACCAAAAGATGTTGTGTGTAGGGATGGGCAAAACTTTCCGCCTCAAACTGAAATCGGTGAAAAATGGCACTTTCCACTTGGCGAAAAATCTTCCGCTTTTTTCCCTCTTTTTTGCCCATTGAAATCAATGGAAACATAGAAGTTACACACAACACATTACAAATAATATTTTATTTCCCAAAGGCATTGTAGAAAATAGGTATGAGGGTGCCTGTGTTGGTGGGGTGTGGAGAAAGAATCAGTTGAACAGGAAATGTTTTTGGGGAGTTGTTTACCTGGATTGGGAGGCACTTAATAAAAAAGAAATCCTAAATAAAATAAAATAAAAACCATAAGACATGGTATAAAGGGGTCTGTGTTGGTGAATGAATGAATCATTTAAACAGAGAATTTGTTTCGGGGGGCTTTCTTGACTGCTATTGGGGGGACAGTTAATAAAAAAGTAAATCAATAAAATAAAATAAGACATTTGTATTTAAAGTGACAGAGACAGGAACCCCCTGACATAAGCTGCCACTGGGGTGGACTGATACTTGACTTGATAGAGTATTTTGTAGAAGATGATTTGTTTGATTTGTTGTTAGAGGCCTTTGTAGGACTTAGACTTATTAGAGGCCCAAGTCCTGAAAAAACATTGATTTGTAGAACTTAAGCTTGTTTGGCACAAGCCCTAAGGAAACATTGCTTTGTAGGACTTAAGCTAGTTTGGTACAATCCCTAAGGAAACACTGATTTGTAGGACTTACAGTTGTTAGAAACAAATCCCCCAAAAATGGTTTATTTTTTTGTAGGACTAGTTTTTTTTTTTTTTTTTTTTTCAAAACACAAGCCCTGAGAAAAAAATAAAAATGCCCTACTGACCTAATGCCAGCAGGTCATGTTGACCAGTGGCCACTGTCAAATGTCCTCCTGAGCTTCAACTGCTGTTCGTACTGCCGCTGCTGAGTTGTTTAAGCAGCAGGATGATTAGGCAACTGAAAGGGAATGGGATCAACAATAGCAGTAGCATAAGAATAAGTAGCCCCCAGTATATGTGGAGAAAAGAACAAGTTGACTACTAAATCTTTTCCACCTGCCCCTCCTCCAAAATCATCATGTGTTGTTATTAGAATATATATTTTTCCCTTGAGAACTGGAACTGTGGCTTCCATCAGCAACTGCAATGTGCACAGTGTGTGTGTGTGGTAAATAACATCTGGGGGCACAACTGTATCCAAACACCATGACACCTGAAACCAAGTACTGCCACTGTCACTGTACTCCTTGTCCAGACCCCGTTAAGGACACATGACAACTTGCTGACAGTTTAATAGTAATGATGAACCCTCCCTGTCAGCATCCTGCAGGATGGAATCTCTTCAGATGCCACCTGATGACCTGGTATCAATTCTCCTCCATGACACTGGCATTTGTGGTCAGTGCACCACACAGTGTGCAATGGGTAGAGATAAACTGCCATATCCTAACATTAACAGAGTGGCTATCATTTGGTGGGGAGGTAACGATGAATGAGGTGAATTGGCAGAAGATGTACATGTTATCCTAGAAGAAGAAGGTGATGTTGATAGCGAGCTCATTGTTTCGCTCGTCATGGAACTTCCAGTGTCTGTCTGGGTTTTTTTATTCTTTCTCCTCTTTAATCTCCACCTTTCTGGAGATTCGGGGGTTACAGTAACAGCAGTGCTAGATTTCTGTAATGGGTGTTTGGCTTTAACATGTTTGGAGTAAATGTCATGGTGTCTGTTTCATGTGTGTTATCAGGGCGGTTGTGCCAAGGTGTGTTCCCTCCTTTCCCCTTCTCACTAACTAATTTTGCACTGTACCATTGTTGATGATGACTGCAATGTGCCTGCCAGAAGAGAATAATAGTCCCACATCCATGACTTCTGGGGGGAGGGATAGGGAACAGGTGGAGAAGAATGGCCTCTTTCTTCTTGTCCTCCACATTCCCCTTCACTTTCTGTGGCAGCGGATAATGTTTCTGCTGTTGCTGCTAGTGCCTCAGATTTAGCACTGCAACTAGGATCAGGAGGAGTATTGCTACTGCTGGCAAGTGCAACCTGTCCTAGTCCCGCATTACTTGTTGACCCCATTCCCATTGTGTCCACGGTGGTCTGTGGCACACTAGCCTGCTCCTCAGCACCCTGCTGCCCTTTCATCTCAGCAGCAGCAGAAGTTAGAGCAGTTGCAATTTCCGCTAATTTCAAAAGCTGACTTCTAGTGGTGGTGGTGATGCCCATCCTCATCCCTGGCTCCCATTCCTTCTCAGTTTCTGATAAAAAGGCCATCAATGTCTCTTACACTCTCAACACCAACACCACCACTAGTCCCTACGTGCTGCTGCTCTATTCCAGATATCTCACTGCTGCTTGGAGGAGGTGATGAGCAATGTGGCACACATGGCATAATTTTCTCCTTACCCCCCCTGAGTACTACAAGAAACACTAGCAGCAGGCAAAGTTTTGGTGGCAGCAGATTCAGCACTGGCTGCAGGTTCAGCACTGGCAGCAGGTTCAACACTAGTGGCAGCACATCTGACAGCAGGTACAACACCAGTGACTGTAGATACAGCAATGGTGGCACTGGCAGCAGGGGCAGCACATCTTGCAGCAGGCACAGGCAGCTGACCGGTCCTGGTCTCACTAGTACTACCCTTTTCTCCCTCCCTCCCTTCCCATTCCCATTTCTCCCTTCCTTTCCATTCCCTTTTCTCCCTCCCTTCCCATTAAATTCCCCAAGATCCCTTGGGGTGATTTAGGATGACTGGACAGCATTGGTACAGTAGTGGTCCCTTCCTCCTCAGACTCAGTGGACACATAATGCCTTCCAGCTCCTCCATTTATTATTTTTTACCCTGCTCATAGTGATGAGTCACTGTGAGCCTCTCCTGCCTCACTTTTTGCAAAATATCACAAGAGAACAGCACAGCACCTCTATCTCACTCTGTAGCTGCTTCTATTGTGTCTGCCTTTAGCGAAAATGTCACTTTTTATAGCAGAAGTTCAAAAACAACGTAAATCAATGGGCAGAAACTTTCTAGCCATTGAAAAAATGGCGAAAAATTTTGGCCAATGGGCAAAAAATGCAAACATTTTAACTGCTAGATTTAAAGCGAATTTTCCCACGAAAAAATGGATAGCAACATGGTTTTCGTGAAATTTCCCGTGGGAACATGGCGACAACTTTCACCCACCCCTAGTTGTTTGCTGTCTTCACTCCTTTGCTCAAAAAGAATAGATAATAAAAAAGCCAGGGAGCTTTCAAAAATTACTTTTGAAGAGTAGGTGACTATGTTATTTAACTTGATGGATGCATGTATTTTTCAGATTCATCAACTATGTTATTATATTACTAACCAGATGATACTGGTGCATTAAAGTCTGTGGCTTTACCAAAGGGAGAAGTTGAGAGATACATGGTGATATTTATATTGTCACCATAAGATTTATCCTCCCATTATAGCAGTATTAAGGACTTTCAATAGCATGGGTGACTTAGGAGGAGCATCATAACACAGCCGCTCAGGTTACCATCAGTGACATTGAGTGGAACAGAGCCACGATACAAGAGAGTGATTGTGACGAGTGCCAGCCATACAATGAGTTAAAGTTGATCATTCTAATAAGGAATATGAGTCTAATAATTCACCATTGTATTTTGTATGCCATCTCATTCTCCATGTTATTTGGTGAATAGATCATATTCGATACATGTGTATATGAGACATTAGCAGTGTAGCAGTAATTCTGGGAGAACCTGGAGCGTTTAGGTATCAACTTCACAAAAAAAATGTTTGCATCCTGTACAGCAATAAATGTTATACTTTTTCCATCTGCAATCATATTATGTAAGGTTATGCATTTGGGCTGTAGAAACAAAGATGCTACATATACACTAAATGGGAAACAACTTGGGAAATCCCCATTAAAGAAAGATTCAGGAGTACTGATAGAGGATAGACTTCACAGCAGTGTTCTGCAATAGCAAATAGGGTATCATCCTGCATAAAAAGAGGTATAGATGCACGGGATGCAAATATAATTCTGCTTCTATAAAAATCCTTTGTAAGGCCTCATCTAGAATATGGAGTACAGTTTTGGGCACCAGTTCTTAAAAAATACATTATTGAACTGGAAAAAGTGCAGATAGGTGCAACAAAACTAAAAAAGGGATTGGAGGATCTGAGTTATTAAGAGAGCCTAGCCAAACTGGGATTGTTTACATTAGAAAAGAGACATCTAAGGGGTGATATGATTAAAAATATATTCAAGGTCAATACAAAGAACTATCCAATTAATTCTTTATGCAAGGAACTGAGCTAAGAATGAGAGGTCATCCATTAAGACTAACTGAAGCGGAGGATTGGGAACTTACACAGGTGCGCAAGGAGATTGCTCTTTCTCTTAAAACTGCCTCCATTAAATCCAACCAATGGTTCAAATACAAAGCATATGCTCACGGAAACAAATAGGGTAGGATACTGGCAGGTCTCATCCGTCACAGACAAAGGCTGTCTCATGTCCACCAGATCCGGGGTCCCTCAGGCTACATCAATGTGAAATCTGATCTGATCAAGGATGCCTTCAGATCTTTCTACCTTGCCCTTTATAACTTGCTTAGCCCCCATGGTCTAGTGGAGGCTGACCTTGGATTTGAAGTGGCAAGCGTTTTGTTGCACTACTTTCCCAATCACCTTATTGGGGAGCTTGTTGAGTTGCTGGAGGAAGAATTCACATTGAGGGAGCTGCGTGATACTATTTGGTCTATGGCAAAGGGGAAAAGCCCGGGACCTGATGGCTTCACTGTCTCCTACTATAAAAAGTTCCAGGACATCTTCTTACCTGAGATGCTTCTCGGCTTTAACTCTATTTCGCCCACCTCCCCATTTCCTGAACAGGCCTTGGAAGCACATATTATACAAAATGTCATGGGCTACTGGTCAGGAAGAGGTGCTGACCACAGCAGAAAAAGTAAATAAATAAAGTGGAACCCAGAGAGCAAGAAAACCAGCACACACACAATTAAAGGGAACAAAAATGTATTAAATATACTGCAACAAAACATTCAATGAAACAGAAAAGAGCAGGGCCTCTGGGCATGGGGTACAGGGCCCCTGGGCACAGGGAATTGGGCCTCTGGGTACAGGGATAAAGCTAGCTTATAAACACAGGAGGAAGGCATAGGAATGCAAGGGGTACAGTCGGCTCATGAACTCAGGGGTACAGCCAACTCAGGAACTCAGGAGGAGGGGTGCAGCCAGCTCATGGAACTCAGGGGTGCAACTGGCTCAGGAACTCAGGGGTACAGCCAGCTCAGGAACACAGTTTTAAAGAGATACTAGCCAAACTGAGCTTGATATGAATAAATTTGCAAATACATTCAAGGTCAATACCAAGAACTATCCAATTAATTATTTATGCAAAGAGCTGAGCTAAGCACGAGTCTCATTCATTAAGACTAGAGGAAAGGTGCTTTCGACTAAAAAAAGAAGGGATTTTTTACAGTAAGGGTGGTAAAACTATGGAATTCTTTGCCTTGGGATGTTGTACTTGCATATACTGTAACTGCTTTCAAAAAAAGCAATGGATGCCTATCTATCACAGAACGATATTGACAATTATGACAGATGGCTTCAATGCAGATAGGTTGTTGATCCACGGAACTATCTGACTGCCATTTGGATTCAGGAAGGATTTTTTTACCCACTTGGGGCTAAATTGGAAATGGCTTCAGGGTTTTTTTTGCCATCCTCTGGATCAACAGGGTTGTTTTGACATGGGCTGGAATTGATAGATGCATGTCTTTTGTCAGCCTCGTCAATGTTACTATGGTACTAAGATCCAAAATGTTCAAATGTCTATAAGACCACATGAAACTGGAAAATTGGAGGATAGAGGAAACCAACTGATCAAATTTGCAGGAGAACAAAATTTGTACTTCATGAATTAATTCTTCAGGAAAAATGGACATGGAAAGGTCCTAATGGTAATAAAAGTGAAATTGTCATCATACTTACAAATAATAAAACAAAATTCACTGACTGCTCATTCTTAACACTTTGAGTGTCAGAGGGATACACAACGCATTGCTTTTGCACACAAAGGGTTAAACTGATTTAACGTTGGTAGCGACTATCAAAATTGACTGCAAGAAAGAAAGAAGGAAAATGATCAAGTCAACAAACATGAAGATTGACAGTAGTCAACTATTGAAAAAACATAACAATGTTGAGGTAGCTCTGTCTAATCGCTTCAGTGTTCTGCAAGACCTTCCAGACACAGATATTTCAACCCACAGTGAAAAAGTTATTGAGACAATCGTAGACAATGCCCATGCCCTTGCACCTACTGTGAAGCAAGAAAAACCAGAATATCACAAGATTCAGTTACCATGGTGAAAAAGCAGTAATGGAACACACAAATAAAGTGAATAATAACTTAACACATAGTTAATGAAGAGGAAGAATGACCAGAAGCGTCTACTGGATTACAGTCTGTGGAGATATGGTAGGAAAATAACAGAAAAAATAAAATCAGCAGCACCCCACATACAATATGCAATAGGAGGCTGTGCATCCTTGGCCAGGAGAGTAGGGGTCCCCAAAAGAAGTTAAGAGATGTGAGGAGGGAAGACCTTAGTAGGAGGAAGAATAGAAAGAAAGAAGAGTGTAGAGGGAGAGGGGAGGGGTATGGGGGAGGAAACCATAGGGGGGGAGGTGGTGTGAGACCTGCAAGGCAACAGTCAGAGAGAGCACCAGGGTGTGCATTGGGCAGGCAAAGGAGGGTGTAGGCAGTGGTGTTCAGGAGGCAAAACCTGAGCGCTCCCAATGGGTCCAGGTTTCCCTGAAGGATTGCTGATGTGACAATTTGCCACGTGTGCATTTTCTCCAGATCTCTAGATTTGTTGACCTTGGATTTCCATCACTCCAAGGAGGGCAACTCCATCTGCCTCCAATGGGAGGAGATATTCAGCCTAGCAGCAGTTAACAGGAAATGGCGAAGGGGACATTTTTTAGGCCAAAACATCTTATGATAGGAAACAACTACAGTAAGTGGTTTAGTGGAACCTGGAAACCCAGCACTGTCCGTAAAGCCCCACTAATCTGCAACCAGTAAGAGTGAATCATGGCACATTGCCACCAGATGTGAGCCATAGTGCCCCCCTCTTGGCCACATCTCCAGCAAACATTACAGCTCTCAGGGAACATCCTGGAAAATCGATCCAGGGTGATGTACCATCTTGAGAGTAGCTTATAGTAACCCTCTTGAGAGGGAACATCCCTCAGAAGGAGACGCGATTGAGCAAAAATGGAAGTCCAGGCTTGTGGGAACCTGTAGTTCCTGGCACCAAGCTGAAGTATACACAGGGAGCGAGTCTGGGCCCTGGTCTGAGATGAAGTGGTACAAATTAGTTAACATCTTAGTCCCCATAGTGGACGATGTCAAAAAGTAGTCCATAGGCATCAACACACGAGAAGGGAGACCCTCTGCCTCAGTGCACTGAGTACATAGTGTTGGACTTGTAAGTATCTCCATGCTCATCATCTGGCAACCTTTCCCCAGACCGCTGCCTAGCAAAAGTCACTGGTTTTGTTCCCTCAACAAGGTCCCGCATCCACACTAGCCCAGACTCTGACCATTTCTGGAAGGCTCCAACCTCCAGGCCCGGGGGAAAATCTGGGTTACCTAAAATCGATAGCAGTGGGGAAGGCAAGGGAGCAAACTCCCTCATTCCCACATGACGAAGCCACACTGAGAGAACTCTACCCAGAACAGGTAAGGTCAGGATAGCTTTTGGCTATCGAATTCTGTGGACTAAACGTAACTGTAGTGGGCTGAGACACAGTTGGTCCTGCATCTCCACACAAAGCCAGGCCGCCTCTGGCAAGTCTTGGGAGAGATCTGACAGTCTGGTCAGTACAGAAGTAATGTAATATTTCAAGAGGTCTTGGAGTCCCAGACCTCCGGATCTCTTAAGGGCTGTCAATAAAGCACTACTGATTCTCTGTTTCTTCCCATTACAGATGTAGGAGGACATCAGTGCCTGCTGTCATCTCAAGAAAACCTGGGGGACTAATATCGGCAAGGTCTGGAGACTACTGAACCAAAACATAGGATTGTGCCAGTGCTCCAGGTCAGTGGTCAGCTGATCTAAAAGCAGAGGAAAGTTGCAATGGAATAGATCTCCAAAGCATTGCTGAAGCTTGACTCCCAGATATGTGATTGATTCCTTAACCCATACGAATGGGAGCAGAGCTTGTAACACTTGGCATTGGGCCATAGGTATATTAATGCTGAGGACTTCAGATTTGGTTTCATTAATCTGGGAGCCAGACAACTTGCCATAATCCTGCAATACTTCCACAACTGCCGGCAATAAAGTATATGGTTCTGTAAGAGAAAACAAGACATCGTCCGCAAAACCTGACACCAAATATTTCCACCCTGGGCCAGGGATGCTACTGATGGATGGGCTGGCCCTGACTGCATTCAGGAGCAGTTCCAAGATGAGAATATATAGGAGTGGGGAAAGGAAGGCATCCCTGCCGCTTCCCATTGGATATAGGGAACGAGCCAGAGAGCACACCATTCACCTTAACCTTTGTCGAGGGATTCTGGTATAGGACCATAATGCATTGGATACAGTGGGGTCCCATCCCCAATGAGGCAAGTATGCTACGCAGGAAGGGCATTGTGGGTGGTCCCTTGGTGCAATCATTTTAGTTGTATTATTTTTGGCCTGTTGACCCTTCACAAAGCCCATCTGGTTGGGGTGTATCAGGTCCAGGAGAAGAGTCTGGAGCCAGTGTGCCAGAGCTTTGGCATAGAGTTTGAGTTCTGCATTTAGTAATGAGATCAGCCGATAGTTAGCACAACTCAAGGAATCCTTGCCCTCTTTGTGTATAACGTGCTTTGTGTCAGGATTCTGTCCTCTCCCCAGCCTGGTGCAGTACCTCACACTGCCACTACCTCTCTGTGGTGCTGTTGTAGGTTGCTGCACTCAGACTAGAGATCTGGTTCTGTTCCCAGCTGGCCTGATTCTGTTCCCAGCTGTCCCTGCCTTGCAATCACCTCCTCCCTATTTAGTTCAGTCTTTCCCCTTGCTCTGGCCCAGATGATGGCCTTTTTAAGAACTTGTACCCAAAACTGTACTCCATATTCCAGATGAGGCCTAACCAAGGATTGATATAGAGGTAGGATAGTATTAGCATTCCTTGCATCTTCACCTCTTTTTTATGCAGGTTAGTACCCTATTTGCTCTTGCAGCAGCTGAGTGACTCTGCACACTGCTGTGAAGTCTATCATATATCAATACTCATAAATCCTTCTCTAATGAGGATTCACCAAGTTGTTTCCCATTTAGAGTTTATGTAGCATGTTTGTTTCTACAGTCCAAATGCATTACCTTACATTTATCTACATTAAATGTCATCTGCCACTTTTCTGCCCATTCACTCAGTTTATCTAGATCCTTGTCACAGTTACCTTAGATCCAGCGTCCCCTGGTGGGTTGACGCAGGTAATAGATGGCCTGAAATGTCACTGTGGCGTCATCCCATGCGCCATTAAGAGAACTGGGCCTAGGCACGCTTGGCGTTCTCAGCAGCTGTCCGTGTCCTTGTACAAACCGGGCATCACGGTGCCCGTGCTCCCCTTGTTGTTTGCTGTCAAACTATTCTGTGCTTTGCTCCCATTGGCTACTCTGTATTTGTCCCGCCCAGTATGGCCTTTATATACTGGGCTCTGGCAACCCTCTGGTGCCCTTTCGTGGTGTTCCTGTACCAGTGCTTGTTTCTGCTCAGTGTTTCCCAGTGTACCGACTTGGCCTGCCTGACTACTCTGCATCTTGTCTCCTGCTCCTGTGTACTGACCCGGCTTTGTTGGCGTTCCTGCTCTGTGTCGCTTTGGCGACATTCTGATCCATCAGGCAATTGTGTCTCCGTTTCCACTCCTGCAGAGTATAAGTGGCCTAGTCCCCGTTACTGCGCCTGCAGAGTGCAAGTGTTGGTCTCAGTTACTGCTACTGCAGTGTGCCATTGGCCAAGTCTGCGTTACTGCTTCTGCAGAGTGCAAAGGTCTGTCTCCGTTACTGCTACGGTAGTGTGCCATTGGCCTAGTCTCCGTTACTGCTTCTGCAGAGTGCAAGTGTCTGCCTCCGTTACTGCTACGGCAGTGTGCCATTGGCCTAGTCTCTGTTTCTGCTTCTGCAGAGTGCAAGTGTCTGTCTCCGTCACTGCTACGGCAGTGTGCCATTGGCCTAGTCTCCGTTACTTGTGGGACTATTTGTATGAAGGTATCCAAAGGGTTAAAACAGAGAAGCACTCAGGTTGGATTTCTTCACTTAAATAGGCAACTGACAATAAAATAATTCGAGAACTATCTTTAAAATGTATTGACACGCTACTTCACAGTAACAAATTGATCACAAGAATCAATCCTTCATATTTGTGCAAAAATATATATTTTATTAAAACACAATATATATACAAGTATCAGCAACAATGAAATATATAAGTGATTAGCAATTATAATAGTTACATAGAAAACCAAACCACACTTATTACCATGAGGATTACCAGCGGTGCAAGGGTTAACCACACATGGGTATATTCAGAGGTATAATAACAATAATTGCATTCAGTAGCATAGAACAAGTTAATTGATTCTTACAATTAATTATAATACAGTTGGCCACAGTGTCTCTTAATACCTCTGCCCCAGAAACTGTATAGACTATGCTAATTATGATGTAAGGGGTATTGTGAGATGAATTAAATAATTCCTCTAACAATTCCTTGTACCATATCTCAATAATAATCAAATTTAGGGAATAACTGGAATAGAATCCCAGATTTAAATCACTATAATTTAATTATCTACTGAATTCAATATTGAATACCTCTGAATAAAATATATAAATTGCAATTAATATAGTCAATCAAAGATTATACAAATAATCTACCAGAATTAATTCCGTAACATATGTCTATAAAGTAACCAACTTCATGCAACATATATCATAATTATGACTATAGCAACATATATAAAACCTATAGGCACTCCAAGGGTTAATCCACTCATTTAAAATAGGTGCCACACCCAGAAGTTATTTTGTCTATTGAGTTAATACCTCCAATTTACAAAATATAAGCCTAGCACATATACAGAGAGTTCCAAAGAAAACACCACTAACAACAGACAAATAGCGGTTAAAGGGTTAATAACTGGATTCAAAGAATTTCCTATATAAAATATTAACTATTATAATCTTCACAGAACCACAAGATATTACTCTTGGAATATCAAGATTTATATTAGCTAATATAGATAACCCACGCTATATACTGCATTACACTGATTGGCAAAACATAACAATTTCCCAATATATATATATGGATTCTATTACTTCCAGAATTTAAGAGCTATATCTAGCTTATTATAAATTATCCCAAATGGTTGGCCAGTCCACTTAAGACAATTATAAGACTATTTAAGTTTCTTTAACAGAAAAAATTATGAAATTCTGGATTAAATTAATCTAAATGAATAAATGATATAGTTACCAATCAAAGTTTCTTTGTATTTCTCTGTGAGATGGCAGGATCAGGAATTTAATCAGAAGAGCCTTTTTTTGCCAGGAATCTCCCAGGAGTTTTCTTTTTCAGGAAGTCCAGCCCCGAACTAAGAGTATTTTGGCATTATATTGGCAATTTTTACCTTATCAGTAATCCCCACCACTTTCTAATGATTGGACAAAGATCCATCTCATTATACCATGACATCACCAGTATGCCCTGATTGGATGTTAATACATCCCTAATTATTCAAGGAATGTGGATACCCTAGTCATGACGCTCTCAAGACTCTAGAGGGCACTCTTACTCTACTTAACATCTTACATATAATCAGTTTTTATGTCATCAATGATGTATGTAAGAGGGCATTATAAATCTGCCATTTTTTTTAGACGTTCTCATAGGGGAGTGTTTTTCTCATAAGATAAAATTACTGGCTAGACACTATGGCTGTCTGGCAAACTCAATTAATCACCATTACTGTCAGTTAGTTATTTCTTTGTCTTAAAGAGGAGAGAATCTGAACACATTTTAAACAGAATTTCAGTTACTTTCTACTGTTAGAGTTAACCCTCTATGCTCCCCCAGGACAAAGTCTCTGACATACTGCTTCTGCATAGTGCAGGTGTCTGCCTCCGTTACTGCTACAGCAGTGTGCCTTTGGCCTAGTCTCCATTACTGCGCCTGCAGAGTACAACTGTCTGTCTCCGTTACTGCTACGGCAGTGTGCCATTGGCCTAGTCTCAGTTACTGCTTCTGCTGAGTGCAAGTGTCTGCCTCCGTTACTGCTACGGCAGTGTGCCATTGGTCTGGTCTCTGTTACTGCTACGGCAGTGTCCTATGTCCCTCAATTCCTATTATTACTCTGTCAGTTCATGTCTGTTCTGCTAACCTGTTCCTGGGCGTTACGAATCTTTAAGCTGTCTATATTCAGAGAGCCCCATCACAGACCTCTCTGCACATGGGACTGTTTACACTCTTTGAAGACCATTAACCCATGCAGTACCATACTCCTGGGAATCTAACATATTGTTCCTGACCTGTGTCAGTATAGACTGTTGTGGACTTTATGGCCATACTGGACCTTTGTAGGCATATGTATATGTAACCTGTCGTGTGTCTGTATTATTCTGCTTGTATACTACAGGACCTGTAAGGGTTATTTTATTACTGTGATTTCAATAAAACTGTGTTTTATCCTAAACCACTGTGTCTGTGTGTCAAACAAACCATTACACCAGGCCTGCTCAGTAGAATGACGCGGAGTGGGGTCTGTGTTCTGATACATCTCGTGGCCATGCATCACTTTTGGGAGCAAGGTTGCAATATGTCGCAGGCCTCTGTTTTGAACTGTTTGGGGCTGATAGCTCTACCCATCTACTTCCTGGGTTGCCTTTTAAATAGGGAACTGGACCAATCTCTGTTGGCAATGTGTAGTATTCGAGACAAACAACCATACAGTGGAAAAATAGTAAGGGGCTAAATACCTTTATGTGCACATAATACTATAAGGTGTGAAATGTAGTTACCAGATAAGAAAGCTACTACTGGATAAGACAATGTCCAGTAATACTAGTCAGATAAATATAACTCGCTGTCTTTTAACAGTCCTATGTCTGTGCAATCATTAGACTCCTCAATTAATGTTATCTGAAAATAATTTACCTTATCCACTATATGTGCCAAGTATGGCTGCTTTTCATGTCCAAGCAGCCTGGCTATCCAAAGTGACTACACGCAGTAATTAACCCTTTGAGTGCCAGAGGGGTACTCAATGCATTGCAAAGTAATGCGTTGCGTACTCCTCTGGCACTCAAAGGGTTAAAAATAACCCCTGCAGGTCCTAATGATTATAATAGGAACACCTGCAGGGTGTTATTTTTAATTACTGTGTGTAGTCATTTTGGATAGCCAGGCTGCATGGGAATGAAAAGCAGCCATACTTGGCACACATAGTGGATAAGGTAAATGATTTTCAGATAATTGCCAACAGGGATTGGTCATTAATAAATTATAACGGGCTGAACCTTGTTACATAGTGCTTCATTTAATTACCTACCTGGGGCTTTTTTTTTTCCCACCTTATTCATATCCGGATTAATTTCGCCATTTAGGTTTTTAATCTTGTTATAATAAAATATAAGTATTGATGAGTTCAGCATCTCGGCCTCGATAGACTGATATGACTTTGAACTCATCACTTTAGGAATCAAGTTAAGTGGTTCTTATACTAAATTGGCTACATAACCCATGATCCTCTCTCTCTCTTGCTGTTTGTAATCTAAGTGTATTGTGTTCGGTGTTAGTCTCCTTTTTATAATAGTTTCACTTGTTGTGTAAATGGGGTTACACTTATTCAGTGACCTTCCTCACAACAGTAAAGGAGGGGTTAACATCACTTTTTATTGTAGTATTAACACATCAAATGGGTTTAGCCAACAAATAGTAGGAGTGAGAAGCCTTTCACAGTTGGCACAGCAAGTTATACATTGTTGCACAGGAAACACTGTGACACATGATTATGGATCTTTATATATGTGTTACTTGTTTTTGTAGCAAAATCACCCTCTTTTTTATTTTCATTATTATCACTTATGAGTTAAGGTTACATGGTATATATATATATATATATATATATATATATATATATATATATATATATGTGATATACATTATTATTTTGCATTAAAATGGTGAAAGAAAGTCATAGGAGCACTATAAGTCGAATTTCAAAGGGGGGTAATATGTAGAAGGGGGAACTCTATGTCAGATTTCAATGATGTATACTGTATTCTGCACTGCTTTTGTTTTGAAACCATCGTTGTGGCTTCTAAGCCTCAACTCTGAGGTTGTAACGTTTTTGTAAGACCCTCAGAACAGTAGGTAGAATAAAACACAGTTTTATTAAAAGACACAAAAGACTGCCTCCTACAGGCATATGACTGCAAATTGACAATAATGTACAGATGCCCTCTCAGGCCCAGTATACAGGGAAATTAATATATACTGTCACAGGACAGGCATAAATAACCATACAGGTACAACATGGGTTAAAGTTCATGGAAAGCAATCAGTCTCTGTTGTGGTGTGTTTGACAACGCCCAGAAGATGGTAAAGGAGCGAGACTGTGGTGCAAGATGTAAGAGCACCAGTCAATAATGCAGAATTGAGACTACTACTTGTGCTGAGCAGGGAACCGAGGCCACAATACTCTGCAAGAGCTAGCACACGTTGAGCCGTGAGCACCCGGCCAGTGCGGTAAACGGAGACTATGTACACTTCAAGAGCTGAGGTGTTTAGAGCCAATAGCACCCAACCGGTGCAGTAACGGAGACCAAGTACACTGCAAGAGCTGAAGTGTTAGAGCCAATAGCACCCAACCGGTGCGGCAACGGAGAGCAAGTACACTGCTGATGGAATGGCCCAGTAGCACCAGACGGTGCGGTAATGAGTTCACTGCGAACAGCGACTGTAAACGGAAGCGCAGTGTTAACGTAGGCCACAATGCTCTGCTCGGAACACAGGAACGCAGGAACACAGCAACACAGTAACACTGGTACAGGAACACCACGAAAGGGCACCTGACAGTTGCCAGAGGCCCAGTATATAAAGGCCATACTGGGTGGGCCAAACAAAGCTCAGTCAATGGGAGCGCAACACAACAGAGAGAGACAGATAGATCACGGGAACCGTAATAGAGGTGCAGGTTTACTGACAGAAAATATAACCACAAAACACGCGGTAATACTGACCGTAGGTAACAGAATGATACATGTAATATGTTGAATGAGAACAATATTTGTCAAATTAAAATGGTGAAAGAAGGTCATCTGAGCACTATATGTCGAATTTCAAAGGGGGGATAATATGTAGAAGGGGGACACTCTATGTCAGATTTCTATGATGTATACTTTATTCTGCATTGCGTTTGTTTTGAAACCATCATTGTGGCTTCTACGCCTCAACTCTGAGGTGCAGGATTACTAACAGAAAATGTAACCACAAAACACGCGGTAATACTGACCGTAGGTAAAAGAATGATACTTGCACTTTGTTTTTAGTTGTTTCCTATGGGATTTTGTTTCACTGGCGGTGCATATAATTATCGCTGGTTTTGTTTTCATAACTCGGGTAATAGGATACTAAAAACGGGACTTAAAAAAACACAACGCCTGTTTTGTTTTTTTTTAGCGCTGGTAATAGAATCCACCTCCACAAATCCTGTTGTTAAAGCAATAAAGTTACTCAGTTCTTCTACTATGTACTTCCAATCAACACTTAGAAAGGAGTCAAAACCTGTACAAAATGATTCAAAAGTACATCTGTGAAATAGCAAACTTGCCAAAATTTTTTTTTTTATAAACAGAGGTTTTAAAGAATGGAAGTCATGTGTTGCACCCTGCTGGCATATACCAAGCCACAGTTATTTTTCAAGGATGGAATATATTGTTGTGCGCTTAATAGTATAGTACTAATGATAGAACTATTGCACTTACCAGGAGTGTGGTGCTGCTCTCTTCAAGTGGGATTTCACAGTCGCAGTCCCAAATACAGATCTAAGAAGACAAAAAAAGGGGAAAGAGAGAACGCAACCACAATTCCTCAGAGTGCAATATTTAGTAAGTTGAGAAGAAAATCCCTTTATATCCCCCCTTAGGGTTCCACTCACTTGGTAGAGAGGTTATACCTGCCTCTCAGTTTATTTATATATATATAACTTGTCCGGAATAAATGAATGTGTCCATGGCGCCGTGTTAGTGATAGAGTCAGAGGAGGACCGGAAGTGGCTTTGCTTCCATGTTCCATTCTTGGAACGAATGTAATTCGCATCCTCACGTCTGCCCAAATCTTAAGGGGCCTTGTGGCCAGTCGCATTTCTCACTATGTTTCACCCTCAAAAACAACTCGTATCAGCGAAAGTTAACCGTGGGGATCCATAATTCGCCAACTATAATAGTTAGATTGAATTTCCCATAACTCATAGGAATACTATCTCCTATTAAATGCGGATAGTATCCCCAACGAGTTTTAGAACATATGGACACAAAAGGAGTCCCAGACAGCGGTGGAGCATGCAATCTGTATAATGCCACAAATGGGGGGACACAAATATGAATTGTGTATAATATACTAATAAAAATAAAAAATAGTTTTTTATATAAAAATATATAAAAATAAAAATACTTTATTGGCAAAAATGATTGTATCAATTAAATAAATAATTTGAAATAATTGAATAGAGCAGCAGGAAAAAAAAAAAGAAGGTATATTTTCAGGAACAAAATTGTAGAGAGGTTCTGAACAAATGAATCCTTTATAGGCAAGATGCTATGTCTATTTCTGCATTCCTACCCCCTTCATTCATCGTATTTAAGGTATAAATCCAATATGCTTCCCTATTGCAGAGTCTTTTATATCTGCCGGTGCAGGTGTCAGGGATATGTTCCATACCTATGACTTTAAAATTATCTTAACCTCCATTTGCACAGTTTGTAAAGTGCTTCGGCACCCTGTGATTCATACCCTTATCTTTGATTTTGCCTCTGTGTTCACTTATCCTAGTTTTAAGCGGTCTAGTGGTTCTCCCTATATATTTACTCCCACATGCACAGAGTAACATATATATCACATATGCAGTGTTACAGTCTATATGTTGTTTAATATTATGTTTTGCTGTCTCATTAATATTTGACCACCAGGCCCCATGAGATTTGGGCAGACGTGAGGATGCGAATCACAAGCATTCCAAGAATGGAAAGCGGAAGCAAATCCACTTCTGGTCCTCCTCTGACTCTATCACTAACACGGCGCCATGGACGCGGAGTTTGTGCAAGATGTTTTTGGCGCGAAGGTGGGTGAGATAAATACGGTTAGTGTCTCCTATTACTCCTGAGGAAGTGGAGTACACTAAGAGCCACAAAACGCTTTGAGAATTACATTATAGCGGGTAATATTGACTACATTTTATATTGTCTATTTAACTACTTTTATACATTGGAATTGTATATTAAGACTACCTTTGTATCTATAATATTGAAATAATTTGGGATTTTACCAGTGGCTGACGTGTATACCTAAATATGTTCTCAGCACTGGAATTGAAGATAATCAGATTTTAATTTTAATATTATTATTTTCCTGTATATTTGAATATTGTATTCTGAATAAAGTGTTATATCCCTAGAACCCCCCACACATATGTGTAAGGGTCTCACACCCCTCCTTTGAATTTTTAATTTTGGATTAAAAGGTTGCCAGTGTGGTCCACATATCAGACCATTGATGTGTGATTAAACACAGGCAACATCATTTAATAATTCTACACAATTGTATTATCTGAAGCCAGTGGAGAAGTCACCATCCCGGAGGTGATGCTCACATATTTCGGACAAGCCATTCAAACTGAGAGGCAGGCATAACCTCTCTGTCACGTGAGTAAAACACTAAGGTGGGGAAAAAAAGGGAATTTGCCAATTTGTACAATAATACTGCACTCAGAGGAATTTTGGTTGCTCTTTCTTTCTTCTTTTTTATATTGTTTACACTGTATTTTGGATCGCGACTGTGAAATCCTACCGTAGAAAACAGCACCACATCCCTGGTAAGTGGCATTGTTATCATCAGTACTATACTAGTCAAGCGCACAACTTTTTTCTCCATTTTTTATGTTGCTATAGGACTCTGCCTGCTCACAACTTTCAGTTGTTGATTTCTCCATTTCATCCCCAGGAGCAATATTACTGAGGCAGGAAATATTGCAGCCGTGGAAAACAAGTACAAGGTTCTCATAGGAAATTTATTGGCAGTAGTGAAATTGTGAAAGTTTATGCATTTTCTATGGGCAGGAATGTTTGAGAACATTTAATACATTTCCAGAGGAGTGACTAGAAGCCTCTGGGCCTTGGTACAAGAAGTGTCACGAGCCTCCCTGACCACACTGACCCCCTCCACAATGCCCCCATCTCCTACCTGGAGCTCCTGAGCGGTCCTCTTAGTAATGCAAAGCTCTGGGAGATGATGTAATCTCCCAGTGCTCTGCATTACTAGAGAGCCGGTGGGAGATAGCGGGTGCCTGGCAGAGAGGTCGCTTGGGAGTCCGGGCCCCTTGAGTGCATGGGCCCGGTCTCAGGTGTGACCCCTGCAACCTCTATAGTTATGCCACTGTACATTTCTAATTTTCCATGAAAATACCCATGAAAATATTTTTTTGACGTTTTGCCCATTCCTAGGAATGAAATTGTCACTGGTAGCTTCCAGCTCTTGCAGGAGGTGTTACAAGAGGCTAGAGGAGAGCTATATACTATGGACTGTATGCTTTTAATGCTTTAACTGCTATAGGTGGAAATTAGTGATGAGCGAGCATGCTCGGCCGAAGCTCGGTTCGGCTCGAGCATCGCTCTGCTCGGCACATGGCGGTACTCGTACGAGTACCGCATGTGCTCGCCCGCCATGTTCGGGTCTCCTCCCCGCACGTTTCGCGGCTGCTGCGCAGCCAATAAACGTGCGGGGAGGCTCTGACATCAGTGTAATGCCAGCAGCCATGTTGGCTGCTGGCATTACACTGATTGGCTGGCCAGAACCCGTGATCGGTGCTGTATAGCACCCGACGCGCGAGTTCGGCTCATTCTTAGCCAGGGAGAGATGCGCTTAGGCAGGGAAAGTCAGTGTAGGGAGAATAAAATTGTTGAAACTCTTTCAAGACCCAAAAGTCCTTTTTAGGACTGTTGTGTGTGGGGGCAGCATTTAATTTTTTTTGGGGGTGGCAGAATTTCATTTTTTTGTGGGGGGACATGTTCTAAGGTGACATTGTACTAGGTGCACAGGGACAAATATTTCACAGTGCAGTGACAAGCTGACATATTCTGTTAGGTGCACAGGGCCAATGATTTTACAACGCAGTGACAAAAAGGGCCATTTTAAACGTGTGCCTAGCCATAGATTATTGTCACATTCTGTTTAGTGTGCAAATTCACAAATTAACGTCACATATTCCTTTCACTGTGCCTAGCCGCAGATTAGCATCACATTCTGTTTCGTGTGCCTAGCCGCAGATTAGCGTCACATTCTGTTTCGTGTGCCTAGCCGCAGATTAGCGTCACATTCTGTTTCGTGTGCCTAGCCGCAGATTAGCGTCACATATTGTTTAGTGTGCCTAGCCGCAGATTAACGTCACATATTGTTTAGTGTGCCTAGCCGCAGATTAGCGTCACATATTGTTTAGTGTGCCTAGCCGCAGATTAACGTCACATATTGTTTAGTGTGCCTAGCCGCAGGTTAGAGTCACATATTGTTTAGTGTGCCTAGCCGCAGATTAGTTTTTATCTTCCTTTTTGTGTGTTTTACGGTCAGTCTGTAAAAATGGCGTACTACGGGCGAAACATCGTTCCCAGCAGCGACGTTGGAGTCCAAGATGCATCCAGACATCCTCCCTATGCTGTCCCTGAACCATTTCTGTGGTGTTTCCATCATTTTCTGACCTTTTCCTATGAACCAGGCACCCTCCCCTCATCAGAGCAGGGGGTGCCTGGTGTAATGCTCGAGTCCTCCCATTGACTTCAATGGGGCTCGGGTGCTCGGCCGAGCACTCGAGCCTCCGGGGGCGCTCGGCCAGAGCACCCGAACACCCGAGCATCGGGGTGCTCGATCATCACTAGTGGAAATATTATCAATTAAGTATTAAATAATCTTGAACATGTTTTATATTTTCCTGTTAGTTATCCTCCAAAAATAAACTTAATTCTAGTCCATCCTCACACCAATAGCCTTATAAGTCACTATGATGTTCTCACATGTCCTTAAACTCAGTACAAGTTTATGATTCATTCATGGTGCAAAGTTTAACAAAGACCTATTAATGTCTAGATTTAGTTATTTTTGTGTCTGCATAGTCAATAATTAAAATGGATTTGTTTAACATTTCTACCCAACGCACTTCCTTTTCTACAGTATATCAGTGATGTTTAAAAGCCCAAATTAGAAACTTAGATGATTCAAGCATATATCATATATTTAAACCAGTGTCCTTCTCACCTACAGCATGTGTGTCTTTATTTCATTGTGTGGGATAAAGTCATCCTACAGGAAGCCCCACAGGATCTGAGTAGGATGATGACCTTGATTAAGTTCCAGAGAACACATCTTATTATTGCAGTTGCTAGGACACTGATCCATGTTACATACCACAATCGTCATATCTCATTATTTACCTTATCCCATTTAATAACCCTTCAAATGACTTAGAAATTTATATTTTAAAAGACAAAAGGCCTGCTTGAAATAAAAATGGACCAATGCTATGGCAAACCCAATGTGCCATAGAAGACAAGTATGGAGTCTAAACATTTCAGTTGGTTTAATTGGACTTTGAATCCATTGAATACTAGACAGGTCTTACACATTGTGAAACAATGTCTGAGGCCTTTACAGCATTCAAGTGGTTAAAATTCATATTTAAATCACCGTGAAGTTGTATTTGTCTCTGGCTGGTTGGTTTGCCACAAAATAACTCCACTTAGTTATTTCAATGAGGGAGTTATTTCTGTGTATATTTGTAGATAAAATTTAACCCTATGAGTGCCAGATGGGTACGCAACACATTTCTTAGAAATGTATTGCGTACCCCTCTGGCACTCAATGGGTTAATAGTAATAATATACAGTGATTAAATTGGGCATAATTGGAAGTAAAATGTTACTTTGTATATTCTCACAAAATACTGTATTTTGTATAATGTTTTATGACCAAGATCCATCTGTAAAAAATCAGCATTTATAAACTTCAAGTGGTGGTATGTAGAAAGCTCTGTTATGTTGCATACACATATCTCCCAACATTTCAAATAGCCAAAGAATGACAACTGTGTTTTAGGTTGTGTTGCTGGGGGCGTGGCTTGTGGGTGGAGCATTACTGAAAATTTTTCAATCATTTCATGACCTATTGACACCTGTTTGTATAACTGAATAAATTATTTAGAACAAGACTAAAGTATTTTATTTACGCAGAATAATCTATAAACACATTTACTGATGTTTAACCAAACATTAACCCCTTAACACCTTAAGGACCCATGACGGTCCTGGACCGTCATGGGTTGCAGTCCCCTTAAGGACCCATGACGGTCCAGGACCGTCATGGCTTAAATGATAGCAGCGTGCCTCCGTGCACGCTGCTATCATTAAATCCAGGCTGAGACTGAACGCTCCGAGACCGGGGCGTTCAGTCTCAGCCCTTCTTGCCTTTGCTGGTTCATGCGATCGCCGTTCCAGCGATCACATGTACCGGCAAAGTGACAGACAGAGACAGCAAAGAAAGCATGCTGTCTGTGCCTGTCAAGTCTGCCTCTGGCTCCATTGCTATGAAAGTAACGGAGACAGAAGTAGACAGGAGACACCTAGTGGTGAAAGAAAATACAGCAGCTAGGGGTATTAACCCCTTCACTGCTGGTGCCAAAGGCTTGCTAAATGCAGGTCAATTTCTGACCTGCAATATTTTTTTTTTTTTTTTTTTTTTTTAAACACAAAACACTTTTTTTTTTTTTTACAAAAATATTTTATTTTAAAAAAAAATTATCTAATTAAACAAAAGTGGAAGTGTGATTGTTGTGGAGCTATGTGATACACTTATATACACAGCCAAATGTCACAGATAAAAAAAGTGTCAAAATAGGGTGGGAAAAAGGGACATGGGGATTTTCACCCAGGGGGGACAGTGGCCACTTTAAACTGTGCATTTTGTAGGTATGACTGACCAGTCATACCTTTCATGCAGTCTCCATAAAATTTTAACCCTTTGTGCCCAATTGATCCAAAGAGAAAAACCAAAAAGTATGGGGTTTTTTTACATTTTTTTTACCTTTTTTTTTAATTTTAATAAAGTAAATGGTGGGTTATCCATATAAGTAGGGTATCAAATGAAAGCCCTATTTGTGCTTAAAAAACAGTATATAATTTATGGGGGTGGAATAAAAGACTTAGAGGGAAAACATTGCTGAACAAAGATATAGTCAAAAAGGTCAGAACTGCTCCGGTCCTTAAGGGAAAACGACCTCAGATTTTCCCGGTCCTTAAGGGGTTAAGGACCCATGATGGACCATCATGGGTTGTTATACCCTTAAGGACCCATGACGGACCTGGACCGTCATGGAATTCCGGGCTCCTCGAGCGGCTACGCGCCATTCGGTGAGTCCGGAATCAGATTCCGAAAAAAAAAATGGTCTCTGGTCCTTAAGTGACTGCACCGTGCATGCGCGGCCGGTCCTTAAGGGGTTAATGTGAATTTTATTGCTGTTGAGCAATGTTATACACTTATATACACACCACACAGTCTGATGTCCTGAAAAGAGGGACACCAGGGTGGGAAAGAGGGACAGAGGGATTTGGGTCTCAAAGAGGGACACTTGGGAGGTATGCATTCAAAATCACAGGAGAGAAACAGATCTAAACAAGTTTACTTATCACTGACTAGCAATGGTTTCAAGAGCAAACTGAAAGGGTGTTTCAGTTATACAGAAATCATCTTGCAAATGTTTACCCCTGTGAGATCAGAGAGACACAAAGCTTTTATAGCCCAATAATGAGAATATTTTTCTGTTATTATGAGTAAGTCTATATCATGGGTGGGCAACTTTTGGACTTATGCCAGAGATTTTGGGACCCCAGCTCCCATCATCATGATAGAAATTGTAGGACAACAGCAGCTGGAGGCTGCAGGTTTACCACCTCTTGTCTGTTCACAGGAATCTGCAATAGATTTGGGATCTCTACTGACAACACTTACACATTTTAGTTATATTCAGACTATATTTTTCTCTTAGCTACACTGATTCTGCATATATTGATTTGATAAATAAATATAGCTGGGATTCTTATTTATCGTGATTAGCTTTTTCAAAAACAGACTTAAGTGTTTTGTCAAATTTTTAGTTGATGCACTTCACAATTGCTGCTTCGCTCATTTAAACTGTCAGATTTAATTTAGGATGTGCACAGTTAAGTTTGCATATTGATTTGACCTATTCCATTGATTTAAATAAAAATGAACTTCATTATGAATGACTGGAGGAAAGGATCTATCACTTCCTCATTACTTGTCACCTTTACGTATAATCTATTAAACCTCTCAGTCTCAGTTATACACTATTAGCCAATAAATATATTATTTTTATCACACCGATGTCCTGAGTTACAAAAAGAAAGATATTATACTTTAAAACAGAATAGCTGTTGTTAGGTTCCACAAAACCCAGAGACGAGAAGCACTAAAGATAAATATTATGACGATATGTGTCTGACGATGGGGGTAGTAAGCACATCATCTTGGTGAAAGGAACACACATCACCATATGCAAAAAGAATGAAAGGGATAGTAATACTTTGTTTTATGTTTATTTTATTTTGTAGACATTAAAAAAACATGAAGAACGATATAAGTCTTATCTCTCAAACCTTTATGGTTTGAGAGATATTCACAAGCAAAGTTTTCCCTCCCGCCCCTTTTACCTAGTGTAAGCCATCTCTTCTTACATGTGGAATGCAGTCTATAGACCAGACAGATAACAGAAGGGGACAGTCTTCTTCCTATGAGAACAATGAAAGCCCTGCCCCTCTTGACAAGTTTTTTCAGGTTTTTCCCTTATCTTAATTAAAGATTGTCCCTCTCTGCAGTCTACTTGGGCACCTCCCTTCTGCTCTGGCTGAGCAGTGTTACATCAGTAAAAGGGGTGGGAGGGGGATACTTTGTCATTGAATTACTCTTGAACTACAACTCTGACAGAATTGAAATAACACTCTCCAAGGTCCAAATACTATGATGAAGTCTGTGCACATTCTCTCCGCTTTCCCACTCACCCAGTTGGGTGAGAAGAGTAGATATGCTAAGCCTTCAGCACCGCAAATAGCATCACTCCCTTAACCCTTTAAGTGTCATAGGGATGTGCATTGCACACCCATGTGGAATTGAAAGGGTTAGAGAAATTATAGTCTCCCACGTCTCAGAGCAGGATCAATATACTGAGCTCCTTCTTCTGCAATAGAGTTCCTACATATCACCCAATCCCAGTCTTCACATCCCTTTCTCTCTGCAGGGATTTTCCATAATTTATTTTCAACATTTCACCACATTTATTCCACCTCTCTCATCAGCCTTCCCTTACCTTCACTCCCTTTCAACACTCTGCCACATCTCCCTTCCCTTCTGCCATCTTCCTCACCTCTCTCCATCTGTTATTTGCCCAAGCACTTTATTCCACACTGTGCTGAATGTTGGTTCTTCTTGGTGTGTCTTACCTCCTCCTCCCAATTTTTTCGAGAAGCAAAAAAGTTGGGTGAAGGGACATATAAAGAAACCTTGCAAATAACCAATATAAACTATTACATACAGAAGTGAAGGATATTGCAAGGAAAAGAAAGATAAAGAAAAACAAACAAACAACCAAAGTAACAATTACAAATAAATGCCCAAATCAGTCCATATTACTAAAGAAGCCAAGTAAACCTTGAATGAGTAGTCCAATGGTTCATTTATATGAAGATGATCACATGAAATGTGTGTTGGAGACCTATCTTGCATCCAAAGAGTTAAACAATAGCCGATAAAGGGCTAAGAAACTGATAAAAAAACTGGCTAAAATAGTACAGAAACTGAAACCAGGCAACATAAACCATAAGCAGTAATCTGGTGAAAAAGTCATTGGGATTGGTGTGGACACACCAACAATTTCAATTGTGGACAATACTTGTAGCACCCCTCAAAATGTGGCTGTGATGATCTGACAGACTAAGCACCCAATGTAAGATCCCTGGTTAGACTCTGTGAAGAAGATTCTCAACAAAGAGGTGACAGAACGCTATCTGATATAAATGATATGACAGGAGTACAACAGGCAATACAGGTATACTAAAAGGCAGGCCCCAGTGGATAAGATGCTTGGGAGCGAAGACTAGAGTACGTAGAGAGCTGGCAGTGGCTGATCCCTGGGCTTCCTTGCTGTGGCTTAGGCCAAGTAGAAATGCTGGCCACAATTAATGTCGACTGGGGAGCCGGCATGCACCATGGATGACAACCCAGTGAACAGCAGCTACCCACTGAGGTTGAAGTTGGATTCAACAAAGAACCACCTGCAGTATAGTCAGATTTGTACAGGTAACTGAGGCCTGGAGCTCACTGAGAAGACACAGCACAGGGTAGTCAAAATCTGACTCATGGTCTATGTTTGACTGATGGTCGAGGTGATAGAAGCCCACCAGGGTCAAGACATTTGGGATGTCGGACAAGCCAAATCAGGAAAGGAAGGACAACACAGCACAAGGCAGCAGAAAGAGGAATGGTCGAATCAACTGAGCCAAAGTTGGTAACAGAATATCAGATGAGCATGGTACCAAATCGATGGATCAATACACAAGATAACACTCAGCAGCAATCATTTTGAAAGAAAAAAATATCAGAGCAGTAGGATTAACCTTGTTTTAATGTATATTTGATAGAAGAAAACACTCAGACATAAAGCTCCAAAAAGTTTGCATATGTTGCACTTGTAATTAAGTTCAGCATTTCCTGAGTTTGTTGCACATCAGCTTTGAGTGTTTCCCTATATACTGCTCACTGTATGAAGCTGGTCAGTAGGAGATATCTAGACATTCTGTACCAAGCCATATGTATATGTGCATGATATTGAGCCAGGTTTGCACTGGAGTGTATGTCCATACCTACCTGCTAGATTCTATTGCAGGTGCTAAATGTTAACACCCATTTTATCAAGCATTTTCCTACTGAAGTCTATGGAGAAAACTGGAGATAAAAGCAGACATAAAATTATCACTTGTAATAGAATCTAGCCCAAAGTTTGATAGCATATTTTAATGAAAAAATGCTTGTTTAAATCTAAGCCTAAAGTGATTTCTTTTTATCTCAGAGACAAGTGGTAAGAAAATGATCATGTACTGCAAGATCACTATTAGACTTGTGCACGGTCAAAATTTTCGGTAAAATTCGAATTCGGACAAATTTTTTTTTTCTAATTCGGATGATCCTAATTTCGGACCGGGCCTATTCGATTCGGACCAAATTCTGATCCATTCCGAATTATTCGGCCAAATTTAACATGGGTTAAATTATAGCAGTGCGCCTCCGTGAACGCTGCTATCATTATTTGCAGACAGGGTGTGCATTTAGAAAAAGATCCATCCCAAAAACGGACATTGTCGTACATTGAAAGTCTGTGCATGTCACCTCTACTCTAGCATGGGATGCCAGTCACAATGCAAACGTCGAACATCGAAAACCCATGCCTGTCATTCAATTTAGCATGTTCGAACATCGAAACCCCATGCCTGTCCTTCAATCTAGCATATGTTCGAACATCGAAACCTCATGCCTGTCATTCAATTTAGCATATGCTCGACATCGAAAACCCATGCCTGTCACATCCTACTCAACATAAGTGGTCAACTCGAACATGGACAAACTTCATGTCACATTCTATGTTAGTACATGGGTAAAGATTAAGGTTTCATTTTCTGGTACCAGCCTCCTACCCTACTGTCCCTCTTTAGTACCCAAATTCCTCTCTCTCGTTTTCCTGTCCTGATTTCCCCTCATATCAGATAACTCTATGTGTATATACATTGTAGAGTTTCATACTACATCAAGAATAAACATCAATGATTGTAATGTGATAGATGTAATGTGTTAAAAAGAAAAATTGAGACATTCTGTTGTGAACAAACTGCAACACAGGACAGAAATAAAAAAAAATGCTTGACATCTATACTGAAGAGGGATCCACAGCATTGTCTTAGTATAGCAATATCACCGTTTTCCGTGAGTGTGCAATACAGGGCTCTATGGTAATTGCTGGGCATTTCCCAATGTCATAATCAGGGGATGATGGGAGTTGTATTCTAACTACTGTTAGGAAACACATAAGTGATGCACATTCATCTCCCACCTAGAAATTATTTACACACGAGGCAACTCCCCCAAGTAATACCTAGCCCCTTTCCAAGTGAAAGGACTTCCAGAAAGGCTTCAGATCTCTTAGTGACTCACCTGTTATTGCCAGTCAGCGGGACCCGGAGAGTAGGAGGGGGTGATGCTATGGCTGCACGGCACGGTGCTCTTAGTTGGTCACTTGTCGCAATGTTGAAGCTCAGCCCGGCCAGCACCTTCTGGGTGGAGACACCTCACAGCAATCCTGTTCAGGACACATCATGCACTGTTGTGCACTCATACTAGGGATCCCAAATGTTTAGACGCATTTCGTACAGGGGGCACCCTCCTGTATTTGTAAAACCTCTCTAGCAAATCTGGGACGGTAGACCTATTTACTCAAGTCTTGACTTTAGGTGGGCGATAAACAATACAAAATAGGCATAATGTTTCACTATCACATAATTCACGTCACTGAAGCAGCCAGCAGGCATCGCCACTGAGTGAGCATAGGGCTGCCCGGCTGCTGACAGTCACACTGATGGGACACCCTGCAACACAGAAATGGTGGAAGAGCACAAAATAAACATGCTATGGGATGGCAAATTGCCGCCCCTGTCAAAGTGCCGCCTGGGTCCATGGACCCACTGGGACCCATGTAAGGGCCTGCCCTGTATTCGAACAAATACCTAATATTTTTTTATATTTTGCACAGGAACAAATATTACTTGCTCTTGCAGTGGCAATAACTGGAACTAATGCTGGCTGCCTACCTATGCCTAGCCTAATGCTACCTGCCTGCCTACACAACAACTGTACACTCTCTAATCTCTTCTCTCTCTGAGCTCCAACAACCCAATGAGGAAATGCAGTCTGTCTGTCTGTGTGACTGTGTCATTAGTCCAACCCCCATCATGAAACGAAGAAGGCTATTCGAATACAGACAAAAGGGGGAAGTAGTGCGTGAAACGGAGAATGGAATTGGACTAGAGACATGGAGGGAAAATTATGGAGGGAAAGTAATTGAGCGCGCACAGGAAGTACAAAAAAGTCCTGGTCAAAAGTAGTCAAAACTTTTGGAAATGTGTTGATTGCCGAAACTTCCAAAAGTTTCGACGAATTTCGTACCTGGGCTGTTCGGAATCGGATCATTTTTTCCGAATGACCCTTGAGTTTCGGATTGGCCGAATTACCCCATTTTCGACAAAATCCAAATGTCTCCGAATGAATTCGCACATGTCTAATCACTATCAGTAAATGAGATGCTGGTATGATGTCTAGAAATATAGTACATCTTTTAAATAACAAAATCACAAAATGCTACTGTAAACAGTGTACACTTCAGGTCAAACTGTCACCGAGGGAGTTAAGGCAGGATTTTCATCTCCCATGACTGATGTTTTCAGGCTCTGTTTCTTATGAATCAAATCAAAATGGGACTTCTAAACCAGAGTATGCTTATTATTATGCGTTGAAACACTACATTACACTAATGAATCTAGCCCATTTATAGTATCTTACATCCTTACTGATGGCAAAACCAGATCAGTTCTGAAAAGTCCTATACAAATTCCTGAGCAATGAGTCTGATAACCTAAAAAGAACTGGAACAATTCTGGGGAAAACCAAGTACAATATACAATTCATGAAAATCCCCATTGATTTAAATGGGGATTCTATTATTGGATTGCTAGAGCAGTCTCCAGTGCATTGTTAATTAATGCACTGGGGACCTTCCTAGCATTCAAGGGAGAAAAGTCCCATTTAAATCAAAGAGAACATGTGGAATTTTATTTTGGCATTTATGGTACAGTTGGTTTGCGTTAGAATTATTCTAATTCTTCTTAGTAAACTTCAACTGCCTGGAAGGGGGGTGTATTAATCCACACAAGTGTATCTCATTCTCTGGTCTTAGACACTGGCATTTCAGGGTATATATGGAAGCATATGATCTCTTTAGTAGGTATGAGCAAATATTTTCTCTTCGAACCAAAATAGGTGAAAAATGGTCCCTGAAAAGTGCAATTTTCCTGTCTTTTTTCACCTAGGTGATTGCATTGCAAATAGTGGATAGACTGAATTTCTCCTCACAACATGGCAGTTTTCTCATCTTTTCCTGCAGGCACATAAATGGGTGTCAGGCTCTCCCAGCATGCCATTCTGTGTTTGTGAGTAGACGAGGGAGAAGGACATCTTTTGAACTAGAGAAGATAGGAAAATAAAGTGGAGGTGAAGCTTAGTTAAGAGGGTCTTTTAGGTAGGACATTTGTTCTCTATATTAGGGGAGTCTGGGGGCACACTGGGGGAGAAGAAGGGAGAAAGGAGGTTGACCCTAAATACCCCAAAATTTGGTGTGACTGACTGGCAAGACACAAGGAGCCTTATTCCAAGTTCCTTCCTGATCTGGCTGTTATTGTCTATGTGCTGGGAGTGTAAGAAAATGAGGTTGACCCAAATATCCAAACATTCTGCTGACTGCTTTGATTTGAAAGGCACAGGTAGCTGCATCCAAGCAATTTCCTTGCTGATCTTGCTGTTATTATCTCTGTGGTGGGGAAGTCTGGGGAAAGAAGTCATTGATTGTTGGTTTGGTTATACTTTTTGGACAGTGATAAGATAGTGTGGATAACTGTTATAAAATAAAATAAAATATTAGATGACAGACAGCTGACTGGGACCCTGATGTGAGCCAAGGCAATATATAAAACTCCATAAATTCTGTTGTGTATTTTAGGGTAAAAACATACACAGTAGTTGAGTAATGTCCAGCAAAAGAGGTAGGGACAGTGGGAAAGGAAGAGCAGTGCAGGGACATGGGACTAAAATCGTAATTCAAACACTGACTGCAGCAATGGTTGCTGCAGTGTGAGAAATAAATGATGATGATGATCCCCTCCTTCCAGGGAGGATGCAGTTTGTCAAGGTCCCACCAAAAGTTCCACCACCATCACCACTAGCACCAGTACTATAAAAAAACATATATAAAGAACACTGAAGATGACAGCAAGTCACATTCTAGTGTTGACAATGGCAATGTCATAATGGAGGAAGGTGTAGCAGCTGAACCAACTGCTGCATCTGATAGTGAGACAAACAAGCACCAAAACACCTGTCCTCAAATAGTAGCATACTTTGTGAAAGTAAAACTAAAAAGAAATTGTTTGACATTTCTAAAAGGTTAAAGTAATATAAGAGTAGTGGGCAAGAAGAGGCAGACACATGGGTGTCCACGGGGGGGGGGGGCAAGAAGCGGCACTTTCCGCCCCTGGAAGGGCACCATTTTGAATGAGGCAGGAGAGAGGGAGCATGTGATGATGTGGTGAAAAGCAGGTCACGTAGACTGCTTCTGGGCTGGGACCTCCCAGAGCCAAGTAATCACATGGGGAACAGAGCAGGAGCAGAATGAGAGCTCATTGCAGCAGAGCAGAGGAGGAGTTGAAGAATTCCTCTGGTCTGGATAGATCCCAAAGAGATAGAGAGAGAGAGAGAGAGAGAGAGAGAGAGAGAGAAAGGTGATAGTATGCTGCTGTCTGTGTATTAGTAGAACTTTTGCACCAGCAGCTCCCTGCTCAGTGCTTCTATACTTGCATGGAGTCTGTCTGCTGGACTGATTAGCTTGCAGTTAGATGACAGACTCCCTTCCTTCTTGCAAGCACTGAAGCATTGAGTGGAAAGCTGCCTGCACAGTAAGCAGGACACTTTATAAAAAATTAAGTTAAGAGGAAAGGGGAAAATGGGGGGAATACTGTTTGCATGTAATGAAAGGGGAGACAGAGCCCCAGAGCAGACCTCACCTCAGTTACAGAGCAGGCAGCTGTGCCAAGTATTTGATATGCTGCAGTGCTGCATGAACTCATTTTTAGCTGCCTATTCAGTGGCCAGTTCAGGGCTGCTGAGCATTGCTTAGTTCCTTTGCCTTTCCATGCCTGGATTCTGATTGAAGGATCTTGCCTGCTGTGATTCAGGGGAACTTGTAGGGACCTAACATCACATTACAGCTGTGCACTTCTGGAGCAAACTATCTGCACTGTTGGGGGCAAATTGATATTAACAAAATTCACATTTATTAAAATGGGCTTTTAACCCTTAGAATGCTAGAGAGGTATTTTTATTTTCCCTCTATTGTGCAGTTACTTTGACCTATAATTGTGTCACTTTGCCTTTATACACAAGACCCAATGAGTGCATCAATTTTGGATAAAACCAACTGAAATAAGGAATATAAAATATTCCAAAATACACATTGATTTAAATAAGTGTTTAACCTCTAGAATGCTAAAAATGTCTCCAAAACTTAAACAGACAAAGCGTTGGAGACCCTGTTAGCATTCAAGGGAATAAAAGTTCCATTTAAATATAGGGGAGAGAGAGCAGGGTGCTGTACCTATTGTGCGGTCCCTGACTCTTGCATTTGTCCCAGGCCCTATGATTTCTGGACAGATCTTCCTATCAGGGATCATGCAGTGGGCTGTGAAGTCATGGGTCAGTTGGGGAGATCAGTGAATCTCCCCTGAATGGCCCAAAATGCTTTGTTCACCCAGAGCAATAATGACCAAGTCTCATCCCACTCTAGCTCCCAGTCGGTGAAGGGTTAGCCTTAAAGGGATAGTAATGTTTCATAATAAAAGCACCTCTAATTAATCATAATAGTATTTGGACTTTGGAGAGTGTTATTTCAATTCTGTCAGAGTTGTAGTTCCAGAGTAATTCAATGACAAAGTGTCCCCCTCCCACCCCTTTTACTGATGTAACACTGTTCAGCTAGAGCAGAAGGGAGGTGCCCAGGTAGACTGCAGAGAGGGACAATCTTCAATTAAGATAAGGGAAAAACCTGAAAAGCTTGTCAAGGGGGGCAGGGATTTCATTGTTTTCATAGGAATAAGAGTGTCCCCTTCTGTTATCTGTCCAGTCTATGGACTGCATTCCACATCTGAGAAGAGATTGCTTACACTAGGTAAAAGGGGCGGGAGGGGGAAACTTTGCTTGTGAATATCTCATAAACCATAAAGGTTTGAGAGATAAGACTTATATCATTCTTCGTGTTTTTTTAATGCCTACAAAAGAAAATAAAGTTAAAACGAAGTATTACTATCCCTTTAAGTGTTGGCCTGGTCTGTCTAATCCTTCCCTAGCCCCCACTCAAAGAAGAGTTAGCCTTAAGTACTGGCCAAGTCTGTCTCATATCTCCCTAGCTCCCACTCAGTGAAGGGCTAGCCCTAAGTATTGGCCAATTCTGTCTCATTCCTCCATAGCTCCCACTCACTTTCTCATCTCTCCCTAGCTCCCACTCACTGCAGTGTTCACCATAAGTATTGGCTAAGTCTGTCTCATTCCTCCCTAGCTTCCGCTTAGTGCAGGGTTAGCCCTCCATTAAACATGATAACCTCCTTTTCACCAGCCCAACACATTATTTGCTGAATCACTTCCCTCTTGCACAGGGAAAGGTTTAGCCACCCCCTTTCCTACCCATAGAAGAATTGTCCAACCCCCCTATACTATAGGGACATACAAAAGTGTTTACAGGTAATGATCCCAAACATGCTTCTCTCTATATACTTTCTGGGAGTCTGCTTTTACCTACCCATCCTTTCCCAGCCGCCTGTGTACTCTTAGTATTGCCACCTACTGTCTAACTCCCACCTACTTTTAGGCTACTTATCCTCCCTCCCAGTCCTCTATCTCCGCTCACCCATCCTTTTTGTATCTCTGAGCATCCCATGTGTTAACCCTAAATACATACTGTCAAAATCATAATCATATTCTTAATTTAACCCTTTTGGTGCCAGGGGGTGCACGTCACACAGAAAAGCTCTGATACTCTAAGGTTTAAAACCTACCCTTAAGATACAATTCAGTAAGCTAAAGAGGTGGAATCTTAGCCCCTGGAATGCTAGAGAGACATTTGCAATGTGTCGGAGACCTATCTAGCATTCAAATGCTTAAAAAAACAATTTAAATCAATGGGTATTTTAATTTGTACCCTATTGGGCAGCTGGCTCTTTATCTTACAGACTTGCTATCTGAAGCTCTTAAGAACCAGGCCTTTTTTACATAAGAGGACAAGAATAATTTTGGACTTTTTAGTATTCCTTTGTTCCACCATGTTTTTTCTCATTTAGTATACCCACCATTTTAAGAATAAGCAAGGTTTTTTTAAACCACATGTATATATATAACTTGGTTGACATATATTTTGTTTATGATGCATATTTAAGTTAATATACAGTAATTAATTATTTATACTATGATATTTAAGCTAAAATATTTAAAATCATATTTACGTTAATATATTTCAAATTAAACAGTTTTATTATATATTTTGTCTTTAATTTGTTGTTTCTAACATGGTTTCTAGAGTCTGGATGTGTGTTTGTGTATGTGTGTAAATGGGAGGAACATGTTAGCCACATCTCAACATCCTGACATTTATTAACAGGCTCATGCTCAGGGACGGATTTCCCAATAGGCTGAGTAGGCACCTGCCTAGAGCTCCAAATAATGTGGGGCTCCTCTGCTGTGCTGGTCACAACCACATTCTGAATTGTGGGTGTGGTCAGAGCAATCTTAATGTCTCTGAACTAGTTACATACCCCATTACAGTCTTTTATTTAACCTCTTGGATACTAGCGAGATCTCCAGTGAATAACATAGGACTTTGTGCATTGGCTCCATAGACTAAAGAAATAGGTCTATCTTATTCTATGGAGACAATGTATTAAGATTTCTCTAAACGAAGTAAGAAGAAAATGGCGCCGAAAATGGAGCAAGAATAAAACAGAGCAAGTAGAAAGTAGAGCAAGGAAATGGAGTAAAAATGGAGCAAGAAGAAAGTAGAGCAAAACCCAGAGCAAGTAGAAAACGGAGCAAAAAATGGAGCAAGAAGAAAATGGAGCATAAAAAGAGCAAGAAGAAAATGGAGCAAGAAAACAGAGCAAGAAGAAAATGAAGCAAAAAATGGAGCAAGAAGAAAATGGAGCAAAAAAAACAAAAAAGAAAACGGCGGAAAATGAAGCAAGAAAAAATGGAGCAAAAACTGGAGCAAGAAGAAAATGTAGAAAACAGTGGAGCAAGAAGAAAATGTAGTAAAAATGTATAAAGAGAAAATGGAGCAAAAATAGGAGCAAGAAGAAAACAGTGGAAAAATGGAGCAAGAAAAAAAAAATGAAAATTTAACAAAAAATTAAGCAAGAAGAAAATGGAGCAAAAAACAGATCAAGAAGAAAACGGAGGAAAAACTGGAGCAAAAAGAAAATGGAGAAAACAGTGGAGCAAGAAGGAAATGGGGTAAAAAATGGAGCAAAAAAATGGAGCAAGATGAAAACAGAGAAAACAGTGGAGCAAGAAGGAAATGGAGCAAGATGAAAATGGAGCAAAAAGTGGAGCAAGAAGAAAGCTGAGCAAAGAAGCGGAGCTTCAAGTCCTGTGTTATTCTATGGAACCAATTCCCACAGATTTCTCCAACATTAGAGGTCTTAGTGCATTGGCTCCCTAGAGAGTGGGTGTCCAGTTTTGGTCCTAACAGGCCAGGATTTAAGACCTGGAGCCAATGTATTAAGATTTCTTGAAATAGAGTAAGAAGAAAATGGCGCAGAAAATGGAGCAACAATCGAACAGAGCAAGAAGAAAATGGAGCAAAACCCGGCGCAAGAAGAAAATGGAGCAAAAAATGGAGCAAGAAAAAAAACAAACATGGCATAAAATCGGAGCAAGAAGAAAACGGAGCAAAAAATGGAGCAAGAAAAAAATGGAGCAAGAAGAAAATGGAGCCAATAGTGGAGCAAGAAGAAAGAAGGAAATGGAGCTAGAAGAAAGCATTGCAAGAAAGCGGATCTTCAAGTGCTGTGTTGTGTTTTCTTTCTCAATTTTTGCTCTATTTTGCACTTATGTTGGCTCCATTTTCTTGCTCTATTTTGCAGAAATCTTTATACATTGGATCCATTGAAAACATAGGACTTTGGGTACATAGTATAAAGAAGAGATCTCCAAGTCCAATGTTATTCTATGGAGCCAATGTATTAAGATTTCTCCAATCAATATGGAGCAAGAAAACAGAGCTAAATGTGCAAAAAATAGAGGAAGAAAACAGAGAAAAAATGGAGCAAGAAGAAAAAGAAGAAAATGAAGCAAAAAAAACAGATCAAGAAGAAAATGGGGGAAAATGGAGCAAGAAAAAAATGGAGCAAAAACTGGAGCAAGAAGAAAATGGAGCAAAAATGTATAAAGAGAAAATGGAGCAAAAAACGGAAGCAAGAAGAAAACAATGGAAAAAATAGAGCAAGAAAAAAATAGAGCAAGAAGAAAATGGAGCAAAACCCGTAGCAAGAAAAAAAATGGAGCAAAATCAGAGCAGGAAGAAAATGGAGCAAAAAATGGAGCAAAAAACAGAGCAAGAAGAGAACGGAGCAAAAAATGGAGCAAGAAAAAAAATGGAGCAAAACTGGAGCAAGAAGAAAATGGAGCACAAAAAGAGCAAGAACAAAAATGGAGCAAGAAGAAAATGGAGCAAAAAGTGGAGAAAGAAGAAAGAAGGAAATGGAGCAAGAAGAAAGCAATGCAAGAAAGCGGAGCTTCAAGTCCTATGATATTCTATATAACCAATTCCCACAGATTTCTCCAAATTCTCCAATTAGAGGTCTTAGTGCATTGGCTCACTAGAGTGTGGGTGTCCAGGTCTGGTCCTCCAGGCTTACAGGCCAGGATTTAAGACCTCTAATGTTGGTGAAATCTGGGACTTTTTTGCACCATTGTATTGCACCATTTTTGCACTGTTTTCTTTCTCAATTTTTGCTCTATTTTGCACTTACATTGCTCCATTTTCTTGCTCTATTTTGCAGAAATCTTAATACATTGGATCCATTGAAAACATAGGACTTTGGGTACATAGTGTAAAGAAGAGATCTCCAAGTCCAATGTTATTCTATGGAGCCAATGTATTAAGATTTCTCCAATAAATATGGAGCAAGAAAACAGAGCTAAGAATTGTACAAGAAAACAGCAAAAAATGGAGCAAGAAAATGGTACCAAAAAAAGCGGTGCATCAAAAATAAAGCCAAAAAAAGTCCAATGTAATTCTATGGGGCCAATTTATTAAGATTTCTCCAAAATAGAACAAAAAATGATGGATTTTCACATGGAAAATGTCACATTACTATGAAGAATAAATCTAAAAATGGGTTTCACAACAAAATTGTATTTTATTTAACCTCTTGTATACTAGAGAGATCTCCAATGAATAACATAGGACTTAGTGCACTGGCTCCATAGATTAAAGAAATATCTCTATCTTATTCTATGGAACCAACGTATTAAGATTTCTCGAAACTGAGTAATAAGAAAACAGAGTGGAAAATGGACCAAGAATAAAACAAAGCAAGAAGAAAACAGAGCAAAAAACGGAGCAGGAAGAAAATGGAGAAAAAAATGGAGCAAGAAGAAAATGGTTCAAGAAGAAAATGAGCAAAAAATGGAACAAGAGAAAAAAATGGAGCAGAAAAACAGATCAAGAAGAAAACTGAGGAAAAAATGAAGCAAGAAGGGGGGCGTGTCCTGACTGGCAATGGAGCTGGTCGTATAATTTGTGAGCTCCTGCCTCACTTAGCTATTTAATTTATTTGGGCATATTATTCCTATTTTTTACTACTGGATTTCATCATTCTTGGACAAAATATACATTCCTGAGGGTGTTTATGACTGCCTATAAATGAGAAAAAGAAGTAAGAAAGATAAACATGCTTTTGAACAAGAACATATGACCACTTACCTCACGAGTCAGTCAGCCATCTTACCTGCTGCCCAGAATAGATCTGTTGATGCTAGTGCTTCACAGGATCAAATACCTTTATCTCCAACTCCTGATAAAGATATTTCTTTAAATTCTTCTCATTTGTATCACATTCCTGAAGTTTCAGATATGTCTGTCACTTAAGCTAAAAAAAGACTTGGAGAAATTACTTTAGGGTCTAACTACAAAAAATGATTTAAAAACCATCATTGACAACATGGAATCATCTCTTAAAGACAAGATTACAAACATCAATTCTAATATTCAACAACTAACACAGAGAATCTCCCTGCTAAAGGATGAAAGGTTAACCGCATCGTAACATTCAAACTCATTGCAACAGACACTGATTAAACAGAGAGATACTATTTCGACTCTGACACAGAGTGGATCATCTGGACAACCGTAGTAGGAGAAATAATATGAGAATAAGGCAGCTACCTGAATCTGGTTTGCCCCAAAATCTGAGGGATACCATGGCCAAGTATTTTTTATCTCTTCTTGGCAGCTCTGCTCCTGCAGTCATTATATTTGATTGGATTCATCATGCTTTAAGAGCAAGGGAAGTTCATCATGGGATATCATTGTAAAATTCCAAGACTACACCATTAAAGAAAGAATCATGAAAATTAGCAGAGAAGATAATCTGCCACGATGTGAGGGAGCTTCCATCCAACTATTCCAAGACCTTTCTGAATATAAAATACAAATGGGGTTTCCCCTTCCATCTTGCACCCACACACAATGGAAGATCTACTACTCTTAGGAATCCTGAGGAAGCCTTTGTATTTTTCAGCACACTGGGAATTCCTCTTCTCCCTCAACCGATGCAAAAGGACAGTCCTCATCCCGCAAAATCCCACAGGCAGATTGAATGGCCACCAGGATCACCATTGTCAAGATGCCAATCCAACTCCTTCAACTTCTGAAGAAATAGAATGGACTTGAATTGAGCCATGTGGACCTCCTCACAGGAATCTAATTAATAGTTTCCGATTGAAATCATCCACTCGGAACTTTATGCCTTGACGCCTCGTTGTTCATAAAAGTTTAGAAGTATTTGCCCTGTTAACCCCTACAAGAGAAGTACATTAAATACACATACATTTTATCTCATAGCTTCAATTCCCCCTCACACTCCCAGTTACTGTTTAACTACTTTGGAATTTGATCTGTAATACACCCAGTTAGACACTATATGGCATCCCCTTAACAGGATTGAGGTGTAGTAAATACGTTGTTTCACTCTTTAACACTTTTGTTATTTGGTTTAAATGTTAGTACTATAACGGTCTCTCCCTTTTGATATCAGTCACTCCCTAGTCGGGATGCAATGCATTTATAGAAAGCGAGCACCTTTAGTATAAAGTTGATTATTCTTAATTGTCTTCCTATATATTTCACACACATATGATTATGTTTTCCCAGTTAAAACTAGGTAGTTTTTCCTCTTAGGAAAGCAATTAGTTGAGACTGAGTGCCCTAAAGATGTTATAACATGTAAAATTAACCATTTTAATATTATTATTTAGTTAGTTGTCAAGGATATAGACTCAATTTGAAACTACAGTATTGCGATTTATTTTAAGTCGGATACAGATATATTCTATAAAAACAGGGGAATATCTATTTTATAGTCATGGGTAAGTGCAAAGACTGATTTAATAGTAAGTAATCAATACTAGCCACGAGTACACTCCTGTCACTTCACAAATGTTTTCTGTACTTTCATTCTGACATATAAAGGTAAATTACTGCTTGAGTGAGACATTTTAGACAGTCTATAGATTACATTATATTTTTTATATATGCTTGTAAATGTGTTTGTTTTGAAGGGTGATTGAAGAAGCTCACAAAATGGAGATATATTTAACTTTAACTCAGAGTCGAGTCTAAGATCCACCACAATATCATCCACATCATTTGATTACCATTCAAAAAGCTACATAATTTCCCACCTCTGAAGTGGGTATATAAACACAAATAACTCATATTAAGTATTTCCGTATTCTCCAACTGATCTTCCATTTTATCTTTTACTGACAGAGCAGCCTCTGAGCAAAGACAGCTGCTTTTTTTTTTAGTTCTATCTAAATGATTACTGGGCTCTTCGGAGATTGCTAGTACTGGATGGCGATGAATGTAGTATGTGTTACAGTATACTAATTTTCCCCCTTACTCAGGAGGCTTTACTCACCTACATTGCTTATTTAGTGGAAGGGAGAGCTTCTCTATGTATATTCCCCATTGAATTGCTAATCAGCGCTGTTGGGTTAGCGATCTCCGGAGTGCCCAATTAGATATTGAGGTTCTTGTTGAGTTCAGAATACACTAATTGTAATGAGCTATCTTACCACTCTCTGACTATATAATGAGTAAATGACATTAGAAGTGTTTGCTCATGTCGCTTACCAAGGGTTTCCATTACCTTAATTTAGTCATGTAACTGTGAATTCTTAATTTAATGAGACATCTTACTAATTTTTTTTTAGTTTAAGGTTTACAGGTGATTAAAATGTTGAATGTTTTGAAGGGTGTCTAAGGCAGTTCATATAACGTTGATCTAGTCGACCCTCGCCAGAAGTCAAATCTCAGACCCATCTTACTTTCCCCTACATTAAATGATTACTAATTAAAATGATACCGTATTTGCTGCTGTTGATACAGGCGGAGGACCACACATAACTCACTCAAATTACCTCTGTATTTCCCTACTGTACTTCCAATAATACAACCTGACAAAATGACTTAATGGAAATTTCCCCCATCAGCGGAGAACACATCCTGATACTGTAATGTTACAAGAATACACTAAATCTTCAGACCACCAAAATTGTCAAATAAACACTACTCTATTTCTTACCTAGCCTCTGCCCAAGAACAAAATAAGAGGTGTGGCGATCATTATGAAATCCTCTCTTCCTTGGAAACTAACTTCCATTACTGCAGACCCAGATGGTAGATACCTTCTTCTCACTGGCCTCATATACAATAAACCATATGTCTTACTAAACATGTACTGTCCTAATTCAAACCAGATTTCATATATACTTAAATTACTCTCTGATTTAGAATCCCATTTTGAGGGCAGGATTATAGTTAGCGGTGATCCAAACATGGCTTTAGATCCTGCAATGGACACATCCCCTAGTAAGTCACCTTTTAAGCACTCCCATGTCAAATGACTCAAAAATAAACTCTTAGAACTACCACTGATTGATTCTTAGAGAATATTACATCCAATAGACAGACTACACCTTCTACTCCTCCCTTCATGCCTCCTATAGTAGAATCAATTATATATATTTATTTCTCAGAATTTACTGCAGTTCCTTAACCCTTTGAGTGCCAGAGGAGTACGCAACGCATTGCAAAGCAACGCGTTGTGTACCCCTCTGGCACTCAGAGGGTTAAGTCATCTGTCGTAGATCCTATTTCGTGGACTGACCATGCGGCAGTTACGGTTTCCTTATTGTTTCCCGACTTTCCTCACACTTCTCCCCCTTGGCGATTAAATGACACCATGTTACATGATCAAACTTTGATCCTAAACCTCACACAACACATTGAAAAGTACTTGCACCTCAACTCCACCCCAGAAGTCTCAGACCCTGTTATTTAGGAAGCACATACAAGTGTTTTAAGAGGCCTGCTCATCAAGGAGGGTGCGAAACGGAAAAAAGCCAAATGGGCAAAAACAGATGACCTTTCTTCCAAAATCCGTCAATTTGATTTATTGCCCAAAAAACACCTACTACCCTCAGACGTCCTAACACTCAAGGATCTGAAGCAAGAGCTTGATTCTCTCTTGTGACAGGATGTGATTAGATCTCATATGTGGATCAGGTACCACAGATTCATATCCGATAACACGTGGCAAATCCTTGGCTAGATTAATCAGACGGAAGCGAAGATCACCAACTATTCCCCAGATCAACACACCAGATGGACAGACTAAACACTCTTTTCCTAAGATAGCAGAGGCCTTCAAAAACTTTTATTCGGAGTTATATAACCTAAAACCTGTCTTGGAACCTCCTACTAATGCAAACACACAAAAATTTAAATCCTTTCTGCAAAAAGCAAACTCTCCTGAACTCTCAAGTTCTGAAGCTACTTCACATGAATGTCCTATTTCTGAAGAGGAACTTAAGGGGACTGTGACGGCCTCCTGCGGCAGGCACCCGCCCCTGTAGCGTTAGGGAGGCGCCTACCAGGTCATTTACACCAGACCGGCCTCAGAGGACCACCGGACAGACCTGGGCGGACAGACCTGGGCCGTTTGCCACTGGATCTAGCTGCACCACCCAGAGGAGGAGCGGTCAACCGGATTGGAAGACCTCCAGGTGCAGCCATCCGAATGGGGAGCAGTGACCTGGGTAGGGACTCGCACTTCTACCCACTAGAACAGGTCACAGGTCACAGTTGAGCAGGTATCGTCCCCTCTGCTGCAAAACCTCTGCTGGGCAAGCACTAACCACTCTGATTTGTCCTGGCGAACAGGTTCAGGTCCCTCTGCAACAATGGCACCACCTCCTGGCAGGAACTCACCCCTTTGCCCATGTAATGACACCGCCTCTATAAGCGCGCTTTTGGCTACACAGGCCTGGTGTCATATATCCTCACCTCCCCCAATAACATAACCTAAACAACTGCTTTATGTGTAGAGAAACACATCTAAGTTTATTGAAATGGAGTACCAGGCCTTTCACAGCCTTCATTGAACTTGTGGTGACTTGAATATAACAAAATATCATAATACACAGTAAACAAGACATACAACAAACATAACATGGTATAACAATTTTATGATGTAAGATGGGGAAGTATAATTAAAACATTCGAGAGAAACTGATGGTCCCAGAATGCAACAGTGCCATATTTGCATACTCACAGCAATGCTGCAATGTAGGTCACCAACCAACAGATGGCAGTGCATAGTACAATGCTGCAATGCAAGATTCAACCAATAGATGGCAGGGCATAGCTCAATGCTGCAATGCAAGATTCAACCAATAGATGGCAGGGCATAGCACAATGCTGCAATGCAAGATTCAACCAATAGATGGCAGGGCATAGCACAATGCTGCAATGCAAGTTTCAATCCAATAGATGGCGAGGTTGAGGTCGAAGGACTTGAGACAGGAAAAGTCCATAGCAGATGTATTGCTGGAATGTCCATGGAATCCCACAGTCCTCATATATCACAGGGACATAAAAAGTTCAACCTCCGGTTTCTTCACATGGACCATCAGATCTATGGCTCTGGGGAAGAGCACTGGACCTGATGGCTTCCCACTCATTTACTATAGAAAATTCCAGGAGACACTTCTCCCACATATGTTGAAAGTGTTTAACTCTGTCTTATCAGGGCAATCATTTCCACACCAGACTCTGGAAACACACATTGTAGTAATCCCAAAAGAGGATAAAGACCTAAATCTCTGTTCCAGCTATAGACCAATTTCTCTTCTCAATGTTGATATCAAATTATTTGCTAAAATCCTAGCTAAATGTGTTAAAAAATACCTACCGAAACTGTTACATTCTGACCAGTGTGGATTTAATCCCAGCAGGGAAGCTAAGTTTAACACATCGACTGCAATCTCTTTAATAGATATAGCTCACTCTCAGAATATCCCAGCAATATTACTCTCAACGGATGCAGAGAAAGCTTTTGATAGAGGAAGTTGGTCATACATGAAAGAAATCCTAGAACACATAGGTCTCACCCCCAGGATGCTATCTGGAATTCTTAGTCTCTATTCTCAACCTTCAGCTAAAATTTTGGTAAATGGTTTCCTTTCCAATTCTTTCCAGATCACAAATGATACTCGACAGGAGTGCCCCCTTTCACCTATTATATTTGCTCGTACATTAGAACCCCTACTAAATAACATAAGCAATTCCCCACACATACATGGATTCAATCTGGGTAGAGAGTCTTTTAAAGTAGCTGCATTTGCAGATGACGTTCTCTATTTCATTACAAAACCAGAACTCTCACTGCCACAACTCCTCTCAACTCTTGAAGATTACTGAGACTCATCACAGGCACTCATGAACTATACAAAATCTGGAATACTAAACATTTCCCTCCCTATAAGAGCATCCAAACCTAGTTTCAAATACAAATTTAAGTGGTCTTCCAATACAATTAAATACTTAGGAATTCAACTCTCTTCTACTTTGGAATCTTTACCTGACATCAGTTTTGGTCCTCTAACAGCAGAAATTCAATGCAATCTCTCCTCATGGGTTTCGCCACCATTGTCTTGGTTGGTCAGAATTAATATAATTAAAATATCAATCCTACGCAAGATCACATTTCTTCTAAATGCTCTTCCTATCAACATTCCATCAAATATTCTGAAAAGGTTGCACAAGATCATCACTTCATTTGTTTGGAAAAACAAAACCCCGAGAGTACAATATTCAATTCTTGCCTCTAGCACGGAAAGAGGAGGTCTTAACCTGCCTGATATCAGCAGATATTATTCTGCTGCTGCAGTAACTAAACTTTTTGATTTTTTCAATCAAAATAATTGTAGATGGACGAGCATTGTTTCTGAAAGTTTGGGAAACTATGGCCCTCTACAGATTTGTTGGTCTGGTGGAAAGTATAAACTACTTAACCAAATACACAAAAAACATATAATCCTAAGACATATTTTCACCCAACGGTTCTCTGCTAATAGCAGACATGCCTTTGCACCTGTAACGGTTTGTTCAACACTCAGACACAGTAGGTTAGGATAAAACACAGTTTTATTAAGAAACACAATGAAAATACCCTTAGCGGGCTATAGCGTATCACAGCAGAATCGACAGGTGTAATATAGTACTTAGACTTATGCCTACACAGGCCCAGTATACAGTAAGAGAGAGTACATATACTGTCACAGGTCAGGCATGACAAGGAGAACTCAGCACAGCATGGGTTAAAGTCCAATTGATATAATCAGTCTCTGATGTGGTGTGTTCATTAACACCCAGTATGATGGAAAAACAGCGATAAGGAGACTGTAGTGCTAGAATGGAGACAAAGCACTTTAGATCTGCTGGAGCAGAGCTGAGAACTATACCCCCTGCCGTAGCAGTAACAGAGGCCACACAATACTCTGCAAGAGCTGTACGGAATATAGCCACAGGCACCCTACCGGTGCAGTAACAGAGGCAACAGTACTCTGCACGAGCTGAATTGGATAGAGCCAATGGCACCCGGCCGGTGCCGTCACAGAGGCAACAGTACTCTGCAAGAGCTGAATTGAATAGAGCCAATGGCATCTGGCTGGTGCCGTCATGGAGGCAACAGTACTCTGCAAGAGCTGAACTGAATAGAGCCAATAGCACCCTGCCGGTGCAGTAATGGAGGCAACAGTACTCTGCAAAAGCTGAATGGAAACACAACCACGGGCACACTGCAGGAGCAGTAATGGAGGCAACAGTAGCTCTGCAAGAGTTAACGGAAGGCTCAGCAGTAATGGAGGCAACAGTAGCTCTGCAAGAGTTAACGGGATGCTCAGCGGAATGTACACTGCTGGAGCAGTAATGGAGGCAACAGTGACACACCGTCTGGTAGTCCCAGACTATGCAGAAGTAATGAAGCAGGAACTGGAGAGCTGGGCCGGATCACGGAACAGGAACGTCAGACAAGCCGGGTCAGGTCACGGAGCAGGAACGTCAGCCAGGCCGGGTCGAATCGTGGAGCAGGAATGTCAGACAAGCCAGGTCAGGTCACGGAACAGGAACGCCAGCCAGGCTGGGTCGGATCACGGAGCAGGAACCAGAAGCAGAGTAGTCAAACGGGCTAAGTCGGTACATGGGAACACAGCAACTCAAGTCAGCACTGGTACAGGAACACCACGAAAGGGCACCAGACAGGTGCCAAAGCCCAGTATAAAAATGCCATACTGGGCAGGCCAAACCATGCTCAGCCAATAGGAACACAACACACAGAGACTGACAGGAAAAGCATGGGCACCGTGATAGCACCATAACCATCTCCCTTAATATTGATCTGTGTTAATCTGGACTTTACGGTTGTTTGCTCTAACTCATATTTTTCTGCACTTAAAACTAATAATATGGACAAACTAAGCTCCCTCTACACATCTAATGGTATTATATCTATCGAACAAATGAACTTAAATCTGCAAACTACTACTATCCCTTGGTGGGCATATTTCCAAATACGTCACTGGTTTCATTCTATTCCTGAGATAGACACTTCATTACGACATTCTACTCTCTTTGAACAAGTCATTACCAAGAGACCTTCAAATTTCCGCCCCCTTTCCTTTTGTTACTCTTATATTAGTAGACCAATTCCGATAACTAAATATTATTTCTTCTGTCATTGGGAAAGAGAGCTAAACATAGAGGTAGATTCCTTGGAATGGTTTAAAATAATTAATAGACTTTATAAATTAGAAAGAGATAGCAAAATCTATAAAACTATAAAATCTTCACGAGATGGTATTTAACACCCCAGAGGCTATCTGCCTTCTCTACTGACATCTCAAATCAATGCTGGAGATGTCACAAAGATTTGGGATCAATGCGTCATATCTGGTGGTCTTACCCTTTATTGGACACATATTGGTCCCAGATTTTGCAATGCATTAACTCCGTTTATAACTAATGTTCCAGTTGATCCTCTGCTTTGTATTTTCTTTCACAATAATCAACATCACTTATTTAAAAATAACTGGGGGAAAATAATGTTACTACTAAATGTGGCCAAAGCACTCATTCCCCTCTAATGGGGATCTCACATACATCTATCATATAATACATGGTTGAGTACAATCTCCGCCTATTTGAAAATGGAGGAATGTCACGCTAAAGCGACAGACACTCAGATTTTTAACTAGAGGGGGAGTAGTGGTACACCTAACCACCCTATAGTTTGAAGTTTTACATTGACTTTGTTCTCACTCTTTCATGCCTTCCACACATTAGTTGTGTTGAGTCTGATGCATTGGACGTTATGTCTTAAATTTCACTAATTCCACATCTTTGGACAATATACGTCTTGACCTCCTTGGCACACAAGACCGACCCGATTTTCCCTCCCCACCCTTTCCCCTTCCTTTTTTATTTATTCCTTCTATCCTTGAATATGCTAATGAGAATTACTGATTTGATTTGTAATTTATGCATTTGTTATTGCATATACTTGTAATCTTTCTTGTTGAAAGACATATTGTATTTTTTGTTTTGTTCTCTTAATAAAGCTTTAATAAACTTAAAAAAAATGGAGCAAGAAAAAATTTAGCAAAAAACTGGAGCAACAGGAAAATGGAGAAAACATTGGAGCAAGAATGAAATGAAGCAAAAAATGAGGTAAGAAAAAGTGGCGCAAAACCGGAGCAAGAAGAAAACAGAAGAAACAGTGGAGCAAGAAGGAAATGGAGCAAGAAGAAAACAGAGCAAGAAGAAATCAAGCAAAAAGTGGAGCAAGAAGAAAATGGAGCAAGAAGAAAACGGAGCAAAAAGTGGAGCAAGAAGGAAATGGAAATGTGTTATTCTATGGAACCAATTACCACAGATTTCTCCAACATTAGAGGTCTTAATGTATTGTTGGTGATATCAGGGGCTTTTTTGCACCATTGTATAGCTCCATTTCTGCACTGTTTTCTTTCTCAATTTTTGTTCTGTTTTGCACTTATGTTGCTCCATTTCTTGCTTAATACATTGGATCCATTGAAAACAGAGGATTTTGGGTAGATAGTGTAAAGGAGAGATCTCCAAGTCCAATGTTATTCTATGGAGCCAATATATTAAGATTTCTCCAATATGGAGCAAGAAAACAGAGATAAAGGTGCATAGAGCAAGAATACAGAACAAAAAATGGTAAAAGAAAACAGAGCAAAATATGGAGCAAGAAAATGGTACCAAAAAAAGCGGTGTATTAATAGAACTTTTGTATCAGCAGCTCCTTGCTCGATGCTTCTATACTTGCATGGAGTCTGTCTGCTGGACTGATTAGCTTGCAGTTAGATGACAGACTCCCTGCCCCCATGCACGCACTGAATCATTGAGCGGAAAGCTGTCTGCACAGTTAGCAGGACACTTTCTCAAAAATTAAGTTAAGGGAAGAGGGGGGAAATGGGGGAGTGCTGAGTGCATATAATGAAAGGGGAGACAGAGCACCAGAGCAGACCTCACCTCAGTTAAAGCAGGCAGCTGTGCCAAGTATTTGATATGCTGCAGTGCTGCCTGAACTAAGTTTTTATCTGCCTATTCAGAGGCGAATTCAGGGCTGCTGAGCACTGCTTAGTTGCCTTTGCTTTTCCATTTCCTGCCCCAGTTACCTGAATTCCAACAGAAGGATCTCACCTGCTGTGTGTCAGGTGACCTTGTGGGAACCTGACACCACATTACAGTTGTGCACTTCTGGAGCAAATTATCTGCCATGTTGAGGGCAAATTAATATCAACAAAATTCACATTTATTAAAATGGGCTTTTAAGCTCTAGAATGCTAGAGAGGTATTGGATCAAACCAACTGAAATAGGGAACATAAAAATGTCCAAAATGCACACTGATTTAAATAAGGTGTTTAACCTCTAGAATGATAAAAATGTCTCCAACACTTAAACAGACAAAGCGTTGGAGACCCTGTTAGCATTTAAGGGATTAAAAGCTCCTTTTAAATATAGGGGAGAGTGATAAGGGCACTGTACCTATTGTGCGGTGCCTGACTCTTGCACTTGTCCCAGGCCCAATGATTTCTGGACAGATCTTCCTATCAGGGATCACCCAGTGGGCTGTGCAGTCATGGGTCAGTTGGGGAGATCAGTGGATCTCCCATGAATGACCCACAATGCTTTGCTCACCCAGAGCAATAATGTCCAAGTCTCATCCCACTCTAGCTCAAAGTCAGTGCAGGGTTAGCCCTAAGTGTTGGCCTGGTCTGTCTAATCCTTCCCTAGCCCCCACTCAAAGGAGGGTTAGCCCTCAGTACCGGCCAAGTCTGTCTCATATCTCCCTAGCTCTCACTCAGTGCAGGATTAGCCCTAAATATTGGCCAATTCTGTCTCATCCCTTCCTTGCTCCCACTCAGTGAAAGGTTAGCCCTAAATATTGACCAAGTCTGTTCCATCATTCCTTAGTTCCCACTCAGTGCAGTGTAGCCTTGTAATATTGGCCAAGTCTGTCTCATCCCTCCCTATCTCCCATTCAGTGAAGGGTTAGCCTTGTGGTTTTGGCAAGTCTGTATCATCCCTCCCTTGTTCCCACTCAGTGAAGGGTTAGCCCTAAGTACTCACCAACTCTGGCTCATCCCTCCCTAGCTCCCATTCAATGAAGGGTTAGCCCTACAGATTTGGCCAAGTCTGTCTCATAGCTCCCTAGCTCCCACTCAGATCAGGATTAGGCCTAAGTATTGACCAATTCTGTCTCATCTCTCCCTAGCTCCCACTCAGTGCAGGGTTAGCCCTGCAATTTTGACCAAGTCTGGCTCATCCCTCCCTAGCTCCCATTCAATGAAGGGTCAGACCTGCATATTTGGCCAAGTCTGTCTCATATCTCCCTAATTCCCACTCAGTGAAGGGTTATCCCTAAGTATTGACCAATTCTTTCTCATTCCTCCCTAGGTCTCACTGAGTGCAGGGTTAGCCCTAAGTATTGGCCAATTCTGTCTCATTCCTCCCTAGGTCCCACTCAGTGAAGGGTTAGCCCTAAGTATTAGCAATTTCTGTCTCATTCCTCCCTAGCTCCCACTCAGTGCAGTATTGGCCAAGTCTGCTCATCCCTCCCTTGCCCCCACTCAGTGAGGGGTTAATTCTAAGTATTGGCCAATTCTGTCTCATTCCTCCCTAGCTCCCACTCAGTGAAGGGTTAGCCCTAAATATTGGCCAAGTCTGTCCCATCCTTCCCTAGTTCCCACTCAGTGCAGGGTTAGCCCTGCAATATTGGTCATGTCTGGCTCATCCCTCCCTAGCTCCCATTCAATGAAGGGTTATCCCTGCAGATTTGGCCAAATCTGTCTCATCCCTCCCTAGCTCTCACTCAATGAAGTCTGCTCATCCCTCCCTTGCATCAACTCATTGAAGAGTTAGCCCTAAATATTAGCCAATTTTGTCTCAATCCTCCCTAGCTCACATTCAGAGCAGGATTAGACCTAAGTATTGACCAGTTCTGTCTCATCCCTCCCTAGCTGCCACTCAGTGCAGGGTTAGCCCTGCAATTTTGGCCAAATCTGGCTCATCCCTCCCTAGCTCCCATTCAATGACGTGTTAGCCCAGCAGTATTGGCCAAGTCTGTCTCATCCCTCCCTTGCTCCCACTCAGTTAAGGGTTAGTCCTAAATATTGGCCTAGTATGTCCCATCCTTCCCTAGTTCCCACTCAGTGCAGTGTAGCCCTGCAATATTGGCCAATTATGTCTCATCCGTCCCTAGCTCCCATTCAATGACGGGTTAGCCCTGTGGTTTTGGCAAGTCTGTATCATCCCTCCCTTGTTCCCACTCAGTGAAGGGTTAGCCCTAAGTATTAGCCAATTCTGTCTCATTCCTCCCTAGATCCCACTCAGTGAAGGGTTAGCCCTAAGTATTGGCCAAATCTGCTCATCCCTCCCTTGCTCCCACTCATTAAAGGGTTAGCCCTAAATATTGGCCAGTTGTGTCTCATCCCTCCCTAGGTCCCATTCAGTGAAGGGTTAGCCCTGCGGTTTTGGCCAATTCTGTATCATCTCTTCCTTGCTCTCACTAAGAGAAGGGTTAGCACTAAGTATTTGCCAATTCTTTCTCATTCCTTCCTAGGTCCCACTCAGTGAAGCGTTAGCCCTAAGTATTAGCCAAATCTGTCTCATGCCTCCCTAGCTCTCACTCAATGAAGGATAAGCCCTAAGTATTGACCAAGCCTTTCTCATGCCTCCCTAGCTCCCACTCAGTGCAGTGTTCACCATAAGCATTGGCCAAGTCTGTCTCATTCCTCCCTAGCTAGTGCAGGGTTAGCCCTCTATTGAACCTGATAACCTCCTTTTTCACCAGCCCAGCACATTATTAGCTGAATCACTTCCTCTTGCACAGGGGAAAGGTTTCGCCACCCCCTTTCCTACTCAGGGAAGAATTGTCCAACCCACCCCTATACTAGCAGGTCAGCTGCCTGATGGGCTTCCCCTGCTGCCACCATTGCTGTGCCTGCTGCCAGATCTGCTGCCCCTACTGCCACCAGTGCTGAACCTGCTGCCACCAGTGCTGTGCCTTCTGCTAGTGCAGAACCTGCTGCCACCAGTACTGAGCCTGCTGTCAGCCATGCTGCCCCTGTTGTCACCAGTACTGTGCCTGCTGCCAGTGCTGAACATGCTACCCCCAGTGCTGAATCTGCTGCCAATGTGTCTTATAATACTCAGGAGTGACCGTGAGGTGGAAGACTCAGAGCCTGAAATTGATGTGGTTGGTGTTAGTAGCAGTAACAGTAATGGTGAAGCAGCCAGTTGCAATAGTGTTAGGGGTGTGGTAGAGGAAGCAATTGAAAGCACTCAGACTAGAAGTCAAGGAAGCCCACACCATTCCCCTGACCCTGGAAATCCCCTGCCCTCCATGGCATTGTCCAGGTGGAACATGATCTTGAAGAAGCCAGAACTGGTGGATAGCAGTCGCTGCAATAATACCAACACCACCAGGAACACAGATCAGCTGCCTGTGTCTGCTGTTAGTGCTGCCAGTCTGCCTTTCTCAGGTCATCAAGAAATTGCAAGTGTCATATTAGAGGACCCTTTGTCACGTTTCTCCTCACCTCCTCCAAACAGCATTGAGATGTCTGTAATAGAGCAGCAGCAGAGGCACGGAGGGTCTAGTGGTGGTGGTTATGATGGTGGTGGAGAAGCTGGGGTGGAAGACACATCGATGGCCTTTTTAGCCCAGACTGAGAAGGAATGGGGGACAGAGATGAGGATGGGCATCACCACCATCAGCAGTGAGCTTTTGGAATTTGCGAAATTTGCAACTGCTCTAATTCCTGCTGCTGTTGAGTTTCAAGGGTAGCAGGAAGCTGAAAAGTAGGCTAGTGTGTCACAGACCACTGTGGCCACAGCGAGAATGGGTCAACAAGTTATGTGGGTCTAGGACAGTTTCCTCTTGCCGGCAGCAGCAATACTCCTGGTCCTAGTCACAGTGCTGATTCTGAGGCAGTTGCAGCAACAGTAGCTTAAAAACAGCATCTACATCAGGGCATTTGACAATGGTCAGTGGCTACTGGCCAATATGACATGACCTGCTGGCACTAGGCCAGTAGGGCTTTTTTTTCTCAGGGCATGTGCTTTAAATAAATAGAAAAGCCTTAGGCCTACAAAAAAATAAACCATTTTTGTGAGTTTGTTTCTAACAAGCCTAAGTCCTACCAATCAATGTTTCCTCAGGGCTTGGGCCTCTAACAACAAATCTTACACACCCCAGTGGCAGCTTCTGTAAGGGGGTCCCTGTCTCTCATGTTACATACACATTTCTTATTTTATTTATTTCTTTTATTAACTGTCCCCCGAAGAACACCCCTCAAACAAATTCCCTGTTACACCGATTCTTTCCCCAGACTCCACCCGCCAACAAAGGCACCCTCATCAGACCCCTTTTATACCATGTCTTATGGGGTAGTTATTAATTGTATTTAGGATTTATTTTTTATTAACCCTTTGAGTGCCAGAGGGGTACGCAACACATTGCTGGCACTCAAAGGGTTAACAGCCCCCCGATCCTAGTAGACAACCCCCCCAACAAAAAAAAAACATTCACTGTTCAACTGATTCTTTCTCCATACCCCACCAACACAGGCACCCTCATGCCCCTTTTATACTATGCCATTGGAGTGTGGAGTGTAAATTCAATGTTCCCATTGATTTCAATGGAATGAGCTAGGGGAAAAAAAGTAGAAAAACAGCACTTTTCACATTAAATTATTAGCTCAATTGGAAAGTGCCATTATTCACCGATATCAGTTTGAGGTGAAAATGTTCTCCCATCCCTACTTTTTAGTGTATTCTGGCTCATACACTCCTCATTCGCTATGATTTTACTGCAAGCAAGCCCTGTGTACATCCTTTGTACTCCAGTTTCCTTTGTACGTTGATGGTACATAGTGAGAAAGAAGGAGCAGAACAGTATTCCCCAAAATGCCAATGCACTGCCACACTGCCCTCCTCTTGGTACATGCGTCATAAGGAAGACACTTTTTCACAGGAAAGTAACAACAGGGGGCACCAAAGGTGCAGTTGTATAGTGGCCAAGCATCCAAGAGGGCCCCAAATGTCCTAGGATCCAGTAGGCTCTAGTTATGCCTTTGTGAAAATGTTTTTCTAATAGGCAGGTACAACACCCCAAAAATTGGTTCCAACTAGTGTTGAGCGAGCACCCCGATGCTCGGGTGCTCGGGTGCTCTGACCGAGCACCGCCGGAGGCTCGAGTGCTCGGCCGAGCACCCGAGCCCCATTGAATTGAATGGGGCGACACGAGCATTACACCAGGCACCCCCTGCTCTGATGAGGGGAGGGTGCCTGGTCAATGCCCCCCTTCATCTCCACAATGCCCCTCTTCCACAATGTCCCCCTTCATCTCTGCAATGTCCCCCTTCATCTCCGCTATGCCCCCTTCATCTCTGCAATGTCCCCCTTCATCTCCGCTATGCCCCCTTCATCTCTGCAATGTCCCCCTTCATCTCCGCTATGCCCCCTTCATCTCCGCAATGTCCCCCTTCATCTCCGCTATGCCCCCTTCATCTCTGCAATGTCCCCCTTCATCTCCGCTATGCCCCCTTCATCTCTGCAATGTCCCCCTTCATCTCCGCTATGCCCCCTTCATCTCTGCAATGTCCCCCTTCATCTCCACTATGCCCCCTTCATCTCCGCAATGTCCCCCTTCATCTCCGCTATGCCCCCTTCATCTCTGCAATGTCCCCCTTCATCTCCGCAATGCCCCCTACCTCCAGTCCCTGGTGGTCCAGCGGAGCGTCTTCAGATCTGTGCCTCCTTCGGCACAGATCCCCGCCACCCGAACATGCCGGGCGAGCACATGGCGGTACTCGACGAGTACCGCCATGTGCCGAGCAGAGCGATGCTCGAGCCGATCCGAGCATCGGCCGAGCATGCTCGCTCAACACTAGTTCCAACTCTTATTTTAGAGGGAAATCACATTACTTTCTCCCAAGAATGAGTCTGCGGCTCCTTGAATTGCAAGAAATTTAAGCCAGCATTACCAAGTCATGTTTTTAGCGGGTTTTTTTTCCAGCAAAAAAAAAAAAAAAAGAATACATTAACTTATTTTGTAGCTCCATTTAAAGCCGATTCCTCTTTGGCCAATTAAAATGTCAGCAGTGGGTACATGAAACAGGTCAATCCATCCCTGATGTCATATCCTTAGGCAAAGCAACTTGTTTTTTTTCCTCAGGCTGCAATAATCAGAGCACAAGGTTTACATACTGGAATTCAGAAACCTCATTCATTAAATACAGGGCAGTATATACAGTGCTGCTTATATTTGTGTGTTGAAACCTGTTTCCTTATATTTTAAAGCCACAAATACTTAATAATAAAACATGAAATCTCTGCATGTCAAGATCATCTTAATGGAAGAAGTGCTATTGCAACACACTATGACAATTAAAGTTATACAACAAACAATACACAATGTGTTCTGACTTCAACCAGGACACTGGTTCAGATCGTTCTTAAATGAATGCATATAAATATAATGTAATACTCAGCTTTGGTACTTCTTCACAATACTCTTCAACTGTGCAGCTTCTCACCACAGTGTCCAGTATACACTGACAGGAACCAGTCCAAAATAAAACAACTAAAAAAGACAGACGCACAACAGCATATAAAAGTAATGTCTATAATAAGAAACTATTGACCCAAATGTACTAGCACTAACAGGAAAACAAAGATTTAGCCCAATAGATATATATTTTCAATCAATTCAAATCAGACTTCTAGATGCATCTGTCAGTGATCAGCTATAGATAGATGTTAATGGCTTGTTTCAATGCCGTTCGTTAAATTCTGCAAGTAAAAGACAGACAACACAGGCAGAAGATCGCCCTCTAAATGCAGCACCACTGAGATATAGAGGCTCCTAGGACATATCAGAAACACACTCACTGGATGCTTGTGGTGAGTTCAGCCTTGAATGTATCACCAAGCCGGGCACAGGACACACAATAAAATGATGTCAGGATAAAACCTTTATTATGTTTAAAATGCCAATGTGTACTCCCTATGCGTTTCAAAAGCTGCTGCCTACTTTTTTCAGGGGATGAAGTAGGCAGCAGGATTGATTGAAAATATATATCTACTGGGCTATACCTTCTTTGTTTCCCTGTTAGTACCAGTACATTTAGGCCAATAGTTTCTTATTAAAGACTTTACTTTTAGATGCTGTTGCGCTTCTGTCTTTTTAGTTGACAATTAAAGAGCAATGTGTTGGATGTGTATCTGGCACTATGGTTAAACACAATACAAAATATATATTTTGTAAGCTCTGAAGGGTTTTCCTTTTGCTATAGTTATTTAGTACTACATCCAGGCAAGTTTAATGAACAGCTAAACAGTTTTTATGTTGTGGATTTGCCATCTGTCATGGCAGGGGAAATTTACCCTGAATGCCAAAACATAGATTAGGTATCATTAAGTACATACCAATAAAAAAATGACAAAGTGTATTATGTTTTGTGGAGAGAGTTTTGTTGGTTTTATTGTCTGTTTTTAACTTCTCTAGAAAAAGTGTGAAGCCCTACATCTGGTACTATTTTTCTTTTCTAAAACATAAAGTTACAGGTTTACAAATAGGTCTTCCTATAAAAAAAAAATATAAGTTAAAAAAATAGAAGGTAACATTTCATTTCATTTACATTTTGCATTATCTCAGAATTCAGGGATAAAATCAATAGTAATACAGTATGTAAAGGCAAAATGATATATATATATATTTCTGGAAATTATACCGAATTCCAGTTTCTAGTAGACATCTTTGTAGTCAACACATTTCTCCCCTACTACTTAAAGATACTAACATACTTGAAAAATTAATTTTTTAAAGTCATCTTAAGTAGCTAAAAGCCTTCTGATGAAAAAAAAAACAACAAAACAAAAAACTTCCATTGGTATAGGAGCCAGGCATTCAAAACTACACCTAACAAAATGTATAGCTCAGTTTCAGTAAAATGGTCGTAACAACTCTGAAAATGAAGAAAGGGTACAAAATGCATACCATTTTCTAAATTAGACAACCCCTTATCAAAGATGTGACCAATGTACACATTTGTTTCCAGAAGGTTACCTTATATGAAAAATATTTTTGTATTATATATCAACTATTCAAAGGTACTAGATTCTTTGAAAATACAGAATTTTATACCATATCCAGTAGTTGCTGCTATTGTGAGAAAAATTGTGTTTGGGCTGACATACATTAGGTGACATCAGGATCCTTCAACTGCCCCTATCAGAATTTATGGCTTTACTTCAATTTTCTACATTTTTTTTTTACGTTGATCCTTGTACATAACTTTAAAATCTGATGTTTCAGATGGTTTATTTAATAACTAGTTGAAGAGCCCATTACACAGGCCACAGTGCCACTGCCAACCGGTTGCGGGGCAGTCATGCACAGTAGAGACTGCCCATGCCGAGGCTGATACAGTGCCAGCCAGTCACGGTGCAGTCGTGCACAGTAGAACTGCCCGCGCCACGGCTGATACAGAGTGGGACGCTCCTTCGGAGCTCCCCGCTCTGTATCAGCCTTGTCACGGGCAGTTTCTACTGCACATGAATGCAGCACGCGCAGCAGTCTCTACTGAGCATGACTGTGTCGTTACAAACTTTCTAGCGAATTATTATATAGGATGTATCTTGAATGCTAATTCAGCAAAAGTTTCAAGAAGACCCTATGCTTGAGTGAACTTGACTCCAGAGGGGGGGTGCAAGGCATTGCTAAGCAACGTCTTGCACATCTTTCTGGTCCTCAAGGGGTTAATAGTACACTAGCAGAGAGAATAAGACTGTTACATACCCCAAGCTGTCAACAAGATCTGGTTCTTAACCCTTTGGGTGCCAGAAAGGTATCCAGTACATTGCAACACAATGCGTTGAATACCTCTCTGGTACTGGAAGGGTTAAAACTTTAGCTGTCGAACTTTAGCTCCCTAAGCCAGTACTTAACAATGCACACTTATTATAAAATAATTACATTGATACTATAGAAACTATTCCAATGACATTTCTGTTTTTGATGCTAGTTTTTCACCCTGGTTTTAGTAAATAATCTCTAAAGTTTTTCTGTGTTAAAATGATACTTGTTAACACATTGGATACTAGCGACTAATCCAACACATTGAAAAACAATAGGTTAGAGATGCTTTTATCGCTCAAGGAGTTAATTAAATTCAATTGGTTAAATGCATAATTTCTAATTCTAATGATCATTTTTACAGACAGATTTTGAAATAAATAGGGACCTTCCAGAATCTAGATGGATACTTTTGAGTAAAAAGTGATTATGAACATCTCAACATTTTTTAGTGTGTGTGTGGGGGGGTCATATACAAATAGGATTCTGCTAGAAATGTAGTCTACATACACCCACATTTCTCCCCTTAACCGCTTAAGGACCCATGATGGTCCTGGCATGTCATGGGTCCAACATGCAATAAGGAACCATAACGCGCATGGATGGTCCTTAAGGGGTTAATGTCACACCACAGGGAGTTCAATGGAGAGTCTATGGCGTTTCTGAACATCCGTTTCCTGTCCACCTTATTTAACACTATTAATTAAACAAGGCAGAGAGGAAATGTAGTAAATTTACACAATTTTCTGGAGTTTTCTTGCTGTGGTGCACATTTAAGTGGTTTGGTGACAATAAAGTATTAATGATGATGGATTGTTTCGGCTGTAGACTTGTTGACACCACCACCCTGTTCAGTTACTCAGGATTTCTTTAATAAACAAAATTTGCTCACCAGATATGTAAATCCACCCCCTGCCGCCAAGCCATAACACTTACCTTGATGATGGAGGTCCAGCAGCGTCACTCTGGTCCTCCAGCATCTGTATCTAGAATCATTAAAGAATTTAAAAACCCTAGTACTCCACCATCACGGTCAACTCCACCACATCTACAAAAAAGAACCCCCCCCCTTAATCCTACTCCGTTGCACAAGCTAGAATGATTGAAAAATACATGAGGTCTTAACACATATATTATTGTCAAAGATCACACCTTATTTCTTCCAAAATGAAGCAAATAAAGGAAGCTAAAACTATATTTTAAAAGACAATGAGGATGATATACTAAGGGGTGACATTATGTATATTCATGACCTCCCCCAGCTAAATGCTGATTGTCTGGAAGGTGTTGTTACTTCAGGGCACATTCCATGCTCCGTGTAACTCCTCAATTCCAGCCAATGAGAGCATGGGTATTAACATGAACAAGAGTGGTCATATAAAAGCCAATCCTTGTTTGTGGTGGCAGGGTTGTAGGTCTTTTTTTATTCTTTATTTTTTTTTATATACAAGATGCAGGAGTTTCAAGACGCTAGGGACATTGCTGGACCTCAGACATCAAGGTGTTATTCTTGTTGTGAATATTTAATAGTGTGAGTATGCATATGAATTAATGAAAAAATTAACAATTTAAAATAATGTTGAGTGTGTCCTTCCTGTTTCTGGAATTAATTAAATCCAAATATCACAAACATTTTTGTTAAATGGATGTCTCACCTATTTATAACATAGACTAAATAGTTAGGCTACATATCGAATACCTCTAAAACATTATTAATTTTTTTTTAAGTTGTATTTGTTGTAAATTTAACTTAGAAAGTCTGCCCACCCAGCTACTTCCGCATAGACTGCTCTGCCTCTGCTCTCCTCCCTTCTCCGATGGCGGAGGCTTCTTTCTGTAAGCTGGAGTGGTCTCATTGGCTAGATCTGGACCTCTGCCAATGAGAGCGCTCCAGCTTACAGACAGAAGCCTCTGTCATCAGAGGAGGGAGGAGAGCAGAGGCAGAGCGACGGACTGTGGTTACAGAGCAGCCTATGAGGAAGTGGCTGGGGGACAGACTTTCTAAGTTAAATTTACAACAAATAAAACTTAAAAAAAAATTAATTACGTTTTAGAAGTATTCCATAGCCTAACTATTTAGGCTATGTTATAAGTAGGTAACACATCCACTTTAAATTTTGCACTCATTCCACAACAAATATACATGTCTACTCTGCCATTATTCATTAACCCTTTCACCCTCTGGCACTGAAAGGGTTAGAGAAATTTACATTGGAGACTAATACCGGAGGATCTGAATTGGTGTATTCATGCATTCACCCCACTGTAGAAAGGTTTTCCAGCATTTCATTTCCACAATATTAAAGGCACAGTGATGTCCCATAAAAACTTTTTATAGTTTTATAGAGGAGAAGAAAATAAGCTGAATGGCACTGAAAGCCCCCCCTCACCTTCTCCTGACATTAGCGTCTAGCTGACAGCAGCAGATCCCGGTCCGGGGACCAGCTGTCGGCTCTGCAGCAGAGCCGAAATTGCATTATTGCAAAAGAATTACTTCATTGGAAATGTCTACAAAATGTGCCTGGCAAACATACTTTGTGGACCTTTCCAATGACGTAATTCTTTTGCAATAACGCAATTTCAGTTCTGCTGAAGAACCACCTCAAGTCGCACAACTCAGATCTCCTACTGTCAGCTTTACAGCTGAGAGAGGGAAGGGGGAGCTTTCAATGCCTATAGCGGTTTGAGAGATAGGGTTTGTGCCATTAAGCTTATTTTTTTGTCCTCTGCAAAACTATAACAAGTTTTTATGGGACATTGCTAACACTTCAATATCAACAGCAAATTTTCAAGAAAAATGAAACTATGATATTTTAACAATTTCATTGTGATTCCAGTGAAAACCATAGTACAAATTATTAGGTGCATTCATGCAGTCAGAGGAAGAGCTGAGTTTGTAGCCCATGTGACATTCCCCATAAAACACTATGATTTACAACTAATCTCTCTACATGCATTGCTAAAGCTGTGACAATAGAAAGGGCCATAAAAAGGTTTGAAAAGCTTCTCAATTAAGAAGTAAATTATTTTATTTACTATATATAAGGATGATGGTAAAGGAAGGATTTTTGTTATCTTTTGCAAGTACTTTATATCATGCTTTTTGCAATGAATGCATGATTCATATAATTTTTTTATTACCTTTTAAAAATTAAAACAGTGGCCTGAAATTGTACAGTGGCGCTGTTGCTAGACCATCCTATGGACATTCATGGTCAACTGACCAGATCTATCCATATGATGGTGTAGCAACAACACCACTGTACAATTTCAAGCCTCTGTGATACACTGCGATACAGCACTTTAATAAAAATTCAAGTTTGAGCTGTATATTGAATAAAACATCTTTTAACAGTGGCTTTAGCCTTGTTTTACTCAGGGGGGATAAACCCTACAACATATTGTTTGTTTACATTTTAAGTATTACCATCGCTTTAAGGGGAGAATTTTGAGAGTTTGTAGCTTATGTTAGGCAGTTACAGGGAGCAACTCAAAATCAATTCCTACTAAGCAATGTGTTGTAGATTTTTCAAGTCTACAAGGGGTAAACATTCTTTCTGCTATGCATTAGGTGTTAACATATTTATCAAGCATGAGGTTTTAACACATATTTTTATTGCCAAAGATCACAGCTTATTTTTTTTTACAGTGAAGAATATTAATGGAGTTTCAGTATTTAAAAATAAAGGAAGATAGATATGTATTTTAAAAGACAATGAGGATGATGTACTAAGCAGAAATGGAGCATTTCTGGGACAAACCAGCAGCACCACTTGGAACAACTAAAAATAACAACTGATTTTAATGGGGCTTTTAATAATCTAGAAAGGTTTTCAATTCATTGCAGAGCAAAGCAATGGAGACTTCTCTCTCTTGCAATAAAGAGTTTAAAGGGATAGTAATACTTGAAAATAATTCTATTTTCTTTTGTAGCCCTTTTTTGGTTTGGGAGATATTCACAAGTGAAATAAAGTAAAGTTTCCTTTAACTGAATGTTTCAGTCAAGTCTGCCATCTAGTGGACAGATTTGGAATCCGGTCCACAGATTAACTGTCAGCTCTACATAATTGGAACTGTGTACAAAGTGTGCCTGGCTTGCAAGCACACTTTGTAGATCATTCCAATGAATTCTTTTTAACCCCTTAAGGACCGGGAAAATCTGAGTTTGATTTGACTTAAGGACCGGAGCAATTTTGACTTTTTTGACTATGTCTTTGTTCAACCATATTTTCTCTTTAATTCCTTTTGTGCACCCACATAAATTATATACTGTTTTTTTAAGCACAAGTAGGGCTTTCTTTTGATACCACAATTATATGAATACCTCATTGTTTAATTTGATTAAAATAGAAAAAAACAGGAAAAAAATTGAAAAAAAACAACATTTTGCTTATATTTTCGTGTCAGGATTTGCATACAATTAGTTTATGACAAAAAAATACCCCTAAATATATTCATTTGCTTCTCCTGAATATAAGAATACCCCATATGCCTAGTATTTCAATCACTTCCTCACATTTACAAGGTAAATATTACAAGATGGATGCCATTATTTCCAACTTGTAATTTCTCAACAATTGGCATGTGAGCATCATAGCTTAGCTGACGGTGCCAGAACCAAAAATGTCCCACAAAGGTATATGTTTCTGAAAACTACACAACATAAAGTAAATAATCAGGAGAATTTTGGAGTTTTTCATGCAGCTATTTTTCCAGAAAAAAATGTCAAAATTGTGGTAATATTTTGTTTTTTTGCAGTTTTCACACTTACATTTCAATACTACTGTTGATATGAAGCACATGATAGGTGAAGATTTTTAAAAATGCATTGTTTAGTGTTCAGCTCCTTCTTCTGAGTACGGCAATACCCCATATGCATAGGTTTCTCAAGGTTTGGGAGAGCTACGGGGCCCAAATTGGAACATGCACGTTTCCAGTTTCACACTTTGAATTTTCACAGCTTGCATCACTGGTGCCATGTCTCATTTGGGGCTGTGTAACAGTGCTCCACTCTAAGATTTCCCCCCAAAAGTATATATTTTTGGAAAGTAGACACCCCAGGCTTTCATTTTATGTATGTTTTAAATTTTTTTACGCAGCCATTTTACCACCAATCGCTCGTAAATATTAACGTAAGTTAAAAAAACAGCGTTTTTCACACTTGCACTTCAATGTTGATGTGAATTTCAAGCACATGATAGGTGAAGATTTTTAAAAATGCATTGTTTAGTGTTCAGCTCCTTCTTCTGAGTACGGCAATACCCCATATGCATAGGTTTCTCAAGGTTTGGGAGAGCTACAGGGCCCAAATTGGAACATGCGCGTTTCCAGTTTCACACTTTGAATTTTCACAGCTTGCATCACTGGTGCCATGTCTCATTTGGGGCTGTGTAACAGTGCTCCACTCTAAGATTTCCCCCCAAAAGTATATATTTTTGGAAAGTAGACACCCCAGGCTTTCATTTTATGTATGTTTTCAATTTTTTTACGCAGCCAGTTTACCACCAATCGCTCGTAAATCTTGACGTAAGTTAAAAAAACAGCGTTTTTCACACTTGCACTTCAATGTTGATGTGAATTTCAAGCACATGATAGGTGAAGATTTTTAAAAATGCATTGTTTAGTGTTCAGCTCCTTCTTCTGAGTACGGCAATACCCCATATGCATAGGTTTCTCAAGGTTTGGGAGAGCTACGGGGCCCAAATTGGAACATGCGCGTTTCCAGTTTCACACTTTGAATTTTCACAGCTTGCATCACTGGTGCCATGTCTCATTTGGGGCTGTGTAACAGTGCTCCACTCTAAGATTTCCCCCCAAAAGTATATATTTTTGGAAAGTAGACACCCCAGGCTTTCATTTTATGTATGTTTTCAATTTTTTTACGCAGCCATTTTACCACCAATCGCTCGTAAATCGTGACGTAAGTTAAAAAAACAGCGTTTTTCACACTTGCACTTCAATGTTGATGTGAATTTCAAGCACATGATAGGTGAAGATTTTTAAAAATGCATTGTATAGTGTTCAGCTCCTTCTTCTGAGTACGGCAATACCCCATATGCATAGGTTATTCAAGGTTTGCGGGAGCTATGGGGCCCAAATTGGAACATGCGCGTTTCCAGTTTCACACTTTGAATTTTCACAGCTTGCATCACTGGTGCCATGTCTTATTTGGGGCTGTGTAACAGTGCTCCACTCTAAGATTTCCCCCCAAAAGCATATATTTTTGGAAAGTAGACACCCCAGGCTTTCATTTTATGTAGGTTTTCAAATTTTTTATGCAGCCATTTTACCACCAATCACTCGTAAATCTTGACGTAAGTTAAAAAAACAGCGTTTTTCACACTTTCACTTCAATGTTGATGTGAATTTCAAGCACATGATAGGTGAAGATTTTTAAAAATGCATTGTTTAGTGTTCAGCTCCTTCTTCTGAGTACAGCAATACCCCATATGCATAGGTTTCTCAAGGTTTGGGGGAGCTACAGGGCCCAATTTTGAACAAATATTGAATTTTCAAGTCCTGCTTAACTGGTGCCATTACTCATTTTGGGCTAGGTTCCAGTGCTCCACTTTAGGATTTCCCCCCAAAAGTGTATATTTTTGGAAAGTAGACTCCTCCAGCTTTCATTTTAGGTGTGTTTTCAAATTTTTTACACAGCCATTTTACCACCACTTTCTCGTAAACTTGACGTAAGTAAAAAAACAGCGTTTTTTACACTTTGCCTTCAATGTTGATGTGAATTTCAAGCACAGAACAGGTGAAGATTTTAGAAACTGCATTGATTAGTGTTCAGCTCCTTCTTCTGAGTACGGCAATACCCCATATGCATAGCTTTCTCATGGTTTGTGGGAGCTATGGGTCCCAAATTGGAACATGCGCGTTTCCAGGTTCACACTTTGAATCTTCACAGCTTGCGTTACTGGTGCCATTTCTCATTTGGGCTGTGTAACACTGCTCTTTTTTAAGATTTCCCCCCAAAAGTGTATATTTTTTGAAAGTAGACACCCCAGGCTTTCATTTTAGGTGTGTTTTCAAATCTTGCAAACAGCCATTTTACCACCAAGCCTGTGAAAACTTGACGTAAGTAAAAAAATTCAGCATTTTTCACGCTTTTCCTTCAATGTTGATGTGAATTTCAAGCACAGAACAGGTGAAGATTTTATAAACTGCATTGATTAGTGTTCAGCTCCTTCTTCTGAGTACGGCAATACCCCATATGCATAGCTTTCTCATGGTTTGTGGGAGCTATGGGTCCCAAATTGGAACATGCGCGTTTCCAGGTTCACACTTTGAATCTTCACAGCTTGCGTTACTGGTGCCATTTCTCATTTGGGCTGTGTAACACTGCTCTTTTTTAAGATTTCCCCCCAAAAGTGTATATTTTTTGAAAGTAGACACCCCAGGCTTTCATTTTAGGTGTGTTTTCAAATCTTGCAAACAGCCATTTTACCACCAAGCCTGTGAAAACTTGACGTAAGTAAAAAAAATGCAGCATTTTTCACGCTTTGCCTTCAATGTTGATGTGAATTTCAAGCACAGAATAGGTGAAGATTTTATAAACTGCATTGATTAGTGTTCAGCTCCTTCTTCTAATTACGGCAATACCCCATATACATAGGTTTGTCGGGGTTTTGGGGGAGCTACTGGGCCCAGTTGGAACATGTTAGTTTCCTTTTACAGACATGCCATTTTTACAGCTGGTGCCTTGTCTCATTTCGGTCTGTTTGGCAATGCTGCAATTAATTTTACCCCCAAAAGTATATTTTGTAGAAGAGTAGACAACCCTGGCTTTCATTATATTTGCATCTTATCAATTTTTTCGCTGCCACTGTATCACCAATCCCTCCCAAAATCTGCAGTAAGGCAGAGAAACACCATTTTTCACATTTCTATTTTAGTGTTGCTCTGGATTTCAATTAGATGATATTTGCAGATTTTTTTAAATGCTTTACATTAGTGGTGAGTTACATTGTATGAGTACGGCAATGCCCCATATGCATAGGTTTGTCAGGGTTTGGGGGAGCTACTAGGCCCAGTAGGGAACATGTGTGTTTCCATTATCAGAGATAAATTTTGATAGTGTTAGATCTAAGGAGGGATGTATATTTAAAAATAAAAAACAGGATATTTCAGGGGGAAAAAGTGGCCAAATAATAAAAGAACCTTTACAGCACTACTGCATTGTGCCTGAATGGTATTCCTTGAAACAGTCACCAATGCAGAGGCCAGGTTTGGAAGGGCAATCAGGACAGTAAGTGGTGGTGTCTGTCCGTATTCCCTTTCTGTAGCAAACCCTGCAGCGCTTCTGTGGTTTGTTCTTTTGGGGAGTTGGGGGGAATTATATAAATAAAATGTACTAATCCGGGTCTTGGTGGAATTATTTCAGACGCACCTTGAAATAAAAATATGGAAATAAGTTGTAGCTGGTACTGTAAAAAGCTACATCTTTGATTGGGGTTTGCCAGCTTGAAAAGTAAAAATGAATTATGGACAGCAGTCTGCATCATATAGATGGCAACTTTTTTATACCATGCCCTACACTTCCTCATTGCGAGGTATGGCTGCATTAGTTGATCACTCAGATCAACTCCCCCCATGTTTTTATTATATTCCCTGATGCAGACTGGCTTTCTCATTACCACTGTCCTGCCACGAACAGTGACTGCCACAGATCTGTCCTCATGCATTGTGGTCAGCATGCAGACCTCTTTTTTGTCCCTAAACTTCACTGCCAGCAGCTCCTGTTGGCACAAAGATGAGGACGTCCCAGTTTTTAATTTGGTATCTATGAGTGTTTTGGGAAACTCCCTGCAATTGCGTCTGACAGTGCCACAGGCCACGGTGTCAAAATAAAACAGAGACCTAAATAAAAGGGGGCTGGTGTAATAATTATCAACAAATAATTGATAGCCTTTATTTAATAAGGGGTAAATTAAATCCCAAACTATTTTCCCACTTGTTCCCATAAATTCGGGGCACCCAGGAGGATCAAGTTTGCTGTCCTTGCCCTCATAAATTCTAAAAGCCTGGGTGTAGCCTGTGGCACTTTCGCACAATTTATAAAATTTGACACCAAATTTGGATCGCTTTGAGGGGATGTACTGCTTGAACCCTAACCTGCCTTTGTATTTCATTAGGGATTCATCTACACTAATTTCTTTTTGGGGCATATACACTTGGGCAAACTTTTTCTGTAAATGGCTTATTAGGGGACGAATTTTGTATAGTCTATCATACTGGGGGTGTTCTTTTGGGGGGCACAGGGTATTATCGTTAAAATGCATAAAGTGCAAAATGATTTCAAATCTGGACCTGGTCATAGTCTTGGGGAATATAGGGGTATCACATACGGGGTTTTTGCTCCAGTAGGATCGGATACTGGGCTTTTTTATTATACCCATTGCCATTATTAAGGCCCAGAATTGCTTAAATTCTATGAGGTCTATGGGTTTCCATATTTCTTCCTTAACTACAAAAGCTGTAGGGTTGGCGGCAGTATACTGGGCTGCATACAAGTTGGTTTGGGACACAATTTCCCCTAAAATGTCTTCCCCCAAAAATAAATAAAAAAAATTATCATAATTAAATCCCTCAACATCAGTTTGAATCCCTGGGGTGCCTGTAAATTCTGGTATTTGTGGGCAAAAATTTATTGGGGATACCCATTCATTATGATCAGAAGTGGCTGGTGTTGGGGCATTTCTTTGGCCAGATCTTTTTGCAGGTGCTGGGGCAATTGCCAGGGCAGCTCTTGGGGCAGCACTTGGGGCATTCCTTTTTGCAGATCTTTTGACAGGATTTTTGGCAGATCTTGTGGCAGGATTTGTGGCAGGATTTGTGGCAGGTGCTGGGGCAGGATTTTTGGCAGGTGCTGGGGCAGTTGCCAGGGCAGCTCTTGGGGCAGTGTGTCTTTTCTTAATAGAAGGCCCAGCGTCGTCAGTAGAGCTGCTCTCAGTTTCTGAAAACTGCTCTATTTCAAAATCTGACGCAGTATCTGTTGCCTCTGAGTCAGATGCCAAAAAGGCATATGCCTCTTCAACGCTATAAGTGCGCTGCATTTTGCCCACTAAATTTTTTTTCCTTACTCTAACGCTATCCCTAAACCTAACTCTAACCCTAAAACTTACCCTAACCTACGTATATCTAGAACCTACCTAACCCAAGTAAACTACCTATCTAAACTATACTTATTATATATATATATATTTTTTTTTTAGTATTTTTTTTTATTTTTTGTTTTTTTTGGTTTTTTTTTTTTCCCTAAACCTAGATCTGTCCCTAAACCTTTCCCTAACACAAGTCTACACTAAACCTACCCACCTACCTACCTAAACTACCTAAATTATATTTAAATCAATTTTTAATAAAAAAATAAATAAAAAAAAAATGTAAAAAAAATTAAAAAAAAATTCAGAGGATACAAGGGGGATGGGGGGTATCCCACAGATCAGCAGACGCTGATCTGTAGTTTATTGATCACTGTAAAAGTGATCAGATGGGGGGGAACTTGGTGATCACTGTAAAACAGTGATCAAAGGGTTAATATTGTGTTTTAACACTGTTTGCAGGAACACTGGAACGCTGGATCGCAATCTGGCACAATCTCTCTCTGTCTCTCTCCACCTCAGCAGTGTGCAAGATGGAGGGAGACAGAGATATATGACAGGGACAGTATTTACAAATACTGTCCCTGTCAATCAGCATTTGCAACATGTGATTCGCTCATCAAGCGAATCGCATGTTGCAACAAACTTTCTACTGGTTGTTACTAAGTGTCCCGGTATCGGGACACTTAGTAACAAGCAGCCCGCGCTCTCCCATCGCTCCATGCGGCCGCGATGGGAGAGTTTAACCCTTGACGTACCGGGACCGTCAAGGGTCGTTGAATCACATTTACCCTTGACGGTCCTGGTACGTCAAGGGTCGCTAAGGGGTTAAAGATCGTGATTTGGGCACTTCTGGAGAGCAATGGCGGGTAAAGGGACTGGATTCCAAATCTGAGAGCTAGAACAGTGATGACACTCAGGGGAAAACTTTGCTTGTGAATATCTCCCAAACCATAAAGGTTTGGGAGATAAGACTTATATAATTTTTCATGTTTTTTTTTAAGGGCTACAATATAAAATACAATTATTTCCAAGTATTACTATCCCTTTAAGTCCCATTTAAATCAATGGGAATTTAGGGAATTTCTAATTGGCCACTATGGTGCTGTTGGCTTGCTGCATAAATGCTTTAATTCTATTTATTATAATAGCTTCATTGTGTTTTTATTGTCATCTTCATTTGAATATTGAGTCATGGCTATAACCTAGTTTTTCTTATGTTATCACTATATGTTATCCCTACAGCTCCCTTCCTTTATTATTTTATGTAGCTCATTCTAGCTAAAATAAGGCTGGCTGCTGACTAACTCCCCACTAGAGTTTTAGTAGAATAAAAAAATACCAGTGTTGATTTATATATTTGTCTTTACGAACAAACCCAAATACTTGCCTTAGCAAACAGCAAATTGTGGAAACATTTTGCTGTATCTTAAAAAACAAAATAGGATAGGCAGGAGTTTGGAATTATATTAGTACATTATCTATACTGATGACCAGAATTGTTACTTCAAATGAATTTTAGTATCATATAACATTTTTATCACACTGTATCATGATTACAGGTTATAAAGTCTAGTTGAAAGCCATTACCAAAACAAAATTTAATTAAAAGTAATCTGAAGCTGTATAGCTGAACATGTAAAGCAGTACTGGCTAATACTAGAAAAGTAAAAATTAAGATGTTTTAATCCATTTGATATTTAAACCTTTGTGTGCCAGAGGAAGCAGTATACATTAGACACACATATGATACTCTTGTTTATATTAAATGCAATAACCTTAAATGTGTTTTGATATTCACAATTACAAATTAGTGTTCAAGGCAGAGGAATAAACAGTCATTATAGGGTTCTGGTCCAAAATTTTGGGGCCCCTATCATAAAAATGTTTTCACAGATTCATAACTAGAATCAAATAGGACCTGAGGCCTGTGTACCCTACTTCAATGCTGGGTCCCAGCAAAACTGAATAATCTGCACCCCTTGTAGTTATGCCTCTGGTTCAAAGGAAGAATATACTCAGAGGTGGCGCTACAATATAGCAGAATAAACGGCTGCTTTTTGGACCCACAATTGGTCTGAAGGCCCTGTACAGTACAATCACAGCATGCCAAACAAAATCAGATGTCAATGTCTTAGAAATCTGACTCTGGATTAAAGAAGGGCCCCATGGGCATTTTTGGTTTAGGGCACCCAAAAACCTAGAGCCGCTTCTGAATATACTGTTGGAAGGATGTACAAATCCTTCAGCACAGAACTTTTGGTGGTGGCCTCCAACTCATGCAGCTTTACATTGGGGTATGCAGTGACTAGTGCATATCATCTCTTTAGTGCAACTCCAATAACCTCCCCATAGCAAGAGCAGACAAATGGATAAAAGATAAAGTACTTTCCACTGTGCCTCATTAGTAGGGATGGCTGAAAATGTTAGCCTCAATTCAAAATCGGCAAAAAATTGGACTTCCTGCTTGGGAAATAATTTCCTGCAAGAAGTTGTCACAGTACCTTGTTTCCAGCACCGCCGCTTCAGTGATGCTTGGCGTCTTTTCACGCGCCATCTGCAGGCAAGAGGCTTCAGCATGCTACAGGTCTCTGTTTTATGTGTATTTGTTTCCTGTAGTCTCCTCCTACCTACTTCCTCCCTCTAGCTCCTCTGCCTATCTACTTCCTATGGAGGTGTTTAAAGGGAAGACTGAATCCTGACTCAGTCACCCTTACGTTGGTGTTCTGAGCAGTTCATTATCTAGTATTCCTGATTCCTGTGCATGATCCGGCTTGTCTGTCCATCCATTCTGGTGCTGACCCGTGGCGCTGTCTGACTATTCTCCTTGTGCGTTCCGATTTGGCTCTGATATCCTGCCTGGTGCAAACCCATGGCTCTGGCTGACTACCCACTCCGTGTATGACCTAGGCTTGTCTGACTACCCACTCTGGTGTTGACCTGGGGCTCTATCCACTGCGCATCCAGCATTCCATCGCTTCAGTGGATATCCTATCTGGTGCAAACCCATGGCGCTGGCTGACTACCCGCTCCGTGTATGACCTAGGCTTGTCTGACAACCCACTCTGGTGTTGACCTGGGGCTCTATCCACTGCGGATCCAGCATTCCATCGCTTCAGTGGATATCCTATGTGGTGCAAACCAGTGGCTCTGGCTGACTACCCGCTCTGTGTATGACCTTGGCTCGTCTGATTATCCTATCTGGTGCTTACTAGAAGGCCCTGTCTGTTCGCTCCTAGGGTTGATTCCGTTATTCAGACATCCTTCCTAGCATTGACCTGGGGCTAGCAGACTCCCAGCTACTGACTGCAGGCTGAGTCAGTATCTCTCTTGGGTGTTACCTTACTGCGAGACTCCAGCAGCCTGAGGCCTAGTGTCGGACAGTGAGGTGGTGATATTGGGAGACTGCTATTCCAGATACAGTACTCGCCTTTTCGTTCACCCACTATGTGTATATATTTATATTGCATAACTGTTATTATTCTCATAATAAAGGTTCTATTAACTATACCGTCTGACTCCTGGTTTTGCTTGACATCGTAACAGAAGTGCAGTTTTCCCAGTTTTTTCACCTAGCTCATTGCAATGAAATCAATGGGAAGAAAACATTTTCCCCAGCACATGAACATTTTCTCTACTTTTCTAAAGCCATAAAAAAGGGTGTCAGGCTCTGACATCATGCCATTCTGTGTTTGTAAGAGGAGAAAGCAGCATGTTTTTGAGCTAGAGAAGAGAGGGGAATTGAAACTTAGTTTGTGAGAGGAGAAAGCAGCAAGTTTTTGAACTACAGAAGATAGGAGAATTGAAGCTTAGTTTAGGATTCTTTTAGGGTAGGATATTTGTTGTCTATATTAGGGGACTATGGGGGCACTCTGAGGGAGAAGAAGGGAGAAAGGAGGTCGACCCCAAGTACCCCAAAATTCGGTGTGACTGACTGGCAAGACACAGGCAGCTGGGGTCCAATTTGCTTGCTGATCTTGCTTTTATTGTTTCTGTGCTGGAGAAGTCTGGGGAAAAATTTGTTGATTTAGTTTTTTAGTTATAATTTTTTTTGGACAGACTGTGATAAGATAGGGTGGGCAACCTAAAAAAAATAAAATAAAAAATGAAATAAAAATAAATAAATAAACAAATAAATATATTAGATGACAGACAGCTGATTGGGAGCCTGGCGTGAGCTGTGTGACTGAGGCAGATTTGATAGACAGTAGATGCAATTAAGAATTTTGTTGATGGCTGAGGCAAGATATCACACTCCATCAGTTGTGTACTGTAGAGAGTAGAATCATACACAGTAGTTGAGTAATGTTCAGCAACGCACAAGGGGCAGGGGGAGGGGGAAAGGTGGAGCAGTGCAGGGACATGGGAGCAAAGTGGTAGTTCAAAAATTGACTGCAGCATATGCAATAAATGATGATGATCCCTCTCCTCCAAGGGTGGATTCAGTTTGTCAAGGTTCCATCAAAAGTTCCAACACCAGAGTCAGTACAAATAAAAACAAAAAACATTTAAGAAGAACACTGAAGACAACAATGAGTCATATTCTAGTGTTGATGATAGCATAACGGAGGAAGGTATAGCAGTTGAACCAACTGCTACATCTGATAGTGAGACAAACAAGTGCCAAAACACCTGTCCTCAATGTAGTAGTAAACTTTATGACAGTAAAAGTAAAAATATATTATTTGACTTAGAGGACTATAAGGGTAGTGGGCAAGAAGTGGAGGGTAATGCTGATGCTGAGGATGACCTAATGATGACTGATAATGATGATGAAGATCTAGAATACATCCCTCCACTGAATAGTAACACTGTGTCTATCTATAAACTGTTTGAGAAAGCCTCTGACCCCGGACAAGCAAAGACGGCAAAAAGTACACAGTAATCCTATCAGTCATCATCAGCATCATCACTGCTTCCAAGTCCAAGTGCCATTCAGCCACACAGACTTGTGTTAAGTAACCAGCAGCAATAACAACAGAAACACAGGTTATTAACATCCACAAACTTAGCTATGCCAAGTGCTCCTGCTGCTGAGGAAGTGCTGCACCTTTGACACCTAGTAGAAATAGCAGTAGAATTGCATGAACATCTAGCCCCAGTAGTAGTAGCAGCCCCTCAGGGACCCCTTTGTCTATGAAGTCCACAGTATGGAGATACTTCACTCAGGATCCAAAAGCTATGACAGAGAAAGTGAGACCAATGTATTAACAAAAAGAAAAAAAGGACAGCACAAGAAATCCCTCTAAGTGCAATCTGATTAGTCATTCAACATTAACCCTTCTACCCACATTTCCCCTCAGTATGGGTACTCACTCTTTAATGAGGCTACTGCCGCCTCTAGGATATCAGCCTTTACTGGATCAGACCTCCAGTATTGGTCATTCTCCTGGATATCTCCTATGACATCAATTTGTGATACTTCTTAGCTGTTAGGAGATATCCAGGAGAAAGACCAATACTGGAGGTCTGATGCAGTAAAGGCTGATATCCTGGAGGCAGCAGTAGCCTCATTAAAGAGTGACTATCCATATTGAGGGGAAACGTGGGAAGAATGGTTAATGTTGAATGATTAACCAGATTGAACTTAGAAGGATTCCTTGCGCTGTTCTTTATTTCTTTTTGTCTTTCTGAGAACACATTGTTGTGGGGAGGGCGTGTCCAACAGCCAATAAGACCAAGGAAAAAGTAAATGAACTGTACTCGATATTTCCAAAGAAAATAAGGTTTCATATTAGCATCATTATTAGACTTCCTATAGATATATATGGGTGTTTCTGTCTTTTTGGTGACTGTTGTTATTGAAAACCGCTTGTGAATTGAGAACTATCAGGTATAAAATATTACTGCTAAATTACATGTTTGCTATAGAATATTTATGGGAAGTTTTTAGGGCTTGAACTGTGCATATATACAAATGTATTAACAGATGAAGAGGAGGGATGTGTAGAAGAGTTGCTACCATCTACCAAACTTGGGAGAGGGACCACTGCTATGGTCAATAAGTAATGTGTATCTGTAATCTGAGAAGAAGGATAGCTTACGTTTGACACAAACATGATAATGGTATATATACATACACACATCAATCACAACACACCAGTCTCCCACCACCACTACCATATACATCTGCCAGTTTGTAGGACATACTTTATTATTTTTTTTTAATCATCAGGAATATGTGCCAATGTCACTTAAGCAGGAAGTTAGTGTTGCGGGCACAGGACAAATGCACTCTGCATGCTAACAAATTTTTCAAGGTATATGTTGCTGTAGGACTCACAACTTTGACTTTCAGATACTTATTTCTCCACTACAGCCCCAGAAGAAGAAATATTCTGCTGGGAAATGTTGCATCATAGGAAACAGGAGAAAGTGTGTTTTAATTGGCTAAAAGTGTGTTGGAATTGGCGAAAAGGAGAAAAAAAATAGAACTTTCACTAAAAAAAACATTTTTCACAAAAAGTTATGGAGGAAAATTTTCTCACTTTTCACCCACTCCTACACATTAGTACAAAGTGTTAACCCTTTAAAAAATGGAGCACAGTGTGTTGCACAATGCTTGAGCCCTTAAAAGGTCAAACAAGGTGCAGAGGAATAGAACACCCAAAAATACCCATAAACTTCTCCACTACATTCCCCTTGGTGCATGCTGCATATAAAGGATTATTTTCTGTATAAATCGGTTATTAAATTACTGTTAGGCAGGTGTAACACTAAAAAACTGGTCCCAGAGGCTATTTTAGCATGAAAACATAGTAGTAAATCCTCCCTAGTATATTTTTCCCTCCATTTAACGGCAGCTGTTAAACCAGCCGCTAAGTAAAAAAGGCACATCAGCCACAAATAACACATGATTTACGGCAGATTTAAAAGTAAGAGCACAAGAATAGCTATTGAGCGTAGGCACAACAAAAACACGTACCACAAAAACCAGCTTCTCACCTGATTCCGCATCACCGTGCTTCACAAACACATGTTAAAACACAACTTAAGTAAAAATGTAACATTACGGCTGGCGTTGACTAGCAACCCTGATAGATGCACAATCAAAATTCAAACCTACAGCCAATCCCAAGGCCCCAAAGTAGCAAAAATGTTCAAATACACCTATATATACCCCAAAATAACAGTCACACCCTGTATGTGTTTTGAGTTTTAGCGAGCTAGGACACAGGACCCAGAAGTGGAGGCTAGTGATCAAGAGAGGCGCGTACAATTGAGGTAGAAGGAGCTTTTGGAGTTTGGAGAGAGAAGAGCATTGCACTAAATATACACATATCACACTTTTGCACATATTATATACACCCATACAAACACATATATACAAATAGCTTTTTTTTTTTTACAACACTTTGCACATTTTTTTAACTTTTGTTTGACAGTGTGAATCTGTGAGTGAAAGTGTGTGACAGAGAGTGAGTGGGATCCAGTGTGTCTGTGAGAGCCTGTGAGAGTGCTTGGGTGTGAGTGGGTGAATGATGGCGAGGAGGACAGGAGACAGGGATGGGGAGAGTAGTGGAGGAGGAGGAAGGAGAGCAGGACATTCCTGTTTAGAGTAGGGGTGGGTGAGAGAGATCCGTGGGCGGAGGGGGACCAGGCCCAGAAGAGCAGGCACACGGAGGACAGGGACAGAACCTGCAGTGGGACGAGAGGTAGTCCCTGGGGACCACCACACACAGGCAGGGGCAGAGCATGGAGGACACTCTGGTTCTGACTCCTCACATGCTGGAGCTGAAGGGACAGGATCAGGGATCCTCGATATACCGAGGAGGAGAACACAGCCCTTGTGGAGACTGTGCTGGAGATGGAGAGTGTCCTCTTTCCGAGGGAGAGGGTCCCTGGCCTGGCTGCAAGGAGGAAGGCTGCCTGTAACCAAATCTGCAGCTGGTTAATGCGGTGGCCACCCGCAGACGGGATGTGGACTCAATCAAAAAGAGATGGGGTGTCTGCAAAAGGCAGGTTAAGAAGAAGATGGGGGATTCCGCCCTGCATGCCCGAGGTACCGGAGGTGGTCCACCTGTCCCTATCACCTTCATCGGATGGTCGGAGAGGCTGCGGCATACCCTGTTGTCTACGCTTATTGAGGTGGTCCCTGGAGGATCAGTCACTGGGGATGAGAGCAGCCTCCACACTACCGGTAAGTGCATCATCCCATAACCACACCTCACCTCAAACCACACACCCATTACAAACAAATACAGTAACATCCCAACATTTGCCCATCATTCATCAACACAACTGCACCAACACAGCATCCTGAGGGTTCAAACAGGACACAAGACAAGGACAAATGTCAAGGTTTAACAAGGCCCAAACCTGTCCAACTCCCTGGTTAACCCTCATGTTCCTGTGGTGATCACACACAATGCACACAAACCATGCTCAGAAAAGTGTGGTATGTTAAACATCAGAACTGCTCCAACACAATGTCACCCATGTACCCACAGGGAATCCAGCACATAACCCCATGGGTGCTAGAGGGATTATCAATGCATCGATAAACAATGCTTTGGCAACCCCTCTGGTCTTCAAAGGGTTAACCAGACAACAAACACAAGTATATAGGCTAAAGATTACATGAGACACAGGGGACATTCACTAAGAGGTGAAAAAGAGCTGATGTAGAGAATTTTACACTTTCATACCCTCACTTTACCAATTACAGTGTTAGTCTATGGAGAATATTCAATAACATGAATCAAGCTGCAAAGGTCCCTTTGTATAGACTCCATAGAAAACATTGCAAATGGGGAAATGAGATCACTGGAGAAGTCAGCATCATGTTCAGTTCATCAGGTCTACTTAACCGCTTACTGAATCACAGAAAGGATGGAGCAGGTCACAAATCTTAGTGCCACTGAGAATAACTGGTTGTGCAACATACAGGCCAAAATCAATTACACATAACTAAAGGTGAAAAAGTTGGCCTTGGTGTTGTGTATGCAATCATTTACTATAACCTGAATTTACATATCTCACATTTGATTCACATATGGATCCTCAGGAGTACTCATGCCATGGATGGATGGCATACCAGCCACTATTTGCAGGATACATATGGGAAACAAATACGAACCATTGTAGTTTGGTCAATAACAGGTCATGAATTATGGATATCTATGACTGGGTATGGCTGCCTCACACAGAAGGATGGATGGGCTGATCCAGGAAAAAAACAGCCCTCAATCAAAGATATCCTTCAATACTGGCTTGGTTGTTGAGCTTCAGGATTCAACTTGAACAGACCTCATGGACAGGATCCTGTAAAGAACATCAATCCCTGATTACCACGGTGGTATCCCATGCATCACAATGCAATGCATAGGATACCATCATGACAACCAGAGAGTGACATGTCAAATCAGAAAACATCCTGCACTGTATGCGATAAACTGATAACACAGGGATGAATACCACTTGAATCACACCGAAGATCAATTAAAAAAAGACATGTACAGAAAGAAAAATGGTCAGATATGTATGTGGATATGTCCCTTTCAAATGGGTACAAATATGTCCCAACAAGATGTGAACGCAGAGTTCAGTTCAGTACATGTGATTGCCGTACTGCCCATATATGTGCACTCATCACAAACAAACTCACACGAATATCATCATCAGAGTACGCATACCTAGTATATTACACCTTACTTAGATGGGATATATGAGGTATGTTTTCAATCATGGTATCAGTGAAAGTTAGTTTGTGATGGGTGAACATATATAGGCAGTAAGACAATCACATGTACTGAACGGATCTCTGGGTTCATATCTATCAAGGATATGTTTGTACCCATATGAAAGGTACATATACACACATATCAGACCATATTCCTCTCTGTGTACCTTGCACGAGATGGCAATGGTTAATTTCACCTTGATGTAACATTGTAGACATTATTAAGAGATGGTTAGACAGATATTGCTGTATGTGACAGCTGGAGATATCAGTCATTTGACCGCACGGAGGCTCTTCAGCAGAGCCAAAATTGACACATTTGGAAATAAATACATCTTTGGAATTGTCTACAAAGCACACTCAGTGGACCATTCCAATGAAGTATCCATCTCCAAATGGGTCAATTTTGGCTCTGCTGAAGAACCTCCATGCGGTCAAATGACTGATATCTCCAGCTGTCACATACAGCAATATCTGTCTAAACATCTCCTTATAATGCCCCCAATGTTACATCAAGGTGAAATTAACCATTGCTTTCCCGTTAAAGGGATAATAATACCTAAAATGTGAAAGGAAAAATATATGTTATAGGATTTATCCCCCGAGTAAATCATGGGTATTCCCACTGCTGAAAGGTCTTTTATTCCAAAAGTATAACAGCTCAAAGTTGAATATTTCAGGGACAATGTCACAGTGGCATGAAATTGTACAATTCCGATGTTGCTAGACCATCCTCTGGACAGCTTTGGTCCAGGGACCATAAATCCACATAGGATGATGTAGCAACAGCGCCAATGTACAATTTCAGGCCACTGGGATGTGGCACCAAAGGAATTCAACTCTGAGCTGTGATACATGTTGAATAAAACACCCTTCAGCAGATTTGTCACCAATGCATTGCCAAACAATGCAGTGAACACAACTTCTGCCTAGGTAAAATATTTGTGGGATGTTACAACATGGGTTCACACACACACTGTTGTACAAATTCAACTGTCAATACTTCCTTGGAGCCATATTACACAACAGTGTTATATGGCGATGTTGTGTGTTGAATTTGAACATCAAAACATACCCCTTAGCTCAACCAGTGGTGCAACACTGAACATTCGTCTGCATCAATTGTTGTGTTTAAGGGGATAACCAAACAAACAGCTATGTGACTTAGCAGTGAAATAACAAGCAGGACAGATGGAACATGCATCAATATAGTCTTGGATTCAAACTCTTATTGTGCAACTGACTTACTGGGGAACCCGATGTTCACCCTAGGATGTCAATATGTGTGTGCTACACATTGTGATCCTAGGGTGAGCATTGTGTTCTCCAGTAAGTCAGTTGCACAATAACAGTGTGAATCACAGCCTAACTTACTGGGCAATCCAATGTTTACTCTTGGATTTTAATGTGTAGCACACACATTGAAATCCTGGGATGAGCATTGGGTTCTCCAGTAAGTTGAGCTGTTGTTTTCCAAAAGTTGTCACACACTTCACCAGTTTGTCCACTTAGTCTGGTTGTTCATTGATGTAGCCCATGTACTGAGATATGTAAAAGTGATGCAATCTCAGAACATTGATTATATTGAGCAACACATAAACTGTTGTCATGAAATCACTGTGGAAGTATCACCTATGTATCACTCCCAAAACACATTAGTGTATCACTGCCATCATCTGTTTGCATGAATACATCACAGAGTCCACTCACTGGCAAACAAGTAGTGGACTCCTGTGATGTGGGTCTTGCCTTCCCATGTATGGGGGATACTCTAGCCTTCAGTGTGTTTACACATTGACAAATGTGTAATCCAATATTTCTTCATACAGACACAGATTGAATAGTGATGGTTCTTCTTTATTGTGTCTCAAAGTACATTAGAACGTGCATGTGTTTTCTGAGTACATTGCCTATATGCATTTAACACTTGTATGAGAACACTAAATGTACTTTGAAACTGAATATTACTACTTTAGTAACACTAAAACATAGATAATGGACTTACCTGGTGCAAGAACCTCAATAGGTCTGCAAAGTGAGAGTATGAGAGGATTGTGGATCTAACAGTCCTCTCCATAAAGGTACCTTTTGAAATCAACCCCCCACAGGACATGTGAGGAGTGAATGATTGCAGGCAGACAATACATGCAAGCTAGGACAGGCCGGTGGGCCCAGTCCTTAAAGAGCCAGAGTGAAAAAGGAAATTAGATATAGTGCAATAATATTAGTACTATAAGTGATCAAGTAGGATAAGTGAAAAGGCAGCTAGAATGAGTAAAGGAGAAGTGAAGACAAGGAGCAAGAAAGAAAACTCACAGTGCCAACTCACCACAACATATCCATATGAAAATATAATTTTAATGTAAATACAAGGAATAAATACATAAACAGCAGCAGAGAATGAGAGGGTCCCCCAAACCTCAGGTACAGACCCAAAGTGAAAACAGACAAAAAGACAAACCTGTGCTTGTCTATGTAAAATAAAATGTGTGCCCTGTAATGTGCATATATGATGTTTCTTAGTAAATATGTGCCCTCTAATGTGCATATATATACTATTTCTTAGAAAAATAAGTTAGAATATATATATATATATATATATATATATATATATATATATATATATATATGTATATATATATATATATATATATATATATATATATGTATATATATATATATATATATATATATATATATATATATATATATATATATATATAAAAGTTTACTAAATATGGTGCTCAAGAAGTAATGTACTCCATTGATCCAATGTGATCTGAGTCTTTCTACAGAGGTATATGACTTGTTGGTATTCATATAAAAATCAGTATACCATAGAAACATGGATAATACTGAGCGTTTGTTGCTCAGAAACTCCTGGTAAAGATCCACAAATTACCAAAGGTTGTCATTCTATTTAATTTCATACTCATAACATTTTTTTTTTTTTTTTAAAGCACTTTAAAGGGCATACAATAATTATGGATTAGCCGAGATTCACGGATGACTTATTGGAAAAGCTTTAGAGAAAGATTTGTGGATTGTTGTAATTCTGTTCTTCAGACCATTAAATTTACTGTAAAATAAAGTCTCACAATTCTTTACTTTTTGGATGCAATAGAGCTGGAGGGAAAGTGGTCCTTTAATACAGATTTACATACAAAATAAATCTATTCAACGTAAGATCTCTGATTCATCAAATACTGTAGTAGCAAATTTATTTTGTTACACCACACAAAGAGAGAACTGAATTGAATTAATGGTACACATATTAATTTTCAGACCAAAAAATTAACAGCTCTGAATCTGTTAAATTAGTGATTTCACCTAAGTGTTCGAATAACAGACAATATTTAGTAGCCTTTACAACTGTAATACTCATATTCTTCTAAAATGAATTTGGTTATAAAGAAAGATCCCTTTCTCTCAAAGGGATAGTATCATTTCCTTATGAACAATGCTGCAATCCTTTATAGTGCATACAACCATGGGCGGATTGTCCTATGGTGGGATCGGGCATCCCCCGGTGGGCCGCTAGATCATGGGCCGGTTGGGGAGATCAGAAGATCTCACCATCCCACAATATTTTGAAGGAGAGGTCTGTGTTGCCACCGGCACAGGCACTCTCTGTGATAGCCCTTGCTTTCCTTGTTAACTCAGAGCACCAGGATATGACATAATATCCTGGCACCTGCAATCCCATGGCTCACAGGGACCACAAGGGGGCGTCAATAGAGACATTGGTGCTAGAGCCTGCACGGATCTCTCATTCCGCACACTGGACAACCAGGGAAAGCAAGAGAGGAGGAAAAGACACATATCAAAGAGATATGTTGAGAGGCAGAGGAAAAGAGGACACAAAAGACTAGATGGAGAGGGAGGTGGGTAGGAGAAAGGCAGGGGACTGACAGGGTCTGACTGAGCAATATTAGGAAAGAGGGGGGAAGCAATGGGAGAGAGTGGAGGGGGACAGAGAAAGGAGGGGATGAAATAGATTGGAGGAAAAAGGGAGAGAGGAAGCAGCAAAGGGGCCTGTAGGTAGAAAGTGAGAGGGGGTAATAGGCTGGGAATGAGAATGTAGAAAAGGGCTGGTGGGCTGCTTTAAAAGAAAATGCCCAGACTGGAATTCCCCTACAATCTGCCCCTGCATACAACTGATCAATTATGTTAGTAATGCTGAATTTGCTATATATTGTGCAAAATAATATTGCGAATTATCCCTCTTAAGCCCGTGATATTTATATCATCCTTCAAGCCTCTGAGCTGGAAGCAGATGGAAACATGACAATCTCCTTTCAGTATACGGAAAAATCTGCCCACCTTTATCAAGGGGGACAGGGTTTTCCGTATACTAAATGGTCGAAGATTGTGCCTCGTAGCTCTCTGGTCAAGCTGCCGGATTGCAGATCTCAGGGGATGTGGCCTGGCATTGTGAAAAGGGGTGGAAGGAGGATAATCCATAATATTATTTCACACAATATGTAGCAAATCCAGAATTACTAACATGGTCAGTTGTATGCACTATAAAGATGTATTGCAGTGTTGTTCATAGGGAAACATTACTATCCCTTTAACTACACTAGATAATGTAATTTCAGTTATCATTTTGTTTATGCAGACATAGCAACTGCTGATCCTAAACCATTCATCGTACATCAAACAATATTTAGCATCTTTAAATGCTCACAATTACTTTTACACTCATGTACCAACCAGACTCATAAATAACATTCTAAAGGAACACAATGGCTGGGATGCACTTAGCACAATTATAGAGGTGAGAGTAGTCATGCAAGGTGTGAGGTTATTATTGCCTCACCATGTCAGGTCTCATTTTGACATATGAACTATGAATTTTGTAGGGAAACTATAGTCTATTATAACATCAACTTCAACTTTTCACAATAAGATATTGATATAGTACTAGTGGGGATTATGCATGTGTTACCAGGAGAGCTTAACTAGGAACTCCCATAATCTGAAAAATACAGTTCTGACACTCATGTTTAGGTTATTGCCATTCAATAAATTACATGCTTATAGACTAAATGTAGATTGAGAAAAATTACTTCCTTACTAGCTAGCTATAAATATATATATTTTAGGACTGATTTGCTTTATTAAAATAATAATTTCAATAATAATATTTTATAGTGTTTATCTCTCAGTGGGACTCATAGCACTGTCTTGCTCAATAAGATCCTCTTCAGTGCATTTTAGTTCTTTCCTTTACACTGAATAGTGTCCTAAGCCCTCAAAGATGAAGTAAAACCCATTGACTGACTAAGTGATTCTCAATCTTTTCTTACTCAATGCCCCACAAACATGCAGTCTAGTGTTTTTAGAGCAAACCAACAATTTTAGATGGCATCTGTCAAGGGTATAATGAAGAAGACTAATGCATACATCTATTATTTATATTATTTATAAATTATTCTTAGGGCTCACAATCAGTATGACAAAAACAAGCAAATTGATCATAATAATTTCCATAGACAAATTTTAAAAACTCAGTATTTGCATTAGTGGAACCCTGAGTTGATGCTCATGGTACTCCGTGGCACTCTGATACAGAACTATTGGATTGGCCACTTTATGCTCCCAACACAGCCTTACTCCTACGTAACCTTATAATGCAAAAAGTGATGATTCCTAGACTTTGTTTCAATGTACCCAATGATTTATTTAGTCTCTAGTCTCAAAGCAAGAAAATATTTCACTTGTAAGTCTAGGATATATATAAGAACTCCATCTGAGACCCACAAAATCTAAAGTCTCACAGGTATTCCCATGCATTACTGTTTGCCAGTAGCTTCTAAATAAAAAATGGCAGCATGATACTCCCCTGGAGATCTTAGAATAGTATGCACTTTTGCATATCATTTATAGTATTCATGCAAATGGCTGAACTTGAGGCACGTATAATAACCCTTTAAGGACAAGAGGAGTGAGTCAGTACTTGGCAAGTGAGTGGCCACCCTTACTGAACTGGTCATGCAGAAAGGGGGGGACCCTTGTTGTAGGTCATGTGGTTGGGTCCTCCCTTGTTGGATGTGTTACAATTATTTGTGGGTTTTGCAGATGGTAGGGTTAGATGAGTTTTTCTTTTATTTGGAGTACCTACAAGGTGCATGGGGGCTCAGCATTGTGAAGTTATGATGAGTAGTTCCACCAGAAGCTGGCAGTTGTGCTGGGTTTCTGTTGGAACAAGAAGACAATGGATGATTTGATTGGTGAAATATAAATTAGGTGCACCACCCAGTTGGTGTATAGGAACTGCTAATGTATCTAAAGGGAATGTGCTCAGGTCAGTTTAATTTGGAACAAAACTAAAGAAGAGCAAAAGGGACCCTAAACAGCACCAGACCCACCTTCCTGAATTAGAGATGTGGTTCTTTTTGGTTAGTGATGTGAGCGGGATAGGTACATGATTTAAAAACAAAATTAAAAACTAACTTTTACTTCATATATATCTAAAAATAGAAAGTCTAATTTAAGATAAACTCTTTGTTTGCTGTCGAGTAGATATATTTTGCACAGATTGTGTGTTGATTCGTGCTAGTGATCAAACCAGGTGATAGCAATAACATGCAGGTGTTAAGTTAATCCTACCTACAGTGAGGATTAAAATGTGTTCACTATACTGGGTAATTAGTATTCTTTGGAGTTCTAATTGACCCCACAGATCTTTATACAACCCAGAAATTTATTGTTTGATTGTTATTAAGGTCCATAATAAGTAAGTCGAAACTCCACACCCGGCTGATCTTAGTGCAGGACAAATAGCCTATTATTCTAATAAAGAGTCAGCAATCTACTCAGAGGTACGATCCTGACTGTATCTTGCTACGGTGAATGATACACTAACAATATGTATCCATTGTTACTGTGCACTCTGTGGTGATTTCTCAGTAAAATGTCAGTGTCATTATGAGGAGCAACAATTGTAGAATGGGTTCCGCTAATAAAATCCTGCCTAATAACCACCAGCCTCAAAAGGTGATCACACAAAAAGGTTAAAGCAGCAGAGGTATAGTCCTCAAAAGTAATTGTGTAATGGACACCTTGCTACGCGTGTTCATAATGGCTGGTGGGTAACTAGAAGTTTTATGTGAACAGTTTGGAAAGCAAGTACAGAGATAACACGGAGCACATGAGTCTGCCTCTGTGAGCCAGATGCGCTTTTCTCCACTTATGGCTTTGTCCAAGGGCAATGAGTCGGCGTGTACTGCCAGTTTATAGAGAAACTCAGTTATCTATCGCGGTAAAAAAGGTGAAAGCTTCCCATTGGTCCAAACAGCTGTCATTGAATCTGTGACTGACTGATATGTCGATGCAGAGATTTATGAAATAAAAGACGAAAGTAAGCCCCAATAAGGGTGACGTAAGAGAAAAAAGAGAAGAATACAGTTATAGACGTATAACTGATAAGTCAGTAAGGGTACAGAACGTGTAAACCCTGTATCAGATAGTTTTTTAGTTATGGGCATTTAGTTGTTACACATCTGAAGGGTGCATACTAGTTTGCATAGATGGATACAAATACAACCAATATTAATGTAGGTTATAATACTGATAAGATCTGTATGTGGCTAGCTCAGTATCCAGGTGCTTTTTGTGGACCTTAAGCCCGGGGTTGGGGAAATCTTGGGTTCAAGTTTTTTCCTCAGGAGTTGCCCACTGAGGTTTCTTTTTAATACAGGGTAAACTGAAGACAGAAGATCTGCAGGAAAGGTGAGAAACCCTTTGAGTGTTGAAGGTCCACATGTCCCACAGTGTCCCTCCGCACAGCGGTTTTTCCTTTGGAGTTCCTATTGCACACTCCTGCACTCATTGAGTTTATCTGTATGTCTGTTGGGTATTTTTGGAGCAAGGTTCTCTGGTAATTTAACCCTTTAGCTGCTGGTTTTGCATCTTTTGGGGGGTTATTGGCACTTTCCCTACTGGGTTCAGTGTTTTTTGGGTTTGCTAACATGTTCTAGTGATGTTTCATGTAATTTTATTTCACAGTTTCAACTTTGCAAAATTTGTGTTCCGGCACGCTTTACCACATAGACGCCATTGCTCCATTCACTTCTATGGGACTGTACAGTTTGGGACATATCTCTGCAACCGCTCAACATAGCGACTTCAGAGATGGCTCATTTTAATTGTCTGCCCTTGCTCTGTCACAAGGGGTTTCGGGCTCTGTTGGGGTACTTTCTCTGGGAAAACTACATTTCCCATGAGCGCTTGCTTCGCATGCTCGTTTCTGATTGGTTTCCGCCGTGGCAGCCATTTTGTGCCTTTTCCTGAGCGAGTATCCTGAGCAGGGCTTGGACTCTCCTTCTCTCCTCTGCAGATTAACCCTTCACCTGCTAGATAAGTGCATTTTAGAGATTTCTGGGGTGAAATTTTAATCTCACACACTGTATTTGGGTGATTCCTTATACTTTAAACATTTTGACACTGTGAGAATGTCTACTCCATTAGAGCTTGGGGCCAGGCCTAAGACTAAGGACTCTGGGGTCTCTGTGTCCCCTATTGCGCATTGCTCCTGATGTCATTCAGGGTTACCTAGAGAATTCTCAGGTCATTTATGCCCAGCATGTTCTGTCTCTCCCAGGGACCTCCAGCCATGCATTAGAGCCAGCTTGGGTGCAAGAGTTCAAGGCTGCTACTAGAGACCTCCGGTCTACATTACGAATCTTTCCATCCCAGTTACAGGGGGTCTTCCACTCCTGGGAGACCCCTTCCTCCATCAGATCTTCCCTGCTGAAACAACAAGGAGTACCTGACATATAAGATTCCTCTGGGGAGGAACTGTTTGTTCTGCTGTGGGCTCCTCTCAGTGTTTTGGGGACCCCTTTGAGGCTGATCCTGATCCCTCAGCTGAGGGCTTGATCAGAGCTATCTTAACCACCCTAAACATTCCCTTAGTTCTGGAGGATTCTTCGGATCCATCTGATGCATTTCAGGAGCTTAAAAAGCCCTATACTTGTTTTCCACCTAACCCCACTCTTGACTGCCTTGTGTCTGATGAGTGGAAGTCTCCGGACAGGAAACCTTCTGTTTCCAAGAAATTTGCCAAGCTTTACCCCTTCTCTGAGGTGGTGCTTTCTCAGTGGGTTCATCCCCCAAAAGTGGATGCTCCTATCTCCAGGCTATCTAAGTCCACTGCCTTGCCAGTTGCTGATGCTTCTACTCTGAAAGACTGGATTGACAAGAAACTTGAGGTCATCCTCAAGTACATTTTTGCCACTGCTGGTACTGCCATGTGTCCAGCATTCACTGAGGCATGGGTGAACCAGGAAATTGCGGTCTGGACTGAACAGCTCACCCTTGCTGTCCGTCAGGGTGCTCCCACTTCGGATATCTTGTGGCTTCTTGCCAACATTTCTGAGGCCCAGCACTATGTTTCTGCTGCCTTATTTGATGCCATCCATTTGGTGGCATGGGTTTCCACCATGTCTGTGGTTGCCAGAGGGGCTCTTTGGCTCAAGATCTGGTCTGCTGACACTGCTTCTAAGAAAGCTTTGCTGTCATTGACAGATCTTAAGGATCTGATTATTGAGGCCACAAGGGGCAAGAGCATTCTTCTGCCTATGGTCCTCAGGAAGAAGACGTCTCTTAAGCGTAATCGGCTTCCAGACTGAGAAACGTCCGGTGAACTAGGTGGCTCCCTCAGCTCCGCATTCCTCCTCCAAGCCCAAACCAAGCCTAAGGCATCCAAGCCTTCTTCGGCATGACTCGGCGAGTCCAGGTCCCCACTCGGCTGTGAGTGGCTGTCTGCATCACTACCACAGCACCTGGGAGGATTCGGTGGCGGACCCATGGGTTTTACATGTGGTAGCGGAAGGGTACAGGATCCCTTTTGTCTCTCTCCCTCCCTTTTGCTTTTTCCCCTCTCATACGCCCCTGGGCGCAGAGAAATGCTGTCTTTTCAATGGGGCTATCCAGGCCCTTCTGGACAAGGATGTTCTGAGACCTGTTCCAATTCAGAATAGAGGTATGGGTTTGTACTCAAACCTCTTTGTGGTCTCCAAGAAGGATGGTAGCTGTCGCCTCATTTTGGATTTGAAGGATCTCAATTCCTTTGTGATCAAGACTTATTATCACCAGGAGTCCCTAAGGACAGTGATCACTACTATGTCCTCAGGGGAATTCCTTGCCTCTCTGGATCCTCAGGACACGTATCTACAAATCACCATTCATCCAGAGAGTTGGCAGTATCTCAGATTTGCCTGCGACCAAAGGCATTTTCAGGTTTCAGCTCTTCCCTTTGGTCTGACTACAGCTCCTCAAGTCTTCAACCACAGGTTCAGGACTGCATTCATGCTCTCACCCATCATGGGTGGATCATCAACATGGACAAGTCAGATCCTGTTCCATCCCAGCGTTTGGTCTTCCTGGGCCTTCTCTTTGACACTCAGCAGAGCATGGCATTTCTCACAGACAAGGTCGCTCACCAGATTGCCCACAGGGTTTCTGCTGTTCTGGCTCACGATCCAGTTCCAGCCAAGAAGCTGTCCTCTCTAGTGGAGAACTTCATCTCCATCATAGAAGTGGTCCCATTTGCCATGGCTCACACCAGGGAACTCCAGAGGTTTGTGATCCAGGTGCGCAAGGGTCAGCTGGACCTTCTAAATATGTCAGTATCCCTCCCTCTTCATGTGAAACTGAGTTTGTCGTGGTGGCTCGACCTCTCCAATCTGCTGAAGGGCAAGTCCTTCCTGGTATCCTTCTGGACCATGGTGATAATAGACGCCAGTCTCTCTGGCTGGGGAGTGGTCCTGGGTCACCTGAGTGCTCAGGGTCGGTGGTCTCCAGAAGAATCTCTCCTTCCCATCAACGTGTTGGAGCTTCGGAGATTCAGTATTGAATCCTCAATACTGAATAAGAAAGATTTTTCTTCTGGTGTGATGGCTACTATGCTTAGTGCCCGCAAATCTGCTTCTTCTAAGGCCTACCATCGTGTCTGGTCAACCTTTCTATCTTGGCGTGCTGATAGGGACATTTGTCAGGATTTTGATCTGCCTACGGTCCTGGCTTTCTTGCAGGACGGTGTGGATAAGGGACTTAGTTTGAGTTCCCTTAAGGTTCAGACTTCTGCTCTCTCTGTTTTCTTTCAGAGGTGCATTGCTATTCTTCCTGATGTCAAGGTTTTCTTCCAGGGCGTTGCTCATACTCGTCCTGTGTTCAAGACTCCCGCTCCTCAGTGGGATCTTAACTTGGTTTTGGGCGCTAACCCTTTGAGTCCTTGGCTACTATTCCTCTATGCCTGATGACTTGGAAAATGGCCTTTCTCCTGACAATCGTGTCTGTTTGCCGTGTCGCTGAGCTACATGCTCTGTCTTGTAGACCACCCTTTTTGGTGTTTCACAAAGACAAGGCGGTGCTTCACACTTTGCAGGAGTTTCTCCCAAGGGTGGTCTCTGAGTTCCACATTAGTCAGGAGATTGTGGTGCCTTCTTTCTGTCTTTACCCTACCACTGACAAGGATAGGGATCTCCACATGTTAGATGTGGTGCATTGTCTCAAGTTTTATGTACATCGCACTGAGTTCATTAGACAGTCTGACGCGCTGTTCATCATTCCTGAGGGCCCCAGGGCAGGGAGACCTGCATCCAAAGTGACTATTGCATCTTAGATCAAGTCTACTATTTGTAAGGCCTACAAGCTAAGGAAGAAGCCTGCTCCCTTTCGGGTCATGGATCATTCTACTAGATCTATTGGGGCTTCTTGGGCTTACAAGAATCAGGACTCCCCTGATCAGTTGTGCAAGGCTGCCACTTGGTCGTCTGTGCACACCTTTTCGAAGCACAACCATGTTGATGTGCTGACATTGGCTGATGCCAGTTTTGGTAGGAAGATCCTGGAGGCAGTCTTGCTTTCTTCACTTTTGAGCCCTGTTGGCTCTAGTTCAGTGTGCTGTGTAACAGTTCCTGGGGTGTTGTTACCCCTGTTTAGTGTCCATTGACACTTCATTTGTTTTTGTTGGGCTGTCTCTGATCTGATGGTTCATATCTGCTCTGGTGACTTTGGGGGCCTTGCGCCTAGTCGTTGCCTTATTTCCCGCCTCTGGGAAACTCAATGGTTGGACATCCCAAAGTTACCAGTAACCTGTATTGGACGACAGAGAAAAGAGGATTTTAGTCTTACCTGTTAAATCGTTTTTTTTTAGTCCATACAGGTTACTGGTCTCCCACCCTGTCAAGGGACCATGCTTGGCTCTCCTGTGGCAGACCATGGGGGTCCTTTGGGGTCATGCTCACAGGAGTCTTCTTTCCCTTCTACTATCTAGTCAATAGTTAGTGTCTCAAATCTTACTGGAGCTGATTGGCTAGCTGCAGCCAAGGAGGGAAGGTAGGCTCCACCTCCTGCATTCACTTCTAGAATTTTTCTTGCCTAATTAAAGGGGCAGATCGCCTACCCAAAGTTACCAGTAACCTGTATGGACTAACAGGTAAGACTAAAATCCTATTATAGTAAATATAAATATTCCAGATTTAATAATAATCTGATAATTTAGTGTTCTATATGTTGGTTACAGTCACACGGGAAAACATGAAAAAGGAATATGGATATAAACCAATTCCATAATAAATACCATTACTACTATCATAACAAGAAGGTATTCTGAAATAGTAGTAAAGCTCCATAAAAAGATGCTGGAACAATGTACATAACTGTCTCTCTCACCACATTTTTATGAAAATGTAGGGATATAAAAATCCACTACAAGTATAGTGGGAAAATAATATAATGTACATATTTAAGTTGGAAACTTGTAAACCAACAGAGTGTTATTGTAATGGTATATTATTAGTAGTAAACACTATAGTGTCTCCCCAAGCTGCAACACATAAAATGTAGAAATAGATCTTATCAAAACATTATTCCAAATGTGCTATAAGCCTCGTGCCTTCATTTAAGCCATTGGGCGATAAGGTATTGAAAGAAAAAATCCATTGGTTTTCATGCCACCCCCATCATACCTATTTTGATGTGTTGTATGCCAAACACTTCTGTCCGATCAGTGGAGTACTTCTGCTTTCCAGAAAATGTGTACTGAAACTTTTAAGTTTTTTTACCTTTTCTGTTATCTTTATCTGAATTTCTGATGTTATTAAAATGCTTTTTATCCAAGTTTTGAATTTCCTCAAAGTCTTGCTAATGGCATCTAATTCCATAACTGATACCACTAGTGTTTATGAAATGATGGAATGTTCTCCATTTTCCAAAACAATCATGTATTCCCTTCAAATTTTTAATGTGTGGACATATGACACATTGTCCACACGCATATGACCCTATAGCAGGAGGTTTTTTCAGTTTTATTAGAATCAAAAAAGCTGCGTACCAGTCTGTCTTTTAGGTTTGTAGACCGTCTGCTACTCAGTTGGTGTCTCTCCTCAATCACCCTCTTCAGGTCACCATCCGTTTGTAAGATGGCCCAATTTTTTTGTCAAGATCTGTTGTACCTTATCCCACTGATTGTGGTATGTGTTCACAAATCTGATGGTGGTAGGATGTTTGATTTTACTCCCAAGCTCCCCTTTCTTTTTATTTTTTTTATTTTTATTTATACCAAATTACAGATATGTGGTACATTCAATTCACATCTTGTAATCTTCCAAATAAAAGTCCTACATTTATCCAGTCAAAATTACATCCATCCATACCCACACAAAACTTGAACACCCAAGAAGGGATCCTATCAATTTCCATTTCTAAATACATTTTTACTTTAAACTCCCAGATGATATTTTCTCTTCCCAAGCTCCCTAAATAACATAACATTTATGTTGACTATATTTTGCAAAACAATATACTTTTTCCATCATGAATTTGATTTTGTATCATTCCCCAAGGGATTTCCCCATGCCTTTTCCATTCTCTAGATATAATTATTTTCATCACCAAAAAAAACACTGAATATCAAAAAATCTGTGGTTTGCAAAGAGAACTCCAAGACCCAATATAACAGAGCTGTGGAGTAATATTATGTTTAATATATCTGAAATAGTACTAAAAACGTTATTCTATGTAATTTTAATTTCCCCACACGACCACCAGATATGAATAAATGTACCCTGGAATGTATTGCATCTCCAACATAATGGAGACACTGAAGAATCAAACCTGGCAATCCGGTGGGGAACCAAGTACCATCTATATAATATTTTAAAACTAGTTGAACAGCCCGTTACACGGGCCACAGTGCCTCTGGCAGCTGGTCGCGGGGCAGTCACGCGCAGTAGAGACTGCCCGCGCAACTGCTGATACAGAGCTGGACGCTCTGTATCAGCCGCAGCGCGGGCAGTCTGTACTGCGCATGACTGCCGCACGCGCAGCAGTGTCTACTGCGCATGTCCGGCGTTACACACAACTTAGCGAATTATTATATAGGATGTGTCGCCTGTAAATTTATACAATTTGATATTTGCCCCAGCCTAGCCAAACCATTAGCCCAGGATTCCCCATTCGCTTGGATCTCCAGGTCTCTCTGCCAACTCTTCAGAGCCCTAAGAAAAACCAAAGGCTCCAAAGTTCCAAGAAAATCATACATTTTCCCAAGACACCCCTTTATCTATACATTTTTAAATATTGTCTCCATTTGTCTTAACCAGATATTATCCATAGTTTTAAATATATGGTTCCTTACATAATTCGATATCCTAAAGACTGTATAGAATTCTTCTTCTGGTAAACTAAACTTATCTTTCATAAATATATTTTTCTTAATTTAATCCAAACAGAAACAATGTCCCTAAGTACTATTGATTTAATATCCTTTATTAATCTCCTAACCTGTCCATGGTGTATCCATAAAAGACATTCTAAATTTGATAATCCCAATATCTCCTGTTCTATAATATACCAATCATCATTTTTAAATAAATATATTTGTATTTTATGTACATGCATCAATATATTGGCTTGGACATATCTAGCTAGACTTGGAACCTTCATCCCTTCCTTCCTCTTATCCAGATAGAGTATACTGGATATTCTAGTTTTTTTCCTCTAGCCATTTACACTTCTCGATTAACCCCTGAAACTGTAAAATTAAATTCTTGGTGAAGAATTGGGACCATTCTTAACAAATAGCCATTTTGGGATGACGTATGGTTTCACCACATTCACTGGCTAAGGTGGTGTAGCTGGCAGAAACTGATATCTGGGGAGAATACCAGCAATCCACTGCCTGGTGGTCTGGAGAAAATGTAGGGGTGGGAGTTAAAAGGGGGATTCAATGGGGTTTGGCATCTTTCAGTCAGGTTCAACACAGTGTAAAGCAGTGTGATGCATACTCATCTGGTTATTATAGGGTTAATGGATGAATGCAGCCAGATATTCATAGCCCCTGGGAATGCTGCAAAGTTCTGCCTTGGACAGAAGTTGTTTGGGAGATAAGTGGACAAATAGTGGACAATCATTGTTTAGTTCATATCATGATACATCACCCACAAAATTCACCTCTTATCTCTAAACTTGTGCTTTATGGTTGCTAAGGTATCATTGGATTAAATAAAATGTTAGAATACTATGACATGGAATGAATATTTTCATAAACTCTGTAAATCTGGTGTTGATCATCCATAAATAATCTAAATGAAGGATTGTATTGCCAAAGTCTAAATAGGGGGAGACATACTGGATTTCATTAACTCTTAAAGAGCTAGAGGGAGGACACACAATGTCCTCTACACTCCCCTTGGTTAAATAAAAGAGGAATAACAATGTTAAATATTTGTAGTTACCTTATTTTCAAACTTTGCATCATATCTAATACAAATCTAATTTACTTCATAAACCCCTTGAGGACCCAAGAGGTATACATCAAGGAGAACTGCCACATTGTACTAAATATGTGATTTTGAAAGTGCTTATATTAGGATATTTATTTCAAACAATACTTTATGAGATATTGAGCTTCATTTATTTGCCAGTTTATGCAAATTACAAGGAAGGAAGTGGCAGTTGGGACTGGGAGCATGCTGGTCAGTACTGCCTGAAATGCATAAACAAATGACAAATAAATAAAGCTCAATATCTCATAAACTTTTGTTTAAAATAAGAAATGGGTTCAAAATATAGTTAATTTTGAAATCTCTTTCAGAATAACATATATGTTACAAATTGACATTTCTGCTTTAATTTGCATTTCTGTCAAATATTGTGAATAAAAAAAAAATAAACATATCCATATTTGTTGTAGTCTAAAGGTTTTTCAGGTTATGGCAGTTAACCTTTCTTTCTCATCTTTTACAGATACTTTTCAAATCACAAAGAATGTCTTTTCATATTTTTGTGGGGTATATTCATCAGTCTTGATCTGATAGATGGTATAAAGAGAGACTAAGCGAACAGAATGGTGTTGTTTTTGATGAACCTTTTTGTGAAAACATTCCCATAAAGGGCTTTCTCACTTAAGATTCTGGTTCAGGAGGAGGAAGGCCCCATTTTCAGCCACCTTGCTGCTCACATTTTCTCATATAGCTATTCATAAGATTATAGCTAGCAGACAATATAATAGACTTTCAAATCTGTATAATTTAGTAAAAAAATATATCAATGTTATGATATTTCTCCTGCTCAGTGAAATAAAGGTACTGCCACTGCTGGGAGATTTTTATTTTAAAAGTTACTATAGCTCAGACTATTTTTTTTACATTAAACCGAGATACTCTATTGTGGTCTCCAGGTGGTGCTGTTTCTATTATTTACTATGGGGAGCAGTAGTCTATGATTCAATCCTTCCCAGACAGTTAAAAAAAATGACTTTTACATACCAGATGGTGATTTTGTTAACAGTTCGATTATAAAATAATTTTGAGATATAGCCTTTGAATGAAAAAAAAATCTCACAGTTGTTAGAGTAGCCTTGCTCATCAGAAAAATCCCTATAACATATTTATGCACACAATGGTTTTCTGCTTATTTAAAGAATTTGCTTCACTACACAATAAACCCTTTGTTTACTACAGACATCGCCAATACATCCAATGGTTCACATTAAGCTAAGAGGTCAAAGTAATATATAATATAACTCATGTCATTATGTCTTCTGGTCTTTTTCTAATATTTACTAAAGACACCTTTTAGAGTTTTACAAATTGACTTGTGGTTGTAAATGGAAAATTCTCCAATACAGTTAAAGTGGAGAGTGGAGTACCTCAGGGTTCAGTATTAGGTCCGCTGCTTTTTAGCATGTTTATAAATGACCTGGAAATAGACATAGAAAGCAAAATATCAATATTTGCAGATGATACTAAATTATGCAAGGTCATTAATTCAGAACAGGATATTTTCTCTCTACAGGGGGACTTACATACAATGTCAGATTGGGCAAACATATGGAATATGAAGTTTAATGTGGGGAAGTGTACAGTCATGCATTTGGGAGGAAACAATCCCAAGGCTACTTATGAACTTAATGGAATCATTTTAGGGGACTCATTGCTAGAGAAAGACCTGGGTATCTTTGTCAACTAGAAACTTGGAAACAGTGACCAGTGTCAAACAGCAGTAGCAAAGGCAAACAAAATCCTGTCTTGCATAAAAAGAGGTATCGAAGCAAGAGTGGATAACGTTATTTTGCCATTATACAAATCATTGGTAAGACCTCACCTTGAGTATGCAGTGCAATTTTGGGCACCGGTTCTGAAATGGATATACTAGAACTAGAGAGGGTACAGCGGAGAGCAACACAATTAATTAAGGGAATGGAGGCCTTGACATATGAGGAACGACTAAACAAACTTGGTTTATTTACTCTAGAGAAAAGACGACTAAGAGGAGACCTTATCACATTGTACAAGTATATGAGAGGTCAATACAAGGATCTCTGCGGTGACCTATTTATTCCAAGGCCTGATCAGGTGACCAGGGGACACCCCTTGAGATTAGAGGAAAGGAGGTTTAAACTTCAGCAGAGGAAGGGTTTTTTTTACAGTAAGGTCTGTTAAATTGTGGAATTCATTGCCCAGGGAGGTAGTTATGGCAGATATAATGGATACATTTAAGAGGAGATTAGATACATTTCTTTCAAAATGGAACATACAGAGTTATACTGTTAATTTAATTGGTATATAAATAAAAAAAATAAATATACATATGAGATTTAGATGCATGTCTCTTTTGTGATACCATGCCAACACATATATGCTTTAATAGTAAAGACACCTAACATCAACATATATCTTAGTATTGCCCAAACTTCGAGTCATATTACAGTGGATGCAATCTTTATGCATGATGTTACACCATCTAGTTTGTATGAATAGAATTGCCAGCCTTGATATTACATGATATACTGATCTGAATTAAGGGATACGACTCAACAAACGTTTTAAAAGATTTTTCTTTCTTTATTCTCCAACACCACATCACATGATTCTTGCCTTGGTCATGATCCGGCTCAACCTCAGCACCATACCTCTTCACAGAGGCTGTACGTCCCCTCAATACCTTACCTCTTCACAGAGGCCAAAGATCCCCTCAGAACCTTACTTCTGCACAGAGGCCGAAGGTTTCCACAGTACCTTACATCCCCGCAGAGGCCGAAAGTTCCCTTAGTAGCTTACCTTTTCTCAGAGCCAAAGGTTCCCTCAGTACCTTACTTCTTCTCAGAGGTTGAAGGTTCCCCAAGACTTCCTCTTCACTGAGGCCCTTGTCCTTTATTCCCAGGGAAGTGCTATTTTTCATCCTCTTCACCGTAGCATCCACAGTGCTTCACTTGCACCCACTTTTCCCTCCCAGTAGCAGCCAAGGGAAGCCCGGCCTAAAAAAAAAAAAAAAAAAAAAAAAAAAAAGTCTGCGGGGGCTCCTCGGGTCCCATCCCCCACACCTTCTTGCATGAATTTCTTCTTTTCCTTCAGAAACAACATGGAAGACCTTGAACGCAAGTCCCAGAAGCTTCCTTAGCTAAAATCAATTTTCCTAGGCCCAGGTGGAGCTTTTTCGGCTGCTGCTTTCTCCCCCCCCAGCATGGCCTCCCTCTCCCCAGTCACCCCTGTACTCTCAACTCACCCACATTACCCAACTGCTAATGGATTGTGACTCTGTAGTAGCCAAGTCAAGAGTAGCAGCACTTGAGAACACCTCCATTCCTGAGCCTCACTCTCCAACAGTCACTCCTTCCCCTCATATAACGTCTGCCCACATGGTCCCAACTCACATCGAAGGGTCTTTACTCTTCTCTCAACCTTTACAACATTTAAAACAATTTATTATTTCAGGTTTTCAGGATGGTTTTCAAACAGGTATGATCGCCTGTCCAGCCACTTCTCTTGAATGCTCTAATTTAGCTTCCTCAATTGCAGAACCTGTATTTGTCTCCTGCCTTCTATCCTAGGAATAAGAGAAGGTTTTTCTCTTAGGCCCTTTTCAGTCTCCCCCATTTCCTATCTGGCAAATCAACCCCCTAGGGATAGGCACTGGCAAATTTTCTAACAAAAAGAGGCTCATCATAGACTACTCAGCCCCCCATTCCACCTTTGTCCCTAGCATCAACTCCTTTATCCCTTCCGAGCCATATTCACTTCAATATACCACTATCAACAATGCCATCTCTCTCATTTCCCAGCCTCGCCCAGGTTGTTCGTTATCAAAGACTGACATATCTGATGCTTTCATGTTCCTGCCTGCATCCTTTCCTGTGGCACCTACAGGGAATTAAATGGCAGAGTCAATTTTATTTTGCCACCAGAATAACATTTGGCTCAAAGAGCAGCCTGAAGATTTTTGATTTCTTTGTTGGCTGCTTCTTCACCACAATCATTGCCCAGCTGTCTTGCACTATCTGGACGATTTCCTACTCATCAAACCCTCATCTTCCTCTCCCAGTAGCATGAAGAAACGTCTTTACCAATCAATCAAATATTCCTGTAGCTATGGACAAGACTAACGGTCCCTCCAATATCGTCAAATTCCTTGGCATCACCATTGAATCTGCCCTCCTTGAAACCAAGCTTCCCCTCGACAGACTTGACCGTATTAAAACTCTCATCTTCTCTCATCCTAATAAATTCTCACTTACAAAATTGGAACTCCAGTCACTCATACGCTACCTTAGTTTTGCCATGACAGTAATTACTCAGGGTAGGTCCTTTATCTCCAATCTAGTCAACCTACTACCCCATTCATAACCATCCATCCTCCTAGATAGTGCAGCTGAAGTTGGTATCATCACGTGGTCTAAATTCCTTCAGTACTGGAACAGATGCATGATATTTCCCCACTCACCTGGCCCCTCATCCCCAACAGTCTATTCTGATGACCCAAACGGAGTCGGTTTCACAGCCATTTAGGGTTCTGAATGGTTCACCGAGCTATGGCCTCTGCAAGCTATTGGTCTTCCCTGGTTCTCATCTACTTCCCTTCTCTTCGAGATTTATCCCATCATGGCTGCAGTAGCCCTTTTGGGGAGACCATTGGACTAGACAAGCTCTTAACTTTTTGTTACAACCTAGCTAGATCTCTGCTTATTTCTAAAGGTCAGTCTCCTTTCCCTCAGATTATGATGTTCCTTTGGAAACTTACCTGGTTCTCCATAAAATCACTTGGTCAGTGAGTGTGAAAAGAATGGGGAGAAGGGGGTGGATGGTTGGCAAAAAGATGGTGGGGGGAGGTAAATCCATAAGACACAAACATATATGTTAAAAAAAGTGAAATTAGGGAATCTATCAATAAGTCCTAATAAGTCCTTTAGTCGGGTATCTGCGGTGCCAAAAAAGCTGATCATCTTTATTTCAAATGTCTTTCTCTCTTGGGTATCTTTGACATTCCCTTTGAGTACTTTGAGGTTATGGATGGAGTGGTTTCTCTGGGTGAAATGATGACCAATGGGATAAAGTTAGTTTTTCATTGTATTTCTTAACTGAGTGAGTAAATTCATTCTTATGTTAATCTTTCAGCTGTTTGCCAATGTAACATCCAGTTTCATATTCAGTGCATTGTATCATAGAGACATGCAACAAACCTTTCGATGTCACCACATCTGTGAAGAAATACTGTACAACACAACAAGATATACAGCACTAAAGGATCATTTTCATGTACATCAACAAATATTCTATGTATGATAGAGGGGTCTACACACCCATACCAAAGCAATGCATCGGGGACATCTCTAGCACTTGAGGGTTTAAATGCCCCATTTAAACCAATTGAAATGTAATTTTTTCTCCTTGGTGCCTTAGTTTGCTCCAAAAGCACACCTCTTTAGTTTGATGAACAAGGCTCAGCATGACTGCACACTCGGTCACGTGTGTACTGTCTTCCTTCCCAATATCAGATTGTCATCTGTTCATCCTGTATTCTGTGATAGCTGTATATTATTCTTTCATCTTTTATGCCTATTCTATCATACTACGTTATATTACTATTATCTACTTCCTTGTATTCAGTCTTACTCCACTGTATTACTCTGTCAGCTCTTATCCCTATTCAATCATAATCCTTTATATTAAAGTGTCAACCATCTTTTCTCTATTCAGTTTTACTACTCTATATTATACTGTCAGCTCATCCCTTTTCTTTCATAAAAAACTCTACATATATTAAAGTGTTAGCTCCTATCCCTTTTATATCTTTTTCTTTTATGATTGAGTGCTAATTTTTCTTCCTGTGTATATAATACGCCAGGGCTTAAAATATGAAGTCCTTTGCTACTAGCCAGACCTGAAAAGTTACTCGCCACTGCAAGCCATAACATACCCACCAGGGCTGAATTTCTACTCGCCAGGGATAAATTTTCACTTGCCCTTGGCTAGTGGAGAGTGGAAATTTTGAGCCCTGTAATACGCCACGTTTCTATATTTTAGCACAGGGCTGTCCGAGTTCAGTCCTCAAGGGCCACCAAGAGGCCAGGATGTAAAGATTTCCCTGATTAAGCACAGGTGAGTCAGTCGAAAAGAATGAGCCACTGATTAACTCACCTGTGCTTTATCAGAGAATCCTTCAATCCTTGCCTGTTGGTGGCCCTTGAGCACTGAACTTGGACAGCCCTGTTTTAGCACATACTCTACTCCCTGTATTTTATCTCACTTCTTTAGATTACAGATAAAGGGTTGTACCATACCATGTTAATCTTTAATAAAGCTTGTGAGAAGAAGAGTCAGTCTTTATTGACTGAATAGCTTTAGAGTGCATACTTTCAAGACCACTAAGGTCTCTTCAATGGGCATGTTAATTGACCTAAGTCATCTTTAATGCTTGTGCTCTACAGCCACTCAGTTAGCTAATAAAGATTTCATCTTCGCTCAGCTTGTCTCCTTCATTACATTAAAATGTCAAATATTTCCTCTATTATATCTTAGCAAACTTCATTAACCCTTTGAATGCCCGAGAGGTATCCAACACATTGCACTGGTAATCAAAGGCTTACAGCTTAAACATTATCTGCTCTTTTTCCCACTTAGTAACATCACTGAAAAGCTTGTGCATTCAACAGAGACCCTGCTTTAAAGAAAGAGCCCAGAAATGATGAGTCAGTTGTTCATTAATGTCAGCTTTTGTGAGGATGGAACACTTTAACATCTGTGACCAATAATAAAATAGGTGGAATTAAATATGTTTCTAATGCTAGTGTGACTTTACTGAATCATATACTTAAATATGTTATTAAAGGATTCACATCTGGCAAAAATTAAATCCCTTTCAATAAAATGAAAAGTTCTATTTCAGAAAAAAATTACAATGCTTCAGAGATGTGCTTATTTAGTGTTTTTAAAGGAAAAAGAGACAAATGAATGTTCTTTTCTCGGTGAAGTTAATAATCATTGGTTTTGCAGCTGATCATGCATTATTTTTAAGTTTCAAATAACAATACACTCTCTAAGACAATGGCTATTCTTCCTGGTACAAAAAGAACATATATTAAAGCAGAGCTACCAACTCCAATAATAATTCTCAATTTACCTTACTATGGACAGAGAATTCTAATGGCACCTTTAGATTTTTTCCTAGAGCTTTTGTTTAAGAAATAACATCTTAAATCAATTCTGGATATCTTGTCCATGGAGGCAGACACGACAGTTCCTGGCAGTCAAACTAAAGCAGGCAAAGTGCACAAGTCTACTTAACCCAGAGGAGAGCATATCAAATTGTGAAACAATGCACTGTATACCTCTTTGGTCTTTAAATGTTTGTTGTTCAGTTTCCTGCTAGCCATATGTCATATCCACCAATATGGACATCACATCCAGGACTAAATGAAGATATTATCTCTTGAACAAAGGCACAAGTGCAAAATTAATGGGAGTTATTATTAGGAGGTGTATAATGCCGCATTAATGGAGTAGAATATAGCTTTTATGATGTTCCAGAAACAGAAATTATTTGAAAATGGGGACAGAGCAGGGCAAGTTATGTCCCATCTGGTGGGAGCCAGGGAGGGCAGACGCAGTATAACGACTATATATAAAATAAAGCTGGGGTCCTAATACATGATGAAATGGGCATCAATGATGTGTTTGCAGACGTTTATTCTACTCTCTATAAAGCACAAACCAACTCTACCCCTCGGCAGGTGGAGGAATACTTGGCAGGAATCTCTCTCCCGTCCTTATCAGTTGATCAGCGACGGATGCTTGAATCTCCCATCCTGCTGGGTGAAGTTATGGCGGCCATTGCCTCTCTCCCCATCGGTAGATCCCCTGGGGTCGATGGGCTGCAGGCTGAGTGGTACAAGAAATATGCTGATACACTAGCTCCGCATTTGATCAACACTTTTTATGAAGCTCTAGAAATAGGCAAGCTTCCTTTGTCCCTTACTGAAGCAACCATAGTAGTACTCCCTAAACCGGGCAAAGACCTGACTCGGTGTGATTCATATCGACCTATTTCTTTGCTTACATCGGATGCAAATATTTTGGCCAAGGTGTTGGCAACTAGACTTAACGAAGTGATCTCGGATCTCATTCACTCGGATCAGGCGGGATTTATACCTGGGAAATCAATGTTCCATAATCTAAGGAGACTTTTTTCCCATCTACACACCAAACATGACAATGCAGGTCATAGGGTGGTGGTCTCACTAGATGCGTCTAAGGCATTCGACTCCGTGGAGTGGGATTATCTTTGGTGTACACTGCACGGGTTTCGATTTGGACCGACTTTCCTACAACTTCTTTATACAAACCCAACTGCTACAGTTCTAACTGGGTCGCTTTGATTGGGGTCTTTTGCACTTGAGAGGGGCACACGACAGGGATGTCCCTTGTCCCTGGGTTTGTTTGCACTGGCCATTGAGCCGCTGGCCAGGCTGATCCGTAGTGACCCGACAGTGGAGGGATTTGTGATGGGTAGTAGATAGGAGAAATTGGCGTTATATGCGGACAATATGCTACTGTTTTTGTGAGGTTTCTAGATCTCTTCCACAAGTTTTAGATCTGGTAAATACCTATGGTAATTATTCAGGATTGCAAATAAATTGGGCCAAATCATCTATTCTCCCTGTAGATCCAATTACGCACGGGGGTCCTGTACTGTCTACTCCTTTAACATATGAAAGCTCGGTGAAGTATCTGGGACTTATAGTGACTGCCTCCGCAGACAACTATGTGAGAGATCATTTGGAGCCGCTAATTAATCAATTTCGATGTAAAGCAGCATCTTGGCTTACACTACTGCTGAACGTTATTGGTTGCTCTAACCTGATGAAAATGATGTTCCTTCCGCGATTTTTGTATGTTTTGCAAGGTTCTCCCGTACCTATCCCTAAGTGATACTTTACTATGATTGACAAGATTGTTAGGAACTTTCTCTGGTCAGGCGGCCCATCTAGGATTAAGTTATCTACTCTCAAGCGTTCGGTGAGAGTGGAATAGCCCTCCCTGACTTCTATAATTAATTCCTGCTGCACAGAGACAATATGCGCTCGCATATATTCTGCCGGATACCCTACACACTTTTCACAGAATTGATGAATCTCTGCTCAAATCAGGATACTCTTTGTTGCACATTCCTTTGCTGGGTCCAGGAGTGTTTGGGGATCCCCCCATTACTTCTCAGATGACCTGCAATGTATGGTTGACTATTCAATCTACTGTATTTCAAACTATGAGGCAAAAGATTCTGAAACTCCCCTCTGGGGGTTAGATCGGTTGCTGCATCTTCGACAATTGGAGTTTGGTCGATCATGGATGATGTATGGTATCTCTACACTTGGTCTTTTGTATCAGGGCAATGTTCTAAAAACCTTTGATCGACTGCGTGAGAAATGTGATATTCCTCCTACCTTTTTACACTCATATATACAGATGAAACACGCTTTGAGCGCCATGTGGGGTACTACTACTCCAAGTTTAAAAGAATTCCCATTAATTACATTAGCTAAGAGAGGACAACCCCTTAGACCTGTATCGTTAATATATACATGGCTTGCTAGGGCTTCTGTTGTGGCAGAGGACGAACTCAGACTTAAATGGGAGGCCGATGTGGGTGCCTTTGAGACTTGTGAGTGGGAAGTGGCTCTGAGGAGTCTGTAATCGGTTGCTTCTAAGGCCAGGCATCAGCTGATCTAGCTCAAGATTTTGTACAGATCTTATTTTACTCCTGTGCGTCTCTTTCGGATGGGTAAGGTGGATAGTGACTGTTGCAGGAGGTGTGGGGAGGCAGGCGCCGCTTTCTTGCACCTCCTGTAGGACTGTCCTCCGGTTCGAAGCTATTGGGTGGAAGTGTTTCGTACTATATCAGATGTAGTGCAGTGGGACGTGTCACTCTCCCCAAAGATATGTGTATTTTCTATCCTCCTTCTATCAACATAATTTAAATTTTCACACTGTACTGATATCACGGTGCCCATGATCCCTTTCTGTCATTCTCACTTGTGGTGCTCTCCTATTGGCTGAGGAGGTTTGGCCCGCCCCCGGTGACCTTTTTATACCCAGTCATTGACACCTGTCACTTGCCCTTTCGTGGTGTTCCTGAACCAGTGTTGCTGTTTTCTGTGGATCCTGATTCCTGTGTACCGATCTGGCCTGTCCTGACTACGCTCCTGTGTTCCTGTTCCGTGTACTGATCCGGCCTGGCTGACGTTCCTGTTTGTGATTCGTCTGGCTTGTCTGAGAACCCTCTCCGTGTACCGACCCGTCTTGGCTGACGTTCCTGCTTGTGATTGATCTGGCTTGTCTGAGAACCACCTCCGTGTACCGATCCGGCCTGGCTGACTTCCTTCTCCGTGATCTGAACCGGCCTGTTCCTGAGACCTGCGTGTACTGCTTCCTGCACCACTGTCGCCATTGCGACATTCTGACTTCCGCTGAGGCTGAGTACCGTACTGTTTGTATCTCGCCACAGTACTCCTTCTGTGTTGGGCATCCTGTGCTGAGTCTCCGTTACCGACTGCTGAACTGTGCCTCCGTTAAGCGCCTCCTTGATACTTGCAGAGCATTTCTCATTCCTGCTGAGCTTGATTCCTACGAGCTGCTTAACCTGTTCAGTGCTGGCATACCTCTTGTGAGCCATTACTCTTATTGCTGAGCCTTTTCCTGGTTACCACTACTACTGCCGAGCTGGCCGCATGTACGCTTATTGGACGGCAGCTCCATCCTCCAACTAGCAGAGTAGTGGGCATTGATTACCTCGTCCGGGGTGGTGCTATTGGCTTCAGTAATTGTCTCCGGTTTACGCCCGTGGGGGCCATTGGTTCACCTCTTGTGCAGCACAGAGTGGCCTCCGGTGTACGCCCGTGGGGCTATTGGCCATCTCCAGCATTTCAGCATTCTCAGTATTACGCCCGTGGGGGCTTTTGGCTTAAGCTCTTGCAGGTTTCTCCGGTATACGCTCATGGGGGCTAAAGGCTCTATGTCACGTATAAACGTAGGATAGACCGAGAACCTGAATACCCTCCCCACCTCTAAGCGTTACAGAAATGAGAAGATCAGTCTCCTCCAACAAGGAATTTGGGAGCTAGATGCTGGAATGCGACGCTAGAGAGCGTAGCTCGGGTACGGTGGTTGCCTACCCGGGGTCTTGCTGCAGCTAAGCCGTATAAAGGTGCTGGCCGCGAAGCCAGATTGGTCCCCTTCGGTTGAGCCAAAGGAGACCCGCGATGACCCCGTGTAGCCAAACAACTACTACCCCAATTCCCAGGGAGGATTAAACTCCAAAATAAAAGGGGTACTCACTCAGACCAACTAGGTAGTTCCCCAAAGAGAAGGAATGGTATCAGGATTCCAGGAAGCTAGAAGAGTAGTCAGGACACTAGCCAGGTCATTCACGGATCGAAGGAGATAGTAGGACTGAGCTGGAGAGTAGTCAGGAAGAAAGCCAGGTCATACACGGTTACTGGAGATAAGGAACTGAGCTGGAGAGTAGTCTGGAAGCAAGCCAGGTCATACACGGTTACTGGAGAAATAGGACTGAGCTGGAGAGTAGTCAGGAAGCAAGCCAGGTCATACACGGTTACTGGAGAAATAGGACTGAGCTGGAGAGTAGTCAGGAAGCAAGCCAGGTCATACACGGTTACTGGAGAAATAGGACTGAGCTGGAGAGTAGTCAGGAAGCAAGCCAGGTCATACACGGTTACTGGAGAAATAGGACTGAGCTGAAGAGTAGTCTGGAAGCAAGCCAGGTCATACACGGAATTAATGACAGCAAGACTGAGCAGGAATCTGGTACAGGAACTACTGGGGGACACCACAGAGCACTGACCCTACCTAACTAGACGCTATACTAACGCGTCTGAACGCCGGGCTCAGCTGCCTAAATAAAGGAGAACCGGAAGTGACGCAAGCGCCCGGCAACGGAACACACAAGCCGTTGCTAGGGAGCCCGTCGCATCCGGCGGAGAGAAAGACGCCGCCAGAGGAGGCGACGGCCGCCAAGAACCGCCGAACAGAGGCAGACGTGACACTACCCCCCACCCAAAGGCCGCCTCCGGAGGCCATCAGGAAGGGCGATCCGGAAAACGCTGACGAAAACGACGCAATAACGCGGGGGCATGAACGTCCCGCGACGAAACCCACGAGCGTTCCTCAGGACCATAGCCTTTCCAGTTCACCAGGTATTGAAGCCGGCCCCGAGACCTGCGGGAGTCCAAAATCTCGTTGATGACGTACTCCTCATGATCCCGAAAAGAAATCGGAGGGGGAACCGACGCCTGAGGATGAGGAAAACGAGAAGGAACCCACGGTTTCAACCGGGACACATGAAACACAGGGTGAACCCGCAAGGTACGTGGCAGATCCAACCGATAGACCACGGGAGAGATACGGTGTGAAACCCGGAACGGCCCCAGAAAACGTGGACCCAACTTGGTCGAAGGCTGGCGAAGACGGATATTCTGCGTGGATAGCCACACCCGGTCCCCAGGAGCAAAAAGAGGAGCCAAAGACCGCCTCCGATCGGCAAAGGACTTCTGACGACATTGGCTGGAGAGGAGAGTAGATCGCAGCGACCGCCAATGAGCGACTAGAGATTGCACCCGAGCCTCTGCTGTGGGAACCAAAGCAGTACCAGGTGAGAGCAAGAGCGTGCGTGGGTTATATCCCAAAGCAGCAAAGAAAGGAGAACAGCCTAAGGAGGAGTGCAACAAAGAATTGTACGAAAACTCGGCCAAGGGCAGAAGGGAAGCCCAATCGTCCTGCCGGTGATTGCAAAGAGAGCGGAGATACACTTCCAAAGACTGATTGGTCCGCTCTGTCTGACCGTTGGTCTGTGGGTGATAGCCAGATGAGAATTGCAGCTTGATGCCCAACCGGGCACAGATCGATACGCCAAAAACGGGAAACAAACTGCGAACCCCTGTCGGACACGATATGCAACGGAATGCCGTGCAAACGGATCACATGAGCAATGAAGAGCTCCGCAAGGTCCGATGAGGACGGAATCTTAGGCAGGGGAACAAAGTGTGCCTGTTTGCTAAAACGATCCACCACCACCCATACTACAGACATCCCTCCGGATACCGGCAGGTCAACAATAAAATCCATAGCCAGCTGGGTCCAAGGCAAGACTGGTACAGGTAGTGGGTGCAGGAGACCAAGAGGTCAAGTCCTAGGAAACTTCATCCTAGCACAAGTCGGACAAGAGGAAACATACGACTCCACATCGGAACGACAGCCGGGCCAGCAGAAATGACGGGTAAGGAGGTCATAAGTGCGGTGGACACCAGGATGGCCTGCCACAGGAGAATGATGTGCCCAACGTAAAACCTCAGAACGAAACCGGGGAGGCACAAAGAGACCTGAGGAAACAATGGGAGAAGTAGGCTGGGCAGCCTCAATTGCCCGGAGGGTCTGCATAGATATAGCAGCAAGGAAACAGGAGGACGGAAGAATCGTCTCAGGAGCAGAAGGCGGAGAAACATCTGTATCTGCAATCCTAGACAAGGCATCTGCCTTGATGTTCTTACTGCCCGGTATGTAGGATATCCGTAGGGGGAAACAAGCAAAAAACAAGGACCAGCGGGCCTGTCTAGCGTTCAAGCGCTTAGCAGAGGCCAAATAAGCGAGATTCCGATGGTCAGTCAATACTGTGACCTCATGGGGAGAACCCTCCAGTAGATGACGCCATTCTTCTAAGGCCAATTTAATAGCCAACAGCTCCCTGTTGCCTGTGTCGTAGTTCAGTTCTGCCGCAGAAAAACGATGCGAAAAGAAGGAGCACGGATGGTACTTGCCCGTCTTGGGACTACATTGTGACAATAGTGCACCAGCAGCTGACTCCGAGGCGTCAACCTCTACCAGGAACGTTCGATATGGATCAGGATATACCAGAATAGGAGCGGAAGTAAAAGCGGATTTGAGGGTGTTGAAGGCGGTAACGGCTTCCTCCGGCCAGAGAGCTGGATTGGAGCCTTTGTGGGTCAGAGTGACAATAGGCTGTACGATCCTGGAGAACCCACGGATGAATTTCCTATAGTAATTAGCGAAACCTATAAACCGTTGAATACCACGTAGAGTAACAGGACGGGGCCAATCTGTGACCGCGGCTACTTTTGCAGGATCCATTACAAGACCTGTGGCCAAGACAATATAACCCAAAAAAGGCAAACTATTTTGCTCAAAAATACATTTTTCCAGTTTTGCGTAGTTTATGTGTACGCAAACGCTCAAGAACAGTCTGAACATGAAGACGATGCTCGGGCAGAGTCTTGGAGAAAATTAAAATATCATCTAAATATACCACAACATAAGTCAAAAGAAGATCCCTGAATACCTCATTCATGAAAGCTTGGAACACTGCCGGGGCATTACGCAAACCAAACGGCATAACGAGATATTCATAGTGTCCGAAGCGTGTATTGAAAGCTGTTTTCCACTCCTCACCAGCACGCATACGAACCAAATTATAGGCTCCACGCAGGTCCAGCTTGGTGAACACAGAAGCCCCCTTTAAGCGGTCCAAAAGGTCAGAGATGAGGGGAAGAGGATAACAGTTGCGACGGGTGATGGTATTCAAACCCCTATAGTCGGTACAGGGACGAAGAGAGCCGTCTTTCTTTTCCACAAAAAACAGACCAGCCCCCGCAGGGGACGTAGAAGGGCGAATAAACCCACGAGAAAGACTTTCTTTGATATATGACTCCAAGGCAGATGTTTCAGGAAGAGAAAGAGGATATACACGACCTCTGGGAGGAGTAGTACCAGGTAACAGATCAATAGTGCAATCGTATTCCCTGTGAGGTGGGAGAGTCTCGGCCCTGGCTTTACAGAAGACATCGGCAAAAGAGAGGTACGGTTCAGGTAAAGTCGAGAGAAGACATTCCCCATCGGAGGCCTGGACTACGTCAGAAACAGTGACAGACGCAGAAGACACAGGACTCTTTTCGGGAATAGTGACGGTCCCCGACTTCCAATCAATGGTGGGGTTATGATGTCTTAACCAGGGAAGACCAAGGATAACAGGGTTCTGAGGGGAAGAAATAATGTCAAATGAGACCTGTTCAGAAAAGGTCTTGCCTACCAGCAGGGTCAGAGGGGCCGAAATAGAGGAGATGTAGCCGGAACCCACAGGAGCACCATCAACCGCCACCACATGCAAAGGAGGATGACGAGGCAAAAGAGGAATGCCGTGGGTCTGGGCGAAACAGGCATCTAAAAACAAACCTGCCGCCCCTGAATCAATAAAGGCCGGAACTGAAACAGAAGAGGATGGCCAAGACAACACAATAGGCAGAGTAAGACGAGACTCCTTACATAGGGGGACTGAACGTGGACTTAGCAAGAGTCCCCTGCCTTCTAAGTCCGAGAGTTTCCCATCTTAATGGGGCAAGTACGAGCAAAATGACCCTGTCCACCACAATACAGACATAAGCCAAGGGTGCAACGACGGGTCTTTTCAGCATCAGACAGCTTGTACACCTGTCCAATCTCCATAGGTTCAGGAGGAGTACTGGTGGCAGGCTGGACATTGGGAGGATGGAAACGAGGAGCTAAGCGCACCAAAGGACGAGTGGAGGGATGACGGGCCCGGTCCCGTTCTCTTTCTAGCCTCCGTTGTTGAAACCGGTGTTCCAAAGTGGAACAGAGATGGATGAGATCCTCAAGTGTCCTAGGTACAGGACGTGTAGTTAACTCGTCTTTGAGGCGATCACAGAGCCCTCTACGAAAAGCCGCCTTCAGAGCACTCTCACCCCAATCAGTATCGTACGCCAAGGTACGAAATTCTACGGCATACTGGATAAGAGGACGCTGACCTTGCTGTAGGTCCAGAAGAGCAGCCTCTGCCTGACCCTGGCGCCCAGGAACATCAAAAACTCCACGAAAGGCAGAAAGAAAGGAGTCAAAATCACTGAGTACAGGGGAGTCGCGATCCAATAAAGGCGATACCCAAGCCAGAGCTTGACCTTTCAGAAGAGACACAATAAAAGTTATCCTAGAGCGATGAGAGGAGAAAACCTCAGGCTGACAACTGAAATGTAGTAAACATTGGTTGAGAAACCCCCTCAACTCCCTAGGATCCCCCTCATAGCGTTCAGGAAGCGGTAGCCGTGGAGCAGGAACACTAGAAGGCAAAGAGGGCGAAGCAGAAACCACAGGAGACGTTGGGCCAGTAGGAGGTTCCAAATGCCGTTCCAACTGTTGAAGGAGGGAGGTGATAGCATCCAGCTTCTGATCAAGACAGACAATCTGAGAAGCATGTTGTTCTAAAACAGCACCTTGCTGCTGCAACGCAGCAGAGAAATCACTGGGATCCGTAGCCATGCCAACAAGGAAGGGTGGCGTTAGTATAATGTCACGTATAAACGTAGGATAGACCGAGAACCTGAATACCCTCCCCACCTCTAAGCGTTATACAGAAATGAGAAGATCAGTCTCCTCCAACAAGGAATTTGGGAGCTAGATGCTGGAGTGCGACGCTAGAGAGCGTAGCTCGGGTACGGTGATTGCCTACCCGGGGTCTTGCTGCGGCTAAGCCGTATAAAGGTGCTGGCCGCGAAGCCAGATTGGTCCCCTTCGGTTGAGCCAAAGGAGACCCGCGATGACCCGTGTAGCCAAACAACTACTACCCCAATTCCCAGGGAGGATTAAACTCCAAAATAAAAGGGGTACTCACTCAGACCAACTAGGTAGTTCCCCAAAGAGCAGGAATGGTATCAGGATTCCAGGAAGCTAGAAGAGTAGTCAGGACACTAGCCAGGTCATTCACGGATCGAAGGAGATAGTAGGACTGAGCTGGAGAGTAGTCAGGAAGAAAGCCAGGTCATACACGGTTACTGGAGATAAGGAACTGAGCTGGAGAGTAGTCTGGAAGCAAGCCAGGTCATACACGGTTACTGGAGAAATAGGACTGAGCTGGAGAGTAGTCAGGAAGCAAGCCAGGTCATACACGGTTACTGGAGAAATAGGACTGAGCTGGAGAGTAGTCAGGAAGCAAGCCAGGTCATACACGGTTACTGGAGAAATAGGACTGAGCTGGAGAGTAGTCAGGAAGCAAGCCAGGTCATACACGGTTACTGGAGAAATAGGACTGAGCTGAAGAGTAGTCTGGAAGCAAGCCAGGTCATACACGGAATTAATGACAGCAAGACTGAGCAGGAATCTGGTACAGGAACTACTGGGGGACACCACAGAGCACTGACCCTACCTAACTAGACTCTATACTAACGCGTCTGAACGCCGGGCTCAGCTGCCTAAATAAAGGAGAACCGGAAGTGACGCAAGCGCCCGGCAACGGAACACACAAGCCGTTGCTAGGGAGCCCGTCGCATCCGGCGGAGAGAAAGACGCCGCCAGCGGAGGCGACGGCCACCAAGAACCGCCGAACAGAGGCAGACGTGACACTCTATTACGCCCGTGGGGGCTATTGGCCAGTTCTTGCGATCTAGCAGTCTCCATTAGGGATGCCCGTGGGGGCTACCAACTCTAGCACTAACTTCCATTGTGGTCTTCATCGCTACGCCTGTGGGGGCTATGCGCCGCTATCATCTAAGACAGTACTGACTGTGCATTACCATCTGCAGATATATCACCACCTTGGGTGTGCCAAACTCCACAATTGAGACTGACTTTGTTGTATTAACCCTTGAGTAGCCTGGCTACTGTCTCCTATCAGTAAAATTACCTTTTCTTTCCTGTTCACCTACTGACTTGTTATAGCTATTGTTCGCTTTCCCTATTGTCACCTGTAGAGGGCGTTTTGATTTAATAAAACGGTGTTTTATTTTACTGGCTGGTCTGAGTGTCTTGAAAACCGTAACAACTGATTAGGGAACTGTTGGTAATGGCACAAAAGGTGGTGGCGCAGTCGTGGATGTCGGAACACCCCCCCAGACAAGTCCAATGGATGAACTTATTGACTCATCATCTTCCTAATTACAAGGGACTCTTCCTGCATAGGGGAACCCCGAACAAATTCCACCAAATATGGGGTCTTTGGACCTCTTATTGTAACTTTAGATTTCTCTACCAATGAGGGCTGTGTGATAAATAACTATTATTTTATGCTCTGTTTGTGATGTTCTTGGAGACCAAGACTACCTATTAATCTATCTATATGTTTGTTTACAAATTGATGCCTAAGCTGTTATCTGCTACGTTTATAAATACTTAATGGAAGAGGTATTGCGCTCATCTCCAGGAGAGGGAGGGAGGGTTGGCGGGATTAGTCCTTTAGAGTCTCGGTTAGGGTTGGGGATAGGGGAGGGTAGTTTCGGTTTAGGGTTTGTTTAGTTTTTGTTAAACTTAAAAATCGAAATGGGACAGCTGTACCTCCCTGTTATGATATTTACTTGACTGTTTGCATTGTTTCTCTTATTTGACTACTATGTGCATTATCTTTGAACTTGTACTGTTTTATTACTGTCCTCTCAATAAAAATGTTAAAAAAAAAAATTACAAATAGTTACGGATTGTTAAAATGTCCTATTTGTTTTTAGCAGGAATTTTCACAGAAAGAAAACACAATTTGCCATTTTTTCCATGGAATCACATGAAACATATATATATATATATATATATATATATATATATATATATTCACTAATCCAGTATCAACATCATTACGGTAAGGTAAGTGAACATTTGGGAAGCAGTGATCACAACATGGTTACATTTGAGATTAGTCTGGCAAAGCAAAACTGTATAGGTTCGACCAAAACTCTTAATTTTGAAAAATACAACCTCAAAGTGTTAAGAGCGTCAATGAAACACATAGACTGGGTTAAATTATATAAAGGCAAAAATACTGAGGAAAAATGGTCAATGCTTCAAATTTAGGTTGCAGAAATGTACCCAGCAGTATGTACCAACAGGGATCAAATGCAAAAGAAGTAAATCTGGTTAAAGTCAGAAGGAACTGAACATTCTTTCTTAAAATACAGGGAGTGCAACAAAGATTGCAAAAAGTCAAATAGGGTAGCAAAAATAGATAATGAAACTCGAATTGCAAGGGAGAGCAAGACTAATCCAAAACAGTTTTTCAAATATATAAATAACAAAAAACTTCAGAGGGAGTGCATAGGACATTTTAAAAATGAGATGGGTGAGTTGCTTAGAGAGGATAAGGAAAAAGCTGATGTTCTAACCACTTTCTTTGCATCAGTATATACAAGGAAATATGGAATGGTAGAAGAGCCGCACCAAGCAACAAATAAAACAATACAATTAACAGATATTGGGTTAACTCAAGACGATGTCATGGGAAGACTGAACAAAATTAAGACTGACAAAAGCACCGGGTCCTGATGGTACACATCCAAGGGTTCTTCAGGAACTCGGTGCAGTGTTAGCAATACCCCTATATTTACTCTTTAAAGATTCTCTCACCACAGGTTCAATGCCACAAGATTGGCGAAGAGCCAGTGTAGTGTATCTATTTAAGAAGGGAACTAAAACAGAACCTGGGAATTATAGACCTGTGAGTTTGACCTCTGTAGTGGGAAAACTGCTAGAAGGGGTAATAAGGGACTATATTCAGGATTACAATACAAAAAATAAGATAATTTAAGGAATCAAAGTGGTTTTATGAGGAACAGATCAAACTAATTTCTTCAGCTTCTATGAGGAAGTAAGTAGCAACTAGTGATGAGCGAGCATGCTCGGCCGAAGCTCGGTTCGGCTCGAGCATCGCTCTGCTCGGCACATGGCGGTACTCGTACGAGTACCGCATGTGCTCGCCCGCCATGTTCGGGTCTCCTCCCCGCACGTTTCGTGGCTGCTATGCAGCCAATAAACGTGCGGGGAGGCTCTGACATCAGTGTAATGCCAGCAGCCATGTTGGCTGCTGGCATTACACTGATTGGCTGGCCAGAACCCGTGATCGGGTGCTGTATAGCACCTGACCAGCGAGTTCGGCTCAGTCTTAGCCAGGGAGAGATGAGGATAGGAAGGGAAAGTCAGTGTAGGGAGAAGAAAAGTGTTGGAACACCATATAAAGACCCAAAAGTCCTTTTTAGGACTGTTGTGTGTGGGGGCAGCAGTTATATTTTGTTTGGGGGGGCACAAATTTAAAAAAAAAACGTCACATATTCCGTTCACTGTGCCTAGCCGCAGATTAGCAGCACATTCTGTTTAGTGTGCAAAGTTGCAGATTAGCAGCACATTCTGTTTAGTGTGCAAAGTTTAAAAAATAAACGTCACATATTCCGTTCACTGTGCCTAGCCGCAGATTAGCAGCACATTCTGTTTAGTGTGCAAAGTTTAAAAAATAAACGTCACATATTCCGTTCACTGTGCCTAGCCGCAGATTAGCAGCACATTCTGTTTAGTGTGCAAAGTTGCAGATTAGCAGCACATTCTGTTTAGTGTGCAAAGTTTAAAAAATAAACGTCACATATTCCGTTCACTGTGCCTAGCCGCAGATTACCAGCACATTCTGTTTAGTGTGCAAAGTTGCAGATTAGCAGCACATTCTGTTTAGTGTGCAAAGTTTAAAAAATAAACGTCACATATTCCGTTCACTGTGCCTAGCCGCAGATTAGCAGCACATTCTGTTTAGTGTGCAAAGTTTAAAAAATAAACGTCACATATTCCGTTCACTGTGCCTAGCCGCAGATTAGCAGCACATTCTGTTTAGTGTGCAAAGTTGCAGATTAGCAGCACATTCTGTTTAGTGTGCAAAGTTTAAAAAATAAACGTCACATATTCCGTTCACTGTGCCTAGCCGCAGATTAGCAGCACATTCTGTTTAGTGTGCAAAGTTTAAAAAATAAACGTCACATATTCCGTTCACTGTGCCTAGCCGCAGATTAGCAGCACATTCTGTTTAGTGTGCAAAGTTGCAGATTAGCAGCACATTCTGTTTAGTGTGCAAAGTTGCAGATTAGCAGCACATTCTGTTTAGTGTGCAAAGTTTAAAAAATAAATGTCACATATTCCGTTCACTGTGCCTAGCCGCAGATTAGCAGCACATTCTGTTTAGTGTGCAAAGTTGAGATTAGCAGCACATTCTGTTTAGTGTGCAAAGTTTAAAAAATAAACGTCACATATTCCGTTCACTGTGCCTAGCCGCAGATTAGCAGCACATTCTGTTTAGTGTGCCTAGCCGCAGATTAGCAGCACATTCTGTTTAGTGTGCAAAGTTTAAAAAATAAACGTCACATATTCCGTTCACTGTGCCTAGCCGCAGATTAGCAGCACATTCTGTTTAGTGTGCAAAGTTGCAGATTAGCAGCACATTCTGTTTAGTGTGCAAAGTTTAAAAAATAAACGTCACATATTCCGTTCACTGTGCCTAGCCGCAGATTAGCAGCACATTCTGTTTAGTGTGCAAAGTTTAAAAAATAAACGTCACATATTCCGTTCACTGTGCCTAGCCGCAGATTAGCAGCACATTCTGTTTAGTGTGCAAAGTTGCAGATTAGCAGCACATTCTGTTTAGTGTGCAAAGTTGCAGATTAGCAGCACATTCTGTTTAGTGTGCAAAGTTTAAAAAATAAACGTCACATATTCCGTTCACTGTGCCTAGCCGCAGATTAGCAGCACATTCTGTTTAGTGTGCAAAGTTGCAGATTAGCAGCACATTCTGTTTAGTGTGCAAAGTTTGAAAAATAAACGTCACATATTCCATTCACTGTGCCTAGCCGCAGATTAGCAGCACATTCTGTTTAGTGTGCAAAGTTTAAAAAATAAACGTCACATATTCCGTTCACTGTGCCTAGCCGCAGATTAGCAGCACATTCTGTTTAGTGTGCAAAGTTGCAGATTAGCAGCACATTCTGTTTAGTGTGCAAAGTTTAAAAAATAAACGTCACATATTCCGTTCACTGTGCCTAGCCGCAGATTAGCAGCACATTCTGTTTAGTGTGCAAAGTTTAAAAAATAAACGTCACATATTCCGTTCACTGTGCCTAGCCGCAGATTAGCAGCACATTCTGTTTAGTGTGCAAAGTTGCAGATTAGCAGCACATTCTGTTTAGTGTGCAAAGTTGCAGATTAGCAGCACATTCTGTTTAGTGTGCAAAGTTTAAAAAATAAACGTCACATATTCCGTTCACTGTGCCTAGCCGCAGATTAGCAGCACATTCTGTTTAGTGTGCAAAGTTGCAGATTAGCAGCACATTCTGTTTAGTGTGCAAAGTTTGAAAAATAAACGTCACATATTCCATTCACTGTGCCTAGCCGCAGATTAGCAGCACATTCTGTTTAGTGTGCAAAGTTGCAGATTAGCAGTACATTCTGTTTAGTGTGCAAAGTTTAAAAAATAAACGTCACATATTCCGTTCACTGTGCCTAGCCGCAGATTAGCAGCACATTCTGTTTAGTGTGCAAAGTTGCAGATTAGCAGCACATTCTGTTTAGTGTGCAAAGTTTAAAAAATAAACGTCACATATTCCGTTCACTGTGCCTAGCCGCAGATTAGCAGCACATTCTGTTTAGTGTGCAAAGTTGCAGATTAGCAGCACATTCTGTTTAGTGTGCAAAGTTTAAAAAATAAACGTTACATATTCCGTTCACTGTGCCTAGCCGCAGATTAGCAGCACATTCTGTTTAGTGTGCAAAGTTTAAAAAATAAACGTCACATATTCCGTTCACTGTGCCTAGCCGCAGATTAGCAGCACATTCTGTTTAGTGTGCAAAGTTGCAGATTAGCAGCACATTCTGTTTAGTGTGCAAAGTTGCAGATTAGCAGCACATTCTGTTTAGTGTGCAAAGTTTAAAAAATAAACGTCACATATTCCGTTCACTGTGCCTAGCCGCAGATTAGCAGCACATTCTGTTTAGTGTGCAAAGTTGCAGATTAGCAGCACATTCTGTTTAGTGTGCAAAGTTTAAAAAATAAACGTCACATATTCCGTTCACTGTGCCTAGCCGCAGATTAGCAGCACATTCTGTTTAGTGTGCAAAGTTTAAAAAATAAACGTCACATATTCCGTTCACTGTGCCTAGCCGCAGATTAGCAGCACATTCTGTTTAGTGTGCAAAGTTGCAGATTAGCAGCAGATTCTGTTTAGTGTGCAAAGTTGCAGATTAGCAGCACATTCTGGTTAGTGTGCAAAGTTTAAAAAATAAACATCACATATTCCGTTCACTGTGCCTCGCCGCAGATTAGCAGCACATTCTGTTTAGTGTGCAAAGTTGCAGATTAGCAGCACATTCTGTTTAGTGTGCAAAGTTTAAAAAATAAACGTCACATACTCCGTTCACTGTGCCTAGCCGCAGATTAGCAGCACATTCTGTTTAGTGTGCAAAGTTGCAGATTAGCAGCACATTCTGTTTAGTGTGCAAAGTTTAAAAAATAAACGTCACATATTCCGTTCACTGTGCCTAGCCGCAGATTAGCAGCACATATTCCGTGTAATATGAAGAAGGCGGGTAAAAAGGGACGGGGAAGTGGACGTGATCCTGATAGTTCAGGGCGCGGATCAGGACGCGTAGAAACTGTGCCTGGTGCCAGAGCACAAGAAAGAAAGACATCCACCATACCTAGCTTCATGTCTCAGTTTACAGGGCGTCGCAGGACATCACTCTCGAGGTCAGACCACTGCGAACAGGTGGTCGGTTGGATTTCAGCTGATACTGCTTCCAGTCGGTTAAGCACCACCCTGTCTTCCACCAAGTCCACTCTCAGTAGCCAAGAGTCTGGTCAACACAATCCTCACCCTGATCATCCTTCCTCCCACCATAGAGGGTCTGGCCAAAGAAGTGATCCCACACTGGGATATAGTGAGGAGCTCGTCTCATCACCAATCCTTCATTTGAACCTCTCTCCAAGCACGCTTGCAGAGGAACATGAGATCTTGTGCCCTGATTCACAACCTCTAGAGGGTACCCAATCACAAGAAGATGACAGAGGGGAACGGCATTTAAGGTCAAAGGAAGTGGATGATGATGATGATGAGACACAGTTGCCATCAAATCAACCACTATTACTGTCTCAAGACCTTGATGAGGAGGATGATACACAGTTGTCAATGACTGAGTATGTGGTGGGATCAAGAAATGAGGAGGATGATCAGAGTGAGGAAGTGGAGGAGAACTTGGTGGACGATGAGGTCACTGACCCCACTTGGGAAGGTGGAGAGCCGAGCGATGACAGCAGTCCTGAGGGTGAGCCATCTGCAGCACCGCAACAGGCTGGAAGAGGCAGTGGTGTGGCTAAAGAAAGAAGGCGGACCGCACCAAACCGGCCCGCAAATGTTCCACGGAGCACCCCCTTGCGTAAATCTCCCTTGCCAAGGGCTAGGTGTTCCGCGGTATGGCGTTTTTGTAAGGAAAGTGCGGACGACAAAAGAATTGTAGTTTGCAACCTGTGCCACACCAGAATGAGCCGAGGCATGAACACTAGCAACCTCACCACCACCAGCATGATCCGACACATGGCATCCAAGCACCGTAATAAGTGGGAGGAACGCCCGGATCGCCAATCTGTGTCTGCAGGCCACACCACTGCCTCCTCTTCCCCTGTTTTCGGTGCCGGCCAATCGCCTGTCGAAGGCGCAGGCCCGCATACCTCCCGCCCTGCACCTGTACCATCTGAAGCACCATCAGCGACCACATCCACTTCCCTGTCCCAGCGCAGCGTCCAAATGTCGTTACCCCAGGCATTTGAGAGCAAGCGAAAATACCCAGCCACCCACCCACAGGCCATAGCACTAACCTCACACCTTTCCAAATTACTGGCCATCGAAATGCTGCCATTTAGGCTTGTGGAGACTGAGTCCTTCCGCAGCCTGATAGCAGCAGCTGTCCCTCGGTACGCAGTCCCCAGCTGCCACTACTTTTCCCGGTGTGCCGTCCCCGCCTTACACCACCATGTGTCCCGTAACATCACCCGTGCCCTGACCAACGCAGTTACTGGGAAGGTCCACTTAACGACTGACACATGGACAAGTGCTTGTGGCCAGGGACGCTACATTTCCCTGACGGCACACTGGGTGAATGTCGTGGAGGCTGGGAACGACTTGGACCCTGGGATGGCACAGGTGCTACCCACGCCGAGGATTGCGGGCCCTACCTCCATCAGGGTTTCCGCCAGCACCTACGTTATTGGCTCCTCCTCCTCCGTTTCCACCTCCGAATTCTCTGCGCGCAGTGCCACTCACCCATCAGCCGGTAGCTGGAAGCAGTGTAGCACTGCAGTGGGGAAGCGTCAACAGGCCGTGCTGAAGCTGATCTGCCTTGGGGACAAACAGCACACGGCCTCAGAGCTGTTGCAGGGGATTAGTCACCAGACCGAGCAGTGGCTCTCGCCACTCAACCTGCAACCAGGCATGGTTGTGTGTGATAATGGGCGTAACTTGGTGGCGGCTTTGGAGCTCGGCAAGCTCACACACGTATCATGCCTAGCGCATGTATTTAATTTAGTGGTTCAGCGATTTCTAAAAACCTACCCCAATTTGCATGATCTCTTGACCAAGGTGCGCCGCGTGTGTGCACATTTCCGTAAGTCATCAACAGCTTCAGCCGGCCTGTTGAAGCTGCAGCAGCGCTTACAATTGCCAGCTCACCGGCTGCTGTGTGACGTGAGCACGCGCTGGAACTCCACCTTCCACATGTTGGCCCGGCTTTGTGAGCAGCAGAGGGCAGTAGTGGAGTACCAGCTGTTACACGGTCGTCGCCTCTCCGTTCAACTTCCTCTAATCAGAAGTGAGGAGTGGGAATGGATGTCAGACCTCTGTGAGGTTTTACGCAATTTTGAGGAATCGACACAGATGGTGAGCAGCGATAACGCTATTATCAGTGTAATCATCCCACTTCTGTGTCTACTGAAATGCTCGCTGCTCACAATTAAAACCGACGCTTTGCATGTGGAAGAGGTGGAAATTCGGGAGGAAGAGCTTACACAAGGTGATAGCCAGAGCACCCTCACTTCGTCTTCTCAGCGACAATTGGAGGAGGCGGAGGAGGAGGAGGAGGAGGAGGAAGACACGGTTGCCTCCGCTACAGAGGGTAGCCATGGAACTTTAGTTCCATCTCTTCAGCGTGGGTGGGCAGAAGAGGAGGAAGAGGATGAGGAGATTGAGAGTCATCCTCCTGGTGAGGACAGCGAAATCTTGCCTGTTGGTACTCTGGCACACATGGCTGACTTTATGTTAGGCTGCCTTTCCCGTGACCCACGCGTTATACGCATTTTAGACAACACGGATTACTGGGTGTTCACCCTTCTGGACCCCCGCTACAAAGAGAATTTCTCATCTCTCATTCCTCCGGTGGAGAGGACAAGCAAAATGGTGCAATACCAGAAGGTTCTTGTCGAAAAATTGCTCCAAAATTTTCCATCTGACAACGCTGGCGGCAGAGTACATGCTACCTTGGCCAACCGAGAAGGGGAGAAAAGGGGAGCACACAGCAGTTCCGATAAAGGCTCTCCAAGGCGTGGGACACCTTCATGACACCCCGCCAGCACCCTCACCCTGATGCGCAGCCTAGTGTCACAAGGAGGGAAAAGTTTTGGAAGATGGTGAAGGAGTACGTAGCAGACCGTGTCAGCGTCCTCAATGATCCCTCTGTGCCTTACAACTACTGGGTGTCCAAGCTGGACACGTGGTATAAACTGGCACTCTACGCCTTGGAGGTGCTGGCCTGCCCTGCCGCCAGCGTTCTATCTGAGCGGGTATTTAGTGCTGCTGGTGGCATCATAACAGATAAGCGTATCCGCCTTTCCACCGAAAATGCTGATAGGTTGACACTTATAAAAATGAACAAGGCCTGGATTTCCCATGACTTCTCCACTCCACTGGAGGAAAGCCCCGGGGGAACATAAAGTCACTTTAGATATGTTATTTACAATGATGGGAATACTCTGTATTCCCATTCACCCCTTCCACCCAAAAAACGGGTATATGGTTGACTCTTAATCTTCTCATCCTCCTCCTCCTCTTCCATATACCCGGTGATATAATTTTTATATAGGGCCAGCTCACCAGCGGGCCCTGTGATATAATTTTTATATAGGGCCAGCTCACCAGCGGGCCCTGTGATATAATTTTTATGTAGGGCCAGCTCACCAGCGGGCCCTGTTTGACAATTTTTGTATAGGTCAGCTCACCAGCGGGCCTTCTTATATAATGTTTTATTGGGTCAGCTCTCTAGCGGGCCCTCTCATATAATGTTTTATAGCGTCAGCTCACTAGCGGGCCTTCGCATATAATGTTTAGGATGGTCAGCTCCGCAGCAGACCCTCACCCATAATGTTTTAGATGGTCGGCTCAGCAGCAGACCCTCATTCCTAATGTTTTAGATGGTCAGCTTAGCGGCATGCCCTCGCCCCTAATGTTTTAGAGGGTCACCAGCAGGCCATTAATCCTAATTTTTCAAGGGTGTGTATGATGCCCTCCTTTATGTGTAATAAAGGGTGTATTGGAGTGACATTGCAGTCTAATTTTTGGCAGCCCTTTCACTTAGTGCATAGGCTTTATGAGTGTTGGACCACTACCTGAACTATCGTACCACAATGTGAATGAGGCCCTCCATTTTGTGATATACAGGTTGTATCGGAGTGCCTCAGGTCCTCACATTGAATTAAATAGGGCTGGGGTGTTCGACAGAGCAGAAGGTAGTTCTTGGCTTCATCCACTAAGTCACTTCGTCACTTTTACTGAATGGATCAGACCCCACTGTTCCGACTATAAATTTTGGACTTAACAAGGGCAAACGGACATGTTGTAAAACCTGTGGTAGCTGCGGCCTCCGTTCCTGAATGCTGTACCTTACCCGGGCCATAACCACGTTGAACACCTGCTTTACTCTGCGCACGTTTCCCTCTTAATCATGGCCCCAGTTCCGAAAAATCGATGAAATTTTTTGCAGAATTTGCAGATGATATACAAGTAAATATACAGCAAATACTGTTTGGTAACAATTTTTCGCCTAAAATCGTTTTTATCTTCCTTTTTGTGTGTTTTACGGTCAGTCTGTAAAAATGGCGTACTACGGGCGAAACATCGTTCCCAGCAGCGACGTTGGAGTCCAAGATGCATCCAGACATCCTCCCTATGCTGTCCCTGAACCATTTCTGTGGTGTTTCCATCATTTTCTGCCCTTTTCCTATGGACCAGGCACCCTCCCCTCATCAGAGCAGGGGGTGCCTGGTGTAATGCTCGAGTCCTCCCATTGACTTCAATGGGGCTCGGGTGCTCGGCCGAGCACTCGAGCCTCCGGGGGCGCTCGGTCAGACCACCCGAACACCCGAGCATTGGGGTGCTCGATCATCACTAGTAGCAACTTAAATAATGGCAGTTGATGTAGTATATCTAGATTTTGAAAAGATGTTCGATACAGTGGCAAACAGAAGGCTGGGGTATAAAATAAGGAAATTGAAGCTAGGGGATAACCTTGGCTATTGGATACAAAACTGGTTGAAGGATAGGGAACAGTGTGTGGTTGTAAATGGACAATTCTCCAATACAGTTAAAGTGGAGAGTGGAGTACCTTAGGGTTCAGTATTAGGTCCGCTGCTTTTTAACATGTTTATAAATGACCTGGAAATAGGTATAGAACACAAAATATCAATATTTGCAGATGACACTAAATTATGCAGGGTAATTAATTCAGAATAGGATATTTGCTCTCTACAGAGGAATTTACATAAAATGGCAGATTGGGCAAACAAATGGAATATGAAGTTTAATGTGGGAAAGTGTAAAGTCATGCATTTGGGAGGAAATACTCCCAAGGCTACTTATGAACTTAATGGAATCATTTTAGGGGACTTGTTGCTAGAGAAAGACCTGAGTATCTTTGTAAACTACAAACTTGGAAACAGTGGCCAGTGTCAGATAGCAGTAGCAAAAGCAAACAAAATCCTGTCTTGCATAAAAAGGGGTATTGAAGCAAGAGTGGATAACATTATTTTGCCATTGTACAAATCATTGGTAAGACCTCACCTCAAATATGCAGTACAGTTTTGGACACCAGTTCTGAAAAAGGATATACTAGAACTACAGAGGGTACAGTGAAGAGCAACAAAATTAATTAAAGGAATATTGGACTTGACATTTGAGGAACGACTAGACAAACTTGGTTTGTTTACTCTAGAGGAAAGATGACTAAGAGGAGATCTTATCACAATGTACAAGTATATGAGAGGTCAATTCAAGGATCTCTGTGGCGAGCCATTCAGTTCAAGGCCTGATCAGGTGACCAGGGGCACCCCTTGAAATTAGAGGAAAGGAGGTTTAGACTTCAGCAGAGGAATGGGTTTTTTTTACAGTAAAGTCTGTTAAATTGTGGAATTCCTTGTCCAACGAGGTGGTTATGGCAGATACAATGTATACATTTAAGAGAAGATTAGATACATTTATTTCAAAAGGGAACATAGAGGGTTATACTGTATATTAGTAGACAAATTAGGAAGGTCTGATAAAGATTAAGTTATCTGGTAGAAGGAAAGCTATACAGTTTTCACATCACTAGGGTATGAGGCAAAGGTTGAACCTGAGGTACTTGTGTCTTTATTCAACCTTATTTACTATGTTACTATATCACTAACAAGTTCATTTTATGCACATTCTTCTGCTCCAACTGTAATTTACACTATAATGGAATTTGTACTCAAAGGGAGAGCTAAAAATTCCCATTGAGTTAAAAGGGGATTTTAACCCCTTGAATGTTAGAGAGGCCTCCAACACATTGCTTTGCAATGTGTTTGGGACTTATCTAGCATTAATGGGGTTAAAAACCCCATTTAAATCAGTGGGAATTTTTTACATTTTTAGTTTTCTCCTATAGTGCATTTGGTTTGCCCCAGAACTCTTCCACTGTTTTACTGAACATATGTCCCCATCAATCATACCACTGTGACAATCACTTTGAGCACTTTGTCCATGAGGCTAAGGACCAGATAGGTGTGCAGTACATTATTTTTACAACATGATGCACACCCCTCTATCCTTAAAGAGTTAATATTACAACGTACAGTTAGAAAAAAATGAGTACATATGATCTTGCTAGTAAGTGTCATGTCATCCTCCATGGACATAACATCCAAGACTGATTGAAAATTGTATCTCTTAAACAAAGGCACAAGGGAAAAACCAATAAGAGCTATTAGGATTTTTGGCTATAGTAAGGCAATTGGAGGGTTATTATTAGGTGTTAATACTCCTTTAACAGTGATCTCTTAAGAGGTATGACATGCACTCTCTCTTATTTGCAGGTAGTGTTTATTGTCATCTGAGCACCACACTCCCCCTCTGTTCCCAAAAGTAATTCTGCCTGCCATTATTCAACAAACTGCATCAGTAACACATCTTAACTTAACCTTTATTAACCTCAAATGGTAGTATGAATATATTATGCAGTGACCATTCTCAAGAGGAAATCCTCAATAATGGAATTCATTTTGAAATGTTGTTTCATCTTTATGACTTGTTCACCAGATCAGAAATGCAAATATTATTACAAAGGTAGTACATTTAACATTTAGTTAAACAAATTCCAATCCATATTTGCTAAGACACACTTTCATGCTTATGAGCTAAAAGTTTGGTCTGGGATGTATTTAATCTTATGAGTTACTGAGTTTTATTGATTTTTTGTTGTTGTTGTGGTTTCAAACAATCTGTGAATATATAAAGAACCAAAACTCACTGTCTCAAATGAATACAACATAACTGAGTATGTATCTGATATTCAGACTATGAGCCTTGTGCTGCTAAGACAGGTCTATAATTATTTGCAGTTATTTTGCACCATTTGACCCAATAACAATGATAGCTATGGTCAGTTCACCTTAATACAGATACTGTAGGAATAGCAACAACATCATTCAGCAGGATAAATCCTTCAATATATATACTTATTCAGTATTAAGCATTACTATCCCTTTAAGACGGGAGCTAGAAAAAAAATAGTTAGGTTTGTAATGTACTTATGTTATTGTTGCCCGAGTTTTATTGATTTGTTTTTTTGTGCTTTTAAACAACCTCTGAATACATCAAGAACCATATCTCACTGTCACTAATGAATGCAACTTAACTGAGTATATTTCAGATATACAGGCCATGATGCCAAGACGGGTCTACAATTTTTCACATTTATTTTGCACTGTATGACCCCATAACAATAAGAATAAAAAAATATTATTGTTCATTGAAGCTAATGTCTCAGGAGAGCTGAGCAGCATGTGCAAACTCTGCAAAATTTACCAACTGTAGTGTCCTATAAATATTTTCACTTATGCTGAATTTTGGTTACATACAATCTGAGATGTGTAGCTGTGTAAAAAATTCTATTTTGACTACAGAATTCAAAGCAAAATGCAGCTAATCTGTTTTTGTGTTCTATTTAATATGGGGAATTATATATATACTAGTTTTAAAGCCCGTGTACACAGGCCAACACTGGCGGCGCTGCAGTCATGTGAAGTACTGACTGCCCGAACGCTCTGCGGCTAATACGGAGCGGGTCCTCTCTGCACATCTTCCTGGATTCCAGGAAGGTGCACAGAGTGGACTCCAACCTGAATTCGGAGCACCCCACTCCATATCAGCCATGGCGCGGGCAGTCTGTACTGCACATGACTGTAGCGCGTAGCTATCTCTACTGGGCATGATGGCTTCTGACAAACATCCTAGCGAATTATAATATAGGATAGATAGATAGATAGATAGATAGATAGATAGATAGATAGATAGATAGATAGATAGATAGTATATATATTAATATATTATCCTGATGAGTAAAACAGGGGTATACCCACTGCTGAGAGATGTTTAATTCAAAAGTTATTGTAGCTAACTTATTGTAGCTTGCCAAATAAAGTGTAGGTTCATTTTATTTGGCAGTGGTTACTTTACCATGTTTACAGAAGCTTGCATCCCACATTGTAATATGTTCTTCAATAAATATTGGCATAGTCTCTTCTTATTCACTAGAAGTATCAACTAAAGCCCAAATTTATGAATGCAAACTGGAGTTATTCTGGTATAAATCAACTACACCAAAGGGGACAAATAAAATTCCTGTTAAATTAAATTGGACTTTTAAACATTTGAATGCTAGAGATGTCTCCAATGCATTTCAGGGCATTCAAGGGGTTAAACATTCTAATGTCCTGCTTACAAGACTCCCTAAATAGCTTCAACTCCACTTCATTAACATGTCTTCCCTAGCACAAACGTTGTTGCTTTCTCTTCCTCTCACAAACACAGAATGGCACCCCTTTTATAAGATTCCTACAGGAAAAGAAGGGAAAATTTCCAAATGGTGGGGAGAAATCCAGTCTTTCCATTGATTTTGATGCAATAAGCTAGTCGAAAAACGAATGAACAGCACTATTTGTAAAAAATTTGCCTCAGCAAAACATGCTATTTTTCTCCTGTTTCACCCATCTGTACTTACACAATTATGATTCTCATTTAAAGCACTAGGAATGTTTATCTCTCATTTATGGTGCAATTGGCTTGCTCCGAAATTGTACCTCTTTAACTTTAAAGCGGGACTACCACCACAGGTAAAATCGCCCTGACATAATTAGGCAGGTAGCAACTAGCTTAATAATAGTTATATTACCTCTCATAATGACACGATTCTACAGAAATCCTTAATCTTCCGAGACTGACGGATAGGTTAGTGCAGTCTACGCACCTGGGCTGTCAATCCCTTCTGGTGCCATTCGGAGTAGTGCAATGCTTCTTAATGGAGACCGGGACTCGCAGACAAGATGTCTGCGCTGATGCCTGGCAATCGTGTCGTTCTAAGAGGTAATATAACTACTATGGTGGTAGTTCCACTTTAAACACAAGGCACCAAAGATTTTGTGCTGAAAAGGAGTGCAGGTTGAAACACATGGGAGCAATGGAGATACATTTACATTTGTTTATATTTAAAAAACAGGACCCTGCAAATGTATATGCTTGCTAGGAGCACCCTTTGAGTGATGGAAGTGCTAAAACGTAAGTATGGATTGTCTTCTTTTTATGCTTACAGTGCAGCATTTATTAAATGTTCCCTGAATGTTGCTGTTTAGATTGCTAAATTTTTCACTCTTTATGGAAAGGTACCCTCCCTACACTGCACTAAGCAATCCCTGTGTATCAGCTTTGCTTCAGGAAGCCAGACAAACATTTTCCTCCTTTACACAGTCTTTGTTGGCTGACCACAGCCTCAGACAAACCTGCTTATTAACCCTTTTAGTGCCAGAGTGCTTTGCAATGCGTTAGGTACCCCTCTGCATTTAGGTACAGTTATCAGTTGTGCCTGTGCTTCTGACTTGTCACTTGACATCAGATATGGAAAAGTAACATAATAACTAAAGAATGAGGTATGTAAAATTCACTGCAACGTAAACAATTTTGGGAACAGCTGAGTTACAGATTTTAAATGCATTCCTTTATTTTAACTCTTTATGGACCAGAGGGGTGAGCAGGGCATTGTGAAGAGTACATTGCACAACCCTCTGAACCTTAAAGTGTTAATTTACACAGATGCCCTCATCTAGCATATGTCGTTGTCACTAAAAGTATTTTTCTCATATGACTTCTGAGAAATAGAAAAAAGTAACTTTTGTTAGGAAAACTACAAATATTTGTTCTAATAACAAACTAATAATCAAGTACCGTTGGATACTATAACATGTAATATACATCAAGGGTTCTTTCTATTCAGCTTCTTTTGTCTTTTATTCAGAATATGTTTTCTTCAATGAGGGAGATGAACTAATGATAAAGATGTGATAAAAAGCAGATAGCTTCCATTGTGATAAACTCTTCAATACGTATGTTATTCTATCCTATGCACTAAAATATCTCAAGTTAGAGATAAATTAATGCAGTGGTTGGCAATGTCAGGCCCTCTAGCTGTTGTCAGACTACAATTCCCATCATATTATGATTGGAGTTGTATCTGGAGGGCCTCACGTTGTCAATCACTGAATTAAATTAAAGGTTCTATAGAAAAACATTGGAAATGTTTATCACACAGAAGACTTTATTTCCCCTTTATCATATTGTTATCATACATTAGCAGAGTTTTTTTTTCAACTTTAATCCTCAAATACCCTTAACAATGCAGGTTTTTTGGATTTCCCTGCCTGAGCACAGGTATTTTATTAGAGTATCTTTCAATCTAACTGGCTCACATGTACACAGACAGGTAGATCCTTAAAACCTGCATTGTTAGGTGTACTGGAAGACAGCTGTTGATAATTCTGCATTTGTCCATAACTCACACAATCTCAAATTCATGGTTAAAAAGAACTGAGAAGATTGAAACAGAAAAACCAGTTCATGCAAACCTTACCAGTGAAAGGCAAGTTATAGAGATCCGCCCTGCACTCACTGAGTTCCTCCTTTCCCATATCGAATTCTGTCTTTCATGTTTTAAGGTAACAATGTGTGCATATAAATGCGCACACTCATTTGCTCCTTTCCACCACACAGACGAGGAAGTTAGAAGGCCCAGTTTTAAAAAAAAAAAAACCTTTTAAAGAATGCAAAGTTCCACATAGCTCTAGTTATCATTACAATTTCAGCTTAAAGCGGAACTACCACCCCACAAAAAGTTTCCCCCGAAGAATTACCCATCTTGCATCTAGCTGCTCAATAGTACTAGTCACCAGAATTATTACCTCCTAGACTCCTCCTCCTAGAGCAGACTGGGACTGACATTGCAGGAGCACAGACGTCACTATGTAAAGATGTCTGCGCTGTTTCCTGGCTGTCAGTCCTGGGAGCAGCAGAATTTCTCTATAAGGAGGTAATAATTCTGGCGACTAGTACTACTGAGCAACTAGTCGCCAGATGGGGAATTCTTCTGGGAAACCTTTTTGTGGGGTGGTAGTTTCACTTTAAGCAGCTGATCATCAGTGCTGGTGGTCATTCTCAATGATTACTCTGCTTCACAGTACATTAACAAAGACTGAGTAAGATTTTCTAGGAAAGCTAACACCAAAAAATGAAATTGATATTGCTTTCAATACCACATACTTATAGCTAGCATATGTAAAAATGCATTATTCTTATATTACATCCCCATGAAATAATCCTATACCTGCTTTTTCATGCAAGTGGAAATTGTCCTGTCCAGAGAGCATTTATTTAATATCTTGTTAATATTGAGAAATAAGAGAAGACACAGGTAATTGGAATTGGTTGTGATTAAAGCCCCTGTTATTATATTCAAAAACTTGCTATCTTATCTCAGCCCATTTAAATATAATCCTGGACATACAGATGGGAGCCCCAGGATATTGGCTTCCCATATGTTAATACACTTTACTGAAAATATGTCATTTACCATAGAAGAAATAAACACTAGAGGGTTTTCTCTATAAGAAATTAAATAGCTCAATTATTTGTAATTATTACCAAAAATGTATAAGTGTACATGAATTATGCAGATATTTGTGAAATACCTAAGAATATTTAACATATATTAAGTTCCTGATCAATGTATTAAAGCATTACAGACTTTACCAACTGACGTAGTTCTTAAAGGGATAGTAATGTTTCACAATAAAAGAAGCTCCAATTAATCTTCATAGTATTTGGACCATGGAGAGTGTTATTACAATGCTGTAAGAGTTGTAGTTCAAGAGTAATTGAATGATAAAATATCCCCCTCCTGCCCCTTCTACTGATGTAACACTGCTCACTCAGATCAGCAAGGTGGTGTCCAGATGACAATGTTCAATTAACATAAGGGAAAAACCTGAAAAATATGTCAAGGGGGGCAGAGTTTTCATTGTTCTCACAGTAATAAGACTATCCCTTGCTGTGACCTGTCTGCTCTGTGGACCAGATTCCACATCTGTGGGGAGGTGGCTTACACTAGGTAAAAGGGGCAGGAGGGGGAAACTTTATCATTCAATTACTCTTGAACTGCAACTCTGACGGTGTTGAAATAATACTCTCTATGGCTCAAATACTATGAAGATTAATTGGAGCTGCTGTTTTTGTGAAAGACTTATTTCCCTCTAAAACCTTGACTAATGAGGCTTGAAGGATTATTTCTGAACCAATTAGTAACAGTGGTCAGCTAACAGACATACGGCATACTATACAGAGGCTGATGAACTATCAAATGATGAACTGGAGCAATTTTGGGACAAGCCAACTGCACCATAGGAGACAATTAAAAGATTCCATTGATCTAAAAAGGGGTTTTACAAAGGTTAAACTCTAGAGAGCTCTCAATCACATTGCAAAGCAATCTGTTGATAACCTCTCTAGTAATCACGGGTTAGAAGTCCCATCTCCGCCATGTAGTTTTTATTCATCCCCAGGTACAATTGATTTGCTTCAGAAGTAATTCAGATCTTTGTACACCATCTTCACTGCTTAACCTTAGCCATCATGGTACTGATTTATGCTTTTCCTTCTTACTTTTTTTTCTGCACAGTAACATATTTTGAAATGTTCCTTTGTCTCCAAGTTCCTTGTTACAGATGAATGGTTTGTAAACTATGGTTTCTGCAGGCCCATCACAAGAATGTCTGTAGTGGTCCCCAAACCCTTCATATGGCACATAAAGCAGCTAACTCATGCAGACAGTTCACATTTAATGTTCACACAGTGAGGGCACATTTTCTAGCTTGAAACACTGATTTATGGATACAATTCTTGTTTTCTAAAAATAGTTCTTAGTATATATTGAACAGAAAGATGGTAATTTGATAAACTGAAAAGGCAGAACATTTTCAGATCTCTTGACTATGTGGTCCCAACGAGGTATGAATGCAGTTACCTTAAAGAGGAAGAATCACCTCTTAACATTTTTTAAGCATAGGTTTACGTAATAAAGTAGTATTATGCAAGGTGTTTTTTTCTACCTACCTTAACAGATATTTCATCTTCAAGCTGTGCACTTCCACATAATGGGCACAGGACAACTTTTGTTCACTTCCCAATTCTCCCCGCCCCCCAGCTGCCCCAGGGAGTGCGTTCATGCTTCCCTTCAGTGTGGTCTTCTATTGTTACATCAAGCTCCGGATAACATTATACTGAGGTTGCAATATATATTCTTTATATGTTTATATTGTTGGCAATAAACTTATAAACATTTGATTAGTCTGGTTTTATTGTTTGTGTATTTTTGTTCAAAGGGGTGTGTTTTATGCTATATAATTATTTTATTCCTGACTGTTTTGAATGTCTATGCCACCTCCGGAATTTTGATGTGTATGCTGCCTCCTATTTTCCTTGTCTTTGACTGTTATCACTTTAAAGTGAATGCCATAGCGCTTCAAACATCCTGATTACATCTAACCTTCTATATACAAGGTTGAGCGGCATGTCTGATAGTGATGAGTTATTTATTTAACTACACAAAGCATGTACTCCCATTTGCATACCACAGTAGAAATATCCACCAAGGAAATAATGTAGGAAGATGTATTGGTTTATTGATTGGACATGATAAAAGGGGTCTGTTTTCTTTACTTATTGAAACCAAACATTTGTGATGAGTGAGTGCTTATTGAATGTATTTATTTTAAAATCATTGGAATTTTAAAGAACTTACAAATTCAATATGTTGCTATTGGTCCTAAAGATCTATATGTAGCCCTTTGGTTTAAGATCTATTAGGATCCAATAAGTTAGTACAGGGAAGAGAGTTGCTTGAATGGCAACTGTAATTAAAGCTTTCCCTAACACAGTTCCTTTTTTATCTCCAAAACATGTTCTCTGCTACTTGTCTCAGGAAAATGGTAGCAAGCCGATCTCCATAGAGGTCTCACATGCAAAAGAGTATAGGGATAAGGGAGAGACAGAGCAAATGTATCTAAGTGCAGTAGTTTTATTATGACATAAATAATTTAAAACAACAATGTCTATAGAAAGAACAAGGTACTGGTTAAAAAATAAAAATTAATAATTAAAATTTAAAAATTAATATAGAACACTGACACATAAAGGTAATACTCTTGAGAATTCTTTGAGTCAAAATAAAAAATAAAAGACACAATTTACAAAAATTGTACTTAAATAAAAATATGAAACTCCTGGATGTTTTGGGGGGAGTGAGAACAGACCAAAAAGGTTTAATGATTTTAGATACAGACGGGTATTAAAGCTATATGCATATAGTTGCTGGACCTAACTAGAAATATATGGGGTGTGGATTGGTTCAGAGAAGTAATAGAGATGGTGTAGGATGCTCCTTAGGAGATGTCCATAAGTTAAACCTTTATGACAAATATCCTTCTTAGCTAGAAAGGTAAATGGATAACCTGTAAAGTAGCAGTTCAAGTAATAAATGAAAATGCAGAAGAGGGAGGGGGGATACTAGTGGCGCTTAAGAAATCTAATACATAATCCACAAATAAAAGATGTAGTAGATATATCAGTGGAGTTAGTGGCAGAAAGCATGCAAAATATGTAAAGTAGGGGTACTTAATGTTACTCTGAATGGTGTATAGTGTATTATACTATTGTAATAAGGGAAATGGATTATAGTCACAAAAATGCGAAACAATAATACCGTGTATACAGTTACAGTGTATGTTGGTAAGTACAGAAAAGTAAAAAGCAGAACAAATGATATATATAATAGCAATATATATATGAATAGACACTATAATGATAGATAAATACTACAGTATATCTAATTAGATATCGTTACACATAATATAAAAAGTGTACGTGTATACAACAGAATGTTTAATAGGCAATATAAATAGATACGTGTCCCACAAAAATTACTAAATATAAGTCCACAAGTACAATATGTTAGAATAGTCCGTAATATAAAACGGTACCGTAGGAATCACTGGCCTATATACATTGATACTCAAAAGTTTTCTCAATGTCCAGGATTGGATGTAGTTGTTAGTCTTTATCAAATTGGAACAATATTGCTTTTTCTTGTGGATAGTCGTGGTGTATGGATCGATCTGTCTTAATGTTGATTCCTCGTTCCCACACAGATATAAAATAAGGAATAATGTGTGTCAGTACATATAATACATATGTGGCAACAAAACGTAGTAACTTACATGTAAGTAGATGTAATTCAGCACTCTTGTTCCTCCTTCAACCGATTTATGTTTTCTTGTTTGTTGTTCGTGTTCTCCTCTCTGGCGTTCCCAGGTAGTCTTCCCATGGGTTCTTGTAGAGGTTCTCTTAAGAATGTTCGTTTCTCCAATCGGCAAACGATAGAGGTGAAGCCGTTAGTGATCCAAAAAGAACAGATCGAGCCATACACCACGACTATCCACAAGAAAAAGCAATATTGTTCCAATTTGATAAAGACTAACAACTACATCCAATCCTGGACATTGAGAAAACTTTTGAGTATCGATGTACACAGGCCAGTGATTCCTACAGTACCGTTTTATATTACGGACTATTTTAACATATTGTACTTGTGGACTTATATTTAATAATTTTTGTGGGACACATATCTATTTATATTGCCTATTAAACATTCTGCTGTACACACATACACTTTTTATATTATGTGTAACGATATCTAATTAGATATACTGTAGTACTTATCTATCATTATAGTGTCTATTCATATATATCTCTATTATATATATCATTTGTTCTGCTTTTTACTTTTCTGTACTTACCAACATACACTGTAACTGTATACACGGTATTATTGTTTCGCATTTTTGCGACTATAATCCATTTCCCTTATTACAATTGTATAATATACTATACACCATTCAGAGTAACATTAAGTACCCCTACTTTACATATTTTGCATCCTTTCTGCCACTAACTCCACTGATATATCTACTACATCTTTTATTTGTGGATTATGTATTAGATTTCTTAAGCGCCACCAGTATCCCCCCCTCCCTCTTCTGTATTTTCATTTTTCTGTGATAGCAGATTTTCTGAAGGCAGCATTTGATATCTTATTTAGTGTATAGTTAATAGAAGCTCTGAGGACCCCCTTTTTCCTTGTTATCAAGTAATAAATGAGATGGCCCCTTACTAGAAAGCGAACCCACAGAGCCTGTTACAATACTGCAAAGTAGAGCTTTGTTCCTGGCACTCAGTTCTGTAAGGGTGGCTCCTTACTTTATTCTATGTTGAGTCTCAGCGTATCAGGTTATTTTCCCCTTGTTAGGCTGGCATCCACCTGCTGTTCTCTGTGCATCTCTGGTTCTTCCTTCGTTCCCTTCTGGTAAAATGTGGCTGGAGACTGTGCTGACACGTTTTGCTCTTCTCTCTGAGCCTTTTTTGAAGCAGTGTCTCCAGCAGTGTTGACAGTATTGAAATAATACTCTCCATGATCCAAATAATATGAAGATTAATTGAAGCTGCTTTTATTTTGAAACTTTACTATCCCTTTAAGTCTCGAGGGATTTAATTAGTCCTGTAACAAAAAAGACAAAAATTAAGAAAAAAAAAACTTTTTTGCAAATATAGTAGACATTGAACTCTACACCACTTGAAAGGTCATTAATGAGCAAAAGATTTTTCATAGTATCAACAGTGCATTAAAAACAGGTTATGTTTGACATTACATATGAGCTGGATACATACAACTTAATAACAAACATTTATAAAATGTTTAAAGTGGTGTGTTTGTGTGTGTGTTAGTGAGTTTGAGACACAATGCTGCAGAAGATCATTATTGTACCCCTACAAAATGAACTAAACATGATACTCTCATACCTCCCAACATTTCAAATTGCCAAAGAGGGACACTTCTGTTTTAGGTGGCGTTGCTGGGATCGTGGATGCTGGGCAGGGCATTACCAATAATTTCTAGGCTATTTCATGGCCTACTGACACCTCATTGTGTAATCTAATTAATGACTTATAACAAGACCAAAGTATTTTATATACAAAGACTAATTTATAAACACATATACTGACGTTTAAACAAACATTAATGTGAGTTTTATTGCTGTAGAGCAATGTGATACACTTATATACACACCACACAGTCTGATCTCCTAAAAAGAGGGACATCAGGGTGGGAAAGAGGGACAGAGGGATTTAAGTCTAAAAGAGGGACTGTCCCTTCTAAAGAGGGACACTTGGGAGATATGTACTCTAAACCCAGTATTGGCAGATGATTAATTGGTGGATATTTAAAAATAATTGTGAATTTCCTTTTGGCCAATAAAAGGCAAAGTAAGAAAATAAGGCTTGAATATGAGTCAACAAAAGTGATGTTATCTGTCTGGGGTGAGATTAAAAGTGAAACATCATGTGATTTTAAAATGAAAATGCTGCCTTTGGATAACCAAATACAATTTCAAAGTGGTGAAGGTAGTATGCAAACAATAAAAATAATGGAGAGAAACATCACTTGAGAATCTGAGACTTCATAAGGAAAAGTAAGATTACTGTCTGGGAAGAATTCAAGAAGAGGGGAGAGATGTAATAACATTTCTGTGAGATTTTTTTCCTAAAAATCTGTATGTGCATTACAGGATACTATGGACTATATATTAACCCTCTGAGTGCCAGAGGGGTATCCAATGCATTGCATTGGATATCCCTCTGGCACGGAAAAAGTTAAAGAAAAATTACCAGAATTTGGGATATTTATATTGAACTGATGATCTCCAGATAAAGGTAGCTTGGCATACATTCACACACTCAGTTCAATGAAACTCTTATCTCGTTGTCATGATTCTGCCTATATGTATGGTACTGCCAACCCAAATCCAAAGTTCTGTGTACTCACTATCTCCATCTATTGGTTGATCCCCAGTTGGGAAGCACAGATATTATCCAAATTCCAAACTCCTGTTTACTCACTGTTACAATTTATTGGTTAAGCCCTGTTTGGGAAGCACCGTTATTAACCCAAATCCATTGTTCTATGTATTGTTGTTGTCTACTCATTGAACCCTGTTTGAGAAGCGCAGGTATTATTCCCAAATACAAAGTCATGTGGACTCACTGTCACCCTCTATTGGTTGAGCCCTGTTTGGGAAGCACAGATATTTTTTCAAATTCAAAGCCCTGTGTACACACAGTCACTGTATATTGGTTGATGCCATGCATAGCAATATTGTATTGCCTGTGAGTCCAATGCAAGTGGCCAGTAGCCAGGGAGTATGCAAATCTGTTATTGTTGCCATCGTAAACCCCACTAATATTATTATCTGTTACGTTTGTTACACGTTTAGTATTCTACACATTATGGTATTTTATGCACAGATAGTGTCACCCTGAGTTAACTGTAGGCTATAACAGGCCAGATATTGTACTTTAAACATTTTGATGCATGAGGTCTCCTTCTGATGCAGATGTCTAGGTTCTATGGGTGGGTAACTGAAAAAGAAAGAAAAAATACAAGTCTGGAAACAGCGACCAGTGTCAAGCAGCAGTAGCAAAAGAAAACAAAGCCCTGTCTTGCATAAAAAGCGGTATTAAAGCAAGAGTGGATAACATAATTTTGCCACTGTACAAATTGTTGGTAAGACCTCACCTTAAATGTGCAGTGTAATATTGTGCACCAGTTCTGGTGCGGAACTGGAGAGAGTACAGTGATGAGCAAGAAAATTAATTAAGAGAATGGAAGATTTGATGTATGACAAACTTGGAGATTTTGTTACAATATATATGTGAGGTCATTACAATGATTTCTCTGGTGAGCTTTTCATTCCAAAGCCTGATCAAATAACTATGGGCCACCCCTTAAGATTTGAGGCAAGGGAGTATCAACTTCAGCAAGGAAGGGTTTTTTTTTTTACAGTAAGGTCTCTTAAATTGTGGAATTATTTTCCCAAAGATGTGGTATTGACAGAAACAATGGATACATTTAAGATAAGATTAGATGCATCTTTCAAGAGGGAACATACAGGGTAATTCTGTGTATAGAAGGTAGAACAGGAAGTTCCGATAAATAGACTAATACTGATTTGGTGGTAGGAAGGCTTATATAATTCTCATTTTTATGGGATATGAGGCAAAGATTGAACTTGTTGGACTTGTGCTTTTTTTCAACCTAATTTACTATGTTAATATATCATGTGTGGAGTACCAAAGTAATAATATCTGCATAACCAGTGATACCTGATATACGAATATTTTATCAAAAACAATATGACGATAAATGATCTGCCCTTTTACAATAATATCTATATGCACTAGATATGTCGTCACTGATTCCTACTTATAACACATAACATTTCCACTGTCACCAGCAAGGAACACTGCCAACAATTAGTAAAAAAAGATATACCTGTACACGCTTCACCTAAAATGTAACTGATTTGTGGCTCTACTGACTCAAACGCCAGTCCACAGCTGGTTAGATTACAGAGTAACGCTCAAGTGGGTAACAAGCGACAAACCAAAACACTGGTTTAATATACCACATAAATTTGGTTTATGTAATACTACATACAGTGTTGAAAGAAAGGTGAGAGATGCTCAATTAGGCTCATGAGCTAGCAAATACATGCAAAAAGCTCACTGGGACTGAGTCCTCGCGCCCAGGGTGCAATCGCTTTTAGCTCACCAGTGCCATACACAGAGAGAAAATCTTCTGAAGCATATCATACTGGTCCTGCCAAATGACAGTCCAGCCACGAAATGCCAGACAATTCCTCTCTGAACAATGGAAACAGCTAACTCCAGACATACGTTTCAGCCTTTTTGGGCCTCATCGGTGAGGTGCAGCTGATCCCTCTAGGGAGCTAAAAAGAGATTGCACCCTGGGCGCGAGGACACAGTCCCAGTGAGCTTCTTGCATGTATTTGCTAGCTCACAAGCCTAGTTGAGCATCTCTCACCTTTCTTTCTACATATGCAAATTGCTCTTGGGGTTGGTCACTCTAAGAGTAATGAGGGTAATCCAGACATGGACCCCTTGCTCACGGTGCCTAGAGGGATCAACGGCACCTCACTGAGGAGGCCCAAGAATGCTGAACCATATGTCAGGTGTTAGTTGTTTTCCTTGTTCTGAGAGGAGTTGTCTGGCATTTCGTGGCTGGACTGTCATTTGGCAGGACCAGTATGATATGCTTCAGAAGATTTCCTCTCTGTGTCTGGCACTGATGAGCTAAAAGAGATTGCACTCTGGGTGAGATGAGACAGTCCCAGTGAGCTTCTTGCATGTATTTGCTAGCTCATGAGCCTAATTGAGCATCTCTGACCTTTCTTTCTACATATGCAAATTGCTCTTGGGGTTGGTCACCCTAAGAGTAATGAGGGTAATTCAGACGTGGACCCCTTGCTCACAGTGCCTAGAGGGATCAGCTGCACCTCACCAACGAGGTCCAAGAAGGTTGAAACGTATGTCTGGGGTTTGCTGTTTCCCTTGTTCGGAGAGGAATTGTCTGGCATTTCGTGGCTGGACTGTCATTTGGCAGGACCAGTATGATATGCTTCAGAAGATTTCCTCTCTGTGTCTGGCACTGATGAGCTAAAAGAGATTGCACTCTGGGCGAGATGAGACAGTCCCAGTGAGCTTCTTGCATGTATTTGCTAGCTCATGAGCCTAATTGAGCATCTCTGACCTTTCTTTCTACATATGTAAATTGCTCTTGGGGTTGGTCACCCTAAGAGTAATGAGGGTAATTCAGACGTGGACCCCTTGCTCACAGTGCCTAGAGGGATCAGCTGCACCTCACCAACGAGGTCCAAGAAGGTTGAAACGTATGTCTGGGGTTAGCTGTTTCCCTTGTTCGGAGAGGAATTGTCTGGCATTTCGTGGCTGGACTGTCATTTGGCAGGACCAGTATGATATGCTTCAGAAGATTTCCTCTCTGTGTGTGGTACTGATGAGCTAAAAGAGATTGGACCCTGGGCGTGAGGACACAGTCCCAGTGAGCTTCTTGCATGTATTTGCTAGCTCATGAGCCTAGTTGAGCATCTCTCACCTTTCTTTCTACATATGCAAATTGCTCTTGGGGTTGGTCACCCTAAGAGTAATGAGTGTAATCCAGTTGTGGACCCCTTGCTCACAGTGCCTAGAGGGATCAGCTGCACCTCACCGATGAGACCCAAGAAGGCTGAAACGTACGTCTGAGGGTTAGCTGTTTCCCTTGTTCGGAGAGGAATTGTATGGCATTTTGTGGCTGGGCTGTCATTCGGCAGGACCAGTATGATATGCTTCAGAAGATTTCCTCTCTGTGTATGGCACTGATGAGCTAAAAGAGTTTGCACCTGGGCGTGAGAAGACAGTCCCAGTGAGCTTCTTGCATGTATTTGCTAGCTCATCAGTCTAGTTAAGCATCTCTGACCTTTCTTTCTACATATGCAAATTGCTCTTGGGGTTGGTCACCCTAAAAGTAATGAGGGTAATCCAGACGTGGACCCCTTGCTCACAGTGCCTAGAGGGATCAGCTGCACCTCACCGACAAGGCCGAAACGCATGTCTGGGATTAGCTGTTTCCCTTGTTCGGAGTGGAATTGTCTGGCATTTCGTGGCTGAACTGTCATTTGGCAGGACCAGTATGACATGCTTCAGAAGATTTCTTCTCTGTGTATGACACTGATGAGCTAAAAGAGATTGCACCATGGGTGCGAGGACACAGTCCCAGTGAGCTTCTTGCATGTATTTGCTAGCTCATGAGCCTAGTTGAGCATCTCTGACCTTTCTTTCTACATATGCAAATTGCTCTTGGGGTTTGTCACCCTAAGAGTAATGAGGGTAATCCAGACGTGGACCCCTTGCTCACAGTGCCTAGAGGGATCAGCTGCACCTCACTGGCAAGACCCAAGAAGGCCGAAACGTACGGCTGGGGTTAGCTGTTGCACTTGTTCGGAGAGCAATTGGCTGGCATTTCGTGGCTGGACTGTCATTTGGCAGGACCAGTCTGATATCTTAAGAAGATTTTCTCTCTGTGTATGGCACTGATGAGCTAAAAGAGATTGCATCCTGGGAGCAAGGACACAGTCCCAGTGAGCTTCTTGCATGTATTTGCTAGCTCATGAGCCTAGTTGAGCATCTCTCACCTTTCTTTCTACATATGCAAATTGCTCTTGGGGTTGGTCACCCTAAAAGTAATGAAGGTAATCCAGACGTGGACCCCTTGCTCACAGTACCTAGAGGGATCAGCTGCACCTCATTGACAAAGCCTAAGAAGGCCGAAATATATGTCTGGGGTTAGCTGTTTCCCTTGTTCGGAGAGGAGTTGTCTGGCATTTCATGGCTGGACTGTCATTTGGCAGGACCAGTATGATATGCTTCAGAAGATTTCCTCTCTGTGTGTGGTACTGATGAGCTAAAAGAGATTGCACCCTGGGTGCGAGGACACAGTCCCAGTGAGCTTCTTGCATGTATTTGCTAGCTCATGAGCTTAGTTGAGCATCTCTCACCTTTCTTTCTACATATGCAAATTGCTCTTGGGGTTGGTCACCCTAAGAGTAATGAGTGTAATCCAGATGTGGACCCCTTGCTCACAGTGCCTAGAGGGATCAGCTGCACCTCACCGATGAGACCCAAGAAGGCTGAAACGTACGTCTGAGGTTTAGCTGTTTCCCTTGTTCGGAGAGGAATTGTATGGCATTTTGTTGCTGGACTGTCATTCGGCAGGACCAGTATGATATGCTTCAGAAGATTTCCTCTCTGTGTATGGCACTGATGAGCTAAAAGAGATTGCACCTGGGTGTGAGAAGACAGTCCCAGTGAGCTTCTTCCATGTATTTGCTAGCTCATCAGTCTAGTTAGGCATCTCTGACCTTTCTTTCTACATATGTAAATTGCTCTTGGGGTTGGTCACCCTAAAAGTAATGAGGGTAATCCAGACGTGGACCCCTTGCTCACAGTGCCTAGAGGGATCAGCTGCACCTCACCGACAAGGCCGAAACGCATGTCTGGGATTAGCTGTTTCCCTTGTTCGGAGTGGAATTGTCTGGCATTTCGTGGCTGGACTGTCATTTGGCAGGACCAGTATGACATGCTTCAGAAGATTTCTTCTCTGTGTATGACACTGATGATCTAAAAGAGATTGCACCATGGGTGCGAGGACACAGTCCCAGTGAGCTTCTTGCATGTATTTGCTAGCTCATGAGCCTAGTTGAGCATCTCTGACCTTTCTTTCTACATATGCAAATTGCTCTTGGGGTTTGTCACCCTAAGAGTAATGAGGGTAATCCAGACGTGGACCCCTTGCTCACAGTGCCTAGAGGGATCAGCTGCACCTCACTGACAAGGCCAAAACGCATGTCTGGGATTAGCTGTTTCCCTTGTTCGGAGTGGAATTGTCTGGCATTTCGTGGCTGGACTGTCATTTGGCAGGACCAGTATGACATGCTTCAGAAGATTTCTTCTCTGTGTGTGACACTGATGAGCTAAAAGAGATTGCACCATGGGTGCGAGGACACAGTCCCAGTGAGCTTCTTGCATGTATTTGCTAGCTCATGAGCCTAGTTGAGCATCTCTGACCTTTCTTTCTACATATGCAAATTGCTCTTGGGGTTTGTCACCCTAAGAGTAATGAGGGTAATCCAGACGTGGACCCCTTGCTCACAGTGCCTAGAGGGATCAGCTGCACCTCACTGACAAGACCCAAGAAGGCCGAAACGTACGGCTGGGGTTAGCTGTTTCACTTGTTCGGAGAGCAATTGGCTGGCATTTCGTGGTTGGACTGTCATTTGGCAGGACCAGTATGATATGCTTCAGAAGATTTTCTCTCTGTGTATGGCACTGATGAGCTAAAAGAGATTGCATCCTGGGAGCAAGGACACAGTCCCAGTGAGCTTCTTGCATGTATTTGCTAGCTCATGAGCCTAGTTGAGCATCTCTCACCTTTCTTTCTACATATGCAAATTACTGTTGGGGTTGGTCACCCTAAAAGTAATGAGGGTAATCCAGACGTGGACCCCTTGCTCACAGTACCTAGAGGGATCAGCTGCACCTCATTGACAAAGCCTAAGAAGGCCGAAATATATGTCTGGGGTTAGCTGTTTCCCTTGTTCGGAGAGGAGTTGTCTGGCATTTCGTGGCTGGACTGTCATTTGGCAGGACCATTATGATATGCTTCAGAAGATTTCCTCTCTGTGTATGGCACTGATGAGCTAAAAGAGATTGCACCCTGGGTGCGAGGACACAGTCCCAATTAGCTTCTTGCATGTATTTGCTAGCTCATGAGCCTAGTTGAGCATATCTCACCTTTCTTTCTACATATGCAAATTGCTCTTGGGGTTGGTCACCTTAAGAGTAATGAGGGTAATCCAGACGTGGACCCCTTGCTCACAGTGCCTAGAGGGATCAGCTGCACCTCGCCGATGAGGTCCAAGAAGGCAGGAACATACGTCTGGGGCTAGCTGTTTTTCTTGTTTGGAAAGGAATTGTCTGGCATTTCGTGGCTGGACTGTCATTTGGCAGGACCAGTATGATATGCATTAGAAGATTTCCTCTCTGTGTATGGCACTGATGAGCTAAAAGAGATTGCACCCTGGGTGCGAGGACACAGTCCCAGTGAGCTTCTTGCATGTATTTGCTAGCTCATGAGCCTAGTTGAGCATCTCTCACCTTTCTTTCTACATATGCAAATTGCTCTTGGGGTTTGTCACTCTAAAAGTAATGAGGGTAATCCAGACGTGGACCCCTTGCTCACAGTGCCTAGAGGGATCAGCTGCACCTCACCGACAAGGCTCAAGAAGGCCGAAACGTACGTCTGGGGTTAGCTGTTTCCTTTGTTCGGAGTGGAATTGTGTGGCATTTCGTGGCTGGCCTGTCATTTGGAAGGACCAGTATGATATGCTTCAGAAGATTTCCTCTCTGTGTATGGGACTGATGAGCTAAAAGAGATTGCACCCTGGGTGCGAGGACACAGTCCCAGTGAGCTTCTTGTATGTATTTGCTAGCTCAGGAGCCTAGCTGAGCATCTCTGACCTTTCTTTCTACATATGCAAATTCCTCTTGGGGTTGGTCACCCTAAAAGTAATGAGGGTAATCCAGACGTGGACCCTTTGCTCACAGTGCCTAGAGGGATCAGCTGCATCTCACCGACGAGGCCTAAGAAGGCCGAAACGTATGTCTGGGGTTAGCTGTTTACCTTTTTCGGAGAGGAATTGTCTGGCATTTCGTGGCTGGGCTGTCATTTGGCAGGACCAGTATGACATGCTTCAGAAGATTTCCTCTCTGTGTATGGCACTGATGAGTTAAAAGAGATTGCACCCTGGGTGCGAGGACACAGTCCCAGTGAGCTTCTTGCATGTATTTGCTAGCCCATGAGCCTAGTTGAGCATCTCTCACCTTTCTTTCTGCATATGCAAATTGCTGTTGGGGTTGGTCACCCTAAGAGTAATGAGGGTAATCCAGATGTGGACCCCTTGCTCACAGTGCCTAGAGGGATCAGCTGCACCTCACCGACGAGGCCCAAGAAGGCCGAAACGTACGTCTGGGGTTAGCTGTTTCTCTTGTTCGGAGAGGAATTGTCTGGCATTTTGTGGCTGGACTGTCATTTGGCAGGACCAGTATGATATGCTTCAGAAGATTTCTTCTCTGTGTATTGTACTGATGAACTAAAAGAGATTGCACCCTGGACGCGAGGACACAGTCCCAGTGAGCTTATTGCATGTATTTGCTAGCTCAGGAGCCTAGCTGAGCATCTCTGACCTTTCTTTCTACATATGCAAATTCCTCTTGAGGTTGGTCAACCTAAAAGTAATGAGGGTAATCCAGACGTGGACCCTTTGCTCACAGTGCCTAGAGGGATCAGCTGCACCTCACCGACGAGGCCTAAGAAGGCCGAAACGTATGTCTGGGGTAAGCTGTTTCCCTTGTTCGGAGAGGAATTGTCTGGCATTTCGTGGCTGGGCTGTCATTTGGCAGGACCAGTATGACATGCTTCAGAAGATTTCCTCTCTGTGTATGGCACTGATGAGCTAAAAGAGATTGCACCCTGGGTGCGAGGACACAGTCCCAGTGAGCTTCTTGCCTGTATTTGCTAGCTCATGAGCCTAGTTGAGCATCTCTCACCTTTCTTTCTGCATATGCAAATTGCTGTTGGGGTTGGTCACCGTAAGAGTAATGAGGGTAATCCAGATGTGGACCCCTTGCTCACAGTGCCTAGAGGGATCAGCTGCACCTCACCGACGAGGCCCAAGAAGGCCGAAACGTACGTCTGGGGTTAGCTGTTTCTCTTGTTCGGAGAGGAATTGTCTGGCATTTTGTGGCTGGACTGTCATTTGGCAGGACCAGTATGACATGCTTCAGAAGATTTCTTCTCTGTGTATTGCACTGATGAGCTAAAAGAGATTGCACCCTGGACGCGAGGACACAGTCCCAGTGAGCTTCTTGCATGTATTTGCTAGCTCATGAGCCTAGCTGAGCATCTCTGACCTTTCTTTCTATGTACAGTGTTACCTTACACTCACTGCACACCATATATACCTCACAAAAATATTTGAAGAGTGACTTGCTGCGCAGTGGTGGCCCCTGAATGCAGACACCAGAAAAGACAGATCAAAAATAAATTCTAATTTACATTAAAAATATGTACACAAGTGACTATATAAAAAAATAGACCCATATTACCATACCACAATAGTATAGAACTAACTCTAAAGTACCCTAATATAAATATATATATATATATATATATATATATATATATATATATATATATATATGTGCATTAGTTATTGTAAATATACCAATACCATTAAAGGGACAGTAATGGTTTGAGAGATATCTGCATTCAGAGATATCTGCGTTCAAAGTTTGATGTTTGAGCTTTACAGCTCACAGCAGGAGATCAGTGTCGGCCGACATGGAGGCTCTTTAGCAGAGCCGCAATCATGTTTTCTTAAAAAGAATGACTTCATTGGAATGGTCTACAAAGTGTGCCTGGTTTGCAAGCGATTGCGGCTCTGCTGACACGGATCTCCTGCTGTTAGCTTTACAGTTGACAGCAGGATACATCAAACTTGGAATGCAGATATCTCTCAAACCATAGCGGTTTAAGGGATACGTTTTTTTGCATTCAATTTAACTTTTTAATCCCTACAAAATGCTAAATATTTTTTCTGGGATATTACTGTCCCTTTAACTAAACTCTCAATAATAGTCAAATAATAACAGGAACATAAATTTGTGGTTAGTGTATGGTTTAAAACTAAAACTAAAACTAAATTAAAACAGGCATTGTTTTTTTTAAGTCAGTTTTTGCTATCCTATTACCCGACTTGTGAAAACAAAACCAGCGGTAATTATACTTACTGCCAGTCTAAAAAAAAGCCCATAGGAAACAACTAAAAAAAAGTGCAATTAGTATCCTATTACCCAAGCTCAGTATTACCGCCTGTTTTGTGGTTACATTTAAGTCAGATTCAAAACCATCGTTGTTCACACAAAAGCAGTGTATAATACAGTATACAACATAGAAATCCAACATAAAGTGCCCCCCTCGACATATTAACCCCCCTTTTAAAAGTCGACTTGCAGTGCTTTCTTACACCACATTAATCCGACAAATATTGTTCATAGTTGACAATTAACCCTTCCCCTTCCAAATCAGACTTACAGTGCTTTCTTTCACCACATTAATCCAACAAATATTGTTCATAGTCGACAATTAACCCTTCCCCTTCCAAATCCAACTTACAGTGCTTTCTTTCACCATGTTAATTAGACGAATATTGTACATCCAACATTTTAACCCCCCCCCAAAGTCGACTACAGTGCTCCCATGACTTTCTTTCACCATTTTTATCCGACATTTTTCTTCTCCTATTTTATTCGGCATGCTCTCATATTTTGTATTGCAAGATTAACCCTATGAGTACCAGAGAGGTATTGTAATGTGTTTGCTACCCCTCTGGTACTCATAGGGTTAATAGGCAACCTGTATATGTATAAAAAAAAAGGTGTCTGTTTTTAAAAGGGGGGTTATTATGTCAGGGGGGCACTCTGTCGGATTTTGTTATGTGGAGAACACATCTAACACTGAACTTGATCTTTCTGTCATCAAATGTACGCCTGTTTCCTTGGACTTTGACATTTTGCGTGTTTTTTGTAGACGGTAGTCGTAAAAAATGCTGTCTGCGCCAGTTTTGTTTTACAGTGGTTCTGCAATAGAATACTGATATAACACGTTTGCAAAATTCGCTCAACTTGTTTTTCTTGTAACGCCGGTTTTAGCGCTGGTAATAGAATCGAGCCCTAAATCTATTGCTGTAATATTACGTTTCTATTGGAGCTCATCTTTTTTCTTCACTCCAGCTACTTCTTTCTGTTTTAGCAATCTTTTAAATGGTATCTTCACGTATATGTTTGTGTTCACAGTCCCTACCCAGTTTAAAAAACTCTACTTTCCTTCTTCCAAGGTCCCGATATGTTACTATGATTTTGTCTATATGAACAGTGGTACTGCTGTCCCACATCCAAAATCCAGTGTACTCACTATCACCATCTACTGGTTGAGCCCTGGTTGGGAAGCACAGGTATTATCCCAAATCCAAACTCCTGTGTAATTATTGTCACCATCTATTGGTTGATAACATGCATGGCAGTATTGTATTGCCTGTGAGTTCAATGCTGGTAGCCAGTAGAAAGGGAATATGTAAATCTGCTGCTGCTGCCATCTCTCTATTTCCAGCTCGTACTGCCTTAATTCTTTCCACATCCTACAGCCCACTAATATTACACAAACAAACAACACAACACCCAACAACAACAACCACCACATCCAACAACAACAACAACAGTGTAGAGAGGTCAATAATGTCATGGCAGAGATTTTGAACTACACTTTTTTGCAGCATTAAGGCAGAGAGTTTAGTGCTTGCCTGCTGGAGATGTTGGAGCAAAGTGGATCATATTTGCTCTACAGCAACAAGGCAGAGGGGTTAGTGCCTGTCTAGTGGAGACTGAGCATAGCGGATGGTACCTGATCCGCAGTGACCTATTCCAGTGGGCAGATGCCCTATGCTAGCTGCTATGGGCTGGCTGTACCAGAAGGTCCTCCAATCAAGCTGACTTCCTCTCCACTGAGTGGTACAAAAGGATCCAGTAGTAAATTGTCCAGGTCTGTCTTGTGGTCCCTTGAGGCCGATTCAGTGTAAGTGACCAGGTAGGTACCCCCTACACGCTTAAGTACTCCAGTTATACTTGTATTTATTTGTTTAAATATAGAGGGTTCAAGTGGTCATGCAAACTGACTGCTGACAAAAACCATGTTTATAATATATGAAGGCTTATGCACCTAAGAAATCATTTTTGCAAATGTTGGCAAGGAGTACATGATATTTAAAAGAATATGAATTTTATTTTTAGGCAATTATGTGCCTTTTCAAAACAAGAAAAATATTTTAGGGAGCACATCTGTAATCATCAATTAGCCAGCAATAACTGCATATTTCATATGCAGGGTGCAGTAATCCCTTAATAACTAATATATCAAACAACAAGATAAAACAGAAAGGGATTTTTTCAGCACTCAGCTGGAGTAAAAAAAGAAAAAAACTCATATAAATTCAAAACAATAATAATATATGAAAATATAAAATGTATTAAATCAAACGGCATAAAAAGCAGACATCAAATATATATCCCCACCTCCCAAAAGGAGTCCAATAGAATATTAATATCCCTAAACATATTACATTAAAACTAAAAAACACAGATATCTAAAAGAACCATGCCTGAAGTACTCCATAGGGGCAAAAAAGGTATAACTGGCGCCAGTACCCAAAAAGAAATATTATATATAACGGCATGCAGATGTTCTTAATTATTGCACATCCCAGTTTCTTAAAGATGAAACAAATCTCATAAAATGAAATATGAATAAGTTTGATGAATTGAAGATGGCAGATGAATGATGGATGATGAAATGGGTCAACACCACAAATGAATGTCAGATGTCAAATAAAGCCAAGATAAATGCATCCGTATCAAACCTCAATCATGCTTAACACACCAGCATATAATATCAGCATCATGTTACTCACAATACCCCACGAATTCCGATTCGATGTCAATGACACATAGCACTTCCAAAGTTGCAGTGCATTTTCAAGTATGTGCAAACAGCTATCGTGTCAGACTATATATTCGGATCTAACCTCCATCCTTGTAACAGTAACACCTTCTGGGGTCAGAGCAATCCTGTGTGTTTCTTCAAATGAGGTGAATGCTCGTGCTATGATACTGATCATGCCCATATCATTCAACATGCCCAAACAAGATGCAGCTTCAAAAATCCTCCTCTAATGGGTATAAACACCCCCTTGGGTGCCTCAGCATTTCATTCAAAGCGTTTCATCCGCTAACACGCGGGCTTCATCAGGGCATCCACTTCACTACCTCCCATATCATTTAAATAAACCCCTACCGGAAGTTCTACCTATCACCATAGTAACCAACTCTAATTAACCCTATGTGTCCTCCATGAAATGGAGTGACCCAGATGTCCACACCAAACCCAATAAGGGACCGTGAGCCCTCGGATCGTCCCATCCCGTGGAGGACATGTTCCACACATAAATGGCATACAGAGATGACAAAAAGGCACTACCATTGCACTGCCATTAAAAACAGTCATCCCTAATCAATTAGATAAACAATAAAGTCAAAAAGTCACATGAATTAATATACATCGTCAATGACACCTATATATTCACTATGTCTTAAAGGAGACACATTACTCATGCAAGGTACACTTTGTTGCATGCAAAGAGTCATCATCTTCAGACCCAGAAAAAAAGTATACCCTATGGCCAATATGTCCGGTTACGACGGAATTGTTCTGAGATTATGGAGTACAGGGATAAATCTAGGGATTTAACAGCTAGGATCCTGGATAAGGGGTATCACCTAAGTGTATCACCTAATTCGTGACAAAATTTTGTTTGGGGAAAATGTGAAGGACAGGGATAATAGAGTCAGATTCGTGACTACCTTTGGAAGTCACTGGTCTGTACTCAGAAGTTTATTGATAAAACATTGGCATTTGCTGACACAAAACACTTCTTTGACCAGAATTGTGGGGGATCATCCAGCGTTGGTGGCACATAGGGCCCTTAATTTAAGAGATAAATTAGTACATACCTTTTGGGAACCTAAAGACTCACAATTAAATTGGCTGGGTAAAAGTCAGAATAAGGGAACTTTTAGTTGTGGATCATGTCAGGCTTGTAAATTTCTCTTTAAGAGTAAAACCTTCTGTAATTTGGATGGCTCTAAACATTATACCATCCAGGATTTTATAAATTGTCCCACAAGGGGTGTTATTTATCAATTGATCTGTCCTTGCAATAGAATATATATTGGAAAAACATACAGAGAATTGAGAAGATGAATTCTGGTGCATAAATGTGATATCCAACGAGGTGACATGGAAAGTTCTGTGGCACGTCACTTCCTTGAGTATCACAGTGGTGATAGTGAGGGACTCAGGGTGGTGGGTGTGGAGAAAGTTATAATTGGCATGTGGGGAGGCGATCTGGACAGAAATTTGTTACAGCGAGAGGCCAGATGGATTTATGTGTTGGGGGCTTTGGTCCCAATGGGATTAATGAAGAGATATCATATAAGGCCTTCCTGTGATGTTTATCTTCTTTTTTCTGTCCTGGACTTGAATCCCTGTTTTGCCAATTTGTCTGATATTCTCCTTCACCCTGTACCTTACAAGAGTAATGTGTCTCCTTTAAGACATAGTGAATATGTAGGTGTCATTGAAGATGTATATTAATTCATGTGACTTTTGGACTTTATTGTATATCTAATTGATTAGGAATGACTGTTTTTAATGGCAGTGCGATGGTAGTGCCTTTTTGTCATCTCTGTATGCCATTTATGTGTTGAACATGTCCTCCGTGGGAAGGGACGATTCAAGGGTTCTCGGTCCCTTATTGGGTTTGGTGTGGACGTCTGGGTTGCTCCATTTCGCGGAGGACACATAGGGTTAATTAGTGTTGGTTACTATGGTGATAGGTAGAACTTCCTGTAGAGGTTTATTTAAATGATATGGGAGGTAGTGAACCGGATGCCCTGATGAAGCCCGCGTGTTAGCGGATGAAACGCGTTGGATGAAACGCTGAAGCACCCAAGGGGGCATTTATACCCATTAGAGGAGGATTTTTGAAGCTGCACCTCGTTTGGGCATGTTGAATGATATGGGAATCATCAGTATCACAACACGAGCATTCACTTCATTTGAAGAAACACACAGGATTGCTCTGACCCCAGAAGGTGTTACTGTTACAAGGATGGAGGTTCGATTTGAATATACAGTCTGACATGATAGCTGTTTGCACATACTTGAAAACGGACTGTAGCTTTGGAAGTGTTATGTGTCATTGACATCGAATCGGAATTCGTGGGGTATTGTGAGTAACATGACGCTTATATTATATGCTGGTGTGATTGAGGTTTGATACGGATGCATTTATCTTGGCTTTATTTGACATCTGACATTCATTTGTGTTGTTGATCCATTTCATCATCCATCATTCATCTGCCATCTTCATTTCATCAAACTCATTCATATTCATTTTATGAGATTTGTTTCATCTTGATTAAATTGGGATGCGCAATAATTAAGAACATCTGCATGCAGTTATATATAATTTTTCTTTTTTGGGTACTGGTGCCAGTTATACCTTTTTTGCCCCTATGGAGTACTTCAGGCATGGTTCTTTTAGATATCTGTGTTTTTTAGTTTTAACGTAATATGTTTACTTGTGTTAGGGATATTAATACTCTATTGGACTCCTTTTGGGAGGTGGGGATATATATTTGATGTCTGCTTTTTATGCCATTTGATTTAATAAATTTGATATTTTCATATATTATTATTGTTTTGAATTTATATGAGCTTTTTTCTTTTTTTACTCCAGCTGAGTGCTGAAAAAAATCCCTTTCTGTATGATCTTGTTGTTTGATAAATTATGTGCCTTTTAATGGACAAGTGTTTAAAATGCTTCATCTAACCTATTGGTACTTTCAAGAGTGGCCAATATTATCAAGATTCAGTCCAAATCAGCTGTAAAAATAGTACTGAAACAGAAACCTTTATCCACATAAGATGCTATAAAATAATTCAGTTTGAATAAAAAAGAAACAATAACACATCTGGAAGAATAGACATTGATGTCTGGAAGTGCTTAATACACAAGTTGCAAAAATTAATAAATATGAAGGCAAACTTCTCAAGCAGGACTGGATTGCCCAATAGGCAGAGTAGGCAAATGACTTAATTTTGAGGGGCTCCTCATCTGTGTGGACCACACCCACATTATGAATTTTGGGTGTTGCCAGAGCAATCGTAAAGGGATAGTAACACTTCGTTTTATCTTTATTTTATTTTGTAGGCATTAAAAAAACATGAAGAACGATATAAGTCTTATCTCTCAAACCTTTATGGTTTAAGAGATATTTACAAGCAAAGTATCCCCCCCCATTCAGCCAGATCAGAAGGGAGGTGCCCAGGTAGACTGCAGAGAGGGACAATCTTCAATTAAGATAAGGGAAAAAGCTGAAAAACTTGTCAAGTGGGGAAGGGCTTTCATTGTTTTCATACAAAGAAGTCTGTCCCCTGCTGTTATCTTTCTGGTCTTACAACCAGATTCACATCTGAGAAGAGATGGCTTACACTAGGAAAAAGGGGCGGGAGGGGAAACTTTGCTTGTGACTATCTCTTAAACCATAAAGGTTTGAGAGATAAGACTTATATCGTTCTTTATGTTTTTTTAATGCCTACAAAATAAAATAAAGATAAAACAAAGTATTACTATCCCTTTAATGTCCCTGCAGCAGCTTTATAGTCCTTTACTTAACCCCTTGGACACTAGAGATATCGCCAATGCACTGAGGAGCAACACACTGGAGATCCTCTAGCACCCAAGGGGTTAATGGGTTTTTTTTTTTTTTGCCCTTTCCTGTTATAGGATAAGGGTATTTTTGTGCCAGGAAACTTTAGAAGGGACTGGGGGTGGAGTCATGTGAGGAGTGGGGGTGTGGCCATTGGTGAAACTAAGGGCACCTAGAGTGCCTTGCCTAAGGAAGCCTGGGGTGTAAATCCAGCTCTGACAGAGATAATGCAGTGAAATACATAGCAAGCATTGTAAATATCACATAAATTAATCAGGGTCTTTTCGCCTTGTAAATGAGCATAGGCAAATTACATTGTACTGCTAATTAACTGAGACAAAATTTCACTGCAATAGCCCTGTAACCCCTTCAAGGCAGTCCCCTGTATACAAATATTGTTCTGTTTTAGACAAGGGGTTGGGGCACCTGGGACAGAAGGCTGCTCACCAATAGTAATAGTTATGCTGACTCATAGTCAGATTTACTGTATATCAATATCTACCCCAAAATGGTCAGGGAATAGAACAACCAATGTAATACTGTGTCATCGGAGCACAGGCTGCTTATACTATATGCATGGAAATTAGGAGCCATTCCTATCATTGTCTTAAGTGAAACTGGTGCTTGCACAACTTTTTAGGCGCAATAAACTGCCTATAACTTGCGCTTTTTGTTTTGCCAACATATTAACAGCTTTAGAAGTTTCCTTAACTACTATCACGGTGCCCGTGCTATGCTGGCGACATTCTGTCAGTCTCTGTTTACTGCTGACGCTTATTGGCTGAACCACCCAGTATTTTTGCTTAAATACTGGGCCTTGTCACTTCTCCCGTGCCCTTTCGTGGTGTTTCCGTTACCAGCGCTTGTTCCAGTTCTCGTGTGATCTTTGTGTACCGACCCGGCCTGTCTGACTACTCTGCTGTATCCGTTCCTGCCTGTGTACCGACCCGGACTGCGTGACTACTCTGCTGTATCCGTTACTGCTCTGTGTACCGACCCAGCCCGGCTGACGTTCCTGCTCTGTGTACACTCGGATTGGCTGACGTTCCTGCTCTGTGTACCGACCCGGCCTGGCTGACGTTCCTGCTCTGTGTACACTCGGATTGGCTGACGTTCCTTCTCTGTGTACCGACCCGGCCTGGCTGACATTCCTGCTCTGTGTACCAACTCGGACTGGCTGACGTTCCTGCACTGTGTACCGACCCGGTAGGGCTACTCATTCTGGGTATCTCTACTGACTGCTGTCCCATTCCGGTCCCTGGCTTGGAGCTCTCCTCTGGGCTTCTCTCTTCGGACAGTACCATTGAGCCTTAGTGCCACTCCTGCAGTCTAGTCTCGGCTCAGTCTGTGTCGCGAGAGCGACATTCCGGTGTCTATATATTGTCTATATATTGTGTATTTATATACTACTGGACCCGTGAGGGTTATCGTTTCTGAGTCTGTTCAATAAAACTGTGTTTTATCTCACCTACTGTGTCTGAGTGTCAAATAAACCGTAACAACTACTCAGTCTCAGGAGCTTTGTTCTCCTAAATGGTCGGATAAAACTGCATAAATATTTACATGTCCACAAAATAAAATGATAAAATCACTTCTCCCTTCTTTCAATTGTACTCTAATTTTGTTTCAAATTTGCACCCTTTGGGGATCCTTTCTGCTCTAATTTTGATCCAATTCTGAGCCATATTTGAAACCATTTTTCTCCATTTTTGGGCCAGTTTTTTTTTCTCCATTTTTGCACTGTTTTCCTTACCTAAGATCTCTAAAGTTGGTTCCGTAGAATAACAGGACTTGGAGTGCCCTTCTTTTACTCTGCGGGGCCAATGCACTATGGCCTCAAATGTTGGGAGAAATCTTTAGCAATTTTGTTCCATTTTTTACCCTGTTTTCTTGCGCTAAGATCTCTAAAGCAGGAAAAATCATTGGCTCCATAGAAAAACATAGGACTCCCTTTTTATTACCTCTGTAGAGCCAATGCATTAAGGGGTGTATTCAAATGCAGGTGCTAATTTTATCTCTGCTTTTATCTCTAGGTATCCCCATAGACTTCAATAGGAACATTTCTGATAAAATGGGTGGTAATATTTATCTCCTGCTTTTGAATCCAGCACTAAGACCTCTAAAGTTGGAAAAATCTTTAGCATTGGTTTGGGGCTGGATTCAAATGCAAGAGACAAATGTCACCTTCCGTTTTATCAAAAATGTTCCAGTTGAAGTCTATGGGGATACCTGGAGATAAAAGCAGAGATACAATTAGCACCTGCATCTGAATTCAGCCCTTGTTTATGTTCAGCACTGTTTTTGTTTTTTGCACCATTTCCTTGCTCCATTTTTTGCTCTATTTTCTTGTTCTAGTTTTTGCTACACTTTTTGCTCTGTTTTCTTCCTCCATTTTTCTGCTCAATCTTGATCCATTTTTTCACTCCTTTTTCTTGGTCCATTTTCTTACTCTATTTTAGGTATTGGCTCCATAGACTAACACAGAATTTGGAGCATTATGTTTTGTGCCATTTTCCTGCTCTATTTTTGTGCTAAATTTTTTGTTCATTTTTTACTCTGTTTTCTTTCTCCCATTATGCCCTTTTTTGCTCTATTTTCTTCTTCTTTTTTGCTCCATTTTCTTGCACAAAGATTGCTTAAATTAGTTCCATAGAATAAAATAAGACTTGGAGCATCCTTCATTTACTCTGTGGAGCCAAAGCATTGAGAGCTCTAAAGTTGGAGAAGTCTTTGGGGTTGTTGAATAGGACTTTTTTTACTCCATTTTCTTGCCCGACTTTTTGTGCTCCATTTTGTTGTTTGATTTTTTGCTCCAATTTCTTGCACTAAGATCTGTAAAGGTAGAGACATTTTAATACTTTGGCTCCATAGATAGGACTTGGAGCTCCATTTTTTTAACTCTATGGAGCATTAAGAAGTCTAAAGTTGGAGACTTCTTTAGCACTATGATATTTGACTTGGAGAATTGTTTTTTTGTTTTGGTTTGGTTTTTTGCACCATTTTCTTGCTCTGTTTTACACACGTATGAGCTTAGAATACATAATGTATGTTGGGAGACACAATTCATTGCTGTGACTGCTTAACAGAATGAAGAGATTATAGCACTTTAAATTAAAGAACAACTGTCATGTTCCAACCCTCCCCCCCCCATTGGTTTATAGCCCAACAAGAATAAAAACCCAGATGTAATCGTAATAATTGTTCCCTCTGTGATGAATATGTAAATGATTTGTATTCAGTAGCAAGAGGGAGAGTGCCAGTATCTTGATGATGTTTAGAATGATTGTCAGAGCTCTCCCTCTGCCAATCCTCCTCTCTAAGCCAATCCAAGTGTTTCCTGTGTCAGGGCTGAGCACCCAGTTTGCCAAATGTGCCTGCCTTCTCCCTGCCTCCTCCTGTCATCAGTCTGGTGTCCCAGATTGTCCTAGAAGTCTAGGTGGTATCTGGTAATGTACCAAAGTTCCTGGTAGTTTCCTCTCAAGCACAGTGGACACTGTATCTCTCTGCTGTGTTTGGAACAAAAGACTGTGTTTGCCGACGTAGGAGACAGATATCTTATTCAGGTAATCTATTTCTACTGCTCTTTTCTTGTATATTTCTCCAGATATACCCATTATGGGTTGTGAATAAAATATTTATTTTAATTATTCTTTCATAATACATTTTTAGCTATCAACAAGCCATAATATAGGAAATCGGGAGCTGTGCTTTATATATCTGTACAGGGCTCCTATGTGAGAGTGACCCACTACATATTTATTTGGGCAGCGAGTCAATTATCATATATATACTTTTTCTTTACCCTGTACAAATATGACTCTCCTTATATCTCCATGAGCACTGCAACATGAGAGAGACCAGCTGCAGCCCCACATCACACTATATAATTTAATCCACTATATACATATTGTATGGTCTGTGAGCTAATATACCATCATATAATTATTTTTATAATAATCATTTATTTCATTCAACAATTTGAGGAGTCACTAAGTGGTGATAAAGAGGTGATAAAGTGGAGATAACTTTTCCAGTTTATCACTTCTCCAGTTCCTATGTAATTCTATGGAGCCTATGCACTAAAATCTCCAAAGTGGAAGAAATCTTAGTGCATAGGCTACAAAGAATAACATAGGAATTGGAGAAGTGATAAACTGGAGAAGTCATCTCCACCTTAACACCTCTTTATCACTGCTTATGAATCTGCTTAAAGATCTGCATGGCCTCAGTCTGTGACACATCACTTGCATCCAGGGTCCCTCGTATTTCCACGAGCCCTTGGCAGTAGCCTAGGTTGCTATAATGAATGATCCAGCTCTAGCAGCTCCATATAAAATCACACCATTTTGATATGCTTTACCCAAACCAAGTTTATGCTCTATATGAGTATAATGTGGTTACATGATAATTCATAAAGGAAGTGATCTTGTCAGAATTATTTTGAATTGTTAGATAGGGACAGAAATGAGTATAACAAGAGTCTCATACATTAAATATAAAAGCGGAGCATTGTGCTCCTAAGAAAAGCTGGAAAGGGAGTTCAGTAGAGAATTTCAGCAAGGGAACTTCCTGCAGAGTAGGGCAGTACAGCATGTGCCACAGCAAAAGGAACTGGTGACATCACTAGGAACTTTTTAAAAGGCTATATCCAGGGCCGGATTTACATCTAAGGTGCCCCTAGGCACAGTACCCTCTGGCGACCCTAGCCCCACCTTTGCCCCACCCATAACCACACCTACACTTAGCCACACCCCTTACATAGTCACATCCACTTGTGGCAAAACCCATTTTTCGATTTATTCTTCACAATATTGTGGCAATTTTCCTGGACAGGAACATGCTTTTAGTCTTGACAACTTGTTAATTCTCCTGCATCTCATGGCAGGGGCTTCCCACTCTCTCCTTCTAATGTCCCCTCAGTGAATGACTAGCTTCTCGTCCTCATGGGGGAGGTGAGCACTAAACAAGACGAACCATGGCCGCCATGTAAAATTATTGACTGGCTCAATACTTTACGATTCAGCTTGGAAGGGTGGGTGTGTCTGAGCGGGGTTTACTATTGAAATGTTGCAATGTAAATAGCGACAGTCAAAATGGTGACATCAAAATGCTGCCTTTTTAAAAACAGTGACCTTATGTCAACAGGTAAAATGTCATGGGTGGGCCTGGGAGCTTCTGAATCAGTTCCAACACATATGGGAATATATTTTGCACATGTTATAGCATTATTCATAAAAAAAACAAAACATTAACATAAAACAAAAGTATATATAAAGCTGCACTCAGATGACTTGGATTAGGTATCCAAAAAACAGAGCCCGTATACATGCATCAGTAGGACACAGAAATATTATATTACAGCAGATATATCAGTTTCAAACAAGAACTATGCATTAGGTACACAAAAAATACTGGAAAACAAAGTTTGAATGGACTCAATACTTAAACTCCACATTCAAAAACTTTCCCTTTGCAATAGTTTAATGGTAGGATCTTCACTAAGGGTGGATATGCACTTTTTCCAAATATTTTCACGTTAAATTGTCAGACATTATGGTGACACTCAAAGTTTTAACATTTGGAGTTTCCCAGCATTTTCTATGATAATTACAGTTACTGATGTCAGCCTTGTGCTCATTCAATATGTAATGGGCAAGTCCCCATAATCAGCTATAGGAGAAGTAAGTAGGGAAAGTCTTGTTCACGTCTTCTTTCTTAATTCACTAGTATGGTTTCACTGGCAACACATTTGTTTCAAGAGATAAAAATAGCTCTAATTTGCCTTTAGTAAATATTTGCCATCATTACACTTCTTTAATGTTCACATTGTACAAGTATATGAGAGGTCAATACAAGGATCTCTGCCACGATCTATTTATTCCAAGGCCCGATCAGGTGACCAGGGGACACCCCTTGAGATTAGAGGAAAGGAGGTTTAGACTTCAGCAGAGGAAGGGTATTTTTTACAATAAGGTCTGTTAAATTGTGGAATTCATTGCCCAAGGAGGTGGTTATGGCAGATACAATGAATACATTTAAGAGAAGATTAGATACATTTCTTTCAAAAGGGAACATACAAAGTTATACTGTTTATCAGTAGGCTGATCAGGAAGGTCTGATAAAGACTAACTTAATTGGTAGCAGGAAAGCTTTAAAATTCTCAGTTACTGGGGTATGAGGAGACGGTTGAACTTGATGGATTTGTGTCTTTATTCAACCTAATTTACTATGCTACTATTTTCCTTATGATTGCAAAACCTCTTGCAGAAGTTAGCTGCATACATTCAGGTGAGGGAATATCACAGGGTGAATTTGTTTAAAGTGGACGTATCATCTTCATATAAGTTGACTTTAAATAAAATATAACTAGCTACATGTTGTACTTAGTACAATGTACTAGACTTCTTTTTGTTTATTTTCTTAGTCTTGGAGATATGCACATTTAAAGAAAAAAAAAAAAAACAGGAAATTGGCCACATAGCACTTACCTTCTGCTCCTATGTGCTTCACACAACAGAGATAAAATCGTCGGTCGCCTGCTTCTTATAGCTATCTTCTGCCCCAATGTACTCACACAAGGAACTGAAATCCCCGGTTGCCTTTTAATCCACCGCGTGCTGTTTTGACAGGGGTGATGTCACATCCCGCACAAGCAACATTTGCAAGTCGCCCATTTGACACACACGAGCGATAGGGTGGGGGCTACTTTTTATGCCGTGCCACCCCCTCTAAAGTGCCAGCAGAAGGCCAAGATACAGTACTGAGAGAAAAAGAACATTTTCAATTTCCACTCACCCTCACTCAATTTCTCCTCGCTAAATGCGAGGAGGCGAGTGGAAATTTTGAACCCTGACAATATACTGTTTGGTGTTCCACACAACAATTTGTTTAGAGATTTAAATTGTGGGTGAATTTAGGAGGCAGCACATACATGACTGGCTCGCTGTTGGTTGGTGGGGCTACTGCTGCTGCCACCGCTGCCTCTGCTTGCCAATAACTATCTTCTGGAGATTGGAGTTGTCTGGTTGCTGACTTGCTCATCCGTGCGACGTGATGTAATCGGGATCATGTCACAGGAGCTGGAGGAAGAGTGATAAGAAGCTTGTAGCTTTCCAAGGCTGAACATCTTGTGGTTCTTAAGCTGCCTGCTTCTTCCAAGGATGTAAACATGTGGTTCTCCGGCAGTTGTGGGACTACAGCACCTACAGGGCTGCAGTGGTAGCCATGTAGGTCTGCTGCATGCATTTTCATATACATTACTATTTAGAATTGGCAGTCATAAAAGTTACCCTGAAATGAATGCAAAGTAATGTTGCAGGAGGGGAGCAGCTGCCGTGCTGGAAGACTAGAGAGAAAGGTGTGGTCTCCAAGATTTAGCAACCTGTGGTTGTCAAGTTGTTGTTTCCAATGGTGAAGAACATTTGGCTCTCCAGCTGTTGTTGGACTACAACTTCCATCATCCTTAGCCAGGCCAGAAGATAATGTAAGCTGTAGTCCATCGACACATGGAGAGCCAAATATTGAAATATTGAAAATATTGAACCCTTTAATTGCAAGGGTGTGCAAAACCTCTGATACTCCTGCTTGAAGTTGCAGGGAGGTATAATGGAAGTGACACAGGGACAGCAGTGTATATATTTACCTGAACCTCTGGCTTTATCCCACACCAGTAACTGGTGCAGTTTGCTAGCCAGTCTCTGCCTCAGAAGATGAGCACACAGGCTCCAAGCCCAGAGCCCACGATGAGCACCCTGCTGGCCATGGCTGTAAGAGGACATGGTGCCTGTGTGCACTGATCAGCTGGCCTATGCACAATGTGACAGCTGCAGGACAAACACAAGCTAACCCTGGGATACTGGAGGCAGCAGCAACTAGGAAGGAGGTATTGCCACACAACTGGAAGGTGGTAACACTGCTCAATTGCATATGATGAGGGCAGGGAAGTTACTATCTATTTAATACCAAATGACAGGAACACGGAGGTAGGGTTGCCACCCAGCCGGTATTTTACTGGCAGGCCGGTAAAAAATTGGCTTCTGTCCAAAGTTAAGTCTATGGAGGGAATGCCATGGCTGGTATTTTTTTGAAGCAAAGGTGGCAACTCTACATGGAGGGCATTAATCCCAGTCACATAATCCTGGCACTTACAGTAAGGATCTGACAGACTGTGATGAATGTTGTGCGTTCCAGCTCTCCACAATCAGGACGGTTGGCAGCATAAATTTAGAAACTAAGCACCCTAAGAGAGTGACACAGCGGAACATCTGTATTCAAGTGGCAATTGGGAATCTAAAGTGGGCGGGCTGGTGGGCGTGATTGGGCATTGCCAGGCTCCCCTGAAAATCGGGCGCCCTAGGCAAGTGCCTCATCTGCCTATTGACAAATCCGGGGTTTGCTATATCTAATAAAGTATTGAGATTTTGAAAAATGAACTTAACACCCTACAGGCAATTTCAGTAGGTACATCCAATGATGTAAAGTGTCTTGAAGGCGAACGTTTCACTTAAAGCAAGTCTTTATTTAAAATGTATTAAAAAAAAATTAAGCTACGTTTTTAAAATATTAGTTATTTTTGGTGGAGTGCTGGATTAAGAGCCAATCTTTTTTTTCTTTATATTTCTTAGATAAATGTAAAGCTTCCTTAAGGTTAAACATTTAAAAGGTGAGCATTATTTTTTAGATTAGCTGGTTTATTGTAAAAGCAGACATATAAGTGTTTATTTTAAAGGAAGAATTTGTATGAACAAGCTCTTAGGAATTTATAGGTTTGAAGGTGCATAAGGACATTGTGTAGATTTGGTATTCTCAAACTTCTGGGATTAGAACTATAATTAGTACACATTAATAAAATCTACACTATGTGTGTGCCACAGTGGCTGGTGCTGTGAATGAGTGATAATAATAGTTGATACAGAATGCCAGTACTTTTAGGTAGAAGAGACACCAGAGAGCATATAGTACTCAGACATACTGTAGCTGTAAGTGATCTGCACTGTATAATTTAGGAGTCATTGCTTTATTTTTCAGCATTAACTTGATCTTTGGTACCCGTACCTTCCCATTACCCAGGTCTTAAACACGAAAAGGCAGGCTACATATCTAGTAAAAGTCAGTTATGGTTTCTGTATTTGTTATGTATATACTCCATCCATATCTTTAACATATTCACTAACCTCTGTAAAATTGCATTATTACTGTGAATAATAAATCTAAAACTGGGTTTGACCACAAAAGAGGGTATGGTTAAATAAGAGGGTGTGGTTAGGGGTAGGGCCAAGGTAGTGCTAAGGGTGCTGTGCCTAGGGGATCTTGAGATGTAAATCCGGCCCTGCTCATAGGCACTAGAATCTGTACTGGGCCAACCTGGAAAAGGATTCAACCATTACCAGACTAAATTAAATCTATGTAAACAAATTAAAATATTAAATATGATACCTACAGTATCTTTGAACAAACTTGATATACTTGGGAAGTATTTTTGGAAAGTATTTAAAATTTAAAGATTGTATTTCATTAGTTAGTATATTACATTTAACTTTACATGTAAAATATATGTTATAGCGCTCATGAATATGTAATGCTACATCTAGTTATTATTTATTTATGTTCATGAAAATGTTATCTGCCAACTACTTAATATAAATAATAAAAAACACTTGGTTTAAAAAAATAAAAAAGACACAGTACAGGGTTATGTTGATTCTTGTGCAGTGATGCAGAATGACGTTATCATAAGCATCCCTGATTTTAAGTTACACTTTAGTGTGTATGTAAGTATGTGTGTGTGTACGTTTGAATGTATGTGTGTTTTTGCGTATGTAATGTATGTGTGTTTTTGTTTATGTATGTGTATATATATATATATATATATATATATATATATAGGGCTTATAATTTGAAGTCCTTTGCTACTAGCCAGACCTGAAAAGTTACTCGCCACTGCAAGCCAAAACATACCCACCAGGGCTGAATTTCTACACGCCAGGTCTAAATTTTCACTCGCCACTAGCTAGTGGCGAGTGGAAATTTTGAGGGTCCGTTAAGGACCGAAAACGTTCGGTGTGAAGCAATGTTCTAATAAACTGAGTTTGATCTTCACTTTCTGTGTGCCATTCCGTCCCGGTAAGCCCAGGCTGATTGTGTCTATAAATATCTATGGGATGCGCACCAGGCTTCTGGTTTTTTGATAATTTGAGTGCCACTGCCGATTTGGTTTTTGTTCTGTATATATATATATATATATATATTTACAAATAACAGTGGCACACACTAAAAAGATCAAATCCAAATACTCAAATGAAAAATGTGATGGTGTACATCCCATAAAAGGTAAATATATACGTATACTCAGCCTGGGGTATCCCTGATGGCAGAGAGAGACAGCACATATTGCAGAAGATCCAAATTCTTTCTTGAAGTATCACATCAGTGCGGAGATTTTCACCCCTGGTCTGTACTGAAGCTCCATGTAGCAAGTGGATGACAAAATGTTCTCTAAGGTATTTAGTGTGTGTGTTGTGATACCCCTTTACCCTTTTTCCATAAGGAAGTCCATTGCTGGACAGAAAATATTTGGCTAGACCACTTTAGCACTGATGTGATACTATAATGTGATTCTCTCTCTGCCATCAGGGATACCCCAGTCTGAGCACACACACAAGCATATATATATATATATATATATGTATATACCACAAAAAAGCCTATGTTGTGCCGAAACATTGGTCTAATACAATAAATTAGTGTTTTTTGGAGCTTTCCTGAAGTGTGCTGCTTTTGATGTGGTCTTATACATACTTTGGGTGTAAGCTTGCACCTGGGAGCCATGCTAGTTGTCGAGAGTGCTGCCTTCTCTATACATTTGCTATATAAACAGTATTGTGCAAAAGTCTTAGGCAGGTGTGAAAAATGCTGTAAAGTAAGAATGTTTTCAAAAGTAAACATGGTAATAATTTGTTTTTATCAATTAAAAAATGCATAGTGAGTGAACAGATGAAAAATCTAAATCAAAACAATATTTGGTGTGATCACCCTTTGTCTTCAAAACAGCATAAATTATTCTAGGTATACTTGCACACAGTTTGTTAAGGAACTTGGCAGATAGGTTGTTTCAAATATCTTGGAGAACAAACCACAGTTCCTATGTGGATTTAGGCAGACTCAGTTGCTTTTCTCTCTTCGTGTAATCCCAGACAGACTCAATAATGTTGAGATCAGGGCTCTGTGGGGGCCATACCGTCACTTCCAGGACTCCTTGTTCTTCTTTACACTGAAGATAGTTCTTAATAACTTTGACTATATGTTTGGGCTATTTGTCATGCTGTAGAATAAATATGGTGCCAATCAGATGCCTCACTGATGGTGTTGCATAATGGATACGTATCTGCCTGTACTTCTCAGCATTATGTATATCATTACTTTAGACCAAATCTCCAACTCCATTTTCAGAAACGCAGTCCCAAACTTGCAAGGAACCTCCACCATGCCTTCTGCTACAGCCAAACATTTCAAGTTTTTCAGAGCACCTGTTGACATTTTTCTACATCCCAGTTGCTGTGTTTTTGTGCATAGTCGAGTCACTTCGCCTTGTTTCCACATAAAAGGTATGGCTTTTTGGTCACAAGTCTTCCATGAAGACGACTTCTGACCAGACTTCTCCAGACAGTAGATGAGTGTACCAGGATCCCACTGTTTTCTGCCAATTCAGAGCTGATGGCACTGCTGGACATCTTTTGATTGCAAAGGGAAGTAAGCATAATGTCTTTCATCTTCTGCACTACAATTATTTGGTGGACAACTGTGTCTACTGTCCTCATCATTGACTGCTTCTGTGCTTGTCTACCTTGAAATTTCTGCCTGGGAGAGACCATTCTGATGCAGTATAACTACCTTGTGTCTTGTTGCTGTGCTCAGTCTTGCCATGGAGTATGACTTTTGGCATTAAATGGTCTGTTTGGCTATTCCTCACCCAGTTTTATTCCTCCTACACAACTGTTTCTGTTTCAGTTAATGATTGTGTTTCAACCTACATATCAGATTGATGATCATTAGCACCTGTTTGGTATAATTGTTTAATCATACACCTGACTTTGTGCAAGTGTACCTAGAAGAACTGATGTTGTTTTGAAGACAAAGGGTGGTCATACAAAATATTGATTTAATTTAGATTTTTCTCCTGTTCACTCACTATGCATTTTGTTAATTGATGAATATAAAGTATTGACATGTCTATTTTTGAAAACATTCTTACGTTACAGCATTTTTCACACCTGCCTAAAACCTTTACACAGAACTGTATACATTTATATATATATATATATATATATATATATATATATACAAATATCCCAAGGTGTGCACTCACTTTAGAGTCTGGTGTCATGCCTGGGTGTCAATCTAAATAACAATCATATAGCAAAATTGCAATAAAAAAAGCACTCCCGTATATATACAGGAATAATGGGCACTCCTATTTAACAAATTAGAACATGTCACTACTGTCTCAGTGCTACTTATAAGAATAATTATATCAAAAGAAATGGTAGTAAGCCATGACATAAGTGCACACAAAAGACTTCAAAAAAGTGCTGGTTTATTAGTCAACGTTTCGGCCCCCTAGAGGGCCTTTATCAAGACAACTGAAAAAACACCAAAGTGACCTTATATACAAGAGGGATGTGTAAAAAAAACGCCTAAAACATAGAGCAGTAACAGCTGTGACATCAGAGCACTATGCCTGGCGTCCCTATAGTGAGCAGAGGATGATTCGAAATGTAGCCCACATCTGGAAACACCCTAAGTGTAAATACTATACAGTGAAAATCAAAGGACCACATGACCGGGGCTAGTACGGGTGAACATTTACACATATGTACAGTAATTTACAAGAATCCACATCAGGACAAGAGTCCAAGACCGGGCACATTTGCACATAAGACAAAATTTTAAAAATGCAGCGTTAACAATTCACTGTCCCAAAACAGAGTATAGCAGACCACCATGGTCGAGCCGCACCACAATATATAAATAAGTAACAGTGTCAAATGCAAAGATACAAGTTGCACAATAGACATAGTCATACACTCGAAAACACAGTACCTTAGGGCAGGAGTCCATGGCTCTACACGTGCTGGATTTAGACAGACAATCGTGGAGTCCGATTACAGGACTTAACTGCCGTTGCTGACATGATGCAAATGATCCGCCTCCTGGCGGCGATGGAAGAAACAAAGTAAAATGTCTCCATAGTGATGTCTTCATGCTCAAAGTTGTTATTCTGTATAATAATTTAATGCAGCATCCAAGTCTCCCTGGCTCTACGTGTGCTGTAGATGCTACAGACATCATGGAGACCTATAACAGAAGAACCTGTGAAAATAAGCTTTATGCACCAAATCATCATCAGCCATAGATAAGTACATGCTTAATCAGCCTACAGACTCAATGGTGGTCCTATCATCATGCATCTATATGGGACACTATTCAAATAAACAGCAGATTCAGTTACAGAAATGGGCAATAAAAGGAAGGGTCCGGCACTCCTATTTCGAGGCACCGAAGGGACACCCAGCCCACACATAGGTAGCGCACTATGTATCTCCTGATATACTCAGGTCCAAGAAAACTGTGGTCAGTTAGATAAGATCAAAAGAGAAGGGTCTAGACCAGAACAATATTATTAAAGAACTCAGTGGTATGTAGGACAATAGAAGAAAATGGTTGAACCAGTGATAGCAAGTGTGTCACAGAACCATAGGCACCGGAACCATGATATAAACTAAATGTGAAAACCATACCACCACAGCCTAATGAAGAGAAGAAGAGAAGGTCAATTCAGGAAGAATCCAGCTGCACCATAGGGGACAAAAGAAACTCCCCATTGATTTAAAGGGATAGTAATACTTAAAATGTAAAAAAAAAAAATATGTTGTAGGGTACTCCCACTGCTGAAAGGTGTTTTATTCAAAAGTTATTACAGCTCAAAGTTGAATTTTTAGGTGCAATATCACAGTGGCCTGAAATTGTACAGTGGCGCTGTTGCTACACCATCCTATGGAGATTTATGGTCTACGGACCAGAGCTGTCTATAGGATGGTTTAACAACAGCGCCACTGTACAATTTCAGGCCACTGTGATATTGCACATAAAAAATTCAACTTTGAGCTGTAATGACTTTTTAATAAAACGCTTTCAGCAGTGAGAGTACCCTTTGTTTACTCAGGGGGATAAACACTACAATATATATTTTTTACATATTAAGTATTGCTATCCCTTTAAATCAATGGGGAGTTTGTTTTGTTCCCTATGGTGCAGCTGGCTTCTTCCTGAATTGACCTTCTCTTCTTCTCTTCATAAGGCTGTTGTGGTATGTACCAAAGTGAGAAAAATGTCTCCAATCTGTTGCTCTATAGGGAAATGTTGCACACTTTGGTAAAGAAGTACAATCAGCATTGCCAACCTCTGAATTTTAGTTTTAGTTTTACTATCATTACTAGAAAATAGAATATACAGGAACAAAAAGGAAGAGGGTGCCCAATAGTATAATATTGTAGATAATTGGATAAGACACATAGCCTATAATATAAAGTGATAGAATGCGTCGCTCCCTGTGAGCGTTACTGCAGATGCACAGTAGAGACTACTGTTCCAGTAGTCTCTACTGTGCATGTGTGGTTTTGCACACAGGGAGCTTCGCTGTGAGCCATCTGGAGCTCCCCGTTAAGGATCAATGTATTCGGTGAGAGACTAGCCGAACGCGCTGATCCAGAGCAGGGAGCGCCAGGCGGCTCAACACCTGTCTCTGCTCCGGGCCAGCATCCGGGGCCGCTGGGTGCACTTTAGCCCGCGTATACGGGCTTTGATACTAGTAAAGTAATATGATACAAATGATAAAGTCAGGTTATGAATACTTCCAAAAACCTAACAAAACATCTCACTGATAAATTCCTCAGTCTCTATTTGGGGTGTTTCAGGTATCCAACGTGAAGTAAAGATGGACAGCTGCTCTTCTATATATGGTGTCCACAATAAATTTTTTTTTAGCAAAGTCCCTTTTCTTACACATTTTGTGGCTAAACAACGCTGCCTTCTCAAAGACAATAACTGAAGATACAGTCAAGCAACCGCCAAACCGTATCTATTTAAATATGATAAAGAATTAATTCATAAGTTGCCAGAGACAAGCCCCAATATTGATACTTCATTCCTTGCTCATGGCATTAATATATTGTTGTATATGTTCAACTTGAATTTTGCCAAAGACGAGCTCCCCATTCATAGGTGTCCTTGCTTATTGTTTGGTATACCCTTGCTATATTAATCTTATTGGAGCCTCCATTGACACATCACCATAGGGGAGATCGTTTGTGACAACCTATGGATGAATTCATCAATGTATTCAAAGATACATATATATATATATATATATATATATATATCAGGGCTCAAAATTTCAAGTCCTGAGCTACTAGCCAGGCCTTAAAAATTACTTGCCACCAGTTTCCACTCCTAGTCCCACCCATATCCCCACCTTTAACCCCACCCATCTCAAGTTCTCTTTGATGAAATGACACTGTTGTTCTATGTTTTATTCAGCATATAGCATAGGGGACAAAAACTGTGCAAAATTCCAACTGTTTTAACTCCCTGAATGCTAGCAAGGTCTACACGCATTAGAATCTCAAGCATTATAGCAGTTAAATGCTTCATTTAAATAATGTGAAAGTGTTTGTAGGACCCACTACTTCTCCCCACAACATGGTATAGTTGATTTGCCACACTTTGTCTTTATACATAAAGGCCATAGTAAGCAACACAATGCTTAAAGGGGAACTACCACCCCGCAAACACTTAACATGCATTCATTCTTTATCTGGTGACTAGCTGCTTAGTAGCGCTAGTCGCCAGAAATACTACCTGGTTCCAAAGATTTTGCCGTTTTACCGATGCTCACAGGAGCAGGAAGCACGGACATCTCATCACAGTGACGTCCGTGTGCCTGTGCTGTCAGTCCCTTTTGGAGCCACTTGCTGTATGCACTAAGAATTACATATGTAAGAGGAGATGTTGAGACACTGATCATTAGCATAGCATGGAGTAAAATGACATCCACACACAAATAGTGAATATGTAACCCTTTGAGTGCTAGAAGGGTATGCAATGCATTCCACTACAATGTGTTGGGAATGCCTCTCGCATTCAAAGAGTTAATTAACAATAACATTTATTTTTATAATATAATAATAATTATTATTATTAGCACTAATAAATTCCTAATTAGCCACTTGAGGACCAAAGGAGTTTGCAAAGAATTTAGTTGCAAAACATAGCAATCAATGCATTGCACACATGGCCAGATTTACATCTCAAGCTCCCCTAAGCACAGCACCCCCTGGTGCCCTTAGCCCTTCCTTGGTCCCACTACTAACAATTTTGTGTCCAAACCCATTTTTAGAATTATTCTTCACAGTAATGTGAAATTTTCCCGATGAAAATGCTCTATTTATGTTCCATTTTGGAGAAATCTTAAAGTGGAACTACCCCCTAATAGAAACATGGCCCCAAATAATTAATCATCTGGCGACTAGCTGCTCAGTAGCGCTAGTCGCCAGAATTATTATCGCGTTAAAGAGATTTATAGACTGCTCCGGGAATGACAGGCAGCAAACCACACAGTCATCTTTCCATAGTGACATCTGCACGCCTGTGCTGTTATTCCCAGCCTGCTCTAGGAGGCATTGCTAGGAGCAATTGCTAGGAGTCGTTCGGCTCCAAAAGGGACTGACAGCGCAGGCACGCAGAAGTCACTGTGCCTGTCATTCCCGGAGCAGTCTATAAATCTCATGAACGCTGTAATAATTCTGGCGACTAGTGCTACTGAGCAGTTAGTCGACAGATGGTTAATTATTTGGGGCAATGTTTCTAATAGGTGGTAGTTTCGCTTTAATACATTGGCTCCATAGAATAACATTGGACTTTTTTTTGCTTTATTTTTGTTGCTCAGGTTTTTGCACAAACATTTCTTTATTTATGCACATCTAAAGCTGTAGGCATTGGTGACACAGAATAATTTAAGACTTGGAGCACTGCTTTTTTTGGTACCATTTTCTTGCTCCATTTTTTGCTCTGTTTTCTTCTTGCTCCACTGTTTGCTCCGTTTTCTTCTTGCTCCACTGTTTGCTCCATTTTCTTCTTGGTCCATTTTTTTGCTCCATTTTTTTCTTGCTCCGTTTTTTGCTCCATTTTCTTCTTGCTCCATTTTTTGCTCTGTTTTCTCCTTGCTCCATTTCTTTCTCTGTTTTCTTTTTGCGTCATTATTTGCTCCGTTTTGTTCTTGCTCCATTTTCTTCTTCTCCGTTTTCTTCTTGCTCAGCTTTCTTCTTGCTCCATTTTTTGCTTCATTTTCTTCTTGCTCAGCTTTTTTCTTGCTCCACTGTTTGCTTAATTTTCTTCTTGCTCCATTTTTTGCTCCGTTTTCTTCTTGCTCCATTTTTTGCTCCTTTTTCTCCTTGCTCTGGTTTTTGCTCCATATTCTATCACATTCTACCTTTGAGGCCCAGTTAGCCTGTACTTCCTTCCTCTGTGGTGTTCCTGCTGGCATCCTTGCGTCCACCTCTGCATTACTATGTCTGTTACAGGCACTGGCTCGGACGCCTGTTTATGGACCTATTCTGGGTGGCCTAATTGGGTCCCGCCTCCTTCTGCTCCTATGTAATCCACCTTGGGGCTAGGAGTCATTGCCCTTAAGTGGTGTTCCTGCTCGTTACTCTTTGGTACTTTTGGTACTCTTTGGTTCTGACCTGTGGCTCTGGCTGAATACTCACTTTGTGTATGTCTCCAGCTTTTCTGACTACTAGTGTTGAGCGAGCACCCCGATGCTCGGGTGCTCGGGTGCTCTGACCGAGCACCCCCTGAGGCTCGAGTGCTCGGCCGAGCACCCGAGCCCCATTCAATTGAATGGGGCGACACGAGCATTACACCAGGCACCCCCTGCTCTGATGAGGGGAGGGTGCCTGGTCAATGCCCCCCTTCATCTCCGCTATGCCCCCTTCATCTCCGAATGCCCCCTTCATCTCCGCAATGTCCCCCTTCATCTCCGCTATGCCCCCTTCATCTCCGCTATGCCCCTCTTCCACAATGTCCCCCTTCATCTCCGCTATGCCCCTCTTCCACAATGTCCCCCTTCATCTCCGCAATGCCCCCTTCATCTCCGCAATGCCCCCGTACCTCCAGTCCCTGGTGGTCCAGCGGAGCGTCTTCAGATCTGTGCCTCCTCCGGCACAGATCCCCGCCACCCGAACATGGCGGGCGAGCACATGGCGGTACTCGACGAGTACCGCCATGTGCCGAGCAGAGCGATGCTCGAGCCGATCCGAGCATCGGCCGAGCACGCTCGCTCAACACTACTGACTACCCACATCGGCTCTGATCTGTGGCTTTGGCTGACTACTCTCTCTGTGTATGACCACGGCTTGTCTGACTACCCACATCGGTTCTGACCTGTGGTTCTGGCTGACTACTCGCTCTGTGTATGACCCAGGTTTGCCTGACCAGTGGCCCTGGCTACTATCCGCTCAGTGTAGCCTCCAGTTGCCTTCCCTGAAGACCTGGTTACTATCGCTCCTTATAGTTCTCAGATTGCCTGACCAGTGGCCCTGGCTCCTACTCGCTCAGCATAATCTCTGGTTGCCTGACCAGTGGCCTAGTCACTCACCCTCCATGTAGTCCCCGGCTTGTCTGACCTGTGAGTCTAGCTGCCTACTCACTCCCTACACTACCTGTTTGCCTGACCTGTAGTCTCTGTGCCTCCTGGCTCTGGTCTGGTCTCGCTCTCTGTTGCCTCTGTTTGTAGACCAAGTGGTGACTCACACATATTCTATCATTTTTCTGTTGTACCACTTGAGCCGCTTCCCTAGTCTCGAGATCTTGAGTAGTGCAGTGCACAGCACAGTGTGCAGTTCCCGAGGGACGTTGGGTCCTACTTACATTTGCTGGGGTTCTGTATGGGCTCTACCATTATTGTTTTGATAATAAATAGTGTTGAGCGAGCGTGCTCGGCCGTTGCTCGGATCGGCTCGAGCATCGCTCTGCTCGGCACATGGCGGTACTCGTCGAGTACCGCCATGTGCTCTCCCGCCATGTTCGGGTGGCGGGGATTTGTGCCGGAAGAGGCACAGATCAGAAGACGCTCTGCTGGACCACCAGGGACTGGAGGTACGGGGGCATTGCGGAGATGAAGGGGGCATTGCGGAGATGAAGGGGGACATTGTGGAAGAGGGGCATAGACTCTAGCATAGACTCAGAGATGAAGGGGGAATAGCGGAGATGAAGGGGGGCATTGACCAGGCACCCTCCCCTCATCAGAGCAGGGGGTGCCTGGTGTAATGCTCGTGTCGCCCCATTCATTTGAATGGGGCTCGGGTGCTCGGCCGAGCACTCGAGTCTCAGGGGGTGCTCGGTCAGAGCACCCGAGCACCCGAGCATCGGGGTGCTCGCTCAACACTAATAATAAATAAAAGTGGTTATATTTTATCTTTGTGTCTGTCCTTATTTGCCTGATTATGTGACAATATTCTTCTTGCTCAGTTTTCTTCTTGCTCTATTTTTGCTACATTTTCTTGCTCCACTTTCTTCTTGCTCCATTTTTTGCTCCGTTTTCTTCTTGCTCCGCTTTGGAGAAATCTTAATACTTTGGCTCCATAGAATAAGAAATAAGATATAAATATTATCTTTGATCTATTGAGCCAATGCACTACATCCTAGGTTATTCATTGGAGATCTCTCTAGTATCCAAGAGACTGTAAAGGGGCATGTGACTAGTTCAGAGACATTAAGATTGCTCTGACAACATCCACAATTCAGAATGCAGTTGTGGCCAGCACAGCAGAGGCACCTCACTCTAGGCAGGTGTCTACTGACAGCAGGGGAATCCGGTCCTGGGACTGCCGGAGGCTCTGCAGCAGAGCCGAGATCATGAGACCTAAAAAGATTTACTTTATGGAATGGAATACAAAGTGAAGCACACTTTGTATACCATTCCAGTGAAGTAACTCTTTTTAGGTCTCTCGATCTCGGCTCTGCTGAAGAGACTCAGACGGTCCCGGGACCGGATTCCCCTGCTGTCAGCTAGACCCTGATGTCAGGGAAAGGGGGGGGAGGGGGGAACTTTACTGCTGAATATATCTCAAACCATAGTGGTTTGAGAGATAGGACTTGGGTCATTTAGTTTAGGTTTTTGTTGGCTTCAAGAATCCGTTTTCTAAAAATATCACAATACTATCCTTTTAAAGGGATAGTCATTTTTCATAATAAAAGCACCTCTAATTAATCTTCATAATATTTGTGACTTGGAGAGTGTTATTTTAATTCTGTCAGAGTTGTAGTTCAAGAGTAATTCAATGATAAAGTATCCCCCTCCCTCCCCTTCTACTGATGTAACACTGCTCAGCTTAGAGCAGCATGGAGTGTCCAGGTAGATTGCAGAGATGGACAATCTTCAATTAAGATAATGGAAAAAGCTGAAAAACCTGTCAAGGGGGCAGGGTTTTCATTGTTCTCACAGTAAGAATATTGACCCTTGATGTGAGCTGTCTGGTCTATGGACTGGATTCCACATCTGAGGAGTGGGGGCTTACACTAGATAAAAGGGGCGGGAGGGGGAACTTTTATCATTCAATTACCCTTGAACTACAACTCTCACAGTAATGAAATAACACTCTCTATGGCTCAAATACTATGAAGATTAATTGGAGCTGCGTTTTGTGAAACATTACTATCACTTTAAAGCAAATCTGAAAATGTTGCAGGCTCTTAAGCAAATATTATATAACTGTAATTAATTTAGAATTCTACAAATAATTATTTTATTTTTCTTTACTTTGATGTCATCTCTTTCATTCAGACTGGAATTTAATCTATAGGAGTAAGTTCCTCTTAAAGTGTTTAAAGTGGAACTATTATGCAAATAATATTGCCACCCAATATATTTGTAACCTAGCAATTTCCAAATTCTTACTGTTTTCAAACTCAGTAAGTCCCATTATTGCTGCAAAACCACTTAATTCCAATACATCGGTCTGCACAGAGCTTACAAGGGAAGCTCTGTACGCCTGCACATTCAGGAACTTCCGGTTACCTTAAGGTAACCAACCAAAGTCACCACCAATGCTGGCAGTGAATGGGACAGACAGCACTGTCTGTCCTCTGGTTCCTGAGGAAGAAGTGGTTTTTCAGCAATAACACGGACATACTGGGCAAGATGTTCAAAAAGTCGTCATAATGATTAAAACAGTCAGTAAAAGAAGGACAATATTTTCAGAAGTAAATCCTTCATGTTTGAAAATGCTTCTAAAGAATTAAAAATGACGTTAAGAAAATCCTGATGAACATTGTCTTTAAAAAATTCTGATGTAAAAAAGTTTCTTTGATTTTGTCTTTGAAATGAAAATTTTCAAAGAAAAAGACATTTTATTTGTCTTTGAAATTATAAATTGCTTCTCACTCCTGCTAACAGTATTTTAATTTGTCTTCTCCAAGTTTAGACCATTTTTATTTTGTCGGGAAAAAATGACGTTAATCAGACAAAAAAAGTGACATTGAAACGAATATTTTTTTCTGAAAATACCTTACAACATGATGGTAGATTAAACCACACCCACTTTTAAGATGGCTTTTTCCCTTTGACGGAGATGCCGGAATTGGATGCAAAAAATGATTGTATACTGATTGTATCTTACAGATTCTTTCTATAAGCAGGGCTGGATTTACATTCCAGGCACCCCTCCTAATAATAAAGCCCACTTATTTTACATGAGCTAGAAATTCGTAATAGCCCCTATGAATTTTAACTTTGTGCCATTGTTCAAGAGATAGCTTCTTCAATCAGTCCTTGATCTCATGTGCAGGGAGGCGGACATGATAGTTGCTGACAGTTTCTTTGCAGACTGAAGCAGACAGGATATTAGAACCTACTTACAGGGATAGTAATACTTAAAATATTAAAAAATTTATGTTGTAGGGTTTATCACCCTGAGTAAAACAAGGGTACCCCCATTGCTAAAAGGTGTTTTATTCAAAAGAAACTTGACATTTTTAGGTGCAATAACACTGTGGCCTGAAAATGTACAGTGGAACTGTTGGTACACCATCCTATGGAGAGGTATGGTCAACTGGCCAGAGTTGTCCATAGGATTGTGTAACAATAGTTTCACTGTACAGTTTCTGGCCACTGTGATACTGCACAGTCTCAGCTGTAACAACTTTTGAAACATACACCTTTCAGCCATGAGCGTACCCTTGTTTTACTCAGGGTGATAAACCCTACAACATATATTTTTTAAACATTTTAAGTATTACTATCCCTTTAACTCTTTAAGGACAAGAAAGATGCAGAACTCATTGTGAAACAAAGCTCTGCACACCCTTCTTAAGATTATCATGTGCAATGGGCAGTGTTTTTGTCCTGTGGTCTTAATAGCAACTGTCATGTCTGCCTTTATGGACATACCTTCCAGGACTCTTATCTCTTGAAGGACAAAGACACATTCATGAAGGATCATTAGAATTATCTAGCCATAGTAAGGTAAGTATATGGGTATTATTAGGAGGTCTTTAAAATGGCTCAGATTTTAAAGTCATTCTGGATTGACATGGGTTAAAATGCTCAGACCTGAATACTGGGAAAAAAATTAGACCTTGGATTGTAGAGACTGGGTAGTCTAGATTGAGGAATTGGTTCTTATCTACAGTTCTTTTCTACACTATGTTTCATGCTCATGTCAGCTTCGTTGATTTCCATTTTAATGGAAAATGCCAACACAATAAGAAAACCATATAACTCCACGATCTTAAGAGGTTGTTTACCGTTTTAGTTCTGTTTTAATGATATTTCAGCTTTTTTACAGTGTACCACTGGTAAATCTAATCTGTTTTATATCAGTAACGCATCCCTGTGTGATGTACAGCTCTGTCATCTGTATAATCTGAGGCTGAATCTATTGTAAGGTTGGAGATAGAGAGGCTGATGTACTAACCCTTTGAGTGCCAGAGGGGTACGCAGAACATTGTAGAGCAATGCGTTGCGTACTCCTCTGGCAATCAAAGAGTTAAGAAGAACTGGAGGAATTCTAGGGCAAACCAACTGCATCATAGTGGACCAAAACAATTCCACAATTTCCTAATGGTTTAAATAGAAGCTTTTAACCGTTCGAATGCTAGATAGTGCATTGCACTAACATTTAAGTGGTTAAAGAGAAAATATACCCTAGGGTGGACTACTTAAAGTGAGACTGTCCCTTTGTAGTCAGTGATTTTGAAATAGCTTTCAGGTGATGCGAATGAGCTCATACCGGCCAACAGGAAGTGGCAATGGGGAAGGGAATCAGTGTGGAAGGTTATTATCTGGCTGGCCTACCTGGCAAATTTGTATTAATTATCAAATAAGTAAAGGTAAATTTCTTGTAAAATATTGTTTTCACTAAAAATGGCTAACATAAATAAAGGTGATTTTGAAAGGTCTTTCAAAATCAAACATTTGTTAAAAAATAAAAGTTTCTCTTTGGTTCTCCAGCTGTTAGGGATTACAGCTGCAACATCCAGAGAGGCAAAGTTTAAAGGGATAATAATATTCTTATATTTAAGTAATTTTAATATTGTAGAGATTAAAAATATGAATAACATGAGGTATGTTCCATCTCTCAAACTTTTATAGTTTGACAGATTGAAGCAACTAAAGTTCTGGTTTCACAGAAGTCTGCCATCTAGCTGAGAATCAAAATCTGGTCCTGGGACCGTCCTGCCTGGTTTGCATGCAGACTTTGTAGCCCGTTCCAATGAAGTATTTATTCCTATTTTCTCACTATTTCAGCTCTGCTGAAGAGCCACAGTAAGGTCCCGGGACCAGAATCTGCTATTCTCAGCTTGATGGCAGACTTCTGTGAAACCGTAACTTTAGATGCTTTGATCTTTCAAACTATAAAACTGTGGGAGATGGGTCATACCTCATTTTATTCATATTTTTAATCTCTACAATATTAACATTCCTAAAATATAAGCAGTACTATCCCTTTAAGAACCCCTGAATTAGGTACATGTGGCTCTTAATTTGGTTATGAGACTAATTTAACTGTTTGTGCCCACCTTATTGCAGTCACTTGTACCTATGTTGTTTTTTTGCATTATATTTGCAGTCTCCTGTATGCAGTGATCCCTATTCAAGTCTGCCTATAGATAACATCCTCACAGCAAACAGTGGGTTTCAAAACAGAATAAAAATTATCAGACTAGACTAAAGGATCTGAGCATGTTTAGCATGGAGGAGAGAAGAGAGAGCGGGAATATGATAGAAACATTCAAATACATGAAGGGATTCAACAAAGTACAGGAGTGAACTACATTCAAAGCAGTAGAAATGTTAGGACAATAGGTCCTTAGACTAGAGGGACAGAGGCTGAAATGTAATGTAAGAAAGCCTTTACTTTTGGTAAGAGTGTGGTAGATAAGTGGAATAGCCTAACAGCAGAAATTGTAAAGGTTAATACAGTGAGAGAATTTACACAAGCATAAGGCTATGCTTAATATAAGGCAAGACTAAGGACAAAATAAGGTTTCTGGTTTTTGCAGTAGGAAATATTGGCAGACTACATGGGCCAAATGGTTCTTATCTGTCATAAAATTCTATGTTTCTTGTTTCAATAGTCCTGAATAGTTCATGTCACAATTCTTTATCAGATAATAAATTGAACCAAGGATTAGTGAACTGCATGAGAGATCAAAAGCAACTAAAAATAGTATATAGCTATAAATAACGGCTGCTTGAAGGACACCTGCTAAACAAATAAAAGTGGACCTGTCTCCCTAGGACAAATTTAGTTACATTTTTAGATAATTAAAAACTGCCTATATAGGCCTGGATTCAATTGTCCCTGGTACAAAAAAAAGCTGACTGTAGTTTTTCAAGCACAGTAAGCCATTCCATTACCTGTGCTGTAAAAAACTATCAAATGAAAAAACATTTGGCGCTACAATTTGAGCCCATTGGAAGCCATTAAAAAAGAGTCTGAGTTTCCCATTTAATTCCATGCGTTGGGCAGTAACATGTATTAAGGGACTCCACTTTATCACCAAAAATCTATACCTACTCTTTTTTGGTGCAGATTCCCCTAACGCTTGTTTTAACCTGACGACTCAGTAACTGAATGGGAACAAACCTGTAATTAAACCTAAGTGAGCAGTGGCTGTATTGATATGGGCCCTAGGCCCCATATCAATACATCCAAAGTACTGAAAAAATGTGTGAAATGGTAGGAAAAAATAACCCTATGAGTGCCAGTGGGGTATGCAATGCATTACAGAGCATTGCATATGTCACTGGGACAAAAAACAGGCCCATGCATTTAAGGCTGAGCAGCCCATGGGGGGGTGGCGATGGGCATCCGTTCATTATTTTTTTTTTTAATGCCCGGACCCAGGGCCAGTGCAAGATTTTTGGTATATACAGGAGAAGGTGCATTTTGATGCCCCCACCCCCCTCCGACCTGGACACAATCATATGCCCCCCCTTGTCACAATTCCCTGCCCCCACCCACATAATCACCTCTACACTCTGCCCACCTCCACACTGCCCACCCCATCCTCCTCCCCACCTCCACATTGCCCACACTGTCCACCTCCACAATGCCCCTTCCACAAAATCCCCCCTTCATCTCCACATTGCCCCTTCCACAATGCTCCTTTCATCTCCACATTGCCCGTTCCACAATGCCCCCTTCATCTCTACATTGCCCCTTCCACAATGCCCCTTCATCTCCACATTGCCCCTTCCACAATGCCCCCTTCATCTCCACATTGCCCCTTCCACAATTCCCCTTCATCTCCACATTGCCCCTTCATCAATGCCCCATAAAGCCCCTTCATCAATGCCCCATAAAGCCCCTTCATCTCCACATTGCACCTTCCAGAATTCCCCTTCATCAATGCCCCATAAAGCCCCTTCAGCTCCACATTGCCCCTTGATCACCTACCTTGAGTCCCTGGTAGTCTAGCGGTGTGCTATAGAAGAGCTCTGTGCCTCCTTTGGCACAGAGCTGAAGCTCCCGCGCGCGGTTCTCAGTAATACAGAGCGCTGGGAGATGATGTCATCTCCCAGCGCTCTGTATTGCTTCAGAGCCTGGGTTGCCGGACCGGCCCACTGGGCAAATGCCCGGTATGTCCGATGGCTAGTCCGGGCCTGTTCATCAATGCCCCATAAAGCCCCTTCATCAATGTCCCATAAAGCCCCTTCATCTCCACATTGCCCCTTCCACAATTCCCCTTCATCAATGCCCCATAAAGCCCCTTCATCGCCACATTGCCCCTTGACCCCTACCTTGAGTCCCTGGTAGTCTAGCGGTGTGCTATAGAAGAGCTCTGTGCCTCCTTCGGCACAGAGCTGAAGCTCCCGCGCACAGTTCTCAGTAATACAGAGCGCTGGGAGATGATGTCATATCCCAGTGTTCTGTATTGCTTCAGAGCCTGGGTCACCGGACCGGCCCACCGGGCAAATGCCCGGTATGCCCGATGGCCAGTCCGGGCCTGCTGCCACTCACAGAATTAATTCACTAAAACTAACACCATCCCATGAAAATAAACACTTACCAGTGTGGTGTACAGCAGTTGGTCATCCAGTGTAAGTCATCTTCTTCAGTCTTCTATCTTACATGTTCCTCTCCAGTCTTCTTATTGTCACATCTTCAGTCTTCCAATCTGTCAAAAAAGTATGCCACAATTAATACAAATAAAAATGTCCATAGAAACAATGCCCCCCCAAAATGTAAAAAAGTCCATAGAAACAATGCCACCAAAAATGTAACACATGTTCATTAAATAAATGCCCCCAAAAATTAAAACACTTCCATTGAATAAATGCACCCAAAAATGTAAAACATGTCCATAGAATAAATGCCCCTAAAAATCTTGATGAATTGTATGCTGCTGCTGCTGCTACCTCTGCTGGTGGCAGATGAGAAGAGCAACCCCCCCCCCACACACACACACACACACACACACACTTACCTCTCAGGCCATTGCCTAAGCCATTCTGAGAAACATTTGAACAGAGACTGGCTTTTTTATGGCCAGTCTCTGTTCAAACTGGTTCACAGGATAAAATTGACTGGGATGTGGTGTTACGCACATCCCAGCCAATCAGCTTCTAGCGGGATGGATGACGAAACCCGAAGCTGATTGATTGGGAGGTTCGTAACCCCACATCCCAGCCAATGGTAGCCTGTGAGACAGTTTGAACAGAAACTGGCCATATAAAAGCCAGTCTCTGTTCAAATTTTCCTCAGAATGGCTCAGGCAATGGCCTGAGAGGTAGCTGTGGGGGAAGTTTGCTCCTCTCTTTTGCTGCTGCCACCACTGCCAGTAGCAGAGGCAGCATACAGTTCAGCAAGATTTGTAGGGGCACTTCTTCAAAAGACATTTTTTTACATGTTTGAGGACATTGTTTCTGTGGACATTTTTTATTTGTATTGATTTTTTTGACAGACTGAAAGATGGAAGATGTGAAGTTAAGAAGACAGGAGAGAAACACGCAAGATAGAAGATTACAGAAATCAACATTGGATGACAGGTAAGTGTTATACAGCTAGTGCTATGGGTGGTAGGATAGCATTAGGGCTAATATTGCTTAACTTTCTTGTGAGGGGTAGCGTAGGGTTCGTATTTGGGAGGGTGACTGTGTTTAAGCTCACACTTGGTGCTTGACAGTATGTCAAGCACCAAAGTTAGCCGTTTTCCTTTGTTGTTCCCATTTTTCAAGCTATTTAGCATGACTTTGGGAACAAAAAACACATGTCTGACACTTGGCCAAAAGTCATGTTCTTTGGCCCAACTTTTTGGGGGTTTCTGTTGGTAGGGCAATTGAATACCTATGGCGATACAGTGTGTACTGGTCGGTATCCATTTTTGCCCTATCAACAGTTTTAACAGGGCTTATGGAATCGAGGCCATAAGGCATTACTTGTTTATTGCTATATAAAAAAAGTGTTTGAGAAATTAACCTTTGTTAGTTGGTGGCACAGCCTAGAACATTATGCTAATTAATTTATTTGCTGGGCCAGTATAACCACACACTGCATTATGAATTAATCTAGACCGAACCCACATACTGGGGTTATTTCCAATAGCATAGATAGCAGTAAGTTTGGCCATCCAATGGGAAAGTTGGTCATTTTTATTCATTCACTATTTTTATTTGTTCCCACTGATGCAGTTGGTTTGCTTCAAATTTTACTTTTGTCCTTATATGTATCAGCCGGCCAGCTCTATGGTCTTTAAAGTACTTGACTCTGAAGTAGATATGTGCGTCTCCCCACTCAGTGGTGAACCATATCATTAAAGGGGAACATTAAACATCTTAATATGTGTGGAATCCACAGATACCATGTGCCAAAACCCTGTTGTTGTTTTTTTTGTAAAACACAAACTATCTAAAAAAAAAAAATCACCGTTTATACCATTAGACAAAGCTTGCTCTGTGCGGTCCAAACTGTACTACATGTCTTCTTAGTTATCTTCTCTCTGCTCCCTGATGTATAGCTCTGAGAGAGGAGAAACAAAACGGGGCAGTATCTTCAATGGACATCAAGGGAGAGCGAAGCCAATCAAGAGCCACATCATGGCAGCGCTCTACCTACGGCAGTTTTCCTTGGACCATATGCAATAGCAACATTTTAGAGAAACTAACTGGAATAAAATCCCAGCTGGAGATCACTATAATTAAATAATTTACTGATTTCATATATTGTATACTTTCTTAATAAAATAATAATACAATATAAATTGCATTTAATATAGTCAATAATAGATTATACCAAGAATAGACTGAATAAAATCTAATAATATAGGTCTAGACAGTATACCAAACTTCATGCAACATATATCATAAACATGACTATAGAAATCCTATATAAAACCTATAGGGTACTTCAAGGGTTAATCCATTAAGATAGGATGCCACACCCAAGGTGCAGGTTCTTTTGTTTAGTGAGAGTTTAAAAACTTTTCACTGTACAAAGGTTTAGACCCAAAACACACACAAAGAAATCCAAGAAACACCTCAATGTAAATAGACAAATAGCAGTTAAAGGGTTAATAAATGAATTCAAAGAATTCCCCAGATCAAATATTAGTTATTATAACCTTTCCAGAAACACAATATATTATTCCAGAAATACCAAGAATTATATTAACTAATATATAAACCAGGCTATTTAACTATATTACACTTATCTGGCAAAATATAACAATTTACCAATAATAAATAAATTCTGCTTAATTTTAGAATTTCTATAGCTAATATACCTTATTATAACTGATCCCAAATGGTTGACCAGTCCAATTAAGACAAATTATAAGAAAATTAAGTTTCTTCAAATATAGAAGAAATAAATATTTGATTCTGAATTTTGCAGAATTTAAATAAGGAAAGATATATAGTTACCAGTCCAATAAGTGTGGATTTCTTAGGATTTCTTTAGCAGACAGCCAGGTATATAGCAGGAATTGAAGAGCCAGGAACCAAGTAGAAAGAAAACAGCCAAGACTCAAGAGAAAAGGACCCATTTTCTCTCTAAACTTGCATATTTATAATATGAAATTCCTCTTATCAAAATCTGCTCTGATTGGTTAAAGAGCAATCACATTATGCAGTGACATCAGAATAAATTATGGAAAAATTCCAAAGTAATTCCATTAGTAATAACACCATGTAATCTATAGATAGTGCCATTACTCTTCATTAAAATTCCCACCTAAAATGATACCTATCTGGAATGTGAACCTTGACCCTACGCCACATAAATATGTCACCCTACTAGACTTTCCCATAGGGGAGTATGTCTCTGTTTTAGACTTTTGAGATTTTCTCATAAGATACTAATACTGCTTGAGACTGTGGTTGTCTGGAATCCTATATCATTCACTATTAAAGTCTCCTAAATATTTCCCCCCTCCACTGAGGAAGAGAGGCTCATTGTCTGTTACATCAGGTAATTTAAAGGGATAGTAATACTTCGTTTTATCTTTATTTTATTTTGTAGGCATTAAAAAAACATGAAGACCGATATAAGTCTTATCTCTCAAACCTTTATGGTTTAAGAGATATTCACAAGCAAAGTATCCCCCCTGTTCAGCCAGATCAGAAGGGAGGTGCCCAGGTAGACTGCAGAGAGGGACAATCTTCAATTAAGATAAGGGAAAAAGCTGAAATACTTGTCAAGGGGGGAAGGGCTTTCATTCTTTTCATACAAAGAAGATTGTCCCCTGCTGTTATCTGTCTGGTCTTACAACCAGATTCACATCTGAGAAGAGATGGCTTACACTAGAAAAAAGGGGTGGGAGGGGGAAACTTTGCTTGTGAATATCTCTTAAACCATAAAGGTTTGAGAGATAAGACTTATATCATTCTTCATGTTTTTTTAATGCCTACAAAATAAAATAAAGTTAAAAAGAAGTATTACTATCCCTTTCAACACATTTTAAAACACAAAAGAAAAATTAACCATTCTCTCCCCATCATAGCAATGTCTCTGACAGGTACTATCCTGCATAAAAAGGGGTGTAGATGCACGGGATGCAAATATAATTCTACCTCTATATAAATCGTTGGTAAGGCCTCATCTAGAATATGGAGTACAGTTTTGGGCAGCAATTTTTAAAAAATACCTTATTGAAATGGAAAAAGTGCAGAGATATGCAACAAAACTGATAAAGGGATCGGTGGATCTGAGTTATAAAGATAGACTAGCAAACTGGGTTCCTTTACATTACAGAAGAGACATCTAAGGGGTGATACCATTTACGAATACATTCAAGGTCAATACAAAGAACTATACAATTATTTACGCAAAGGGCTGAGCTAAGAGGTCATCAATTAAGACTAGAGGAAAGGCTCTTTCAACTAAAACAAAGCCAGAGATTTTTTTTACAAGGGCAGTAAAGTTATGGAATTATTTGCCTCAGGATGTTTTGCTTGCAAATACTGTAATTGCTCAAAAAAAAAGTAATGGATGACTATCTAGTACAAAACAATATTGAGAATTATGACAGTTTGCTTCAAAGTAGATAAGTTGTTGATCCTGGGAACTATCTGACTGTCATTTGGAGTGAGGAAGGATTTTTTTTTACCACTTTGGGCTTAAACCCCTTAAGGACCAGGGTTTTTATGCACAGAAGGAGCAGGCCATTTTATTTGCAAAGCCGGTACATGTGAGTGGTCACATTTACAGGCTCGGTGAGAGAGAGGGTGAAACTGATTGCTTTGGCCTGCGAGCAGTAATTTTCAGCCTCCCGACATGATCACAGGGCACCCTCAGGTGTCATGTGATAATAAAACTCATGATGTGCCAGGACCTCCACCGGTACTTAAAGGACCGAAAGTTGTGATGGTCTTGGCACATCATTGACACTTAAGGCGTGCAACAAAACTGATAAGGGGATGGAAGGAACTGAGTTATTAAAAGAGACTAACCAAACTGGGTTTGTTTATATTAGAGAAGAGATGTCTAATGGGTGATATGATTACTATTTACAAATATATTCAGTACAAAGAACTATCCAATTAATTATTTACGTAAAGAGCTAAGCTAAGAATAAGAGTTTATCCATTAAGACTAGAGGAAACGCGCTTTCAACTAAAACAAAGGCAGGGATTTTTTACAGTAAGGGGGTACAGCTATGGAATTCTTTGCCTCGGGAAGTTGTACTTGCAAATAATGTAACTGATTTCAAAAAAGCAATGGATGTCTATCTAGCACAGGCCAATATTGAAAATTATGACAGATGACTTCAATGCAGATAGGTTGTTGATCCAAGGAACTATCGGACTGCCATTTGGCATCAAGAAGGAATTTTTTTACCCACTTGGGGCTAAATTGGAAATGGCTTCAGGTTTTTTTTTTAGGCACGTACGCATGTCTTTTTTCAGCTGCAGTTATGTAAGGGGTTACATGGAAATGGCTTCAAGGTTTGTTTGTTTTTTTTGCCTTCCTCTGGATCAGAAGGGGTGATTCGGTATGGGCTGGACATGATGGAAGCATAGCTTTTTTTTAGCCTCATCAACTATGTTACTGTGTTAATCCTATGTTGTAACTGCCTCAGTTGTAAGTGAGGGGTCAGCTGATTTTTTTCAGATAAACAGGTCCCATGTCATGTATTGTCTTATAAGTCTTTAAACCCTTAAGGACTACATGACGTACTATGACCGTCATGGTCCTTATACCCTTAAGGACCGATGACAGTCATAGTACATCACATACTTTTTACTTACAGTGCTCCATCGGGAGTGCTGTAAGTAAAAATAGGGCCTAAAATTGACCACTCCAAGACTTGAGCGATCTCTTTCAGGCCCCAAAGCGGCGCGCTGATACACTCAACAGGTCACATGCACAGGCGCGTCAGCAAGGATCAAAGCAGTCCTTATGGGACGGAAACATCCCAGGACAGCTGGTCCTTAAGGGGTTAATGAAATTGTGGAGGACAGGTGTAATATGCTCAAAGCAAACTAACATGTTTCAGCATTTTAGCTACCATATTCTTCACTAGCTGAAATCTCCTTATCAGCAGCAGAGACAAATCTTCATAGAGTACATTTCCATAAGCCAAGTCTTGTTATAACTGCATGGATCAATGATTCTTGGTCAGCAGCTGATAAAAGAAGCTGAGTCCTCAGAGCATCCTAAGTTAGTAACACTGACAGCATTAACATGTTCTGTCTGAAAAGACAGAAAGAAACATTCTTTAAAAATATATGTAAGTATGGTATTTACTGAAATGCAAATCACTTATGGTTAAGCTAATGTTAAAGGGATAGTAATACTTCGTTTTAACTTTATTTTATTTTGTAGGCATTAAAAAAACATGAAGAATGATATAAGTCTTATCTCTCAATCCTTTATGGTTTATGAGATATTCACAAGCAAAGTTCCCCTCCCACCCCTTTTTCCTAGTGTAAGCCATCTCTTCTCAGATGTGGATCCGGTTGTATGACCAGACAGATAACAGAAGGGGACAATCTTCTTTGTATGAAAACAATGAAAGCCCTTCCCCCCTTGACAAGTTTTTCAGCTTTTTCCATTATCTTAATTGAAGATTGTCCCTCTCTGCAGTCTACCTGGGCATCTCCCTTCTGATCTGGCTGAACGGGGGGGGGGGGGGGTACTTTGTTTGTGAATATCTCTTAAACCATAAAGGTTTGAGAGATAAGACTTATATCATTCTTCATGTTTTTTTAATGCCTACACAATAAAATAAAGTTAAAACAAAGTATTACTATCCCTTTAAAGTTTTTTCATGGGGACAAAAGGCATGGAATTTTAGTTTGGATTTTGCAGATTTTGCTTTGCACAGATTTGCCATTATAAAATAGGGTATTAATGTTTTTTTAGCAATGTGTAGATAAGTACTGAATGTGTCTCATAGAATTTCATGTTCATATTTTTGAAATAAATAAAGAAACTGTATGTGTGTTTCTGTATGAGGAGTTGTGGTATGAACCCACTAGCTGATGCTGAGACTTAAAGAATAGTAATGGTTAATTTTATGTTTATTTCATATTGTAGGCATTAAAAAAATATTAACAACGATGTAAGTCTTATCCCTCAAACCTTTATGGTTTGAGAGATATACCGTGCTAAAGTTGCCTCTTCCTGGCTGTTTGAGAGAAGTCAGCGTTCTAGCTGACAGCTGCAGAATCCTGTAATTTGACCGGACAGAGGCTCTTCAGCAGAGCCGAAATCATGGTATTTCGAAATAAATACTTCATTGGAACAGTCTACAAAGGGTGCCTGGTTTGCAAGCACACTTTGTAGACCTTTACAATGAAGTATTTATTTCGAAATAGCACAATTTCGGCTCTGCTGAAGAGCCTTCGACTAATCAAATGACCGGATTCTGCATCTGTCAGCTAGAGAGCTGGCTTCTCTCAAACAGCCAGGAAGAGGCAACTTTAGCACAGTATATCTCTCAAGCCATAAAGGTTTGAGAGATAAGACTTACATCGCTGTTAATATTTTTTAATGCCTACAATATGAAATAAACTTAAAATTAACCATTACTATCCCTTTAATAGGAATGAACAGACCTTATGCCTTTGAGTGCTTATGTACTAAGCTATAACAGGCCTGAGGAAGAGACCTAAGAAGTCTTGAAAGCTTGCATTTTATATCTGTTTAGTTAGCCAATAAAGGTATCAACTTTACTAAATTTTTGCCTTATGTATTAAGCTAACAGCATGAAAATGGCAGCTTGGTTTTGCTTGCACCAAGGGGTGGGGAGTGGATAGCTGTTTTGAGAGGTGTTATTCCTCTGTGGTGTGTTCCAAACCATGTTCTCACAGGGAAGAGAGGAAATCAGAGCAATTTTTTTTCTTTTTACTTACACTGTGTTTCTAAGGGCCTGATGTTGATTTCATGCACATAAGCACATGCACAGATGTTCCATTAGCAAACCTATATATATAAGCACAGCACATACACTGTACTGACAGTTCATAGCAAAGCTAAGAGGCACTGGAAACATCCTGTGCCAAACCAACGGCAATAGGGGGGGAGGACAAATACAAACACCATATGGGGCATATAGAAATTCCCCAGCTTTCGGTTGATTTATATAGCACTTTTAGCCCCTTGAATGCTAGAGAGATCTAAAGCTCCTAGCAAGGCAATACGTTGGAGACATACCTAGCATTCAGAAGGTAAATGTTTCCTTTAAATCAATGGAAATTTGTTACCATTGATGCAGTTGGTATATTCCAGAATTGCTCCATTTTAACTTAGTACATCAGTCTCACAAGGCACTGGAGACCTCTTTAGCTTTCAATAGGAGAAAGAACAAACAAACTGTATTTGTTCCCTATAGTAAGTTGGTTTTCTCGAGAATTGTTCCAGTTCTTAATAGCATACTATGCTCACATGTGTGAATGCACAATGCTGATTCCATGTTAAATGAGGTGCTGAAATCTCCATAAAGACCCTATGCCTTTTTAAAAGGGAACATTCATGTGAGAAAAAGTTTTAACCATGGATTTAAATTAGCCCAACTACATTAGCCTTGGTATTTGTTCAGTGTTACCTACTATTTAAGCTGTGGAGAATTGAAATGTGCTGTTTCAGCGTTGTGCGGCGCTCTGTATGTGGACTTCCCACCTCCCTCCCAGCTGCCCCAGGGAGCGCATTCACGCTTCCCCACGTAGTTATATTTATGTGGGCTAACATTACAACAAGCTCCGTTTACCATGCTACTGAGCTTGCAAGCTCAGTTTACCATGCTACTGAGTTTGCAAGCTCAGTAGCATGGTAAACGGAGCTTGCTGTAATGTTAGCCCACATAAATATACCTATGAAGGAAAGTGTGAACGAGCTCCCTGGGGCTGCTGGGAAGGAGGTGGGAAGTCCTGCTCTGTTGTGCCGCACATAAAGTGTGCCGCACAATGCGAGTGGCACATTTCAAAGTATATACCATGTATTAACCCTTTCAGTGAAATAGAGGTGAGCAACGCATTTCTTCACACCCCCTGGCAGTCGAAGGGTTAACACAGAGTAGACAACTTTGGCACCCACCATCACTTGTTATTTTCACTATGCATGCTATAGGGATGGGGTGCATGGCTTTCTGGTATTAAAGTCTAATGCTAATAGAGTGTTTCTTCTGCACTGATTATAATCTGTAGTGTATATCCGCCAGTGCAGCCACTGGTGTTAGAGACTAGTACCATACAGCACTACAGGCAGATTTGTACATACAACTCACTAAGTCTCAGTTGCTGTGCTGCAAACAAAAAACAGGTCAACTTGTTTGTATCTTAAAAGTTATATAAAATCCAGAATGATATGTTTGTTGCAATATTTTGTATCAAAATCCCTTAAGTGTCGTTTTCAAATAATATAAAGTTATGGTTGTAGGAAAGCTTTCATATAAGCACAATATTTCACAATGCAAGTACTGTCATCTGGTTTAGTTTTTTGAACAAGATTTCTCCCTTGGTTAATCCCTTGGTTAATAGAGGTCTCAATTAAGGTGTCCAGTGGACAAACATCATTATAAATTGTCAGCTCTTGCAGGTAGTGCCCTCTTATTCTTCTATAATAGACCATGTTCACATGGGCAACAGCAATGCAGTAACAGTACGGCAACACTGATATCCTCTGTGTCCTACTCAGTGCTCACAGTGGGAGACGTTTATTAAATAGCACCTCAGTGGCCCACATAGACATCAGCATTACTTCATTGTCTGGAAACTACATGAGCCAACCAGAGGCTGGATCATTGTGAACAATTCAGAGGAAATCTAACTCCTTCTGATAATAATCCCCACTTTGTCCAAGAGACAATATTTTTACTCAGTCATGGATGTCATGTCCATGGTGGCAGACATGAAAGTTGTTAGCAGGGCCACATGACTTTAAATTCTATACCCTGTACATGGTAATTTTAAGCCTTTAAGGATCAACGGTGTATGAAAATTATTGCTTTGTAATGCATTGTGCACTCCCATTGATCCTTAAAGTGTCAAGAAGGGTCATGCACTCTGTCTGCTTCTGTTTGGTAATTGTCATATATGCCTCCATGGATATAATAACATAGTAAATGAGGTTGAAAAAAAGACACTAGTCTATCAAGTTCAGCCTCTGCCTCATAACCCAGAGAAAGGGTAATTATATGGCTTTCCTACTGCCAAATAAGTTAGTCTTTATCATAACTTCCTGTTTTGCACACTAATACACAGTATAACCCTTAACTTTTGAAAGAAATGTATATAATTTTCTTTTATATATATATATATATATATATATATATATATATATATATCCATTGTATCTGTCATAACCACATCCTTGGGCAAAGAATTCCATAATTTAACAGACCACACTGTAAAAAAAAACCCTTCCTCTGCTGATATCTAAGATTGATTGAAGATGTGATCTTCAAACAAAGGCTCAAAGGCAAAATTCATAAGGGCCATATAATTTCTCAGCCATATTAAGGCAAGTGGGGGGTTATTATTAAGAGATGTTAGTTCTCCTTTAGACAGCTGCGTGAATGTCATACCTGTGGGACCACTGTGCTGACCTTCATTGCTGTAACACCCTGACTACCACTGGTGGTTGACCAAGCTGCTCTTAAGTGATCCATCAATGCTGTATTAAACATGTGTCAGCTCTTTGTGAAAAGCTCAATAGAGTGCAATACAACTCATTTATGGGCAACTTTGTAAGGTAACTGTGTTGCTGCATTAGAGTTGTCAATGTGAACAAGCCCTTAATGCTTTTAATTTTAATCGTTGCACCTTTGTTTGTATTATCCTTCAATTATAAAGTGTTATGGTTTTTTACCTACTGTAAAACACTGATGATTATGTCTGTGATCTCTAATTGGAGACAGTAATGCTTATGACTGAAAAAATATATACTGCACACTATATCCTGCTGAGTAAAATAAGAGCACTCCCATTACTGAGAGATATTTTATTCCAGTGTTATTGCTGCTCATACTTTTTTGGGTGCAATATGTCCATGTATTGGTGCTGTTGGTAAGGTATCTTACGGGTGTTTAATGTTTAGGGCTGTACATAGACTGCTGTAGCAGCATTACCACCATAAAATTTAAGGCTATGGAAGTACTGCACTAAAAAAAATGGATGTCTTAGCTGCAATCACTTTTGAATTGCAATTCTAAATAATGGGAGTATCCATATTTTGCACTGCAGGATAACCCAGCAATATATACATTTTCCAAATCAAATGTTTATATCCTTTTAAAGCAGTGGTGGGCAACATAAGGCCCTCCAGTTGCTATCACACTATAAATCAGGCAATGGTTGGTGGGGAATGGTGGTGGCGAATTAGATTATACTAATAAATTATATTGCATGCAGTATATATAAAAAAAGAGCAGTAAAGTTTTAATGAAAAAAATATATATTGTAGGGCTTTTCCTGCTGAGTAAGACAAGGATACTCACATTGTCAGGAGAATCATCTTTCCAAACATTACAGTTTAAAATTGTGTTTTTATGGCTTTTTCATTTTTTTACATTAACAGTGCCCTCTAGTGGCCATATTTCAGTTATTCATTCTATTGCATTCTATGGGAGAGGTGAGTCACCAACAAAACTTCTCCATAGAATGTGATAGCAACAGCTGTTTCACTTCCTGTGAGTTTGAAATCTGAGGAGGTAAGTTCCCCAGATCTCTGTATCCAGACAGTATAATAGTTTTTAACCCCTTAACATCCAGTGATGTATCAGGACCATCCCTGCTGTTTTTCCCTTAAGGACCAGTGATAGTCCTGGCACGTCACGTATTTTTTACTCACAGCGCTCCTGCGGGAGTGCTGTGAGTACCAGCAGGGACTGAAATTGACCACTCCAAGACCGGCGCGATCACTATCAGTCCCCCATTCGGTGTGCCGGCACACGTGATCAGACTTCGCTATCTGGTCCTTAAAGGACCACACACCCGGGACCACTGATCCTTAAGCAGTTAACTGCTCCTTGATGGTACACCTGGTCAGTGGCCAAACTAATTGTGCATAAAGATGAAGCAAACTTACAGATGATGAACAGAGCTTGAGTTATTAACATTTTTCTTACATGATTTTAAAATTTGAGTGCCAAAGGGGTATGTAATGCTCCGCTCTCCAGCACTCATTGCCTTATTTAACCCAATAAATTTTGCCCTGTCATGTCTAGTATATATACAGTTTCTGATGTTGCACATAGCAATGTGATTAACTAAGAAAAAATGGAGCAATTCCAGAGCAAACTAACTACACATGCCCCTGCAACTGCACTTTTGAACCACTGAATTCTAAAGAGTTCCCCAGTGCACTGCAAAGCAATGCATTGGAGACCTCTTTAGAATTCAAGGAGATCGAAGCCCCTTGTAAAATCGGTGGGAGTTTGGGGAATAATTATTTATCCATTGAGATGCAGTTGTTTGCTCTGGAATTGCTCTAGGATCAGCAAGAATCTAGCTTTAGCGCACAATAATTCTATCTGCATCTAAGTGCACGTACAAGGGCAGCTGTGCCCGTATGTATATAATACATGCTCAGAAACCCTAATGAAGACCATCTAGGCCAGAGTTTCTCAGCCACTGTAATCAATTTCTCATAACTGTACTAGTTTTAACACGTGTGTAATTGGTGGATCTTTCATTACGATTAGTTCACCTGTCCACAGGTAGGGAAATACCAACAACCTGCATTATTAGGAGTTCTTGAGGACTGCGGTTGAGACACTCTGATCCAGGGTAACCTTTCAGTTACACCATCTTTGAAGCAGGTATAAGTAAATCAGGGGAGTTGCTAGGTTCCCCATATACCTGGGTCAGGGCCAACCCAATGCATTATGAGTGCACAGTGTATCCCAATTATACCATTATATGGCCCAAGATGAAAACAAAATGTAGGTACCTAGTACCTAGTAATGTTTAAGTTCCTGAGTCAAGTGAAGGATTTTGTGCCTTGTTCTTTAGCTCTTAGATAGCTCAAATAGTAGGATGCTCCTGGGACCGATGAGTAAATCAGCCAGGACAGTTTCACTGGCGTTAGCTTTCAGTGGCTACGTTCACAGATATGTACTAGAGAGTATGATTGCTGTAGTGCATTTTAGTACACACATTACTATTGTGAAGACTTTAATGCCAGTTAACACTTTACACATGTCCCATAGCAACCAAAAGAAAACAGTCTAAAGTTACACTTCCCTTACTGCATTTTCTCCTTCTATAACTCCAGTGTCTATTTTTGAGTGGAATCTCATTGGTACTTTCCCTCAGGTCACAAATAAAGAAAAGGTCAACAAATAACCACATTCCCACCACTTGGACATAGATTTCATAAAGCGGCACAGATGTCTCAAAGCAGCCATCTTGACAAATGCAGAGTTTTGTACACAAGCAGACACAAAAAATTTTTGTGTATAAAAACATTTTTCCTGAAACTTTAGTGCTGATGTTTTTATACATTAAGTTTTTTTCTACTATGGGAAACCTAAAATAGTGACCTCTTTTATATCATTAGTTAGCTGTATTAGAATTACAAAATGGCAATTAACTAAACAGAGTTGTATACAGCATCTGCTGCAAAATCAGTAACTGGCAGTCCTTTCAATAATTGATCATGCATAATAAAGGTATAAACTGTTTTTCCCCCAACATCAATATAAAGGAGTATAACATCCATCCATACATATCGAGGGAATTTAGATGCTAGAGAGGTCAATCATCATTATTTAAAATAAAAAAGAGGGGTATGCAATGCATTGCAAAGCAATGTGTTGCGTACCCCTTCTGGCACTCAAAGGGTTAATCTTTTGGATGTTAGAGGGGTAATGAAGAGAAACCATTTAACCCCTTGTCTGCTAGAGAGTTCACCAATGCATTGCTTTGCAATGCATTGGAGACCTCATTTACATCCAATAGGTTAAGTATCAACATTAAATATTTTTCCAGATTACTCGCAAAAAATGCTAACATAGGAGAACTATAAGTTCATTTATGCACTGTTAAAGGTGAAATACTGATGCAGTGGCATGTCTTAGTGAATATTTTATTTGCAGCTGAGGGTTACAGGGGCATCTGCCAGTCTTGTGTGTGTTTATGAGCAGAGAAGTGGTACCCAAGGGATGTTGGATGTTCAACTGAGTCGTGCTTATTAACATAAGAGCCACTAGAGGGTGCCGGGGCTCAGTGTTCTGGAGAGCAGCTGGTATTAACACACGAGCTTCAGATGAGCTTGGGAAGGTGGATTTTTCTCATTGTGTGTGGAGGAGCTGCCATCTCGCAGTCACAAGCCTTTCACTCCTTTTCACTTCTGCTACTCATCTCTCTCTTCAAACTGTGATCTGAGCCTGCAACAACATCCTAACCCTCATATGCTCCTTCACCTTCCCCAGCATTGAGCATGGAGATGGGATTTCCTAAGGCACCATCCAACTCCTCTCTGTTCAAGAGCATCTTCCTTATGTAACTACAGCTGAAGGCTAGAGAAATAGGAGGGGACTTTATAAGACTACTGGGTAGACTCTCCTCCAGTGAACTTCTGCATTGAGGTAAGGTGATGCTAAAATCTGGTTCTTCTTATCACATAGAATCTAGTGATTCTCAACTTCCAGAAAATAAAAAATAAATCGTTTTCTTAGCTCTTAAAACTTCCTCTAAGTATTACCTTTTGCCTCCATCACCCTGTCCCTTCTGCTATGATTGTTTCATATAGACCTGAATTCATGTGAGGAAGGTTATGTAATCTGATCCTTAATGTAACCTTCTGATCATGGGAAAGTGAGGAGAGCAGGGATGGCTTTCGCTGTGTGTGCAGTTATGATTAAAATGATTATATTCTAATTTGTGTGTGTGTGTGTGTGTATATATATATATATATATATATATATATATATATATATATATATATAGATAGATTATATTTATATAGATATAGATAATATATAGTCATTGATGCATTAATGCAATTCCATCCTGTGCAGTAAAGCAGGACAGCAGGAGTTAGGAGCAGTATCACACTTTTCTTAACCCTTTGAGTTTCAGTAGAGTGTTCAGTGCACTGCCCTGACATTCTTTTCACATACCACTGAAATTAAAAAAATATATAATATAGTGTGGGTTTTTTTTTTTTAAATAATGTTAGGCTTTATTTTTAAAGCACATACATTTTTCTCCTGTTCCACTTGTTCACACTATTTTTAACCCTTTGTTTCCAGAGGTTCCTCCAATGCATGACTCGTCAATTGACTTAATTTTTTATATTTTTGTGAGTACTTTTTAAGTGCAATAAATTGCACAGCTGTTGGGTTTACTGGTGCCAGGGGCTGAGTATCGCCATATGTTTCTAAGGGCATTAGAAGGGTTAATATTTGCTTTACATGACTGAGATTGTAAGAGGTTGCAGTTAGCTTCCTTATGATGACACTTGAAAAAGTTGAGCTTATCATGCATTTTTTCTCATCCTGCAATGCAACTATTAATGTCTAGTAGATGTGTTTGGGGTATACTGTATGTATCAAGTCTAAAGCATAGAAAATGCCAACCCGTGCGGATACTCAGTAGGGGGGAATGGTCAAATCCTCCAGAGCAGCTCATTTTCTGCACTTACATGTTACCACCCTAACTCTTGCATCTGCAATTTGGAGTATATACAAATGCATACAATTATGATTGCTTTAGTCCATGCTGGCACACACATTTGGCAATTATTAACCTTTTGCGTGCCAGAGTGGTATCCTGTGTTGTGATTCCTTGGACATCTCCCTGTCACTCAAAGGGTTAAGACTTTAATATGAGCAAACCCCAAACACCTCCCCTATAGAATGCACAGGAAAACAGTGTAAGGTTAACCAGCTGCCTTCCCTTGAGTGCAAAGGGGTACGCAACACATTGCAGAGCAATATGTTGAGTACCTCTTTGACACTCAAAGGGTTAAGCCTTGTAAGTACATGTTGACAAAACAAGGGGAAGAGGAACAGTATATCCTAAAATGCTCATACACTCCCCTAATGTTCTTCCCGTAGAGCCAGCAATGTAAAGAAGAGAATTTCCAGTGTAAATTGCTTGCACCTACTTTAGCACCAACTCATATTTGTACATCCCTCCATATGTATTAACCTTTTGAGTGCCAGAGGAAGGTGCAGCGCATTATGTTGCAATGTGTTGCACACCCTTTTGGCACTTAAGAGGTTAAAGGACCTGTCCCATTGTATCAAAAAGGGCTTTTGCTTTTCTTGATGTATATGGGGAGTTAAAATATGAACTTTATTATAAAAAGCAGTAAATAATTACAACTTAACCTTTTTACTATGGATACAAACTTTCTATTTAATGTACTATATTTTTAAACCCCTATAAAGCAATGCATCGGAGATCTTTTTAGAATCCAATCTCTGCTTAACCTGATACTCCTGAATTGCTCCATTTTTTACTTATGCCCTAAAGGATTGCTTGCATTATGAAAAAGGTGATGGAGACTGTTACTTTAAGTGGAAATAACACTTTATAATTAATTGGGTAATTTTGAAAGAGTTTTCAAAATCACCTATATTTATGTTAGTCATTCTTTATTTAAAACTACAGATTACAAGGTAGTTAGTTTTATTTTATTACTTTATGCAAATTTGACAGTATTGGCTGGAACTGCCTGGTATGTCAGATACTAAAATTCCACGCTCGCTCCCAACTGCCACTTTATACTTGGAAATCTGGTTTCATTTGCATAAACTGAAAAATAAATAAAGCTAAATAGCTAACTGTATTTTTAAATAAATAACGGCTAACATAAATATATTTGATTTTGAAAGCCCTTTCAAAATCACCAAAGTTATTATTTTCCCCTTTAAATGATTAACCTTTGATAAAAAACTATTCCAAGAAGGATTAGTAAAATGGTGCTTGGTCTCCATAACAAAATGTATCCGGAAAGACTTGGGGGGGGGAGTTATGTACTAAGATGTCATAAAGTGGTGATAAATTGGGGATGACATCTCCATTATATGAGCTCTCCAAGACCTATGATATTCTATGTACCATATGCAGTGCGATCTCTAGATGGAGCAATTAATAGCATAATATAGAACATGGAGAGTTTATCAAGATGTCATAAAACTCAGGAGGGAACCATGTTTCATAATAAGAAAAAACAATGAAAACATGATCCAGATGAGGGAGTCAAAATAAGAGAAAATGTAAGAAGGGAAAAGGACTGCTTCATGGATTGGACTCCCAGAAGAGGTGGTAGGATCTAAAACACTAGATTAATTTAAGAACTATTGAAATAAATATACAAGGATTAAATAAGCTTTTTAACACTTTAAGTGTTAGAGGTGTGAGAAATGCATTGCCATCCTCTCCCACAACTGAAAAAGTTAAATAAATAGGGAATTAAGCAGAGCAGATGGATTAGATTAGATATTACCTGCCATCTAATTGTGATTCTGTGTTTTAAAGAGAATTTCAGATGATGTTTATTAACCCCTTCAGGACCAGAAGAGAGTGCTTTGCAATGTGTTGCTCACCCACCTGATCCTTAAGAAGTTAACCCTTTGAGTGCCAGTGGGGTAGCCAACCCAGTGATTTGCATGTGTTGCGTACCCCTCTGGCACTCAAAGGGTTAAAATGACAGTAAAGCGTTTAAAGAAATAAAAATGAACTATAAACATCAGATTAAAAGTCTTAATTGCCCATTAAAAAAAAGTATGTTGAAAAACTTCTTATAAAATAATAGGTTAACACTTTGGATAAAATCTGTTCCTAGATCTAATTTTTCTGACAATGCAGAATAATTGGTTATGTTCAATAGTTCTTTACAGGCTGATTTACTCCAGTCATTCAGAGAGGCGTAGAAAGAAGAAATGACTTGAACTCTAGCGTAGATCATCAGGAAAGGATAATTTTCAGTAATAAAAGCTACCTTCCGCTACAAGCAGCCAGAGCAGATTAATGTCTCTGGGGCTTGAGAAACCAAGGACCATATTTCAGGAACTAAAAGGAGCAGTTCTGGGGCAAACCAGCTGTACCATAGGGAACAGATAAAAATGTCCAGCATTCCCATTGATTGAAACAGGTATTTTAAAGGAGTAATAAAGTTTATTATGGAATATAGATAGATAGACATAGCTGGGACATAGCTGGGATTTGCCCCGGAGACTCCAGTTTTGGCAGCAAATTACCGGGTCTCCGGGGCAGAGGCTAATTCTCCGGATGTGGGAAGTTACCTAATGAAACTCCCCACATCTTGCATTGACAATGTGTTTCTCCCACTCCCCGCTCGCTCCTCCTTCTTCCCCAGCCTTTTGCTAATATTTCTTTCAAGTTTTTCAAGTCCCACCCCCACTCACAATTAAGCCCACCCCCTTTTCACACGCTTTGCATGTGTTATCTACCTTGGTGGCACCACAGGACTACCCTCTCTGAGGAGCCTTCAAAGAAAAGTTCCTAGGTATGTAGATAGATAGATAGATAGATAGATAGATAGATAGATAGATTAGAAGGGGCAATACCCATGATTGTTTAGTAGTAGTAAATCAGCAGCTTTATTGGGTCAATGTTTCATTCCCCTAGATAAACTTTATAAAGATCCTGTAGGGGACTAGAAAATTTACCCAATAAAGGTACAGCTGTACTCCTATTAAAGGAACACTAATATCTAATACTAATTTTATGTTGTATTGTACATTAAAAAAAATAAATTATGTGATGCAAATCCCATCTCTCAAACCCTTATGTTTTGAGAGATATTTGCATCTAAAGTTCCCCTCTCCCTCCCCTTTTCCTGAAGTCAGTTGTCTACTGACAGCAGGAGATCCGGAGACTGGCCGGCGGCTCTTCAGCAGAGCTGAAATCGCGATATTTGAAAATAATTACTTCATTGGAGCGGTCTACAAAGTGTGCCTGGTTTGCAAGCACACTTTGTAGACCGTTACAATGAAGTAGTTCTTGTTAAATATCACTATTTCGGCTCTGCTGAAGAGCCACCTTATGTCGTCCGACACATCTTTACAGCTGACATCAGGAGAAGAGGAGGGAGGGCGGAACTTTAGATGCAAATATCTCTCAAACCATAAGGGTTTGAGAGATGGGATTTGCTCCACATAATTTATTTTTTTTAATCTACAATACAACATAAAATTATTATTGGACATTAGTGTTCATTTAAAGACCTATGGGTGATGCCCCTTCTTTCTTCTATGTCTACTACTCTGGGATTGTGCACCTGACAATTTTGAATGAAAGGAGTGCTACCATATCAATTATTATCCTTTATTTATAGTGCCAACTTTTCTAGTGTAGGGCTTTTCTAATGGGAGATGCTACATTCCAAAGTATAACAGTACTGCTTGGGGGGGAGATGCACTAAGGTGTGAAAAAGCGGTGATAAAGCAGAGATAAACTATCCACTGATATCACTTCTCCATTCTCCATGTTATTGTATAGAGCCTATGCACTAAGATTTCTCAAGTTGGAGAAGTCTTAGTGCATTGGCTCCTTAGAATAACATAGGTATTTGAGAGATTATCACACTGAAGAAGTTATCTTCAACTTATCACCTCTGTATCACACCTTAGTGCATCCCCTCACAGTGTTCAGACAGTTATTCCATTGAATTAAATGGGAGAATTGTGACACTGGTAACAGTTCTCCACAGAATGAGATAGTGACAGCCCCATGATTTAATGAGAGTTAGGACTCTTATAGCTTCTGAATAAAACAATGGCCAGCACTGGCAGTGCCCTTGTTTAACACCATAGGAAAGGCACCACAATATGTACAAATTTCATAATAAAACTGCATTGATGTCTTAACCCTTTGGCACTCAAAGGGTTAACCCCTTGACTATAAAGCAAAGTGTTGGACAATTGTCTCCAGCATTCAAAGGATTAAAGACCCCATTTAAATCAGCTGATAGTTTAGTTACTCCGTGTGATGCAGTTTGTTTGTTCCAGAATTGAACCTTCTTTATGTTCCTCAATATGTCTCCAATTGCATTTTTTAAAACTCTATTATTCTCTATGTACAACTGTTATTTTGGCCACTGCTAGCACAGCAAAGAGTAGCAAACCATCTTTTTCAAAATCTGCAGTTGCGGTTCACAAAGCTTGTTTTTGGCTGGCTAGGTAAGCTGGCTCTCAGATCTCACAATGGTCTGTTTATTAACTGGAATTTCAGGTGGCAACCAGTTACCTTGGACAGTTTTTCTTTAACACTTCCATTTAATTTACTTGATTTTGACATGTCAAGAGCTGCAAGATTACATAGCCATCGGTTCGCTAATTTCTGTTTAACCCTTTGAGTGACAGACTGACGTGCCCCTCATTTAAAAGCAATTTGTTACACATCGATTTGGCATGTAAAGGGTTATAATGTATCAAAAACTACAACCTGTCAATCAGTACCTTGATAATCATAGGAAACCCCTTCCTCCCAATCTATTACATTAGCATGAAAACATTTTCATTAGGAAGAAATGATTCATCTTTCACTATCTATCAATGTCACTTAGAAGATGTGGGATTTTATTAAAAGTGTAAAAAAAAATAATGAGGTCGTGTATTTTTTTTAAAATAGCCCTTGGGTGCAAGGAAATGTACAGGATGCTGTTTAACTTTTTGAGCACCAGAGAGATAACCAATGCATTGCTATGCAACGTACTAGATACCCCTCTGGCACTCAGTGGGTTAATTTGAATACTTCTTTATTGTTACCCTTTATTGTCCATTTATTTAAAAGAACATGTAAGTCTTTAACAATATGAGAGAATTTGGTGCAGAGTGCTAACCGCTTCTTACCTTTAAGGAGCGATTTCTCATAGGGTAATAAAGAAGTAACATAACTATATATTCATTTAAGAAACTGCCTTCTTTAAATGGAAAGTATGACCTAAAAATAAAAATATTTTTCACCCATTAAAATATTATGTATTCCTAGTCATAATTTTTTTAATTGTGTTTTTCTTTGCAGAAAAAAATAAAAATATAAAAAATAAAGGTTAAAACTGGCTACAATTAATAGACCTGTTAACCCTTTGAGTGCCAGAGGGTTAAAAAGTGCATTGCTTTGCAATGTGTTCCATACCCCTCTGGCACTCAAAGGGTTAAAAACTGCTACAATAATAAAGATACATAATTGATTTGAGTTTAGAAGAAGCTGAGTTCAGTTCACTTAAACTCTTATCTTTTGTTTACCTCAGGTAATGCAATAAATGGTCCTCATTACTTGTAGAAACAAAGAGGGGTCATAGAGTTATACAGATATGCCTATATATGAAAAGGAAAGCATGTTTATAACATATTTTGACATTAATTTTTTTTTCCGAATGTGGGCTAGGAGCACATGGTATTTAGAAGGATATGATTCCTATACACATACCTCTCAAAATGTCAAACGGCCAAAGAGGGACACCTTTGTTTTAGGTGGTGTTGCTGGGGTGTGGCTGGTGGGCGGGGCATTACCGAGAATTTTTAGATTACATCATGACCTAGATGTAACCAATTTGTTTTATTTACAGAGAGTAATTTATGAATGCAAATACTGAAGTCTATGCAAATAATAACCCCTTAAGGATCAGCGGTCCTGGGATGTTTCCGTCCCATAAGGGCCTCTTTGATCCTTGATCATGTGTACACATGACCTGTTGCGTGTATCAGCGCGCCGCTTTGGGGCCTGAAAGAGATCGCTCCAGTCTTGGAACGGTCAATTTTAGGCCTCATTTTTACTTACAGCGACAATGACAGTCACAGTATGTCATATAGTCCTTAAGGGGTTAATGTGAGTTTTACTTCTGTGGAGCAAAGTGATACTCTTACATATACACCATACAGTCAGATCTCCTAAAAAGAGGGACACCAAGGTGGGAAAGAGGGACACTTGGGAGGTATGTAAATTAATTATAAAAGAAATCTAGAGTTATTCTAGAGTAAACCAACTGCATCACTGGGAAAATACAAATTCCTGTTATATTAAATTAAGCTCTTAACCCACTGAATGCTAGACATGTTTTCAATGCAATTGCGAAGCAATGTATTGGAGACCTCTCTAGCATTCAAGAGGTTATAAAGCTCTATTAACGTGCATGGGAATGTAGGACATTTTATTTGTCCTGTATGGTGCAGTTGGTTTTACTGCAGAATAACTCCAGATGGCTTTAATATTTTTGGGCTAATGTCCCTTTAAGAGACCTCTTAGCCATTTAACCCTTTGAGTGCCAGAGAGATATGCCTCGCATTGCTTCGCAATGTGTGACATGCCACTCTGGCACTCAAAGGGTTAAACCTCCAAAAATGTATATCCCTTTTTGGACTGGATTGAATTGCAGGTGATACATTTATCATTGGGTTTATCTCCACATTCCCCAAAAGACTACTATAGGCATGTTGAGATAAACATTTAAAGAGAACATTTATCACTGGTAACTGACTCTCACCCACCAGAGCATATGCATAAAAGAAAAGTGGAACAATTCCAGGGTAAACGAGCTGCACCATAGAGGTGAAATACAAATTCCCATTTAACCCATTTTGAGTGCCAGAAAGATAACCAAAGTATTGCCTTGCAATACATTTGCTACTTTTCTGGCAATCAAAGAGTTAAATGGGTCTTTGAATCCCTTATATACTAGAGAGATCTCCAATGCATTGCAAAGCATAGCTGATTTGCCCCAGGAACTGCTCTACATTTGGCTTTATACATATGACCCATCTGTGTAATTCAAAATTGGCTACAAAGCAGAGACAATTTTTCTTAAAGTGATAACATTCTCCTAAGCATAAGCACTTTAATATCAGACACATTGGGTGAATGCCAGTACAACTCAAATGCTGTTAGACTTTAACACCCGTGGCTGCACTTCAACGTATGCACTACAGTGTTTGACCATTGTAGTACATACCAGTAGACAGTCTCCTCCATCATTAGAACTATAATGCTAGCAAGCTTCATTCTCCTTCCACATAGGATACACAGGGAAAGGGAATTAAATCACATTAGTTCCTCCACACATTAGTTCCTCTAATACATTGCATTAGACAAGGATGTAAAGGAAGGGAATGCCCTGAAACCCGCAAAGACTGCTCCATTGCTCTGCCCTTTGAGCAAATAGCAAATGAAAATGAATGTTAGGCAGATGTAGGGTCTAAAAGTTAACTTCAGCACCTGATTTTGAGCAGAATTTTGTTGTTCATTCACCCCTGAAGGACCGCTGTATAGAAAACTCTAACATTCAAGGGGTTAATTTTAAACAGATTTTTTTGTTTATCCCTTTTATTGCCAGTGAGGCAGCCAATGCATTGCGAACCTGAAACGGTTAAAGTCACGGTAAAAAGTTACAGGAAATATATATTCATAAAGAGCATAGTGTAAAAAGAACATAGTGTAACTTTTACTAAAAAGAGCATAGTGTTACTTTTTACTTTCCCTGTTATAACCCTGAATTAAGAGGAGGTTAGCCCTTTGAACAAATTCTCCTCCTATGTGTATAATGCTAATGCAAAGACTAACCATTTTTACTGACCAAAGAAACACGATACCTTATTGTAAGGGAGGCAAAGAGCTAAACACATGAAATATGATTGCTAAGGCACTATTGATTTACATTCCAGAGAACATTATATGCACATCATTTTATCTATATATTCAAGCATGGGGGAGGGGTTATTCAAAAGTGTTAAACTTCATAATGTTAAGTAGAGTTGAGGGAGAAATGTATGATTACTAATACACTAGCGCAACAAGTTTTCTGTGCTAAAACGTTAACCTCAGTTGCGCTTCAGGGTATATACTGGAGTGATCCTGGGATGAATGGCGGGATGCAAGAAATGTGCATATGCAGGGACGAATTGTAGGGGAATACCAGCCAGGGCATATTTTTTTAAAGCAGCCCACTAGCTGCACCGACGTCCCTATCAACACCCCCTTGTGGTTCCTGTGCGGCATGAGAGAGCAGGCGCCAGGATAATATGTCATATCCTGGCGCTCTGCATTAACCCTTTGAGTGCCAGAGGGGTACACAACGCATTGCAAAGCAATGCGTTGCGTACCCCCTGGCACTCAAAGGGTTAACAAGGAACTTGAAGGCTGTCACAGAGAGTGTCTGTGGCAACACAGACCTCTCCTTCAAAATATAGTGGGACGCAGTAGCGTAACTATAGGCGTCCCAGGGGTCACACCCGCGACCGGGCCTGTCGCTCCAGGGTGCCCGGCCTCCCCCTGCAACACCTCTGCCTGGCGCCCGCGATCTCCGTCTGGCACTGTAACGGGAGGTAGGAGATGGGGGCATTTTGGAGAGGGCCAATGTAGTCGAGGGGGGCGAATGTGGTCCGGGGGGGGGCATGGCGCTTCTTGCACCAGGGCCTGGAGGCTTCTAGTTACGCCTCTGGTGGGACGGTGAGGTGAGATCCTCTGATCTCACCCACCGGCCCATGATCTAATGGCCCACCGGGGGATGCCCGATCCCCCGATACGTCAATCCGCCCATGTGCATATTCTCTAAAGACATTTTTTTGTGCGCAGATAGATATTGCCTGTGTTCTAATCCAGAAAGCCGAATACTGAACACTTCTTTAATTGCACATAAAATATTATTTTTTACGACAACACTACACAGAAGTTTACATTTGTTCACAATAGCACTTCCTGCATTAGGCACATTCACTATTCCACTCAGACAAATCCGTTAATCTGACCACAGTCATAAAAAAAATATGCGCAGCTGTTCACTAATCTTGATTTTTCATGTGCAGTTCAACAAAATCATGCACAAACCTATTCGCCAGTGGTTTTCACACTGGAAATAGTGATTGCGCATGTTTCCTGCATCATATCAGTTGCACTGCGTTGGCTACCTCTCTGGCACTCAAAGGGTTAATAATAGAACCTACTGAGGTATTTGCCTTTCATTTATGAGTCCTGTATAGTTGTTTACTGTTTATGCATTTGAGCTGTGCTTTAGTCTGTAACTGAACAGGTTCATATTACTATCTTGCAAAGGAGGTCATGTCCCATTAGAATTATGGATGGGGCTCTCTCTGCATGGCCAGTGTTATGCTGACTGATAAAGTCTATTGTTTATTCTGTGAAAACAAAATACATTTGTACCTGGGTACTCTCCAGATCTGCCCTGGAGACTGGATTTCTGACTTTAATTACTGGTTCTCCGAAGATAACGGGTGAGTCATCAGGTTAGTGAGAACTGTGGTAAACCAATCTCACTTTCTAGCTGGTTGCCTGGATGGGATGAATAGTTGTTCTGAACAGCTGGAGTGTCTCAGGGATACCTAGGAACTCTCAGGGATTGACTTGGAGACTCAGGGTTTTGACCCAAATCTCTGGTTTTCAGGGTGACAGGCTTAACTCTAAGGGTAAGAGTCTAGTGTTTTCTACTATATGACCTGCACCAATGAGCCGACTGCATACTCTCTAGATTGGTGCAAATTTCTTCCAGAAAGGCAGAGGGGGAAGTCCTGCTTGCCTGATGTGCATTCAGGCAGTGATATCTCAAAGTTGTACCACGTTAAACTTCTTTGCGGGAGTGGCTCACCTCTGAGTTAGAGCAAGTAGAAACACATTGCCCAAAATCTGCATTTTGGGAAGCTTTAAGGGTTAATATTTCAATGATCTTAGGGTAAGTCCATTCTGAAGGTTTCCAGGTATGGCCTCAGGTTGTCCACTATTGTTTTAAAAGCACCAGAAGGGTGTTCAGTGCAATGCATTGCACAGCTCTCTGGTTCTGAACTGGTTAACCCTTTGAAGGCAGAGGGTTGTATGCATTGGCCATCTCTCTGGCATTCAAAGGTATGAGTGGCTGCTTGTTGAAAGGTAACTCAACTTTATCAAGGACACACAAAATAGTTACTGGGATCTTACAACAAGATTTCTCATGTTAGTCAAAGTAATAAAGAAAAAAGGTTTTAACCCTTTGAGTGCCAGAGAGGTATCCAATGGATTGCTTTGCAATGCATTGGATATCTCGCTGGCACTCAAAAGGTTAAGATATGCTTTCTACTTTATTTGTTTTTCTGTTCTTAACCACTTTCTTGCCTGACAGTCCTGCACCATGCACTGCAGGGCTACCTGCTAACAGTCTCAGATTACCAATGCCAATCTGGTTGTCAGGGCTGGATTTACATTCCAGGTGCCCATATACATGTTAATCTAGGTGCTCTTAGATCCACCATGATCACACCCCCACTCATCACCCACCCCTGCCCCTAGTCTCATCTACCGTTTCCTGGCACACAAAATACCCTTGGCCCACAACAAGCAAGGATAAAAAAAAAAAACTTTAACTCCTTGGTTGTTAGAGAGATCGCCATCACATTGCTTTCTAATGTGTTTGAGATCTCTCTAGTATCCAAGGGGTTAAATATTAGCTGTAAAAGAGTTTAACACTGCGACACTGAGATTGTTCTGTCCATGCCCACAATTCAGCTGTGGGTGTGACCAGCACAGCTAATGCACCCCTCAAAATCTGGAGCTTTAGTCAGTTGGTGCTCTGTCTATTGGGAAATCTGGCCCCCTCAATACTAGAGAGGTCGCCAACAAATTGAGAAACAATGCATTTTAACCCTCTGCAGCATTCAAGGGGTTAAAAATCCCTTTTACGTGAACGTTACACACTGTAGTGCAGTTGGTTCTCTCAGAGATCACTATCTCTGGACTCTGCTGTTGCCATTTTTGCTCTAGTTCTAAAATGTAATTTTAACTTCATGTTCCATGTTCTTGTTGTTAAAAAGTTAATATTCTATGAGCTGCACAGAATGCTAATATTACTTATTGATATGATGTTATGTTGTATTTATTGCACACTGTTCTGTTTTAAAAATGCAGTTTTAAATCTGTTTTATGAGGGTTTTTGGCTGGTGTTGTGATGCACAATATTATGGATTATTAATGATGCCCTGTCATGTGACAGTACAGCGGAAAAGAGTCCCTAGATATTTGTTTGACATATTGGAAAGTATTACTGCAATTGATTGCTAACACCTAGAGCAATAACTAGGTTATTAAATAACCAGTTTTGAACTAATAGCGATGTCACAGTATGAGGCAAGAAAATTGTTAGGTTTCTTAAAGGCCTCAAGCTTGTTCCAGCCTAAACTATTATGAGGGCACATTGCTGACCAATTGCCATACCAGGAAACAGCATGGTCCGGTGCCACAAGGAGTTGGAATGTAAATTACACCATTCTCATCGTAATGAAAGAGAGGCTTAAAATGAGTTAGCAGGATTAGGCAGGGAAGAAGGTGGAGTTGTCCCTAAAGTGGGCAGAACCAGAATGGGAGTAGATGGACCTGGAAAGTGACTGGGTGGGACTACTCAGGAGCTCAGCCAACTGAAGAAAGAGGCTTATTCTCTGGGTATCTGATAATGTTAAGTGGTGTCTTGGTGCGGATCCAGTGAATTGAATGAATGAATGAATATGTTTATTTATATAGCGCCACAAGTGTACGCAGTGCTTTACAATTTCAGGGTTGTTGTCAAGTATACAATTGTCAAGTATGCCAATTGCACCATTTCTACTAAATTGTTTATGATAATCTCATGCCCCAACTTGGCAACAAGACCTGGGGTGTTAACACTGAGCTTCGTAATAAGCAGGTGATTTGGAAACAACTTTCAAAAGCACCTATATTTATGTTAGCCACTATGTATTTAAAACAACTGTTGGCAACATAATTAGCTTTATTTATCAGTTTATGCAAATTAGCTAGTACTAGCTGGCATGCCTGTCAAATGCCAAGGGTGTAAGTATAAGGGGTGCAGGGGGAGGTGCGGTTGTATCTGATCCTGGCATCCAAGGGAGGGGGGGCAATTGGACCAAAAAACATTTGCACCAGGGCCCTCCAATGACTAGCTGTGTCACTGCAAGGAAGGATGGAGGGACAGCAGTGTGGAATGTTAGTATCTGGTACAAATATGTGCCAGCCATTACTGTCTAACTAGTATACACTGACAAGGAAATAAATCTAAATATCTCATTAACCATTATGTTAAAAGGACAGTGATGCCCCATAAAAAATATTTAGAGTTAGGTAGAGGTTAAAAAAAAATAATTGCCACAAACCCTATCTCACAAACAGCTATGGTTTGAGAGATATAGGGATTCAAAGTTCCCCCTCCCTCCCCTTCTCCTGATGTCAGCTCTAAAGCTGACAGCAGGAGATTTGAGTTATACGACTCGAGGTGGCTCTGCAGCAGAGCCAAAATTGCGTTATTGCAAAAGAATTCATTCATTGGAAAGGTCTGCAAAGTGAGCCTGGTTTGCAAGCACACTTTGTAGACCTTTCCAATGAATTAATTATTTTTAAGTAACGCTATTCCGGCTCTGCTGCAGAGTCACCTGCTGGTCCCGGACCGAGATCTCCTGCTGTCAGCTAGATGCTGACATCAGGAGAAGGGGAGGGAGGGGAGAACTTTGAATCCCTATATCTCTCAAACCATAGCAGTTTGAGAGATAGTGTTTGTGGCAATTAGTTTCTTTTTTCAACATCTGCCTAACTCTAAATATTTTTTAGGAGACATTACGGACCCTGTACATATAAAATAGCTACAATAGTGAGAGCCCTTTCAAATGTTAGGTGTTTGTTCCACTTTAAAACTTTGAGTAACAGAGGGGTGGGCAACATATTGCTCTGCAATGCTTTTCCTTCCATTCTGGCATTCAGAAGGTTAACGGAAAGCCACGCAATATCCTTACTGACAGCACATTGTAACTAACTGACACCAGGCAGAAACAATACTTGCGTGCATTTGTTTTATTTCTTTTTTTTTATCATTTCACAGCATAGTGCCATGCTATCTAACACCTTCCTCTGCATTATGAAAAAATAATCACAAATCTAGTGTGATAAAGAGACTACAAATAGAAATAAAAGCACATGGCTGGAGTGATTCACAGGATCAGAATGCTGCAAGCTGAGGCACACAGTGTGATCCAGGTGATTCAGAGGGGGGCATATGTAGCGGGAAAAGGGGAGCAATTCGATGACAAACCAGCTGTGCACTATAGAGGACACAAAAATGTTCCATTGATTTTATTGGAGTGTATAACCTCTTGAAGGTTTGAGAGGTCTCCAGCTTATTGCTTCCCAATGCGTTGGCAATCTCTCTAGCCTACCATGAGTTAAAGGCATAGTAATGCTTGTTTATAATCAATTTTAATATTGTACACATTAAACATAATCGTACATTGAGCTTTGTCCCATCTCTCTAACATGTATAGTTTGAGAGATCGAAGCATCTAAAGTTCCCCCCTCCCACCCCTTTATTTGACATTAGGGTTCTAACTGAGTGAAGCAGATTCTGGTCCCAGGACTGTCCTGCGGCTCTTCAGCAAAGCGGAAATAGTGCAACATAGAAATAAATACTTAATTGGAACAGCCTACAAAGTGTGCTTGCAAACCAGGCACACTCTGTAGACCGTTCCATTGAAGTATTTATTTCTATATCGTGCTATTCTGACTCTGCTGAAGAGCCACAGGATGGTCCAGGGACCACAATCTGCTTCTCTCAGCTAGAGGGCAGACTTCTGTGGAACAGCCAGGATGGAGGGAACTTTAGATGCATTGATCTCTCAAACTATACAAGTTTCAGAGATGGGACATAGCTCATTGTACTAATATTTTTAATGTGTACAATATTAAAATTGGTTATAAACAAGCATTACTATCCCTTTAACCCCTTGAGTGCCAGAGATGTATCCAGCACATTGGGGGAGATTCACTAAGCAGTGAAAAAGACGTGATAAAGGGGAGATGACGTCTCCAGTTTATCACTTCTCCAGTTCTTACATTATGTCTCTTCCGAAGTTGAAGAAATCTCAGTACATAGGCTCCGTAGAATAACATAAGAATTGGAGAAGTGATAAACTGGAGAAGTCATCGCCACATTTTCACCTCTTTATCACCGCTTAGTGAATCTCCCCCAATAAGCTGCAACGTATAAGATTCCTCTGTAACAATCAAAGGGTTCAATGGCCTTCCCTCCTTTCGCACAAGAGGGATACGCATAGCATTGGGAAGCAATGAGTTGCTCTCCCCTCCAATCCTCAGTCTGATAATATTAACGGAGCAGATGAATTAAGGCAAAAGTTCAGTAAATTTGCAGTAGAACAAATACACCATTACAGCAATTTACTATTGGGCAAGTTTAGTAGTATAAACATGTCCATGGCTATTTTCTGTTTTTCGTGTTTTTCGTGGCTCAACATTTTTTGCTATGCACATTTTTGATATGCATTACAGCAGGGCTCAAAATTTCCACTCGCCACTAGCCGATGGCGAGTGAAAATTTAGCCCTGGAGAGTAGAAATTCAGCCCTGGTGGGTATGTTATGACTTGCAGTGGGGAGTAACTTTTCAGGTCTGGCTAGTAGCAAATGACTTCAGCTTTTAAGCCCTGCATTACAGCAATGCTTTTACAATAGCAAGGGGTTTTTATAATGAGCAAAAATTACATTTTTTGCATTTGGATATTTTGCATGTGAATGCTAAAACTGAAATTACAAAATGTTGAGTAGTGAACAGATATGTGCAATTTTTACCAACACCAAACATGGAAAATTTAGTGAATTCCATAAACAGGCAAATAATAAAAAAAAAAAAAAAAAAAAAAAGCAAACTCACAAATTTCACAATAACAGGCAAATCACCCTTTAGTACATACCCCTCTGTATTTATGTAGTTCATGTGGTGAATTAATGAAAATGCCCAACAGAAATCAGTGGGACCTACAAAAATACAGAGGGGTATGTAGTAAAGGATGAACTGGCTGTTATTGTGAAATTTTGTGAGTTTGCTTTTTTTTCTTTTTGATATTGTACTAACTGTTTGCTTGATGCAATATGTTCATGGCTAGAAAGTCTGGGCATCTGCCCCAGAGACTCCGGTTTTCAGGTCTCCATGGCAAAGGTTGATGCTCCTGATTACAGCTTTCCCTGGTAACCTTCCAGATGTTATACCCATTCTGCCTACTTCCATCAATTGTCAGGGCAAGCTCTAGCTTCCCTCCTCTCAATCCTGCCAATACATATTGAGCCTCATCCACATCAGGAAATAGACTGAGTCATTTGAACACTTCCTCTCCATCCCTTTTTGATATGTGTCCATATGTCCCTATTCCTCTCTCTGCCAGTCTTTCTGTCTGTCTTAATAAAGACTATGGAGACAGCTGATACAGACATGTATGAAGTGCCGGAATTCAGTTTTGCTGTTGGCCTCAAATGCTCAAAATGTTTAGCAGCGTTTTTTTTTATAGGCTTGATTATAGCTCAGTTTCATCCATTTCTGAGTAATTGCTTTAAACTTGTGAATATTTTTGATAGAGTAATGAGCACTTCCCATCCCCACTGTCACAAACAGGCATCACTAGGAATTTCTTTCATTCACTGCAAACATCAGATCTTCCTGTCTTAAAGGCACAGTATCATCAAGCCATTAAGGCTATACTATAGAAAAGGAGAACAATTCTAGAGCAAACCAATTCTGCCATAGGGAATAAACAGACAATTGCAAATTCTTATTGATTGAAGTGGGGCTTTTAACCCAATGAATGCGAGCTGTCTCTGACATATTGTGCATTGGTGAGCTTTCTAGCATTAAAAGGGTTAACATCCCCAATTAAATCAATGAATATTTTTATTTGTTCTCTTAGTTGCAGATAGTTTCTCCAGGATGCCACTGCTTCCTTAGTAAATTGACCTCAGTGTACATTCATTTATATCTCCAGATATTTAAAGGATATACAGTATAGTGAATGACTACAATGAATTTGATTGGACTACAGCTCATATCAATGCACGTATACCAAATATGACAGCTAACTTACTGCTTTATCTCTTTGGATGATATTGAGGTCTCCATAGCTTTGAAAAGTAGGAATAACTCAATTTTAGACATATTGAGTTTGTGGTACCTATGAGCCATCCAGTATGAGATATCTGAGAGGCTTTAGATTGAATGTCAGAAGTTAGATGAGGTGCATATAAATGAAGCTGGGTGTCACAGAGGTGATGAGTCCAATTGAGTTAATACGTTCATCAATTGTTATTGTGTATAGCGAGAACAGTAGTAGTCATAAAATAGAACCTTGAGGAATGCCAACAGTGAGATGGATGGAAGAGGACCAAGAGGTGGCAATGGAGACACTGATGGATCTCTTAGTTAGTTAGTTAGTTAGATAAGAGGACAGCCAGTTCAGGGCTAAGATATGGAGTATTTGGAGAAGAGACTGATCTACAGTGTCAAAAGTAGCTGAAAGATCAAGCAGTTTGTCTACACATTGCAATTTGGCCACTCTTGTGAGAGCAGTTTCTGTCGAGTGAGCAGTGTGAAAGCCGGATTGTAATGGGTTTAGAAGCTTGTGCATGTTGAGTAAATCAAGGATAGATAGATAGATAGATAGATAGATAAATAGATAGATAGATAAGAAGAGATGACGAGTGATATATATACATATATTTATAGCGAGAGATACAAAGAGAGAAAGACGGATCTAAAAAGAAATGGATACATATATATAAGTAAGAATGTTTTCAAAAACAGACATGTTAATAGTTTATTTTTATCAATTAACAAAATGCAAAATTAGTGAACAGAAGAAAAATCTAAATCAAAACAATATTTGGTGTGACCACCCTTTGCTTTCAAAACAGCATCAGTTCTTCTGGGTACACTTGCACAAAGTTAGGGATTTTGAAGGCATATAGCCAGGTGTATGATTAAGCAATTATACCAAACAGGCGTTAATGATCATCAGTTTAGTATGTAGGTTGAAACACAATCATTAACTGAAATAAAAACAGCTGTCTAAGAGGAATAAAACTGTGTGAGGAACAGCTAAACTCAGCTAACAAGGTGAGGTTGCTGAAGACAGTTTAATGTCAAAAGTCATACACCATGACAAGACTGAGCACAGCAATAAGACACAAGGTAGTTATACTGCATCAGCAAGGACTCTCTCAGGCAGAAATAATAGTGAGTGTAACTGTGTGGGGGTTGGACTTGGAATTGGTGACAGTGATGAAGATGATTATGATCAAGATGAAGATTGTGCATTTTTAGGCATTTTTATTTGTCTAGATTTTCCAACTGATCTCTCAAAAATCTTTATAAACAGGAATATTGTTTATTTTCAGTGGCGGAAGAGTAACACCTTAAGGACCATTGCCGCGCCAGGACCATCACGGTGTTCTGGCACTTAAGGACCAGTGACGGTCCTGGTATGTCATGGAGTTCAGGGCTCCCGGCGAGGCTGCACGCCACTCTGGAAGCCCTGAACCGGAAGCGAAGAAAAAAAAAAGCCTAGTGGTCCTCAAGTGCTGGCCGCTTGTTCATTGAACACTTCTCTAGCATTTAAGGAGTTAAACATCCCATTTTATTGAATGTTAATTTTTATTTGTTCTCTAAAATACAGTTTGCTTGCCCAAAATTTCTTTGCATACCCCTCTAGTTAATCTTCCTGTTTGCTAGAGTCCAATAAGTATGTTAAAAAAATCTTAACCATGGTGTAATCATTAACAAAGCAAATAGCATATATTGTTCCAGTATTAATATATATATATATATATGATGATACCATGGAATGACCTGCCATTTGTTTTCATGATAATTCTTGCTATCTTTCTAAAAAAAAAAAAATCAGTGTGTTATTACCTGGGAAAATGTTATAGCTTGTTGGAGTTAAAAGTGTGAGGGGGATGGGAAAGCAAACAGCAAATCATTTGTAATATAGAGATGTTGGCAGTATGGGATATTAGCAATGAATATTAATATCCTGCGGCAGTGGTTCCCTAACCTTTCCTCAGGTATCACTAACAGGACATATCTTTAGGACTTCCCTGCTTTTGCACAGTTGATTTAATCAGAGGCTAAGTCATTTAATTCACTGACCACTGCTCAAACAGGAAAATCCTATTAGGCACCCAGGGGAGAGGCTAGAGAACCACTGACCTAAGGAAGTACATATAATTGCTAAATAAAAAATAATTAACAAATAAAAAATAAATGATTGTCTATCTCAGTCCTTAGGACAGGGGTGTTGCTAGCCACTGGATGAGGGGATTGGGGGGCTTTACAAGATTGTTGTCAGATTAACATAATTATGCTAATCTCCCTACTAGCAATGGTGCAATAATACATTAGGTTTGCCCATGCCCCTGGTCTTCTGGGAATTTATTAACTCCACTGCTATAAGAAGTGGACCAATTTTGGGGCAAACCAACTTCACACTGGGTAGGGGACAAATGAAAATTCCTGTGGACTTAAACTGAGTTTTTGAGTGCTTGAATGTTAGGGAATAAACGTGTTGGGAACCTCTGTAGCATTCAATAATTTATAACCCCCATTTAAATTAATGGTGTATTTAATAAGTTTAAATAGTTTCTATAGTGCAGGGGGGTTGCTCTAAAATTGCTCATCTTTTTCATTTGGCATATGGCCCAAATAGGTGAGAATGTACAAATAAAATTCAAAGCTAAACCAGGAGCTAGAATTAATTTTCTAGACTTTTTCCTTTCCAATGACAATTTTCTAAACTAGTTATGCTGAAAATTCTCCCCTTAGGAGAGAGAGGGCACAGGGCTAGAGCATGGCTGTGGGGGAGATTATTTCCTTTATACCCTGTTTAAAGGGTCACTAATGTCCAATAATAACTTTATGTTGTTTTCTAGATTAGAAAAAAAAAACATGTGGCGCAAATCCCATCTCTCAAACCTTTATGGTTCGATGGGGTCTAGGTCATGCAGAAAAATTTTGGTTCCTCTTCATGGCGGTGGGGGAGGGGGGCAGAGCAGTATTGCAGTGATCCCTGGAGCGTGCCGCACTACCTCTGCTTTCCTCTTGTCACGGTTCCCCAGGGATGTTCAGGAGTCAATACGGTATAGTAAAATGCAATTTATTAAATAACAATAAAGATAGCATACAATGGTAATAAGGCAGGAACAAGCAGATGGTCACAGCCAGCAAGCGCTACTATCAGGACTAGTAGACTACCAAGATTGACCACACTGTTGGAGACTAGGCCAAAGCCACAGGTAGTCTCAGCTGGAACCAGGAGCTGGAACAGGAACGGACCAGGGGCAGGAACCAGAACACGAAGTCTTGATCCGATGAGCGAGGAATACACCTGACTCAATGGATATCTGACTCATGCCTGCAGTCAGTATAAGCTAGTCTACCAGAGCCCCAGGTCCTCACCAGATTGGATGGTCAGACAAGCCAGGTCAAGCCCAAACTAAACAGAACTGTTTGTACAACAACGCAAGGGTAACTGAGTCAGGACTCAGACTGCCCTTTAAACCCCTCCTCAGGAAGTAGGTAGGAGGAGGCAGGCTTAGAGGAAGGAAGTACGTAGGAGGAGACTACAGGAAGCATGGCATAAAACAGAGGCCTGCTTCACTCTGACGCTTAGCTCCTGCAGATGACGCGTGGAATGATGCCGAGCGTCGCTGAAGCGGCGGTGCTGGAACCAAGGTATGCTGTGACAACCCTCCACTGCCGCTGCTTTCCCCTCCACCAGCTCTTCTGTTCCTCCACATGGCAGCTGGGGTGGGGTCAGGGGCGGTATTGCGGTGATCCCCAGAGCACGCTGCTCTACCGCTGCTTTCTCCTCCACCGTCGCTGCTTTCCCCTCAACCACCATGCACATTCAGTTTGCTCAGACATTGCTTTCTGTGTCCATGCGTGTTACGCACACAGGGAATGACTCATCCTAGCAAATTTTATATATAGATATATAAGGCACAGAAGAAATGGGCATCGGTTAGATTATTTACTTTATTCTATATTTATGCTATAGGTCAGGCATAAGGGGCCTGTTGGCATTTAAGTCCTAATGACAATACAATGTGTTTGTATGTAGTAATGCAATAATACACTCTAGTGCATACCGTTAATGTTAGAGACAACAGTGGGTCTGAGCCAGAGGATTTATTTATTTATTTATTTTATTTTCCTTTATTAAACAAAATAAGTTAAATATCTTAACACAATAATAATACATATAATAATTACAGACAAATAAAAACAAACATGACAATAGTCAGCATCAAGTCAGGGAATAAGGCAGTTCTGGTCCATTTGTGAGTCAGTGCATTACATTAAGTTCATCAATCACGTTCTGCCAGGTCTCCAACCATCCCTTTTTTACCTGGATCCAGGAACCCATTTTCTGTTCCATTGAAAATTGATATAAGCTTTGTTGTCTAATAGCTGCCCAATTTGGAAGAATATCCATCTTGCAACATTTTGCCACTTCTAGTTTAGTTGCAATTAAAATATGTATTATCATTACTTTTTTCATTCATCCTATCTCAGGTAAAGACAAATAGAACAGAAATTGAAGTGGACAGAACTTCATAGAAATATTAAACAGCCTATTTATATGGTCCGTTATATCTTTCCACAATACTTGTATTAAGGGGCATGACCACCAGATATGAACATAATCTGCATGTGGAGCATTACATCTCCAGCATTGATGAGAAATCGAATTATACATTTTATGTAATCTTGATGGTACATAATGCCATCTATTTATCAATTTATGCTGCATTTCCACTAGGTTCAAGCAGTGAATCCCTAAACTTAAATATTTAAGTGCCTGAATCCAGTCAGAAAAGCTGATATTTATTTGAAAGTCTTGCTCCCATTTTCTTATTACCAGCAAACTTGATTTATGATTCAAATTTTTTAAAAGACCAGAACAGTTGGTTATTATATTTTTATTAGAAGGGTTATTAACAATTTCTTGAAACCTTCTTATATGCTTTGTCAATTTCTTTACTCTATATTTATTTAAGAAGGCTTTCATATGTATATATGTGAAAAATTCCATTGCAGGAATCCCCTTTTCAATACATAATTCCGGGAAAGTTTTAATATTGTTATTTACTATTAGATCTTTAATTAAATTAATACCTCTATTTTTCCACTTCATTAAATTTAAATCTGGCATTATATCTTCTAGCGTCTTGATAGATACACAATCTAAGATCTGACCTTGTAAGTTCAGCTGTTTCTTAAAATTGACCCAAAAACTATATAAGTGCTCAATTGGGCCTAGTTCAAATTTTTCCTGGAACATCTGTGGACTTTTCACATTCCAAAGAACAGCCTGTATATCTCCATACTCAGTAGTATTAGTCTCTATATGGAACCATGATGTATTTGATGCATTCTCTTTCATAGAGATGATCACATGAGATAAGAGACATGCGTCTTGTATCTCTGTGATCAACGGCAACCCTAATCCTCCCTCCTTTAAACTCTGTGAGAGGAGCCACTGACTTATTATAGGTCTTCTATTCTTCCATATAAATCTGCTAAATGCCGATTGTATCATTTTAAGCCAAGCTTTTGGAATTTTCCTTGGAATCAATATTAACAAATATATCCACTAAGGAAGGATATAAGATTTAACTACATTGATCCTCCCCAACCAGGAAATCTCTGAATTTCTCAGTCTTAAATTTCTCGTTCATCTATTTCATTAAAGGTAGAACATTTAGTTCGAGAAGTCGCTGTGGGGCTTTTACTAGTTTTATTCCCAGATATGTTAGTCCGGTTTTAACCCAGGTAAAATCATATTTTTCACGAATTTCTTCCTTCGTTGTTTTGTTTACATTTTTCTCTAAAATTAGAGTTTTATCAATGTTTAACTTATAGTTAGAATAAGTACTATATATGCTTATCGATTTAAGAAATTCTGTCAATGACGCTAGCGGATTTCCTAATATTATTAAAATGTCATCTGCATATAATGATAGCTTAAACTGGCGATTATTTATCTCTATGCCTTGAATTTCATTATTAGCCCTTATTTCCATCGTGAGTGATTCAATGGTAAAAAGATAAAGAATGGGTGACAATGGGCACCCCTGCCTAACCCCATTATTTATTGTAAACCAGTCGGAACTTAAACCACTCCCGACTACTCTGGCTTTGGTACTTACATAAAGAACCATAATTGCATCATATATCCATCCTGTGAAACCAAAAGACTTCAATGTTGCCTTAAGAAAATCCCACCTAACCCTGTCGAACGCCTTCTCGGCATCCAATGACAGGGCCAGGAATGGGGTACCCGACTTCTGCACTAGTTCCCATATGTCTATGATGTTTCTTGTTGAACTAGCAGATGATCTTCCTTTTATAAAACCAACCTGGACCGGATGGATTAAATCTGCCACGATCTCCTGTAATCTCTTTGCTAAAATACTCACATATATCTTTACATGACCATTTATTAATGATATGGGTCTGTATGAGGTTACTTTATCTAATCCCTTCCCCTGTTTGGGGATCGAAATAAGGTTGGCATTTAGCATTACTTCAGGAATTTGTTTAGCCATAATAATATCGTTGTACGTCTCTTCAAGATAGCTTGACAGTTCTTCTTTAAATATTTTATAAAACAAGCTTGAATAACCATCTGGCCCTGGCCACTACCTATTTTCATTGTATCAATAACGGTAATAATCTCTTCCTTAGTAATAGGGGTATTTAGTGCTATTAATTGATTAGAAGAAAGCTGCTTAAAGTTTCGATTTAGAAAATAGGCTTTCATTTCAAGTGTATGCGCCGGAAGGTTGTATATATATTTATAGTAATCTGCAGAAGCCGAGCTTATTTTCTCTGGATCCATCTGAATACCTTGATCTGTAACGATTTTACATATCTTAATTTTTTTATTTTTCTCCCTTACTTTGACTGAGAGTAATTCATCAGCCCTATTTCCCTTGGATTTATTAATTCCACGTACAGGCTCAAATAATTTATAGTCCTGATTTACCAAAGCACTTTTCTGCTTGAATTAGCAATGGTGGAGATGTACTGAGGTCCAATAAGACCCTGGTCCAAAAATAACCAGGATAACTTGAATATGCAAAGCAGCAATAATTAGCATATTTTGTACACATAGGAGTGTCTATGTATACAAATGTGTCTAGCGATGTGGACAATATATATAGGTAATTACGTTTTAGCTTGAACAAACACTCTCATCCTGCTGAGACAAGAATAATCTTAATTTTGTTATAGTTTTTCTACAAAGAGAGTACTTCCACTGGTTAAACAACTCACAAGCTATCATTTGAGTACCATAGGAGTAATTTATCTGTAATTCAATATGTACTTGTTCAGTAATTGCTTAGTGCTTATTTCCATGTAAGGAGTATATCATATTCTAAAATGTGATTGGCAATTTGTACTCAGTAAAAGATCTGTTTAAATTATAATACTGTTACTATACAATACGATTTACAGTAGTGAGCTTATAACACTCAACTTTAGACTTTTAAATGAACACTAATGCCTAAAAAACGGTTGATACACCTTTAAATATTGTATGTGATAAATTATTTATGTTACATCCCAAAAATACAATTCTAAATGTGTTTATTTTAATGCATAAATAAACCTCCCTATTTATAGACCATTAATTTAATTTTGTTTGTACTCTTTGTAATGAAAGATAAGAGCTACTCATGTATTCAGAAGTGATTTTATCTCAATGTTCCTTTAACCATTTGAGTGTTAGAGGGGTACTCAATCCCTGCATCCTATTGAAATGTCGCACTCTAGTTGGCGACCATCAAAATGGCGAGATCAGAATGTCGCCTGCACCATGAGAGCGAGATCAGAATGTCGCCTGCATGAAAAGGGCGACATTCTGATGTCACACACGAAAATAGCATGCACAAGATCATCCCATATTCCCCCTCCAACTAAATAAATAAATAAATATAGCCATCTGTTCCTTAACCCTTTGAGAGTCAGAGAGGTCCGCAATGCATTGCAAAGCCATGCATTGCGGACCCCTGTTGCATACAAAGGGTTAAGATGCATTTGATCTTTATCTCTGCTATTTTTCTTCTATCGGTGGTATGTTATTTGTTGCAGATTGTCTAAGGTCACTTAGTAGCAGCATAAAGTGTACAAAATATGGAATAATAGAATTCAGAACTTACATATATTCAAATGACGTATACAATGAACATATTTTATAATCTCCATATTATAAGGAGAATAATGTCTCATAGAGAAATAGACCATATATCGTAAATTATATCAGATGCATGTGCAGGTGTGAGATAGACAGAGAAACATAGTATCAAGATCATGAAGATGAAAAAGCAATGTAAATGCCCAGATGAACAGCACAATAGAATAAAGAAAGGAGTCCAGATGTTTAATATATGAAAAGAAAAAACTACAGAAAGTCATATGTCCCTAAGGAGCAATATAGCATAGTATCAGGATAATAAAGATGTGATACAGAGATATCCAAAATAACGGCACAAGTAATGAAACCACATCCACCGATGGCTATATCTATTAATTTAGTTGGGGGGGAGAAGACAGGATTTTCGTGTGCACGCTATTTTCTTGTACAACATCAGAATGTCGCCCTTTTCATGCAATCCACATTCTGATGTCGCCCACATGGTGCAGGCGACATTCTGATTTCACTGTTTTTGATGGTCCCCAACTAGAGGGCCATAGTAAACCTGCAATGTATCACAAAGCACTCATAGGGTTAAACGTACAAACACTTTACACTTCTGCATTTATAAAATGTCAATTTATACTTTTCAGAATTATTAACCCTTTGAATGCCAGAGGGGTGTGCAACACATTGCTTTTCAATGTGGTGCATTCCCCCTGGCATTCAAAGGGTTAAATCACCAAACCTCACTTCAGATTTTTCTGACTTTCAAAGGTACTAAGTATCTCTTCAGAGCAGAGGCAATATTAGACACTGGCTAGGGTGTAACCAGAACCTACAGTATCCCGGGTTGAAATCTGATGATGGGCACCTCGCCATGATTTGGAGCAAGTTTAGAATCACTCACAGATACAGGCAGGTGCAATACACACCCACAAGATCTCAGAAATTCTTCACATGACAAGGAAAGAGAGAGAAAAAGGATTTTTTTTGCAGCACCAAAGATCTACTGCATCAGAATTCATAACCCACATACTGAAAGCTAAAGTTGAAACTTTTAGTCCCAGGGGGCTGTCCAGTGCAATGTTTTGCAACCCTCTGGAGCACAAAAATGTCATGAAAAAAAGGGAAGGGGTTTACCAAAGCTATCCTTATCTTACTGGCAGCTAACATTTGTGGTGATGCCAACAGCCTCCAGCCAAGACAGGAAACTGGTCTGATTGTAAGAGGTCATAGAATGGTGCAGAGCTGAAGGCCCCCATTGGATGCTGGGCCCTGTCACAACTGTACCCCATCACCACCTGTAGTACTCCACTGACATAGGCTGAGGGGACTAAAGCTCCAGGTCCAAGGCCGGATTTGCCATAAGGCAGAGTAGGCACCTGCCTACAGGTGCACCCCACAGAGGGGCACCTGTTATTTAAAATTTTTTATTTTTTTTTTAGTTCACAGCAGTTTTTTTTTTAATATATTTACAGCGCTGCCACGCTGCGCACAGTAATCTGCTGCCCGCCCCGGCTCGCCCCTCTCTCTGTGCCGAAGGCTGTAACTGCTGTTGCAAAAGGTGGCACAGACATCTCCTGCCGCTGGACCACCAGGAACGTAGGAAACAGATACGGGGGGGGGGGCAATGTGGAGCTGATGGCAATGTGAGGGCAAGTTGGAGCTGATGGGGGCAATGTGGAGCTTGGAGCTGATGGGGGCAAGTTGGAGCTGATGGGGGCAAGACAGTTGGAGCTGATGGGGGCAAGTTGGAGCTGATGGGGGCAAGACAGTTGGAGCTGATGGGGCAAGACAGTTGGAGCTGATGAGGCAAGACAATTGGAGCTGATGGGGGCAATGTGGAGCTGATGGGGCAAGATAGTTGGAGCTGATGGGGGCAATGTGAGGGCAATATGGATATGGGGGTAATGTGGAGATTTGGAGCATTGTGGAGATGGCTAATTTGGGGGGGCGCTTCAGATTTCTGTGCCTACATGCTCCTGAGATGTAAATCCGGCCCTGTCCAGGTCTCATGTTTAATGCCCCAGGTTTTGTTGGCAACTTTGAGCATGTAACCACGCTAATCTGGCTACTAATGTTGGAGCAACTGGGCTGCACAGCACACTGATAATGCATTAGGTTGGCCAGGCCCCAGGTATTTTGGGACCTTAGCAACTCCCCTGCTTCCATAGAAGCAGAATAATGAAAGCCAGAGTATGCTTAGCCTCCCCAAAAGTAACAATCACAGCAAAAATTATAGTCACTGCAATCATCCAATGCAAATTATTATTATTAGCCATTCCTAACACGTCACCCCACTCCTGTGAAGTGCCCAGGTGAGCACTAATGAGTACCAAGCTGAGAAATGTTTAAATAGTAATTAGAACTGAGCAGGGCGGCATTGTGCAATGTGCACCTGTTATTCCAAGCCAGCCCTCTTTAACTATAGTTATGCTGGGTAGCTGACCTGTGCTCATCTTAGTGGGAACACTGCTATTATGTGACTGCTTTAGACTTTCATTATTATGATGCATAGGTGAGATTTATGCTGTCATCATATGCCAATGATCAATGCTTCAGCCCCTCTCCATGAATGAGTAATTCTTGATTCTTGTGGTGAAGCAAGGCTTGTGGTATGGCATAATCCCTCAGCACACCACAGCTGACTGCTCTCGCCTCCACACTGGACACACGCTGCTGTTCTAAAAACTGGAGCATTGCTGGAACACAGATTCTATAGATACAATTATGTAGTGCATCAGCCTGACAGGGAAAATCAGTGCAGTTCTGGAGCAAACCAACTGCAGTACAAAGAACAAATAAAAATTCCAAAAGTATTGATTATTTAAATGGCCTTTTAACTCACTAAATGCTAGAGAAGTCTGGTGCATAGTGAAGCAATGCGTTGGAAACCTCTCTATCATTTTAACGGTTAAAAGTCCCATTTAAATCAATGGGCATATTAATTTTCCCCACATTGCAGTTGGGCTGCCCCAGAATTGCACCAATTTACTTAATCATTCAGCCTCAGTGCTTCCCAATTCCAGTCCTTAAGGCACACCAAAAGATCAGGTTTAAAGGATATTTCTGCTTAACCCCTTAAATACAGTGCAATGCATTACTTTACAATTCTTTGTACACTCTCACACATTCTTCCTACTTCTCACCCTGTTCCCTCATTCTAATACTAAACCCCACATTTCATCCTCTCAATCCTGCGCATCCAGTTAAGCCCCACCCACTTTATGATGCAATCATTAAAACATGATAATTCCCAGCCAATAAGCTTTCTCCGTGGGCTCCAAAGAAGAACATTGCCAGAATGATTGATATGCCCTGCGGACTAATGTTGAAAAACATTACTGTAGCAATCCAACTGCACTGTAGGGGACAAATACAAATTACCCAAATTTGCAGTGCTTTGGAGACCTCTTTAGAATTCAGGGGTTAAAAGTCTCCTTGAAATCACTAGAAAGGTTTATATGTCCCTTATGGTGCAGTTGGTTTGCTTTGGGATTTCTCCAGTTCTTCAGGGTGCACCAAACTCCTTCAGCGGAATGTACAATTGAGGTTTTGCAGTGCTATAGGTACAAGCGGTCTGTTTTTTATGAGCTGCACCTGACTAAAAATATGTATAACGCTTCTGACAACAAAAAATTGCCTCTTTGTTCCAAGGGACAAGCAGTGTGGTAGTATATGGGAGTTTGGGGGTGTTATGCCCTTCTACATCTTGTTTTATGACATGCACTAACATGGATCAAAGGAACAATCACTGATTTCTTCAAATTTTTCAGCAAATGATATAGTGGTTTCTCTGGTGAAGATCTGTTGAAGATCTCTGACATCCAAGGGTTTTAAGAAGCCCATTTAACCCTTTGAGTAACAAAGAGGTATCCAGTGCTTTGTAGCACAATGTGTTCGATACCTCTGTGGTACTCAAAGGGTTAATGAAAAGGCATTTTCTGTCATTTGTTCCCTGTGGTGCAGGTGGTTTGCTCCAGAATCTTTCCATCTTTAGCTTTATATAGATACTAGTTGAACAGCCCGTTACACGGGCCACAGTGCCTCTGGCAGCCGGTTGCGGGGCAGTCAAACGCAGTGGAGACTGGCCGCGCCTCGGCTGATACAGAGCTGGGCGCTCCGAAGGAGCGCCCAGCTCTGTATCAGCCGCGGCGCGGCCAGTCTCCACTGCGTGTGACTTCCGCACGCGCAGCAGTGTCTACTGCGCATGTCGGGCGTTACACACAACTTAGCGAATTATTATATAGGATATATTCCAACTGGGGTAAATAATTTGCCTGTTTACAGATTAAATTAACCCCTTTATGCACCAGAGTTGTGTGTAAAGAATTGTGCAGAAATTAATAGTATGCTACTCTGCTTTTCAAGGGTTAATAATTGACTCCCTCTATGTTCTTGCAGTGTGGGATGCTTTGAGCTGTTTTTAACCCACTCAGTATGAGCTAGAGGTGGAACACATTGCTTTTGCAATCACTTGCTCACCCCGCTGGCACTGAAAGGGTTGTTATTATATAAGAGCTATACAGAGAAGCAGCACTAATAGCATCTTAACAGTAGCCCAGGCCTTTTCAGATAGATTAATACATTAGCACTGCACTTTCAGGTACCCAATTAACCTACTTTCATTTACACCTTCTAAAAAGAAATGCGTTCTGCTGCCTGACGATTTCATGCCTGTTGTCATTCATTAAAAATATAATATGTTAACAGAACTTAATATCATTAGCAACACTTTGCAATTTCTGTATTTTTCTTAAGGGCATTAGTATTATATCATGCAAATGATAATAAGAGTGTGTGTGTAATATGACAGAATACTAGATTCTGTCATTATATGTTATTTCATTGCAGAATATTAACTCTAATTACCAGCTCTTATTATGAGTAAAGAGAAATAAAGATATTTCATTTGTGTGTGTGTGTGTGTGTGTGTGTGTATGTGTGTATATGAATGAGGATTTGTGTGTGTATTGTGTGTGTTCATGTATGGATGTGATTCTTTATGTGTGTATGAATGTCTGTTTTGGTTGTATGATTGTGTTTACGTGTGTATGGAGATATGTTTATGTTCATCTATGTGCATGTGTTTGTGTGTGTCTTTATGTACTGTATGTGTTTCTGTTCCTGTGTATAAGGGTATTGTGTATGGGAATGTCAAAGAGTGGCTTTATGTGTGTGCTTGTGCATTTGTGTGTTTGAATGTGTTCATGCATATGCTTTTGTGTTTGTATATATGCGCATGAGGTAATATGTGTGTGGTCAGTGTGTTTAGGTGAATACTTGTGTGTTCATTTATATGTACTACTAATAGTATGTATTACTATCATATTGTACTGTTCTCCACTGTACATCCGGTAACTTGTGACTAGTGTCATCTAGATTGCAAACTCTTAAAATTGCAAACTCTTATGAGCAGGGCTCAATCTCCACTTTAATCAGTTTTTATATGTATGTCACATTATTCATTTATATTTATTATCCTATTTTTTATGTTGGAGTTTAAGTGTACATTCCCAACCTCCCCTTCTCTCACCAACCTTACCCCATAATCAGTCTGCATTGCAGAAATTACCACATGCCTTCTGCCATAACAGGTGGACCTTTACCTGTATGAATTTAAAGGAGCAGTAAACTTTTTTATGAAAAAGTATATTTTGTATGTATATTTTGAGAAAAATAAGGGTACTCCCACTGCCGAGAGATTTATATTTCCAGAGTTATTACAGTTAAAACCCATGTTTTTTTACATTAGCAGTGCCTTCTAGTGGCCAAATTCTAATTAGATTTCCTGTTAGATTCTAATGGAGAGGAATGTCAGAAAAGTCAGAGACGTACAGTTCTCCATAGAATGTGAAATAAACTGCCTGTCACTTCCTGTCAGGTAGAACTTCCAGGAAGTAAACACAGTAAATTCACTTCCTGATTATTTGAACTACTATACATTTTGAATAGAACATCTGACAGCAGTGGGAGTGGCCTTGTTTTATTCAGCAGGAAATGATCTATAAAATATGTGTTTTCATAAAAAAAAGTTTACTGCTCCTTTAAACAAATATGCAACACAAAATTTAGGTGGGAAAAAGGAGGTCACAGTTTATTATGGCCTATTCAATTATTTAATTCCTTGGAATTCTCCATTATAATGTAGCACTCCAGAGCCGTGGTGTTCTGGCATGACTTGCAAAAGCCCAAGTATGAAAGTTACCTCAGGGAGAGGCCTTTCAAAACACATACTCAGACCAACCCCCAACCACCACCATTAACTTCCTCAGTGGTTCGCCACTTCGTGCCCACTGGTGTTATGACTGGCAAAACCCTTTGCCATGGAACCAATGAGTGACCAAAACTGAAGTGAAACCTTCACATGTGCCACATTGGCACAGTGCCCAGGAGCACCACACTACTTGGCCCTTCAATCGTTACATCCTGCTGGGAAGCGTTGTTGACCTCCATCTAACATTGTGTGTGACTTTTAAATTTGAGCGGAAGTAAGAGTAAAATAAAAAATAGTTAATCTCTACCCATACAGTTGGGTCCATTTCACAGCCATAGCAATAGATTATAATGAAAACATCGTATGTTAAAATATTATTACTGCTAGCATCCCTAAACAAAAAAGTCACTCTGCTCTTATAGTCCATTTTTATAGGTAGTATTGCCTGAAAATAATTTTATTTTATATTGTAGCCCTTAAAAAAACATATAAGTCTTATCTCCCAAACCATTATGGTTTGGGAGATATTAGGAAGTAAAGTTTCCCCTGGAGTGACGTCACTGCTCAAGCCTTCAGATTTGGAATCCGGTTCTTCAGCAGTGCCGAGATCACAATCTTTAAAAAGAATTTCTTCATTGGAATGGTCTACAAAGGGTGCTTGCAAGCCAGGCACACTTTGTAGACACTTCCAATGAAGTAGTTATTTTTAAAGATCGTGATCTCGGCACTGCTAAAGAGCTGCCCGCTAATCTGTGGACCGGATTCCAAATCTTTCCACTAGACGGCAGACTTTGCTAAAACAGCCAGGAAAAGGGAACTTAACTTTACTTGCTAATATCTCCCAAACCATAAAGGTTTGGGAGATTAGACGTATATCATTTTTAATGTTTTTTTAAGGGTTACCATATAAAATAAAATTATTTTCAGGCAATACTATCCCTTTAAACTCTAAACCGCTCCCATTATTTCCCTCCCCCAAGTGTAGAGCTGCCCCCCCCCCAAAGTTTCCCGAGATTGTGAAGGCCAGATCCCCTCCTTTTGTGCTAGTATCTGTCCTTCGCAACCAGCGGGACTTGCCATCTTTATAAATAAAAGCTAATAATAATTATAATGCAACTATTTTAAGACTGACAAACAAAGAAAAATAAATCTTTTATACTTTAGCACTTACACAGTATGTATTTCTGAAAGATCAGTGTGCAGGTTTATACATAAAGTAAGCTAAATGTGAAATCAATTATTTTTATTTTCAAGTTTTGTACAGGCTTTGTGTATGGGCAATTAGATTTCATGCTCCATTTACTTTTTTGCATGTAAGTAAAGCAGGAGGGGCAAACATAACAGAAAATGGGACACAACTGTGACTTGCCAAAGAGAGATTTTAGCACTCCTTTGTATTGTTACCTAACCTCTTGGATAACTATGATATTATGAGTGCTATCCTTTGCACTCTTTACTTCCTGTATGCCTTACCATAGAGTATAGTCTGCGGACTAGAAAGGAGTCAAATTTGAAAGATTTGTTTAGTGGATCGATTTAGTCGATTGTGGGAAAATTTTGGTCCTGTCTAAATTGATCCAAAACAGATAATGAAATAAGAGAAGCCTTGGAGGAGGAGAGAAGAAAAACTTGGGTGAGTGGGAGAGAAATGGAGTGGAGGAGGAGAGCAAAAGAGGAGACGAGGGGGAGATAAAAGCTTATGTACTAATAAAATTGGAGTACAAGAGGGAACAAATAAAGATAAGCAAAACTAACATTGATTTTAATGGCTTTTTTTAACTCCTTCGATGCTAAAGAGGTCCTCATTTGTCCTTTATGGTGCAGGTGATTTGTCCCAGAATCACTTATAACACATCAGCATATACAATATCATATATCTCAAGCTTTTTATGTGAGCAATATATATTATAGTATTAGTGTGTTTTTAACCTTTTGAGTGCTAGAGGGGTATGCAACACATTGCAAAGCCACGCATTGCACACCTTTCTGGCACTCAATGTGTTAACGGAAAAACAGGAATCTCCTCCTCTCATCAAAATCCATTTAACCTAATGCTGCTTTCCAATCCCTAGTGTGTCAGTAATCAGCCTGTCATTTTTTTCAAGCGCAGCAGTTTGGAAGTATCATCTCGACACAGCAAATTAATCTTGAAAACGGTTGTATAAAAACACATGAAGATATATTCGTTTGTTCTGCAACATAAAAAGCTATCTGTCATATCTGTGATGTGAAAAGTCCCCCACTACAATATGAGACTCATTGGCCCAGATGCACTAAAGGTCGAAGAGGGCTGCGAATGTCGATGTTCTGTTGGACTAGTGTCATAGGCACATCCGCGGTATTCACAAAGTGTCTACGACATCATTTCACCAGAACTCTGACAAAAAAAGACCCACATCTACATCAATCCGACATGCCTTCACCATGTCTACAAATTCGTAGTCTTCGAATCAACAATTGCTCATTTCCATATGGAAATGAAACATAATCAGATACATTTGTATGCAAGTGGGTGTGTTGAGATTATAATGTGACACTTCGACTCATTCAGGAAACTCCGATAGCAGCCTCTGCTGTCGGAGTTCACTGTCTCCACTTCACCTAACTCGGGCTGTCGTAGCTGGGATCTCCCCTGTACTCTCCTATGGAGTAACAGCAGGGAGAGCTACGACAGTCTGAACAGCATTCTCTGTGCTTCCCTACCCAGCCAGTAGGGGAACACAGAGAAGGCTTTCAGCACCATGGACAGCACTGAATGCCATAGGGATGTGCATTGCTCACCCCTCTGGCACTCAAAGGGTTAAACATCTCATGATGTCCCCCCCATGTAAAGCTGCCTCTAGCCCCCTGCGTTGTCTTCCTTCACTGCCACGCAGAGCTGGCATGCCGTGCTCAGCACTGATTGCAAGGCTGTGGCATCACAGCTAGCACAACAAGCACAAATGGGATAAGAACAGCCCATAGATATCTCTCCTCCATGCATCATTACTATAGTTGGTCTCCTATGCACCGTACCGGGACCCCTCAATCTGATACAAGCATTAGACATGAGGAAACATGCAGTGTGGCTGTGCAGAATTTAACCACATGCCCATTCCAGTCTGTGCCAGGAATCTCTTACCAGGACATTCTAAATAGATCACAATCAATGATATACAGATAAAGGTGCAAAAATCCCCACTGTTCAGTTAGATCACTTAATAATTAAATAGTCATTCCTTCAGCTTTTCTAAAAAATATAATTGAAAAAGAATCAAGATAAGTACTAAAAGTCAAAGAATAAAACAGAGTAATAAATAAATAAGCGCTACATTCCTTGTGGCCGTGGTGTCTAGATGCGCATTCCACAGGGCACGCTTCCTACAGGTTTATCATAGCCTCTAGTTGCACTCAGCACATGCGTTTATCTATAGTACAATGCATTACGTATGAGTCGGAACCCAGAAAAATTAAGGGACTGTCCCGCCAGGTATTCCGGGACATGTCTGGTCACCCTAGTGGCTCTGCGACCCCATCAGATGTGCGTCCTAGGCTGGCGCCTATCTTGCCTATAGGTGCCGCCGGCCCTCTCCCCGCTTCCTCCAATACCTCCCTCTCCCCTCTGAGATCATCGACATTGTACCCTGCATGGAGTCGCACACTGAACAAATTTGTCCCTTGTCACTAGAAAAACTGAAGGAATGAACAGAAACAGGAATCGCTTCAGTTAGTAAAAAAATCCATTTAATGCTGCTTTCCAGTCCCCAGCGTGTCAGTAATCAGCCTGTCATTTTTTATACATCAAGTGTAACAATTTGAAAGTGTCATCAGTGAGACACAGCAAAGTAATATTAAACATTCTTGTATAAAATGCAAAGATATGTTTGTTCTACAATATAAAAAAAACTGTCTGTCAAATTTATGATGATAAAGGGGAAATATTCCCTTGGTATAAGTTACTCAATTTATTTCACAGATTCATTCACCTCATTAGATGTTCTTCAAACAGCAGTCAGTATATCTACAGTTTCCTGTAAATAGTGGTCTCTGACGTCTGTCTCTAGTTTTTACCTCCTGACAATGAATCATAGGCTTCAGTGACTAGCAAGGGATATAAGTTGTTATCAGACTATAAAGTGAAACAATTATCAATGGACCACAGGATTGAAAATAAACTAAAGACAGTATGTAGACATAAGTATCTGCTGTTTGAGGGACATTATGTTTTTTAACAGCCTTGGTATACAGTTTTTTTAACAATTCCTGCTACAGTACAAGACAGAAGAAATGTAAAAATTGATCTGAAAGCGTTTTTAATCCATGATTGTTAGAGAGGTCTCCACACATTGCTTTGCAATGCATTGGAGACCTCTCTAGCATTCAAGATTAAAAGCCCATGGAAATTTAGGAAACTTTTATTTTTTAACAGTGTTGTTAGATCCATTTTATTATAATGGTATATTGCCAATGCTAAACTAACAGTTTTAAAGTTTCATTATGAAGGTGGTAGGTGGTAGCTGTCCCAGTCCTGCTGTACTCATAATGCTCTCACTAGGACATGTGGTATAAGTCTCAGTGTGAGCTGTAGAATGTCATGGGACTTCAGAGCATCTGCAGGGCAGCATGTGCTGACAAACTCAATGTAGGGACATAGAGGAGGCCCCCCTCTGACTGAGCCTGTGATTCAAAAGGGACACAATAGCACCAGGGCCAGATTATCCATGCAGCAAATTAAGCAAACTGATTGTACAAGATCAGGCAGCTTTGCTGGCTGACTGGAGGAAGAGTATTGTCCTCGCCTGGTACCGTACCCGTTCAGTGTTTTTTCTTCTGTTACTAATGACAGGAGCAGAATCTAGTATTGTCAGTTCATGTTTGGGGCTTTTCATTAAGACTGGTTTCAGCAAGAGCTAGATTCACACAATCACTCACTGTCTAAGTGCTTTCATACAGAATCTTGTGTGCATCAACACTGGACTCAACCAGCATGCAACAAAAACACTGGACTTTAGTGACAGGAGTAGGGATGGGAATTCCCCCTTTTTTCTGCTGTGCACATACTGACCCCGAGTCAAGACCTACAGAAGACCAAACATATTGATCCCCAGACAAATCCCATGGTCGTCAGAGAACTACAAACACATATGCTCCTGTGCTCACTTCAAGTATATCGATCTTCAAGTTAGCAGACAAAAAAGGAACATATAATCAAAAAGAAAAATATTCATAAATAGGATACAGTCCTTTTATTTGACTTGACATCTTCCAAGAACTTAGAATCCAGAAGTGCAGCTTGTAACCGAGATGTCGGATAGGTTCTCAAAGCTTGTAGAAAAGAAAAGAAACAGCACAATCCACTCTAATTGTAGTATGTAGAACTCTGTAACTTCAAGCCGATACAGGGTATAAGGGGGATTTCCTTGTACCTTGTATTGGCTTGAAGTTATGGAGTTCTACATATAAACTTAGAGTGAATTGCTCTGTTTCTTTTCTTTTCTCATTAGAGAACTATACACACTTACCCTCTAGCCTTTTGATACTGCACTGGTAGCCATAGGACCACACACATAATGACACCTACACTTGTCACACAGTAGCCATAGAACAGCAAATATTGACCCCCTCAGCCTTATCTCACATCAGCCATAGAATCACACTTACTGATTCCCCAGGGGGAAAGAAGGAAGCTGTTGTCTGGCAGCAGCTTGAGATCCTCACATTGCACACCACTGCCACAGAAACACACAAACTGACCACAAACTTTTTCCCTTTGCAGTTGTAGCAATAGAACCATACATACTGCTGACTCTTCTATAAATAGGAAGAGAGGAGTGTATTACTGGATAACTCACCATAGGGGTGTGGATTCACGATGCATTGTGCTCCACTCCCTGGTCTTCAAGTGGTTAAGACAAGGATAGAGTAAACAGTGCACATTTTCAGTTGCAAACCAAACGCACCATATGAATCAAATAAAAAATAAAAAGTATAATTTATCTAAATGGGGCCTTTAACCCCTTGAATGCTAGAGGTCTCCAATACATTGCTTCAAAATGCATTGTAGATCGTTCAAGCATTCAAGGAGTTAATTGCCCCATTTAAATAAATGGTTTAGTTTATTTGTCCCATATGGTTCCATTGCTTTGTATTCATACATCAGACTCAGTGATTGATTGGTACTGAAGATGTGCAGTACCTAGTGTACACTAGAGGGAGCTGCTGCACCACTGTACAAGGCAAATCTCTATCAAGGACACAAGAAAATCTCATATACCATGCTAAAGGAAGGCACACATGTATTCTCCACTGCATTGAATGAAAGCATTGTATATTTCCATTAACTTCATTATATAAAATGAGGACATCCCTATAATGCTTTCAATTCATAAACATACTCACTATTAGAAACCTGCTGCTAGTGCTTTTATAATACATCCTTAACCTTGGGATAAACCATGACCTTCTGTAATAAGCATTTCATTTGTTAACTCTGGCATGCTGTAACAATTTTAGTGGTGCTGGTTTCAGTTTAAATTCAGACAGGTTTATGAAAATGATGGTATGTGAGAATTACCTTTAAGTGCAACTCTCATTTTTTAGCAAATAGATGATTTTGAAAGAGCTTTGCATTTCTTATTTCATATAATAGTTTATCAGATATTTAGCTTTATTTATTTTTAAGTGTTTGCCGATTGGACAGTATTTCCAGTTATGCCAGCCATCCCTCTGCTCCCCATCCCAACTGCTTCTTTCTTCTAGCCAGTGCTAGCTCATTTGCATAAAGTTGTCTTACCATTTAGCGACAAGGCAAATGTATCAAAGCAGTCATTACATTTTAATACCAAATTGTTTATATTCGCTTCTAGTGACAAGACATTTATCAAAGCAGGTTTCTTAGCATGCTAGGAGTAGTTAGCGAACCATCCATTTTTTTGTGCGACAAACTGAGACAGCTGTGGCTGTCTCTATTTTTTTGTCCTTAAAGGGATAGTAATACTTCGTTTTAACTTTATTTTATTTTGTAGGCATTAAAAAAACATGAAGAACGATATAAGTCTTATCTCTCAAACCTTTATGGTTTATGAGATATTCACAAGCAAAGTTTCCCGCTCCCGCCCCTTTTACCTAGTGTAAGCCATCTCTTCTCAGATGTGAATCTGGTTGTATGACCAGACAGATAACAGAAGGGGACAATTTTCTTTGTATGAAAACAATGAAAGCCCTGCCCCCCTTGACAAGTTTTTCAGGTTTTTCCCTTATCTTAATTGAAGATTGTCCCTCTCTGCAGTCTACCTGGGCACCTCCCTTCTGATCTGGTTGAACAGGGGAGGGGATACTTTGTTTGTGAATATCTCTTAAACCATAAAGGTTTGAGAGATAAGACTTATATCATTCTTCATGTTTTTTTAATGCCTACAAAATAAAATAAAGTTAAAACGAAGTATTACTATACCTTTAACTAAAATGTTCACTGAATATTAATAAATATGCCATTTCCAGTCATTAAAACTTTTCATTCCCAACTCTCCTTAATTTCTTTTGCATCACTAAATACAAAAAACACACATCTCAATTTGCTATTAAGCTGCAGCGTTTGCTAATCATATATTTTATTGTAATTCACCACTAGGGACATGTTCCTACACATGAGCCTAAGTGTTGTAAATGCATTGTTCAAAAGAGGAAAAAAAACTACAACACACAAACAATAAAAGTAAAGGGGGTTCTTGTATTATTTGTATTTTGTATGAACATTACATTTATTACACTTAGAGGAATGTTTTTTTGTCTTCTCTCTGACTTTGATCAATATCAATGGAACTAAAGGAATAAAGGATCTCCCATTGTGAACCACTTTTAATGCAAAAGTATTGCAAGCAATAAAATCCTACTTAAAAAAAAGATAATACCAATGTTTCTGCTGCCCCAGAGTGTAACCCTTGGCAGTGGTTACGCCTATCCTGCACCAGATATATAAGCAGTGAGCTGGTGCATTGCCGTCTCAGACGGGAGATCAAGCCACAATGCTATCTATTACTGGCAACAATATAGGTAAGGGGTGGTAGTGTGTTTGCCACAGAAAAAGCAGGAGACTTGTGGAGTAAAGGTATAATTTTTACTCTACCAGTTTCCAGGCAACAGTGTAACAGAGAGGACAAAAAGCTCTGATGCATTTTGGAGAATGCTATCTCCTTTCTCAAAGAACATCTTCATTTGCTACAGTCTTACATCCCCATCGTTTCATTTGGGACTATTTAATGTCATTATTATATCACATCATGTATTTGTATCAAAGAATTTTATTGAAGAATCTTCACGTAATAAAAATCATGGTATACATATAACAAGTGTAGACCAAATATATACACAATGATACATAACAAGCAAAATACAGAGAGATTGGAATGTACTATTACACAATATTAAGATGTACAGGATACTATTAGCATTCAAAGCATTCCCAACGTGAGAAGATTCAAGTTTAGTTAACGGAGATAGAAAAAGGAGGAAGAGAGAAGAAGAGTATAACTGCCCAATCAGGGCTTAAAATATGAAGTCCTTTGCTATTAGCCAGACCTGAAAAGTTACTCACCACTGCAAGCCATAACATACCCACCAGGGCTGAATTTCTACTCGCCAGGGCTAAATTGTCATTGGCTAGTGGCGAGTGGAAATTTTGAGCCCTGTGCCCAATAATTGGGAGCATCCTCAGGGGACACAAGTATTGAAAATATCAAGGTACAGGACTCTAAGTCCCCAAAATGCATCATGTATTTGACCGCTATCTCTTGATCTTATATTGGACCTTATTGAACTCCCTTTTGGGAGTACAATTTCTCAATAATTTCACTTTTTGTGTCTTCCTCGCCTTCTGTGTACTCTAAAGTTGCTCTGTCGTGAGTTTTATGACATTATTTTCTGTTGCTTTACTTTATATAGTGAGGGACTCTACACTTTGCACTATACTTAAATGTAAAGTTGTTGCACTGAAGCACTTCTTTCTTCCACCCATTGATCAGCAGTTCATGTGGCAAGAGTTGTTTACACCCCATAGCGTATACTCCTTCTATGTCCCACCTACTTTTCTCTCTCACTAGCAGGGCCCTCTGCTGCTTTTGTTTTACATATTCCATTTTTACTATTTCATATCTCTGTATGTCTATTCTCTATTGTACAGCTCTGTGGAATAAGTTGACACTGTTTAAATACAGAATAATAGTAATAATTGTCTATTGTGTTATCCAAATGACCAGCAGATGCACAGTTTAGGACAGGTGTTCTCTTTTTTGTTCAGGGTACCCGTAATACTCAATCTAGACTTGTCAAGGGTGTTATAAAGGGTAAAAATAAGTAATTTACAGTTTCACAAGCAGAATAATAAAGCCAAACATATCATGCATACATATTTCCATAAATATGCATAAGATACTCAGCTTTCACAAGGATGTTATGAAGGTTAAAAATAAGTAATATATAGTTATTCTTGGGATTCACAAGAAGAATAACAAAACAAACAAATCATGCATAAACATTTACATAAATATGCATTAGAAACTCAACATTCACCTTTATGTCTTTATAGAAAACAAGGGGTACCCTAAATGGCCCTCTAAAGTGCCATGGCACCCTGGTTGAGGACCACTGGTTTAGGAGATATTGATTATGTTATTCTTGAATGTGAAAGCCTCTTTCAGTGCAGCACTGTATGCTGCTGAAGCTCCATGTTGCACTGAGCTTCATTAGCATATGGTGCCACACTGAAAAATAGTTTCAGTTTGTTTTCAGAAATTAAAGGGATAGTAATATCCTTTTCATGGTTTGAGAGATAGAATGTTTTAAAGTTTCCCATTCGCTAATGTCAGCTGTAAAGCTGACAGCAGGAGATGCTTGTCGGCCGACTCGAGGCAGCTCTACAGCAGAGCCGAAATACCAAACTCTAAAAAGAAATACTTCATTGGAACAGTCTACAAAGTGTGCCTGGTTTACAAGTACACTTTGTAGACCGTTCCAATGAATTATTTCTTTTTAGATTTCAGGATTTCGGCTCTGATGAAGAGCCGCCTGTTGGTCCCCGGACCAGGATCTCCTGCTGTCAGCTTACAGCTGACGTCAGTGAAAGGGAGGGAGGGGGGGACTTTAAAATGTTCTACCTCTCAAACCATAAAGGTTTGAGAGATGGGACTGGGATCATTTAGTTTTTTTTTTTAATAGCTACAATATTTCCTTATGTTTTAAAAAGACATTACTAACCCTTTAAAGTATCAGTATTATCTAATTTATGCATTTGTAGTTCATTTGGCAAACAATGTTGACAGGCAGTTTGTAGCGGCGTTTTCAAATATGCCAACTTGACTAAGAGGTGACAGGTCAACATTAGTTAAGGCTGTCCAGAGGATAAAGTATTTTTTCTGTTACTGGAAAGTTGTTTCCATGGAATTTCTATTACAATCGCCCTCAAGCAAGGTTATTATGCAGGATCATTTATAGGAACCAAAGAGTTTTTTATTAATGACCACAAGCTAGCAGTGATAGTGACTACAGTGTGTAGTTCACTGTGTAAATGTCAGCCTTAAGGGAATCTGTCATCACAACTGACAGTTTCTTTACTGGATAAGTTCAGGTATATTTATGTTTAGACTGCACTTTTTTACTGTTCAGCATCGCCAGGTTGGTCAAATGCATGCATCGCTGAGAGCATTTGGGGTTGTATCCAGAAAGAAAATGAGGATCAGTTCTGTAGCAAAGTCAACTGCACCACAGGAGGCAAAAAATACACAGTTCCCATTGATTTAAATATGGTTTTTTTAATGCCTTGAAAGAGGTATTTGATGTATTGTAATTAAAGGGGTCAAATGCCCCATTCAAAAGAAAAAGAATTTAAATTTGTTCTCCATAGGGCAGTTGTTTTGACCAGGAATTTTGCTTCTTTTCTTTCTACATATGCCCCTAGTCGTGAATCTTAGCAGCATGCTCTGTTCTCCTACAGTAAGAATAATTTCATTAATTTCAGTGATCTAGTCTGTCTCTTCACCTAATTATCAACGTATTTCAAAGGATGATGTCCTTTTTCCTCAGGAATCACACCTTCGCATACATTGTTTGGGACAATCCAAGCTTATTTTTATGAACATTACGTTTTGTGACTAAAGGAAACACATTTTTAGTGGTGCAAGAGAGTGACTAAGAACTTAAAAGACCCACCTAAAGTTTTCTATTTCTTTAACTTAGTCATGGATGTAAGGGCAATAAAAGAAAAGGCAGAGTTCCATCTTTGCATACATCTACACCTACATCCATCATCTCATTGTATCATACCATTTTCATCAGTTCATCAATCAGTCATTCTATAGCTCCTCAAACTTCCATCCTGCACTTTACCACTTTATGGACTACTCGTAACACTATAAAAGTCATGATATTCAGGCACACTTTACCACTTTATGGACTACTAGTAACACAATAAAAGTCATGATATTCAGGCACACTTTACCACTTTATGGACTACTAGTAACACTATAAAAGTCATGATATTCAGGCACACTTTACGCTTTATGGACTACTAGTAACACAATAAAAGTCATGATATTCAGGCACACTTTACACTTTATGTACTACTAGTAACACTATAAAAGTCATGATATTCAGGTACACTTTACACTTTATGGACTACTACTAAAACTATAAAAGTCATGATATTCAGGCACACTTTACCACTTTATGGACTACTACTAACACTATAAAAGTCATGATATTCAGGCATACTTTACCACTTTATGGACTACTAGTAACACAATAAAAGTAATGATATTCAGGTACACTTTACCACTTTATGGACTACTAGTAACACAATAAAAGTAATGATGTTCAGGTACACTTTACCGCATTATGGACTACTAGTAACACTATAAAAGTCATGATATTCAGGCACACTTTACCACTTTATGGACTACTGCTAACACTATAAAAGTCATGATATTCAGGCACACTTTACACTTTATGGACTACTAGTAACACTCAGACATATTAACTTTTGCCCAATTGGACTCTGTTTATGTAGTATTTTTTGGGACTTTGACTACAAATTGAAAATGTTATATCTGTCCATATGCCCCTAACAAAGCATAGATTAGATTTTTGGCGCCAAACATTGCATTTGTTATGTTTATGATTAACCAGTTTACTTCTGAACTGGGAACAGCCTTAGTTATATGGTTATTCCTATTCAGCCACTCCATCTGTTTATAACATCCATATTGATAAAGTAAACCAGACATTATATATTTCCAGCCATTGAGCTTTTACTGAATTCAGCTTACAATTGTCTTGCTATATTCATTCTACAACTGTTTGACATACACTGTTTTATCTCTACATGACCCTTTGTTTGGTGTGGTTCTTAACCCAGATCAAGTGGAGATGACTTCTACAGTTTATCACTTTTATCACAGTTGGAGAAATCTTAGTGCATGGGCACCACAGAATAACCTAGGAATTGGAGAAGTGATAAACTGGAGAAGGCATCTTCACTTTATCACCTCTTTATCACCACTTAGTGAATCTCCCCTATAGTCATTTGTAGTAGCAACTGTATCCTGTTTTTTCTTCACAAATACTCTGTCACTGCTACAGCCAAATCTAATCAATGGATAGAGGCCAAGTTTCATGCAGAGATAGATGTTAAGGGGTACTATTCACTTGTTAAGAAAATGTTCCTTGGGTCTTAAAGGGATTGTAATACTTGCAAATTACTAATCCCCATATTGTAGCTTTGTTAAAAGAAATGGTTTGAGAGATGATAGCGCTCAACGTAACCCCCTCCCTCCCCCTTCCCTGACTGAACGCTGAACGTTTAAATGTAGGAATTTACACATATGCAATGTATATGTTTTGCAGAAAAGACGTCTTTTACGAACATAAACATTTTTGTTTTCGGCTTGTGTGGGTTCTTATCAATAAAGTATACTTTACTTTGAATTCGCATAACATGCTAGATCTATATGAAGTATTTGAAAAAATAGACAAACAAAAACATCAATTGCGGAATAAAGACCACGATATGTTTTAATTTGTTAGTCAAATCTCTAATAAAAAGATAAAAACTTTTGATTAAGTTTTAGTTAATCAAAACCTTAATTAAAATTGATAAACAACAAAAGTGGAGAAAAAAATCACTCAAGTATGTAACGCTCCCTTGACTGAATCAAATAATATTAAAATAAGATTAACAACTCTCAACCAAGCACATGAAGGGTGCTTGATTGTAGAAAATAAGTTTATATAGAAAGGGTGAAAATAAAAGCAAAAACATGTTAAAGCCCACATGATAATTCTCACTCAAGCATATAAAGGAATAGAAACTACATGTCCCTGTGCTGTGCTTTAGTGACGTGAATTCTCATCTTATCTTTCATAACATCAACATAGCACTAGTTCAGTGAAATATAACTGTGAAATGCTTTTGTATACTTAAAGGGATAGTTAAACTTTGTTTCATCTTTATTTTATTTTGTAGGCATTAAAAAAACATGAAGAATGATATAAGTCTTATCTCTCAAACCTTTATGGTTTGAGAGATATTCACAAGCAAAGTTTCCCCCTCCCACCCCTTTTACCTAGTGTAAGCAGTCTCTTCTCAGATGTGGAATGCAGTCCATAGACCAGACAGATAACAGCAGGGGACAATCTTCTTTGTATGAAAAGAATGAAAGCCCTTCCCCCCTTGACAAGTTTTTCAGCTTTTTCCCTTATCTTAATTGAAGATTGTCCCTCTCTGCAGTCTACATGGGCACCTCCCTTCTGATCTGGCTGAACAGTGTTACATCAGTAAAAGGGGCAGGAGGGGGACACTTTGTCATTGAATTACTCTTGAACTATAACTCTGACAGTTTTGAAATAACACTCTCCAAAGTCCAAATACTATGATGATTAATTAGAGCTGCTTTTATTATGAAACATTACTATCCCTTTAAACCTTTGAGTGCCAGAGCAGTATGCAACGCATTGCAAAGCTGTGTGTTGCGTACCTCTCTGGTACTCAAAATGTTAAACCATTTATGAGTTTATGATGTACATAGTAACATAGTAATTTAGGCTGAAAAAAGACTTGTGTCCATCTAGTTCAACCCTTTTCCTATTCCTGTTTACCATCGTTGATCTAAAAGAAGGCAAAAAAAACCTCAATACAGCAATTTCAAATTCTGCCTTGAAGAGGGGAAAAAATTCTTCTCGATTCCAAATGGCAATCAGATTTCTCCTTGGATCAACAAGCACTAACTAAATATTAATCCCAATACTAACATACATAGCCCTCTATGTTCTGCTCTTTTAAAAAAGTACCCAGGCCCATTTTAAAGGCATCTAATGTATTCGATAGTACCAACTCTTCAGGCAGTGAAAACTGTACAGTGGCTCTGTTGCTACACCATCCTATAGAGATTTATGGTCAACTGACCACAGCTGTCCATAGGATAGTGTAGTACCAGCGCCACTGTACAATTTCAGACCACTTTGATATTGCAACAAATATAGAACTAAAGTGCACACTAAACGTGATGTAAATTATATTAAGTGGACAGCTGCTACAAGATAAATCACTTCTTTCACCTTAGAAGTATAAAATAATCCAAAAAATGTATTAGAAAATATATATTTTAGCGCTAAAGTGGAAAAAAAGCAATATAAATAATTTAAACTCTTATTAAAACACGTATGTCCAAAAATGGAGATAAATTTATGAGAAAAACATGTTTATTGACTAAAATGTACACATGGGAAAATGTAAAAATGTAACACTATTACTGCAAAATCTATTCACCTGAATTGCGTCCCCCCCACATCCCCCAGCACAACAGGAAAGATCAAAAATAAATCTGTTCCACCGTGCCGTCATAAAAGACAGAGGACACAAGACAGTAAGAGAAAAAGAAAAAAAAGAAGATTTTTTTCAGTCCAAAATGTAAGTAAATTAGTTGGTCAATAGAATTTGTAAACTAAAGACACTCCCGTCCACACACAACACGTGAAACCGAGAAAGGGATTACCTTCCCAACCCCGTGCTGTCATACAGGGTGAGAGTATGTAAAGAGACCCAAAATTGTGGGTGCAGAAGCGCAGAAACGCAGCAAGTGGTGGAGCTTCAGGGGTCCCTAAAGAGCCAACACTGTGATGGATATATTCTATGATACACGTGTCCACACCACTGCAACCACTCTACCAATCTTTAGGAACAAGAAATATGTAATAACACTAAAATATCACATACAAAAATATGGAATACAATCAAAAATTAGGTACCAAAAGTACAAGAAAAGATATATGCTAAAATATACCAAATACGCTACGTACACTTACGGAGAGTTGAACTTGTAATATAACCCGTAGGTGACACTTCAATTTCTTTTATCCTCTATTTGTTGTATATGTATAAAAATGTATATATCACATTCAAGTCTTTTTCATTGAACCTTTGTTACTTATTTCCAAGACTTTTTAGGGTCAACGGGATCCATCCATCTGTATACTATAATCTGATAACTTTCCCTTTAAAGAGCTTCAAGCAATTATTCACTTGGTTATTAGCACTAGGTTCACTTTTTAACGCTCCAGGGAGTTTCTCATACAGTTTATGTGTAGGCAAGTGTACTTAATAATCACTTTAGACAGATAATTGTCCTGCCACGACCATTAAGTCTTCCGGTAACAAACTGCTGTGAAATAGGAAACAGAGCTTTTCCAAAATGCGTATTTACTGTCAGCAGAAAGTTAAAAGTGTCTGGTTCATCAGTTTAAATATTAGGGAAAGTAATTAATACACGACATCCACTTATATACAGCTTATGAGTGGCAGTGGCAAGGACAATTTATAAAAAGATTGGAGACATCCTCGTTTTGAACTTTCAATATACCGGAAGACTTAATGGTTGTGGCAGGACAATTATCTGTCTAAAATGATTATCAACATATCCATTTTTGAAAGATAAGAATATCTCTATTTAAGTGTGCACACCATCGTAAGTGAATCCCTTTGTTTAATTCCAAGTGAAAACGGCAACGGTAAGTACACTTGCCTACACATAAACTTTATGAGAAACTCCCTGGAGCGTTAAAAAGCGAACCTGGTGCTAATAACCAAGTGAATAATTGCTTGAAGCTCGCTGCCATTTTCACTGGGGGATGTGAGGGGGGATGCAATTCAGGTGAATAGATTTTGCAGTAATAGTGTTGCATTTTTACATTTTCCCATGTGTACTTTTTAGTCAAAAACATGTTTTTCTCATAAATTTGTCTCCATGTTTGGACATACATGTTTTAATAAGAGCTCAAATTATTTGTATTGCTTTTTTTATAAGATAAATATTTTATAAACACTTTGATATTGCACCCAAAAAATTCACATTGGATCTTTAATAACTTATTAATAAAACACCTCTCAGCAGAAGTGCCCTTGTTTTATCCCTTTAAACATGAAGCTTATAATATCGGTTGGAACTAACATATAAACATAACATTCACTGTGACTTGCCCTTTTCAGTGTCTTTGCAATGCATTGTTTGCTGCTCTGGAATAAAATGAGTTTGCCACTATCATTGCTGAACTTAATGTAAGTGGCTGTGTTTGCAAAACTAGTGCTATCATCTATTTTGATAATACTGTACAGTAATTATAGATATAATTTGTGTTCTTATCTGGTCTAGTACATCCACTCACAATATGAATTTAGTTAACTAACTATCTCTGAGCTTGCTAGTCACTAACTGGCATTGTCAATGGGTGTTCCCCTGCCTAGATATATCTTCCACTCATCTATACAAGACAGGTTGAGGAGGAGATCCTAAATCTGCTGGCTACTCAAAACTCATCAGGCTCACTAGAAGATAACCGCAGTGGGCCAGTTCACTTACATCTCTGCCCAATTAAATCTCTGTTAATTATATCATACCTCCCAAGTGTCCCTCTTTAGGAGGGACAGTCCCTCTTTGAGACCCAAATCCCTCTGTCCCTCTTTTCTACCCTTTTGTCCCTCTTTTTAGGACATCAGAATGAGTGGTGTGTATTACATTGCTTCACAGCAATAAAACATACTTAAATGTGTTGCTAATTGTCAGTATATGTGTTTATACATTAATATGGGCAATTAAAATAATTTGGTCTTGCTCTAAATCATTTATCATTTACACAAAGATGCAGATGGGTTGAGAAATAACATAAAAATTATTGGAAATGCCCCGCCTACCAGCCACGCCCCCAGAAACGTCACCTAAAGCAGAAGTGTCCCTCTTTTGCCATTTGAAATGTTGGGAGGTATGTTATATTTCCAAAAGTACCTCATTGAAGTATTGTACTATCTCATGTTTTATTCTTCTAGAATCAAAAGCACATTTCAAATGAAAGTATACAATGGCAATGAACTATTAAAACAAAATAGCCACCTCAAGACATTCACAGTCTTAGTTTTCAGAATCTACATTCATAGCTCTATGCCAGAGGTTCCCAACCTTTTTAAACTGACATCCTTCCTTAAGTGGTGACATTTACTTGAAAAAGTAACACTCCTGGGACACGTGTGCATATCAAAACAATTTGTAGAAAGTACTTGCATTAGGCTTAGTCTGTGCTGTGACACATAAATTGGGGCTTCTTACAAATATGTTAGTATATATTTCAATTTAAATTATACTTTAACACTCCAGCCTCCATTTTCCTAAATGAGAATAACTCATATTGTCCTGTATGTTGCGTTTTGGCATGTTCAATGGGTTTATAATCAATCATTTATTTATGAAAACTTAAACTTAAAAAATAAAAGTAATTACTTATTTATTAACATCTGGCTTGAGTGTCCACTTGAAAATAATGAGTTGAAGCGAGTCATTCATCCAAATATTTATGTGTAAGTCTTATCTCATGAAAGAAAGATAAATCCTATTCATTATTCACAAATACCTTAAGGAATTTGGGAATGATTATTAACAGTATGTAGGACACATTGCTTTTCCCCAGGTTCATAAATATAATTTTAAGAAGTTGCCCTGATTCCTAGTCAAATAAGTGTAGCTTTCAAGTTTACACTTCAAACATTAAACTCTTTAAGTACCAGAGGGGTATGCAATGCATTACATATGTCTCTGATACTCAAACAGTTAAGGCTGTATGTTCAAAAGCAAAAGGGAAGGAATTCTGGGAAAAAATCGGTTGTACTATGGGGTAGAACTAAATTTTACAAAATGTTCCATTGATTTAAATTATTTAATTTCTTAAATGCTAGAAATGTCTCTAATACACTGCCAAGCAATTCATTGGAGACATCTGTATCATTGAAGGGTTTAAAATGAGCACTGATGAATGGGAATTTTTATTTGTCCCCTACAGTGCAGTTGGGTTGCCCCAGAATTCCTTTACTTTTGTTTAGAACAAACGGCCATGTTTACAAAACTCTGAGCAGTATACTACCTCTCTAAACATGTGTCTTGTCTTCTAGTAAAGATGAGCACTAAACAGACTTCAGCAGGAGGGAAATGCTGATTATAAAAATGATTTGAGGGTGTAATAGACAAGAGTGGAAATTAACAATGAAATTTCATAATATTATGTGAGATATTTGAATTCTCAATAATAAGCCCATTGAATGCTAGAGGCATATCTAATACATTGCCAGGTCACCAAACTTGATCTTGTAAGACTGAAAGGTTGACCAGTTCGGGGAGTGTGAAAAGTATGAGGGCAGGGATAATCTCACAAAATAATTCTGTTTCTCGCAGATCCCTATGTTCATCCATCCAGCAGCTTTCCTGTATCTATGTGTAGGAAGGGATCACAACTCTCAAACCTGCTTCCTCCACTCATTTTCATGGTTGCTTGACCACATCAATATGCAGGAAGTGAGTGGAATGTGCAAGCCTGTGCCCACCACCCACTTCCTTGACATTTGTCTCTTTGCCGAGGCAGGAAGTGGGTCACTCATTTTTGCTCCCTCTAAAAAATATTGAAAAGTGGCATAGGAAAATTATTTCTTCAGTGCTTTAACAATATGCAAAATTGATAAAAAAAAATACTATTATACAATGTCAGATTTACACTACAGGTGTTCATAGGCAAAACACCATATGAGGTCTTAGTAATACTCATGGCCAAACCCCCACTCCATACATGACATCACTCACAGTCCCATCCAATGCTTCCTGGTACAGAAAATATCCAAATCCTATAAAATAGTGGTTTCCAAACATTTTACATTATGCCCACCTTTTGTTTTTGTACACCCTGATGTCTCCCCCCTTCCATTTTATTAAAATCTAAATATTTGCATACGTATTTTCTGCATTTTATTTATTTGTAATGTCATTTGGAGAAACCAGTTCAGCACACATTCTTTTCTTTGCCACAGAAATATTTACATACCAATATTAAACAGACTACCTGCCAAATATAGATCTATAACATGCAGAAACATGGTAGATGGTGCTGTTCACAACAATTCTTTGAATCAGCCTTTCCCAAACTTCTGACCATAATCACTTTTTCACAAAATGAATTCTGTTATGCTTTATACTGTATAGTAACATACAAGTCTGATGACTTGAGCCCCACCCTACCTCGAGTTTGGGAGCCACTACTACAGAGGGGTGTGCACTGCAGTAAGTTACTTTGCAATGTGTTACACGCCCCTATGGCCCTCAAGGGGTTAACCCTTTGAGTGTCAGTGGGATATGCAGCACATTGCTTTGCAATGCATTGCATACCCCTCTGGCATTCAAAGGGTTAAATAGAGACCAGTTAAGGGAAAAATAAACCAATCATGATAAACCAGGAGTCGAAGTACCATGCAGGAACATTGGGATTGGGATTGCTCTCCCCACACACATATTCATTCATTCATTCATTCAGATGTGGTCAGCAAAGCCCTGTTATTATCAGTGTACTAGAATATAAACTTAAATAGCAATTATCATGTTTTACTAAGTTTTCCCCTCTGATAGCAGACTTGGTAAAAATTGCAGTACTGTACTGTACAAGCCCCCAAATGGCTCCTATTAGTATGTGTTTTTCAGCTACAAAAGTCCTAGATTGTATGTGCAGTCTTCATAGACCCCCCCTGCATCAGTCTTCCAAATCTGATAGTGGCTCTCTCTGGACATAGCGTCTTGGAAACCTGGTAAAGGAACTGCAAGATTTCAGCCTATCGGTTCAGCGTCTTCCCAATTTAGAGGGCACCAGGGGCCTCTTTTCAGACCCCGTTGATCCCGTGGTGGGCCCAGAATGCAACCCAAGCTTCAGGAACTGGTCTGCTCCCAGGGTAATATCTTGGTGATAATTACCATTTAAGGAAAGAAAGGAAGTGAAACATCACAGCAGGCAGTCTTTTAAAAGATGGATTATTGTAAAGAAAATCAAGTGTTTCCAGTTTGTCATGTTTAACAGAATGATCACATCTTTCTTCATAAGATTTAGCACCAATTAAGGTTAATCTGATGATAAGCAATTTTTAGCCTCAACAATGTCGCAATTATATAAGTTGTTATAAATGGTGGCAAGTGCATTAGAGAAGTTCAGGAGGCATGGAACTTTACATTAACAAAATTATTTCAAGCAAATATGATACACTCAGTGATGAATGATATAAAGTATGATTATGCTCATTTCATAGTATACAAAGTAAACTCTTGGCATGTTCAACACAATTTACAATTGACATTTTGATTTCGCACTAAGCTTAGGATAGTCTTTACATACTTATTACAACCTAGACAGCTGGGTCTAGTTTTGGTCTTTTGTTGCATTTTTAATAGATGCTTACACCAGTCACTAGCTTCTGGTCAACATCTTGCTTGGGTGCATTTTGTTCCACAACAATTACCCAGCAGATGCTCTGACATGACTGGTAACTTACTGTACAAGTTTAACATCGTCATTACATTTTATTGAATGAACTGAGGACTTGGCAAGCCTTCTAATTTTGTTGATTTTTTTTTCCCTTTGGCAGTGAATATTATTTTCTGTGACAGAAAATGCAAGATAATGAATATTAAAGCATTTGCAGGGAGACAAGAAACAGCCAAAGGCTTAAAAATGGAATAGAGAATGCTATGAATCCCTTGAATACTTGTGAAGTCTCCAACATATGACTTAATAATATCATGGAGATCAGTCTACCATCCATGTGGTTTATATTTTCATAATAAATCAACAGCATATTGTTTTTACAAGCAATCATTAGCGAGATACAGATTGAGTGTAAAATAATAATACTGCTGCAGTACGTATTTGTTAGCCCCGTGGTACATAGGGGTGTTCCATTTTTATGTAACTCTTCATGTTTCCTTTTAATATCTCTCCTTAAAGGAGAACTACCACCTTCTAATAATAACTCACCCATACACTCAAATTACCCTCCTCGGGCTTTAGGTCCTTGGCTTAGGTAGCATTTAATGCTGTGTCCCTCCTTCACCACTTCAGTTCTCCATCATCGAAATTGATGCTTTCCTGGTGGCTTCTTCTTTGCAGTCTTCTTTGCAAGTTGCCACCACTACCAGAATGGTGGACTAGGCTACTACTGCAGTAATATATGGAAGTCTAATTCACTTGAAGGATGGCTGTAGAAGGGTTCCTAAAGGGAGAACCAGACCAAAAACCAGCACAATAAAGTGCACAGGGGCAAAAGAAATGTATCTATATCATAATAATAATAATGTAAATACACCATGCATGCATCAGTGATGACTGCCTGATTCCTCAGGGGTTAAATTAATTAATTAAACAATTTAGTGGCAGGCAGTTTGAAAAGAAGACTGCTATATAAGATGTCATCAGGGGAGCACCAATTCCAATATTGGATAATAGAACTGACAAAGGAGAGGCACGTATCACGGTAACTTAAGGCAAAGACATTTGAAGTGTCCAAGAGGAGAGCAATGTGAGTGTATGGAGGTATATTGATTGTTTTATATGTATTATTGTTAAAGCTACACTTAGATATTTTTCTTCTTGTTTCCTTGTGTTGGTACACTGTCTATTGTTCATATACTGGATTGTTCTGGTGGCACAAGACCGCTATTTGGCAAGGAGCATGCTAAGGAGTTGGGGATTAGATTTGTGTTTTCATATTCAACTACATAATCCCATTCCATATCTGATTTCATCCATACCTATACCAGGGCTTAAAATATGAAGTCCTTTGCTACTAGCCAGACCTGAAAAGTTACTCGCCACTCAAACCATAACATACCCACCAGGGCTGAATTTCCACTCGCCAGGGCTAAATTTTCACTCGCCATTGGCTAGTGGTGAGTGGAAATTTTGAGCCCTGCCTATACTATTGATTGGATTTATCATCTTCCACTGAGGTGGTCATCTTAGGAATCTATAACGTGTAACATTTTTTGTTCTGCTTTAATTATTCTTAATCAGACTTTTATTATTATTAATTGTGGATTGGACTTGTTTTATAGGAACGCTTTATTTGGAATGGATGTAATATGAATTTATAAGATTGTATTATGATTATATCTATTATTTACTGTAATAGAGGTTTAGTTACCTCTTAACCTAGATATTGCTAACAATTCCAATGCTCACTTCTTTCTCTCTCTCTCTTTCTCTCTCTCTCGCTCTCTCTCTCTCTCTCTCTCTCTCTCTATATATATATATATATATATATATATATAATATTGAATCATATATAATGAAAATAAATATTAAAAAGTCCCTTTTTGAGGCACACATTAAAGGGATAGTAATACCTAAAATGTAAAAAAAAATATGTTTTAGGGTTTATCCCCTGAGTAAAACAAGAGTACTCCCACTGCTGAAAGATGTTTCATTCAAAAGCTATTAATTTTCAAAGTTGAATTTTTTAGGTGCAATATCACAGTGGCCTGAAATTTTACAGTGGCGCTGTTGCTACACCATCCTATGGAGATTTATGGTCCTGAGACCAGAGCTATCCATAGGATCGTGTAGCAACAGCACCACTGTACAATTTCAGGCCACTGTGATATTGCACCTAAAAAATTCAACTTTGAAAATTAATAACTTTTGAATGAAACATCTTTCAGCAGTGGGAGTACTCTTGTTTTACTCAGGGGGATAAACCCTACAACATATTTTTTTTTACATTTTAGGTATTACTATCCCTTTAAGAGCACAATTACAGTGCTATACTGACAAGTGATATCACTATGGAAAAAAATTTAAAAAATCAGCTAAAAAAAGTCAATGTGCAAATAATTTTTGGAGCTCATTTTTTATTTTTTCATTATTTTCATTATATATGATTCAATAAATATTGTATATGATCTTTTTTTATATTTTTCTGGTAATTGTATTATTTGATACAGTATCTAGTGCTCTCCTTTTCTAGATTTTTTCTACATCTCTATAATGTTGCCCGGCACACTAGCAGGGCTATAGGATTGGAGCGAAAGATTGCTCTTTATGCATCGTTACAGGTTTTTGGACTGCAGATTTTAGTAAGTGCTTATTTTTACACTAATAGGAGGTTTTTGCATACCTCCCAAGTGTCCCTCTTTAGGAGGGACAGTCCCTCTTTGAGACCCAAATGCCTCTGTCCTTCTTTCCCACCCTGATGTCCCTCTTTTTATGATATCAGATTGTGTGGTGTGTATATAAGTGTATCACTTTGCTCTACAGCAATAAAACTCACATTAATGTTTGTTTAAATGACAGTATGTGTGTTTATAAATTAGTCTGTGTAAATAAAATACATTGGTCTTGTTATAAGTCATTTAATAGGATACACAAGGAGGTGTCAATGGGTCATGAAATAGCCAACAAATTCTTGGTAATGCCTCACCCGTCAGCCACGCCCCCAGCAACTCCCCCTAAAACACAAGTGTCCCTCTTTGGCAATTTGAAATATTGGGAGGTATGTTTTTGCTTTCTATATATACATATATATATATATATATATATATATATATATATATATATATATAAATACAGAGAGAGAGAGAGAGAAAGAGACAGAGAGAGAGAAAGAGAGAATATTAGGCTCTTTAACCCTTTAAGGTCCAGAGAGTTTAAGAATGCCATTTCTAATGACTATAGTTTGAAGTCCTGTAGATCTGCTAGCAACTGTCATGTCGGCCTCTATGGGCATAGCATGCACAACTGGTTGAAATTTTATCTCTTGAGCAAAGGCAAATGGGAAAAATTCATAGTGGCATAAGAATTTTCTGGCCATAATAAGGTAAGTAAGGGGATATAATTAGAAGTTGGTAGTTCTCCTTAAACCTCTTCTTAAAAGAGGTCTGCATATTTATATATGTTTCCATATTACCATTCAATGAGTTATAAGTGCATAAATATCATAGTTTAATACAGAGTGGATAGATAGTATTTTCATGCATACTCATATTGTACATGTTTTGTACAGAAAATCTTTTTAGTCTATATTCAAATGGACAGCTGGAATGAGACAGAGATGCTTCTACCTCCCAAAGTCTCTTTCTATTTACCTGTGATGACCTGCGTTCCTCAGGCAATCTTGTTACCATGAGAGGTGCAAGGGATGGTCAGCCCACATTGACAGCAGCAATATGTGATTGGCTGATTCCATATGTGATTAGCAGAGACATTCAATGTGCATTGTGCTATGCATCTCAGCATCTAATCTACAATGACACCTCACGGACTTCAGGTTGCCTCCTGCATTTTTAACCTTTTGAGTGCAGGAGAGATTGCATACCCCTGTGGAATTCAAAGACTTAAATCCCTTTCCCCTAGACCTTTTACTACCCCTGAAAGTTCATCATGGGAAACATTGTGTAGACATCATTATTGTGCTGATGTCACTTGTATCATCAGGACTTTAGTCTTATTTATTTTATTAATCACAAGAGCAACATATCTGATATGTTACTTTCTCCAATGATTGCTAAGTAAAAGCCTAACACTTTAAGGATAGACGGTCTTAAAGGGTTAAACAAAACAATCCCCATGCCTGTTATTTTGGTTTGATTCTAGAAAATGTTTTGCAGTATGAAACGGTTTAACCGTTTGAGTACCATAGGGGTATAGAACGCATTGTGAAGCAAATCGTCCCCCCCCCCTTCTGGCACTCAAAATGTTAACCCTTTGAGTCCCAGATTGCATTGCAATGTGTTGGATACCTCTTTGGCACTAAAAGGTTTAACTAGATATATGAAAACAGATTTACATTAGGAAGCTGTAACTACCGTAATTCCAACAACTAGCATCCGGCATATCTGTCTCTCCATTGCATCCTGACTTACAATGCAATTAGCACCTTGGGTCAGAAGGCGTGGGAAGAGGAATACAAATATACTAACTCAAACTGTTAATTCATTCAATAATTCATGCCGGTATCTCTGGGTTAATTAATTAAATTTATGCTTTCATTTATGTGTGCACTGTGGGCATATGCTGCAGCTGCTGTGAGAAAAAATATGCTTTTTAGATTTCAAAGCAAATTAACTGTTAAGCAAAGGGTTTAAATCTGTAAAAGAGCTGGGATTTGGTGAAGGCTGCACTCTATCCCCTTTCTTTACAGAAAAAAATGGCGTTCCACTTTAATTCTTCACACCAACTCTGGATTACATAATATAAAAACAATTCAATGTATGAGACTATTAGAACATTTTGCTGAATAGTGAAATAGTGAATATTCTATGTATCAGATAGGTCACCATTGTATTTTTAAAGTGAACACTAATATCTAAAACGGATCTGTGGTTATATACATTTAAGTATCGTATATTTCATGTTAGCATAATTAAAAATAATCTGTTCTAAGGCCTGAAAGCTACTTCTATATAGGCTTTGAGGGAGCAGCAATTCCTTCCTTTTCCAGGGAACACGGACTCCCATTGATTGCCAAGGGTGTCTGTAAATGGGGTGAGATAATGCATACCTCCCAAGTGTCCCTCTTTAAGAGGGACAGTCCCTCTTTTGGACCCAAATCCCTCTGTCCCTCTTTCCCACCCTAATGTCCCTCTTTTTAGGAGATCGGATTGCATGGTGTGTGTATATAAGTGTATCACATTGCTCTACAGCAATACAATTCACATTATTGTTTGTTTAAATGTTAGTATATGTGTTTATACATTAGTCTGTGTAAATAAAATACTAATATCTTGTTATAAGTCATTTATTTGGTTACACAAGGAGGTATCAGTAGGTCATGAAATAGCCTAAAAATTCTTGGTAATGCCCCACCCACCAGCCACGCCCCCAGAAACACCCCCTAAAACACAAGTGTCCCTCTTTGGCAATTTGAAATGTTGGGAGGTATGGATAATGGCTTTTCTCAATACAAGAACAGCAAGCACTAATCACAATCAATTAATTAATCGATTAAATACATTTTCTATGAAGGCGGGTAAGGGCATGTGCATTAAAAGGAACGTTTAGGATTATATTTTAGGGTTTACATATGTTGTAAATGCTTGATATTTAAAGTTATTTCATTTCTTGAGTTTAGCGTTCCTTTATTTTGTTTGTGGTTAGTATCCGCTGAATTTGTATTCAGAAAAGCTACTATATTATCTAAGGCCATTTATAGACAATCCTGAGCAATCACCTCACAATTGCTTTGATCTTGGACGCCTGTTAAAAAGCAGACACCTGTGCTCCCTCGGATCATATGTAAGACTAGATATTAGTCTAGCATGAAGAATAGGAATTTAAGAGTTTACAACACCAGTGGGGAGATGCACTAAAGGGCAATGCTATAGCAATGTGAATCTGGAGAAGAGTGTTGAGCACATTGCCTTGGTGATGCCCTTCCACAAACCTGAACACATCCAGTGTGTGTGTGTGTGTGTGTGTGGGGGGGGGGGGGGGGTTGGGAAAAGAGAATTCGCTAAGACTCAGCACCACAAACAGCATCACTCCCTTAACCCTTTTAATGTCATTGGGCTGTGCATGAAAGGGTTCCAAAATGTTCACCTAGTGAAAGCCTTGTTTATTCCCTCTCAGTGAAGTCTTCTATAATATGTTTGTTGGGTACATGTAATTACACTTCTTGGGATGGGGAACAGTGTGGAATATTAGTATTTCTCAGGTCTGTCTGTTAGATAAGTAAATATTTCATTAATTATTTAGGCTCTTAAAGGGATAGTAATGTTTCACAATAAAAGCAGCTTTAATTAATCATCATAGTATTTGAACTTTGGAGAGTGTTATTTCTATTCTGTCAGAGTTATAGTTCAAGAGTAATTCAATGACAAATTATCCCCCTCCCGCCCCTTTTACTGATGTAACACTGCTCAACCAGAGCAGAAGGGAGGTGCCCAGGTAGACTGCAGAGAGGGACAATCTTCAATTAAGATAAGGGAAAAACCTGAAAAACTTGTCAAGGGGGGCAGGGCTTTCATTGTTCTCATAGGAAGAAGATTGTCCCCTTCTGTTATTTGTCTAGTCTTACAACCAGATTCCACATCTAAGAAGAGATGGCTTACACTAGGTAAAAGGGGCGGGAGGGGAAACTTTGCTTGTGAATATCTCTCAAACCATAAAGGTTTGAGAGATAAGACTTATATAGTTCTTCATGTTTTTTTAATGCCTACAAAATAAAATAAAGATAAAACAAAGTATTACTATCCCTTTAAATCCACTGGCCAATACATGGTAAATAAAATGCTCAAATTATTATATAAACTGAACAATGCATTCATTTAAATCATTTAAATAAACCAAACATTATAAACCTAAATTGGATGTCTGATCCAAGAACATTGGATTATACTGGCCATACCCACAACCCAGCACACTTCAGAACTTGGTATTCTAGGCAATTATCAACTCTGCCAACTAAGAAAAGTGGCCATGACCTGAGAAATTTAACCCTTTGAGTGTTAATCCAGAGGTTAATCCTGCAGATGTTAGATAGGTAACTAATGCATTGCAAAGCAAAATGTTGGGGAACTTTCTAGCATCCAATGGGCTAAGTCATCATTTGTTTAGATCAAACACTAAAGAAATACCAGGAACTTACTGTTTGGTTCTTTGTAGTCCCAATTAATATCACTCCTAGGGGTAAGTGATATGCCATGCTTCTTAAAGCTAGAACAACATGTGCACACATTCCACTTATAAACTTAGTGAAACTTGGTCATGTTGCAAAAATTCATTTTCTTTGCAGAATGGGAAATCTGCACAATTTCCGACCATGTTCCTTACTTAATTAATTTAAAGGGATAGTAATACTTCAGTATTACAAATCCCTATATTAAAGCCCTAGTAAAAAAAAAACGTGTTGCCCCCAGTGTCATCTCTCAAACCTTTATGGTTTGAGAGATGAACGCTTCTAAAGTTACCCTCTCCCTCCCCCTTCCCCGTAGTCAGCATTTTAGCTGACTCAAGGAAATCCGGTCAGAGATCATCAGGCAGCTCTGCAGCAGAGCGCGATTGCGTTAACTAAAAAAAAAAAATCTTTCACTAAAACGGTCTTCTACGTGTGCTTGCAAGCCAAGCACACTTGGAAGACCATTTCAGTGAAAGGGTTTTTTTTAGTTAACTCGATCAGGCTGTGCTGGAGAGCCGCCTGAAAGTTGTACGACTCTGTTCCCTGCAGTCAGCTAAAATGCTGACTACGGGGAAGGGGGAGGGAGAGGGTAACTTTAGAAGGGTTCATCTCTCAAACCATAAAGGTTTGAGAGATGACACTGGGAGCAATATTTTTTTTACTAGGGCTTTAATATAGGGATTTGTAATACTTAACCCCTTAGTGACGGCCGCGTGCAGACGCGGCCGTCACTTAACGTCCGTCTAACTTTTTTTTTTCCTAAAAGAATCCGGCGTCCCCGAACGGCGTGCAGCCGCGCGGGGAGCCGGATTTCCGGGACGTACATGTACGTCCTCTGTCACTAAGTGACAGCCACACAGGACGTACATGTACTTCCTGTGTCGCGAAGGGGTTAAGTATTACTGTCCCTTTAAGGGAGGTAAAAAAAGGTACAGTGACTGCTTCTTACTGTCATTGGTCACCATTTGATATACGGCAAAAATAAACTTCTATCCCTTATTCAAGGCTTGAGTAATGCAATTATTGCTCAAATCCATCTTCATACTGTTTACTTAGTGGATTAATCACAGGGTCTGGGGCTTTCCCCACATTTTCCTTTTCACCCCTGCCCCCCATGTATTCTCATTGGAGCCAACAGGCAAACATCTTTTTTGGCCCAGTTACAAGTTAAGAATATCTGTGAGATAGGCTGCTCATTTATTGCAGTGGTCTAATCTATCCCATTTTACAATAAACATTTTGTTGCTTTGGTATGGGAAAATTTCAAATTCTTCTTTGTAAATAATGGATTTTCCACCTTCTTTCAGCAAGAATCATGAAAATAGTCATTCAGATACTTTCTCATTTTAGTGACTCTAGCCCATTATATCAGTTGGTAAGTTATATAGTCCAGTATACACCAAAGTATGACCAAGATTTACTAAATGATACATTTTTTGCATGATATTTTGGGGGAGAGACTAATTTTTGTTCAATTATTTTTCTGTTTAAAAGATTTTCCACATTTATTCAGTGACTTTTGTAAGGAAATTCAAGCATTTCCTCTAAATGCAAATTTATTATTAGCCTAAAAGAGAAGCAAAAAACAGTAATATCTAAGCGTAGTAAGTTTAATAAGACAAATATTAAAAGCAATAATATAATGCACTCACATGATGCCCATCTTGGGCTTGATGCATATCAGGGCTCCCGCCCCTCTAACCAACGTACTGTGTCCGTCTGCTCTCCCGCTACAACCGGCAACAAGGTGGATAAATGTTTCTTTATTTTGGTCCCCTCGGTACAGGCAGATCAAGTTCGTTCAAAGTTATCCAAGTTCACAAGTTTAGTATCCACACTGACATGCCACACTACACGTGTGTAGGCCGACGCTGTCGGCTAGGTGTTGGGACCGAAAACCGGGAGCAGGAGGCGGGTTCTCACAGGGGGTGTGGGCGGGATCCCGCTACGTCTGAGTGCTATCTCTACCCAACGCGTATCGTGGAGATACAACTCCACTTCATCAGGGGTGTTATAGAAAGTGTTACATTATTACATCTATTTATACTGTTTGAGAACATTGTAGCAACCTACAATAGTAGCGCAATAGAGTCATATCGCAATACATTCAATAAAATTGATACAAATTAAACGGAATAAAACAAATAGGAATGAAATGAAGTAAAATAAAATGAAATAAAATAAGTACTAGTCCATAATACTTAACGGTGACATTGATGAAAAAGGTGTATGTAATGAAATGTAAAAAATATATGAATGTAAAAATAAATATTTATTTGGTGTCCAAAAATATCAATAAATGAGGGACTGATATTAACCCCTTCATATAAGGGAACAAATAATCCAAATGATCCAATGATTGATATGTAAAATCTCGCTACAATCTGTTTGGATATTGTTAATGACAAACTGTATTATATTTATATATATATAATGATCTATGCACATACACATATATAGGGAGTTGCGATTCTGGCTTTCGGTACCTCCGCATTCAGTACATTTTATAAGTCCCTAATGATTCATTTAGAGTCTCTATATCAACCTCATACACCACTATGAGTAGTCTTTTATTACCAATATGAGACTATGCGACTTCATTCACATGTTTTGCATAGATCATTATATATATATATAAATATAATACAGTTTGTCATTAACAATATCCAAACAGATTGTAGCGAGATTTTACATATCAATCATTGGATCATTTAGATTATTTGTTCCCTTATATGAAGGGGTTAATATCAGTCCCTCATTTATTGATATTTTTGGACACCAAATAAATATTTATTTTTACATTCATATATTTTTTACATTTCATTACATACACCTTTTTCATCAATGTCACCGTTAAGTATTATGGACTAGTACTTATTTTATTTCATTTTATTTTACTTCATTTCATTCCTATTTGTTTTATTCCGTTTAATTTGTATCAATTTTATTGAATGTGTTGCGATATGACTCTATTGCGCTACTATTGTAGGTTGCTACAATGTTCTCAAACAGTATAAATAGATGTAATAATGTAACACTTTCTGTAACACCCCTGATGAAGTGGAGTTGTATCTCCACGATACGCGTTGGGTAGAGATAGCACTCAGACGTAGCGGGATCCCGCCCACACCCCCTGTGAGAACCCGCCTCCTGCTCCCGGTTTTCGGTCCCAACACCTAGCCGACAGCGTCGGCCTACACACGTGTAGTGTGGCATGTCAGTGTGGATACTAAACTTGTGAACTTGGATAACTTTGAACGAACTTGATCTGCCTGTACCGAGGGGACCAAAATAAAGAAACATTTATCCACCTTGTTGCCGGTTGTAGCGGGAGAGCAGACGGACACAGTACGTTGGTTAGAGGGGCGGGAGCCCTGATATGCATCAAGCCCAAGATGGGCATCATGTGAGTGCATTATATTATTGCTTTTAATATTTGTCTTATTAAACTTACTACGCTTAGATATTACTGTTTTTTGCTTCTCTTTTATGTTTTTGCGCTCAGATTTTATGAAATTTATTTGACTCCTTCTGGTGAACAAGGCCACTGGTCATCTGTAGCAGCAATTTCATCTTGGAGACTTTTGCATCATCCATTTCATTTCACCATCATTCACCATCATCTCATTCCTCATCTCCATTATTCATCTTTCATTTTTGGTACTTTGAAACGTAACTGGTGCCTTCCAGTCATTGACTTTATATATTTTCAAGGTGACATATATATATATTTTTTCACTGTATTTTGCGCAGGTGTGCTCTAGTATTCAGTACGTTATTATTAGCCTGTTGGAAATGTTTGTGCATTGGTTCTGTATGTATTTTTATGGGTAACAATGACAATGTCACTCATAAAAATGTTTCAAATATTTTCTACTGGATTGTGTTGGCACCAGTGTTTGCTAAAGGTTGTTCTTTATATTTTTATAATATTGTACCCTTTACAGATATTGGCAGAAATATGCACATTATTATTCTGGCCCTTTATTAAATCTCACTTATAGAGCCCTATGGATAAATGGAAAGTGGAGTAATTCTGGGGAAGCCAGCTGCATCATACTGTGCAAGTAAACATTTACCTTGATTTAAAGGGATAATAATGTTTCATAATAAAAGCAGCTCCAAGTTCTTGAGTAATTGAATGAGAAAGTGTCCCCCTATTGCCCCTTTTACTGATGTGACGCTGCTCACCTCAGAACAGAAAGGTGGTGCCCAAGTGGATTGCAGAGAGGGACAATCTTCAATTACATACGGGAAAAACCTGAAAAACATGTCAAGGTGGGGCAGGGCTTTCATTGTTCTCACAGTAAGAAGATTGTCCCTTGCTGCGAGATGTCTGGTCTATGGACCAGATTCCACAACTGCGGGAGTCAGCTTACACTATGTAAAAGGGGCAGGAGAGGGAAACGTTATCATTTAATTACTCTTGAACTACAACTCTGACAGTATTGAAATAACACTCTGTATGGCCCAAATACTATGAAGAGTAATTGGAGCTTCTGTTTTTGTGAAACATTACTATCCATTTAAATGGTTTTTTTAACAAAGCATTGGATCTTTCTTTCTTCAAATTCCTTTTAAAACAATGGGAATCTAGATCATTTTACTTGTCCCCATATGTTGCAGTTTGTTTGCCCCAGAATTCCTCCACTTTTTCCTATGTCCATATGGTCCATAGTGTTTGCTTCTAATAACTATTTACTAATTTGGCTGTGTCCCAGTGTAGATTAGTTTCACCTACATTTTTCCCTCTGTAGTAAATTTGCACAGTAGGAGGCTTAACCTTACACAAAGCTAGACTATAGCCACTTGTCTCACTTAGAAGCTCTTCATTTTACTATAGTGTTTGCTTCTAATAACGATTTACTAATTTGGCTGTGTCCCAGTGTAGATTAGCTTCACCTACATTTTTCCCTCTGTAGTAAATTTGCACAGTAGGAGGCTTAACCTTACACAAAGCTAGACTATAGCCACTTGTCTCACTTAGAAGCTCTTAATTTTACTTTTGGTTTAAGCCTTATCGCTGACTCTAATAGTTACAGATTAGTACTTCTTCTCACCTTAAAAATGTATTTTCATTTGACCTATATACCTATATGTTTGAGAATGCTGTAAAATATTTGATTTTAATGTAATAATTTTCTGATAGTGACATTTATGTTCTATAGTATTAGAGTTTAAAACACAATGTCACGCATATATCCAATAAATGTTAATTTCTTATTTGGCCTTTACGATGTCTGTCTTCACACTTCTTACCCTTAGAATTCTAATATCTTTTTTTTTTACCCAAATACTTTATTACGATTGAAAAAGCATATACAAAAGAAGGTCCAACAATAATAAAACAAAATTTCTCAAGTAAGCAAAGACACCTATGCCCAGGTTATATCGAGATAACTACAAATTGTAGTGACTCAAAGGTTCAGTAGGCTGAATTGATACAAAAAAAATTCTGATTGTTATATAGGCATATGCTTAAAGATTTCTTTAAACGATTTTGGATGCAAAATTGTAGGTAGTGGATAAAATAAACAGGAGAAAAACAAAAATGAAAGAATAGTCATATAAGGCTAATTTATTAGAGAGAGAGAGAGTGAAAACGAAGATTAAGTAGCGAAAAAGAAAAATGAGATGATAAAGAGAAAGGAGAGAGAAAAGAATTGCAATTTCTTATTGATTTTGAATCATTCTTTCTGATTTTATCCTGTTGAGATCATTTAATAAGAGGCTTCAGGTTCAGGAGAGTAAAGGGTTTTTTTTACAGTAAGAATTGTTAATTTGTGGAATTCAATACCTATGGATATTGTGATGGCGGGTGCAATAGATACATTTAAACTAGTAAATTGTGTTATGAAAAATTTATATTGCAGGACTTTTCATGTTTATTAAAACAAGGACATCCCCTCCCCTCTTCCGTGACATGTTTAGTTTATTTTCATTTCTGTCATATACTATGACAAAGGTAATCATGATGACCATAACAAATTATGTAATGCTTTTCTATTAAAATGATCATGGGTTCCCAAGTCTAATATATTTGAATTATAAGAGGATGACACATATTGAACAATATTCTGTCAGATAAACATGAAACTAATTGCTTGCATTCTGTGACATGATACCATTTTAGTATTTTCTGTACAGGCCGGTTTCATTATTAGAACTGCTTGTTTTAATTGTCAACTTGTTTTCCTTATGTATATGGTTTGCATTTTAAAGGTTCAGTTTGCATCTTGCATATTTATTGCAATAGAATTCATGTTTTCAAATCTACAAGCTGTCTTTGATGAATGACATGTTATAATGTATATTTTGATTTTCTAAAAGACAAAGAATAAAACGTTATGCCCATCTTACTTTGGCCTGGATCCAAGAGGCCATGTTTCTCTGTCTCACACAGGGATCTCGTGATGCCGGCAATGAAAGACATTTTCCGGCATTGCGCAATCCCAGTGTGATGCAGGGGATCTCTACTTGAGGAATCCTGGAATAAGGTACAATGGATGAAATCAAATAGGACCATTTCAGTCTAACTCAGCACTGTATTGCTTGCTTTGTAGTGGTGTGGGAATATGGAACATAAAAAGTACATTTTTCACGTGAACACTTTGCTGCTAGTACTGAGCCTTTTAAAATTTAGAATAAAAATTAAAAGTAGGGGGAAAAAGTGGAAATGTTTCTGCATATTGCCATCAGCAAATGGGTTCTCTGCAAGGAAGTTTTTCGCTAAGGAGAATATGAATATGACTATAACTGATTCTTATGTATCTGCATGTAAATATCAAACGAAAATGAAAGCCATTGCAGTCCTTCAAAATAACATATGTCCTCACAGATCTGGTGGCTTGGATCAAGATTTTCTTCTCTACACCACTACCAGAGCAGCTGTTACATATTGTAAATGGTAATCCAAAATAATTTTTACTGGCAAGATTACAAAAAGTACTGTCACACTCTTTGAACAATGATATGACTCCACCCACAATTCATCTCATCATTTCCATTAGGCAGAGTATGTAGAAGCCTAGAGATCCAAGTTATGAGGGGTACCTCAGATATGCTAGCCATTCCCACATTCAGAGTTGTGGGTGAGACCAATGCTCCTGGTTTATGGACGCCAGTTTATTTTTCAGTTAGATATCCCCTTTTTGTCTATTATATAACCCCTTAGTTAATAGAGAGGTCTCCAAAATATTTTCTCTTATCTCTAGCAGTCAAGGGGTTAAGAGCTTTCTCTTTTATGTTCTGTAGGAGCAGCAGTGGGTGGGGCTCAGGGTGGGGTCTTGTGAGGAGTTAGAGTGTGGCCATAGGTGGGGCTAAGGGCATCTTGGGTGCTATTGCCTAGGGGTGCCTCAGGTGTAAATCTGATCCGGTCTCTGATATAATGCAGCTTTTCCTCAAAGGGTTAAAGTGGACATAAAAGCCTACAGAATCAATTTAAATGCTCAAACATTACAATAATGTGCAGTAACGAACACAATAAAATGGTAAATAATGGAAAATACTTTTATGTCTTTGCTTCGTGTTTTATCAGTATTTATATTGTTATCTTAAAAATGTTTATGGGCACCTATAATTTTAACTACATTTTTACAGTCTGTCAGCAATTTTATAACCCTGTTGCTCTATTGCTTGGTACAATGTCCAGTAATTATGGTTTTGTGTGTCCTCCTTAGAGAAAACTGCAAATAACTAAATTGTATGTTGCAGTTTTTCTGTTTTCTGTTGACGTATTTTTTCCTTTTATGATTTGAGCGGATTATCAGGAGAAGAGGGTTATTGATCCAACATTTTAGATCTGCGGTAAAAATCACTTGTATTACAGTGTAAGAGAAATTCAAAGAGAAAAGTAAACAATAATTGTGCAAAGCAAATAACATAACCTATCAAGAGGTTCTTTGGGACATTAAAGGAACATTAGCACCTAAAATGAACTGGTGCCACATACTTTTACAGTGAATACCCAGTACTTCATGCTAGCATCTGCAAAACTCCTTTGTTAGTCCTCTGAAGCCTAAAACCTAACAAAGTCAGCCATAGGACTCACACATCTGTAAGAACGGATTGGAGTACTTTATCCACTGGAAGGGCTACGGCCCTGAGGAGTGGTCCTGGGAGCCTTCTGCATTGGTACACGCCCCTGCCAAGGTTTGGGCGTTTCACTGCCTCCATCCACTCTGTCCTGGTCTTTCTCACCATCGGAGAACGCCTTGAGGCAGGGGGTACTGTGAGATGCATACCTTCTGACCCGACTCGCTCTGAGCCCTCCTCTTAGTGTGTCTGTGGTGGTGGCGGGTTTCCGGCAACATTCCTCTTCTTGTATGTACACCACGTCTGGAAAAGCCTAGCAGCTCCAGCGTGTGTGTCAGCAGTACAGGCTGGGGGGATGCGGCTGGGGACGTGCCGCAATGTGGACGAGCTATACACATGCTTGACATGTGGAGGGGTGGGGGCTATCAGTGGAAGCCAATAAAAGAGAGGTGTTTGCAAGCCACAGCACCTCTATATAAACCCTGGGCATTCCTTCGCTCAGGGCTTGTTTGTTTTTGCCCCATACCTATTGTGAGTGCTATACCAGTGTGACTCTCTTGCTCATTACTGACCTAAGCTTTTGACGCCTACCTCATTGATATCTCCACTCCTGACCATTGGCTACCATGACCTCGACCATTCTGTCCTCTCCACTCCTGACCATTTGGCTTCCGTGACTGGGACCTTCCTGTCCTCTCCACTCCTGACCATTGGCTTCCGTGACCTCCACCATTCTGACCTCATCCGTGTGTATAGTGATTCTCTTTGTCCCCTTCTTCCACTAGTATTTGTCTACCTGACTGAGCATCCTTGCATCTGGGCACCAGCCGTAGTCCAGGGCCCTACAATGGGTGTATCATGCCACTCCATTCCTCTGTGCCTTGTTTAACACTCTTTCCTAACAAGGTGCAGGGGAAAGTGTGGGGTATTTATTCCAGTTCCCTATGCATGCTGTAGTGGAGACGTTCAGAGCATGTTCATATTAAAGTCTTAATCTCAGCAGAATGCGTGCCCCAGTATGCACTAAACCTTTTTTACTTTCTGTAGCACCAATGTTTTAATCAAAAGTACCCTTAAATCCTGGTCTGTATGCTACTCTGGGAGGATAGATTTGTACAACCCTACTGTAGGGGAATTAAAGAACCCCTTGATAGACTTAAGGTTATTCTGAGAGAGAAAAAAAATAACATAGGAAGATTTTCACACAGTAAGGGAATGGACAGAGTCACTGAGCATTTTCCCAAAGCATCTCCCATGGCAGCACCCCTCAGTCTTGCAATGACCCCCCACCCCACCTCCAATCCATATCACAGTTGCCTGGTATAGTAAATACCATTAACCGATAACGTACAAATACAGTAAAATCTCCTAAATTAACTAAAAAGTATAGGGGTGTAATAACTGGCCAGATTAAAAAGTCACCACAATATATAGAGTGAATGTCTGGTATACAGGGACTGCAACTGTATTGGCCACATCCATAACACCAAGGCTGAGGCACCCCTCAAAATGTGTTGCTAGTCTACTCTGCCAATTGGAAAATCTGGCCCATTATATGCAATCACATTCTATCCTTCTATCATCTTTTATATTTCACATGGGCATTTAGTAAGATACAAATGATCTTACTTTTTGCTATTTCACGAAAATAATATAATAAATATAAATTCAAAAAACAAATGTGTATGCTTAATATTTATTTATGTCATAAAACAATGATAATAAATGGTCATACATTCTAAATATAATCCTAAAATGTTCAAAGTTGCTAGAATTGGTGTCATTACGTTGTATGCTAACTTTCCTGGTCTTCATGAATGTACAACTTGTACATCTTAGCATATAACACAGTTAGGTCAGGAGCATTCCTTCAGCCATATACAATGTAGCTAATTACCATACCTAGGAACTTTTTGTTGTGGTCTCCCCAGAAAGGGGAGTCCTGTGGTGCCACTGGGAGAAAAAAATTACCCAATTTGCATCAGAAAGGGTCGGGTCTTAGTCACGAGAGTGGTGGGCGGAGCTTATAAAATGAAGCAAAAGTATAATGAATTGGCTGGGGAAGGGGGAGAAGAGGACAAGGAGTGGGAGGAACACACTGGGAAGTAGCAGAAGTGGGCAGAGTTTCATTAGAGACTCCCCACATCCGGAGAATCAGCCTCTGTCCCGGAGACCCGGTAATGCAGAGTCAAAACCGGAGTCTCTGGGGCAAATCCGGAGAGTTTCCAGCTATGCTAATTACCTGCACACATCAGGTTCCATTCACACTAGTGAGTGTTCCATTACAACATCATCATTGCTATGTTACAGCTGCCTTAAAATGCATTGCATTGCTGTTCACATAGGTTGCAGCACTGAATGATGCAGAGTGCTGCAGCTTTCTGGTGACTGGTTATGGTTGCAGAAGTGCTGCAGTAATGAATGTCAGCGTATGTGACTGCTCTGGTCTCCTGTGCTGTTGCAGTGTCTAGATTACTCTGCTATATTGACCAGTTTATTTACCTGTTCACATACCCATTTACTGGTCAGTTTAGTTAAGATATTTTTGTGCTTGTATGTTATAGATTAAGGGTGTTCCTTGGTGTCTGGAAACAGTGGATGGGTGTGAATGTTGGATATCATAATGAATCAATGGTTCCCTGAGAATGATGGGAGTTGTAGTCCAACAACAGCTGGAGGGCAGCAAGATTGTCCACCCATAGGGCATCAAGGCTGACTTACCTAGGAATTCCTTAGATGTACATCAGTCCATGATGAGATGCCAGCGACATTGCTACACAGCCAAATACCAGACATGCATAAACAAGCTGTTTGTGAATAAAGCTATGCAAATACTTTGTGTAGGTGTCATACATGCGTGCAACTATGTATTATGAAAGCAAAGCTATTTGAGTTCAGATCCTCAAAGCATGATGTGATCCATTTAGAAATTATAGGTCTTCTATCATGAAGACCCTATTCATCTTGTGTAATAATAATGGAGAGACTGTACTCTTTTCCTGTAGCATGGTACGATTCTTTCTGTTTCTTTTAGCAAGCTATGATTTCTCCTCACAAGAACTATAATAATCTAGTCCATTCAGGAAAATAATAGTTTCCTTCTGACTTTAATAACCATGCACAAAGATCTGACAGCGGCACATTTCAACTCAGATTTTTTTTATTTCTGTAAATTTAAACTATCATTATTTTTATTTGTGTTGCTTCTTTCTTTTTAACCCTTTAGGTGTCAGTGGGATGCAAACCGTGATTAACCCACTGGATAATGCAGACATTCCACTTTGTCTTCATAGCTATTTAAAGGAGCAGTAAACTTTTTTTATGAAAAAATATATATTGTAGGGATTTTCCTATTGAGTAAGATAACGGTACTCCCACTGTTGAGAGAGTTATATTTCCAGAGATATTACAGTTTAAACCCATGTTTTTTTTTACATTAGCAGTGCCCTCTAGTGGTCAAATTCTAATTAGTTTTCCTGTTAGATTCTAATGGAGAGGAAAGTCAGAAAAGTCAGAAACATGCAGTTCTCCATAGAATGTGATAGAAACTGCCTGTCACTTCCTGTCAGTTAGAACTATCAGGAAGTAAACCACAGTAAATTCACTTCCTGATTAACTTTAAATAAAAGTTTACTGCTCCTTTAAAGAGACCCCACTTCAATCGATAGTAATGCTTAATACTGAAAAAATATAGCTAATATGGTTAAACCTGTTAAGTAAAATAAGGGTACTCCCATTCTGCATGTTTTATTTAAAAGTTATTGCAGCTCTATCGCGCATTTTTGTGTGTGCAGTCAGGGCTGTGATTTATGTTGCAGGTGCCCTTAGCTCCACCTTTAGCCACACCCCCCACTCCTCAGTTGACTCCACTCTCAGTCTTATCTACTGTTTCCTTGCACAGAAAATACCATTGGTCCACAGCATGCAAGGACAAAAAAAAGGCTTTAACCTCTTTGTTGCTAGATAGATCTCCAACACAGTGCTTCATATTCATTTGGAGATCTCTCTAGCATCCTATGGGTTAAGTAATAGACTGTAAAAGGAGTATAAAACTGGAGCAGGGACACGGTGATTGTTCTGGACACGACCACAATTCAGAATGTGGGTGTGACCAGCACAACTGAGGCACCCCTCAAAATATGGAGCTCTAGGCAGTTGTCTACTCTGCCCATTGGGAAATAAGGTCCTAGAGGCAGTTACTCCATAACCTAAAATTTTACAGTGATGCTGTTGCTGTAGAATCCTATGGAGGTTTATGGTCCACTGACCATAGCTTGTCCATAGACTGCTGTAGGAACAGTGCCACCATAGCAATTCAGACATTGGATGTTTGAGCAGCTATTACTTTTGAATAAAATAAAAGTACCCATTCTTTACTCAGCAAGATAAACACTACTGTCTCTCTCTATAAATATAAATCCATTTGTTTTCATAGTAAGCTTTACAATCCCTATCAGAATCACCATAGAAATGTAATACATATAACTAAATTCCATCTTTATTTGAAAATTAAGTTTAAAACCAACAAACAGCCCTATGCTTTTCATAATAAGTATTCATTCATCAGAGATCCTATGAAGAGAAGAAAAACTTACTTCTAAAGGTGTAGATCTGTTTGTTGGTTTGACACTCACTGCATAAATAAGGAGATCCTTTTAGCAATACTCTTTATGTTTATTTGGGGATTCTGAAATATAGTTTTGCTTAATAGCCCTGAAGGTGAATTGTGGGAATCAAATGGATAGGTTTGTTGGAGGGAGTGTACTAGTTCACAAATGCAGCTTCTCTGGTGTCAGCCTCTAATGCTATTGGCTGCACTAAGAGGTTTGCACTACAGTTGTAGTACATTTTGGTGGATGATGCTCACCATACCTGGGAACTTCCAGAGAGAGCTCAAATGCTGCCGACCAGAGGGATGTCAATGATGAAATTCATGTCATAAAGGGGCAGTGTTTAATTGGGTGTGTGTGGCTTAATCATCTTTGTGTCATAAAGTGGGTGGGAAGTTAGTAGGAAGTGGGCAGAACCGGGTGAGAATAAGGAAAAGTGGGCGGGAAGTGGGAGGAACAGGGTAGGAAGGAGAAGAAATTCACCACTGCCAGAGAATCATCCTCTATCCACAGAGACCAGGAATTCAGTCTGAAAACAGGAGTCTCCAGGGCAGATCCAGAAAGTTCCTAGGTATGATGTCCACCATTGTTAGGGCTTCAATGCCACCATCAAGGCCTGCATGTTTTCCTATAGCATGCACAGGGAAATAACTTTAACTCACACAATTTCCTCTACTCCTGTTTTAATGAATCTCTTTTACTTGTTGGGATAAAGAAAATTCCCATAACCCCCATAGACTTTACCTTTGACCTCCCTTTGGTTTAAGCAGTTGTACAGGAAGGATTTTCGGTGTACATAGCTTAGTGAATTAAAATCAATTCCACTGCCATATTCACCCATGTCTCATAAGAATGTATCTCATCTATAAGGGTTGTTATGTGCGTTCAAGTGTAATTATTAAATAATTAGGAATGTATTCAACAGGCTTAAGAGGTACAATTCTGGTGCAAACTAACTGCCCTTATTGCTTTATGTTCAAATGAAAAAGGGAATCATTTGGAGCAAACCAATTGTAACTGTCTAGTGTTCAATGGAGGAAATCAATAGGAATTTGGGGATTTTGCTTGCTATGGTGCAGTTTGAGTGCCCAAAAATGGCACTTTTTTAGCTTATTGAAGACAGCCATTTGAGTTTATAAGTTACGGGTGGAGGGTATTTTCTGTGCCAGGCAACAATGGATGGGTCTAAATGTACCTAGGAAATATTGTATCATGCCTGATGTGGTCCATACAAAAATAAACAGAAAAACTTGATGAGATCAACCTTACCTATCAAAAGTGTTCAAAGAGTTAAACATATTTGTATAGACATGAGAGCAGCAAAGAATATATCCATATGTACAGAAAGTAAACAAAATAGAAGGTATGTGCATCAGATCCTAACAATAATTTGTAACTTACTACAGGTAATGAACCATGAGGCTTTAGTTACATGTTTATAGCCGAAAGCATGTGTAGTACGCCTGCCAACATCAAGGCAGCTCAAGCTGAGTAAATCGGTATTTGCCTCAAATATGAAGTGAGCTTGCATTTACTATAGAAAACTAACAAAACACTCTCTTATCGGGAGCAAGTTACAGATTATCTACTGGTAAAACCTTTTAATGTTCAGATTTTTTTTTCCTTATATGTAGTCAACATATAGTCTACTCTCATAACTATGAACATACAGTATATATAACTATTAGAACACTACTGATAAGTAAGCTGGAGCTCACTAGGTTTTTGTGTAGGTGGTTTTTGTATGTATGTTGGGTGGTTTTGGCTCCTCTCTCATCCTTGGTTTGTAGCTCCCTGAACACAGGTACTTTTGCAATTTGGAAAGGTATTAACGCATGCCTTATTTGTCTCAATACAGTTTTGATCACAGTAGAGATTAGACAGTATGACTGTTTTTTATTGTTGTATACAAAATGCAAATTCATTTCAAATTTGAGAAAGGTAGATACTTGCCGGTTCTGAGATACCTTGATAATGTCGGTCAAGCAACACACGGTTTTGGTTACAAACATATTATTAAACATTATTGTTTATTATTTTAATTAAGTTGCAAGTTATTTATTGGCAGTAGTTAAGATCTGGTGCCCTGATGTGGTCAGCTTATGGTGTATTACTTTTTCTTCTCAAGTGGCTCCACTTGTAAGAGAACCTATCTGTGTAGAGACATCTGAGGGGGAGATTCATTAAACAATGATAAAGAGGTGATAAAGAAGTGATAAAGTGTGATGACTTTTATAGTTTATCACTTCTCCAATTCCTATGTTATTCTACGGAGCCTATGCACTAAGATTTCTTCGACTTTGGAGATTTCAGTGAATAGGCTCCCTAGAATAACATAGGAACTGGAGAAGTGATAAACTGGAGAAGTCATCACCACTAGTGATGAGCGAGCACCCCAATGCTCGGGTGTTCGAGTGCTCTGACCGAGCACCCCCTGAGGCTCGAGTGCTCGGCCGAGCACCCGAGCCCCATTGAAGTCAATGGGAGGACTCAAGCATTACACCAGGCACCCCCTGCTCTGATGAGGGGAGGGTGCCTGGTCCATAGGAAAAGGGCAGAAAATGATGGAAACACCACAGAAATGGTTCAGGGACAGCATAGGGAGGATGTCTGGATGCATCTTGGACTCCAACATCGCTGCTGGGAACGATCTTTCGCCCGTAGTACGCCATTTTTACAGACTGACCATAAAACACACAAAAAGGAAAATAAAAACGACTTTAGGCGAAAAATTGTTACCAAACAATATTTGCTGTATATTTACTTGTATATCATCTGCAAATTCTCCCAAAAATTTCCTTGATTTTCTGAAGTGAGGCCATGATTAAGAGGGAAACGTGCGCAGAGGCAAATTATCCCAAAAATTTCCTTGATTTTCTGAAGTGAGGCCATGATTAAGAGGGAAACGTGCGCAGAGGCAAATTATCCCAAAAATTTCCTTGATTTTCTGAAGTGAGGCCATGATTAAGAGGGAAACGTGAGCAGAGGCAAATTCTCCCAAAAATTTCCTTGATTTTCTGAAGTGAGGCCATGATTAAGAGGGAAACGTGCGCAGAGGCAAATTCTCCCAAAAATTTCCTTGATTTTATTGAACTGAGGCCATGATTAAGAGGGAAACGTGCGCTGAGCTGACCATCTAAAACATTATGGGTGAGGGTCTGCTGCAGAGCTGACCATCCTAAACATTATATGCGAAGGCCCGCTAGTGAGCTGACGCTATAAAACATTATATGCGAAGGCCCGCTTGTGAGCTGACGCTATAAAACATTATATGCGAAGGCCCGCTAGTGAGCTGACGCTATAAAACATTATATGAGAGGGCCCGCTAGAGAGCTGACCCAATAAAACATTATATGAGAAGGCCCGCTGGTGAGCTGACCTATATAAAAATTGTCAAACAGGGCCCGCTGGTGAGCTGGCCCTATATAAAAATTATATCACAGGGCCCGCTGGTGAGCTGGCCCTATATAAAAATTATAGCACAGGGCATATGGAAGAGGAGGAGGAGGATGAGAAGATTAAGAGTCAACCATATACCCGTTTTTTGGGTGGAAGGGGTGAATGGGAATACAGAGTATTCCCATCATTGTAAATAATATATGTAAAGTGAGTTTATGTTCCCCCGGGGCTTTCCTCCAGTGGAGTGGAGAAGTCAGGGGAAATCCAGGCCTTGTTCATTTTTATAAGTGTCAACCTATCAGCATTGTCGGTGGAAAGGCGGATACGCTTATCTGTTATGATGCCACCAGCAGCACTAAATACCCGCTCAGACAGAACGCTGGCGGCAGGGCAGGCCAGCACCTCCAAGGCGTAGAGTGCCAGTTCATACCACGTGTCCAGCTTGGACACCCAGTAGTTGTAAGGCACAGAGGGATCATTGAGGACGCTGACACGGTCTGCTACGTACTCCTTCACCATCTTCCAAAACTTTTCCCTCCTTGTGACACTAGGCTGCGCATCAGGGTGAGGGTGCTGGCGGGGTGTCATGAAGGTGTCCCACGCCTTGGAGAGTGTTGCCCTGCCTTTCTCGGAACTGCTGTGTGCTCCCCTTTTCTCCCCTTCTCGGTTGGCCAAGGTAGCACGTACTCTGCCGCCAGCGTTGTCAGATGGAAAATTTTGGAGCAATTTTTCAACAAGAACCTTCTGGTATTGCACCATTTTGCTTGTCCTCTCCACCGGAGGAATGAGAGATGAGAAATTCTCTTTGTAGCGGGGGTCCAGAAGGGTGAACACCCAGTAATCCGTGTTGTCTAAAATGCGTACAACGTGTGGGTCACGGGAAAGGCAGCCTAACATAAAGTCAGCCATGTGTGCCAGAGTACCAACAGTCAAGATTTCGCTGTCCTCACCAGGAGGATGACTCTCAATATCCTCATCCTCTTCCTCCTCTTCTGCCCACCCACGCTGAAGAGATGGAACTAAAGTTCCATGGCTACCCTCTGTAGCGGAGGCAACCGTGTCTTCCTCCTCCTCCTCCTCCTCCTCCTCCGCCTCCTCCAATTGTCGCTGAGAAGACGAAGTGAGGGTGCTCTGGCTATCACCTTGTGTAAGCTCTTCCTCCCCCATTTCCACCTCTTCCACATGCAAAGCGTCGGTTTTAATTGTGAGCAGCGAGCGTTTCAGTAGACACAGAAGTGGGATGGTTACACTGATAATAGCGTTATCGCCGCTCACCATCTGTGTCGATTCCTCAAAATTGCGTAAAACCTTGCAGAGGTCTGACATCCATTCCCACTCCTCACTTCTGATTACAGGAAGTTGAACGGAGAGGCGACGACCGTGTAACAGCTGGTACTCCACTACTGCCCTCTGCTGCTCACAAAGCCGGGCCAACATGTGGAAGGTGGAGTTCCAGCGCGTGCTCACGTCACACAGCAGCCGGTGAGCTGGCAATTGTAAGCGCTGCTGCAGCTTCAACAGGCCGGCCGAAGCTGTAGATGACTTACGGAAATGTGCACACACGCGGCGCACCTTGGTCAAGAGATCATGCACATTGGGGTAGGTTTTTAGAAATCGCTGAACCACTAAATTAAATACATGCGCTAGGCATGGTACGTGTGTGAGCTTGCCGAGCTCCAAAGCCGCCACCAAGTTACGCCCATTATCACACACAACCATGCCTGGTTGCAGGTTGAGTGGCGAGAGCCACTGCTCGGTCTGGTGACTAATCCCCTGCAACAGCTCTGAGGCCGTGTGCTGTTTGTCCCCAAGGCAGATCAGCTTCAGCACGGCCTGTTGACGCTTCCCCACTGCAGTGCTACACTGCTTCCAGCTACTGGCTGATGGGGGAGTGGCGCTGCGTGTAGAGAATTCGGAGGTGGAAACGGAGGAGGAGGAGCCAATAACGTAGGTGCTGGCGGAAACCCTGATGGAGGTAGGGCCCGCAATCCTCGGCGTGGGTAGCACCCGTGCCATCCCAGGGTCCGAGTCACTCCCAGCCTCCACGACATTCACCCAGTGTGCCGTCAGGGAAATGTAGCGTCCCTGGCCACAAGCACTTGTCCATGTGTCAGTCGTTAAGTGGACCTTCCCAGTAACTGCGTTGGTCAGGGCACGGGTGATGTTACTGGACACATGGTGGTGTAATGCGGGGATGGCACACCGGGAAAAGTAGTGGCGGCTGGGGACCGCGTACCGAGGGACAGCTGCTGCCATCAGGCTGCGGAAGGACTCAGTGTCCACAAGCCTAAATGGCAGCATTTCGATGGCCAGTAATTTGGAAAGGTGTGAGGTTAGTGCTATGGCCTGTGGGTGGGTGGCTGGGTATTTGCGCTTGCGCTCAAATGCCTGGGGTAACGACATTTGGACGCTGTGCTGGGACAGGGAAGTGGATGTGGTCGCTGATGGTGCTTCAGATGGTACAGGTGCAGGGCGGGAGGTATGCGGGCCTGCGCCTTCGACAGGCGATTGGCCGGCACCGAAAACAGGGGAAGAGGAGGCAGTGGTGTGGCCTGCAGACACAGATGGGCGATCCAGGCGTTCCTCCCACTTACTACGGTGCTTGGATGCCATGTGTCGGATCATGCTGGTGGTGGTGAGGTTTCTAGTGTTCATGCCTCGGCTCATTCTGGTGTGGCACAGGTTGCAAACTACAATTCTTTTGTCGTCCGCACTTTCCTTAAAAAAACGCCATACCGTGGAACACCTACCCTTTGGCAAGGGAGATTTACGCAAGGGGGTGCTCCGTGGAACATTTGCGGGCCGGTTTGGTGCGGTCCGCCTTCTTTCTGTAGCCACACCACTGCCTCTTCCAGCCTGTTGCGGTGCTGCAGATGGCTCACCCTCAGGACTGCTGTCATCGCTCGGCTCTACACCTTCCCAGGTGGGGTCAGTCACCTCATCGTCCACCAAGTCCTCCTCCACTTCCTCACTCTGATCATCCTCCCCATGTCTTGATCCCACCACATACTCAGTCATTGACAACTGTATAACATTCTCCTCAACAAGGTCTTGAGACAGTAATAGTGGTTGATTTAATGGCAACTGTGTCTCATCATCATCATCATCATCCACTACTTCCTTTGACCTTAAATGCCGTTCACATCTGTCATCTTCTTGTGATTGGGTACCCTCTAGAGGTTGTGAATCAGGGCACAAGATGTCATGTTCCTCTGCAAGCGTGCTTGGAGAGAGGGTCAAATGAAGGATTGGTGATGAGACGAGCTCCTCACTATATCCCAGTGTGGGATCACTTCTTTGACCAGACCGTCTATGGTGGGAGGAAGGATGATCAGAGTGAGGATTATGTTGACCAGACTGTTGGCTACTGAGAGTGGACTTGGTGGAAGACAGGGTGGTGCTTAACCGACTGGAAGCAGTATCAGCTGTCATCCAACCGACCACCTGTTCGCAGTGGTCGGACCTCGAGAGTGATGTCCTGCGACGCCCTGTAAAATTAGACATGAAGCTAGGTATGGTGGATGTCTTTCTTTCTTGTGCTCTGGCACCAGGCACAGTTTCTCCGCGTCCTGACCCGCGCCCTGAACTATCAGGATCACGTCCACTTCCCCGTCCCTTTTTACCCGCCTTCTTCATCTTACACGGAATATGTGACTTTAATATTTGAGTTTGAAAACTTAACAGTATTTCTTCCTATTCTGCAACTGTGCAGAGTACACAGAATAAGCTGCTAAACTGCGGTGACACACACTGAATGGAATATGTGACTTTAATATTTGAGTTTGAAAACTTAACAGTATTTCTTCCTATTCTGCAACTGTGCAGAGTACACAGAATAGGCTGCTAAACTGCGGTGACACACACTGAATGGAATATGTGACTTTAATATTTGAGTTTGAAAACTTAACAGTATTTCTTCCTATTCTGCAACTGTGCAGAGTACACAGAATAGGCTGCTAAACTGCGGTGACGCACACTGAATGGAATATGTGACTTTAATATTTGAGTTTGAAAACTTAACAGTATTTCTTCCTATTCTGCAACTGTGCAGAGTACACAGAATAGGCTGCTAAACTGCGGTGACGCACACTGAATGGAATATGTGACTTTAATATTTGAGTTTGAAAACTTAACAGTATTTCTTCCTATTCTGCAACTGTGCAGAGTACACAGAATAGGCTGCTAAACTGCGGTGACGCACACTGAATGGAATATGTGACTTTAATATTTGAGTTTGAAAACTTAACAGTATTTCTTCCTATTCTGCAACTGTGCAGAGTACACAGAATAGGCTGCTAAACTGCGGTGACACACACTGAATGGAATATGTGACTTTAATATTTGAGTTTGAAAACTTAACAGTATTTCTTCCTATTCTGCAACTGTGCAGAGTACACAGAATAGGCTGCTAAACTGCGGTGACGCACACTGAATGGAATATGTGACTTTAATATTTGAGTTTGAAAACTTAACAGTATTTCTTCCTATTCTGCAACTGTGCAGAGTACACAGAATAGGCTGCTAACTGCGGTGACACACACTGAATGGAATATGTGACTTTAATATTTGAGTTTGAAAACTTAACAGTATTTCTTCCTATTCTGCAACTGTGCACAGTACACAGAATGTGCTGCTAAACTGCGGTGACGCACACTGAATGGAATATGTGACTTTAATATTTGAGTTTGAAAACTTAACAGTATTTCTTCCTATTCTGCAACTGTGCAGAGTACACAGAATAGGCTGCTAAACTGCGGTGACGCACACTGAATGGAATATGTGACTTTAATATTTGAGTTTGAAAACTTAACAGTATTTCTTCCTATTCTGCAACTGTGCAGAGTACACAGAATAGGCTGCTAAACTGCGGTGACGCACACTGAATGGAATATGTGACTTTAATATTTGAGTTTGAAAACTTAACAGTATTTCTTCCTATTCTGCAACTGTGCAGAGTACACAGAATAGGCTGCTAAACTGCGGTGACGCACACTGAATGGAATATGTGACTTTAATATTTGAGTTTGAAAACTTAACAGTATTTCTTCCTATTCTGCAACTGTGCAGAGTACACAGAATAGGCTGCTAAACTGCGGTGACACACACTGAATGGAATATGTGACTTTAATATTTGAGTTTGAAAACTTAACAGTATTTCTTCCTATTCTGCAACTGTGCAGAGTACACAGAATAGGCTGCTAAACTGCGGTGACACACACTGAATGGAATATGTGACTTTAATATTTGAGTTTGAAAACTTAACAGTATTTCTTCCTATTCTGCAACTGTGCAGAGTACACAGAATAGGCTGCTAAACTGCGGTGACACACACTGAATGGAATATGTGACTTTAATATTTGAGTTTGAAAACTTAACAGTATTTCTTCCTATTCTGCAACTGTGCACAGTACACAGAATGTGCTGCTAAACTGCGGTGACGCACACTGAATGGAATATGTGACTTTGATATTTAACTTTGAAGACTGAACAGTATTTCTTCCTATTCTGCAACTCTGCACAGTACACAGAATGTGCTGCTAAACTGCGGCGACGCACACTGAATGGAATATGTGACTTTGAAATTTTAGTTTGAAGACTTAACAGTATTTCTTCCTATTCTGCAACTCTGCACAGTACACAGAATGTGCTGCTAAACTGCGGCGAAGCACACTGACTGGAATATGTGACTTTGATATTTTACAGTTTGAAGACTTAACAGTATTTCTTCCTATTCTGCAACTCTGCACAGTACACAGAATGTGCTGCTAAACTGCGGCGACGCACACTGAATGGAATATGTGACTTTGATATTTTAGTTTGAAGACTTAACAGAATGTGCTCTAATCTGCAACTTTGCACACTAAACAGAATGTGCTCTAATCTGCAACTTTGCACACTAAACAGAATGTGCTCTAATCTGCAACTTTGCACACTAAACAGAATGTGCTCTAATCTGCAACTTTGCACACTAAACAGAATGTGCTCTAATCTGCAACTTTGCACACTAAACAGAATATATAAAAATTTTCTTTTTTTGTTTTTTTCCCCCCACAGAAAATAACCTGCTGCCCCCACACACAGTAGTCCTAAAAAGGACTTTTGGTTCTTTTTTTTTCACAATTTTGCTTTTTTTCTCCCTACACTGACTTTCCCTTCCTATCCTCATCTCTCCCTGGCTAAGACTGAGCCGAACTCGCTGGTCAGGTGCTATACAGCACCCGACCACGGGTTCTGGCCAGCCAATCAGTGTAATGCCAGCAGCCAACATGGCTGCTGGCATTACACCGATGTCAGAGCCTCCCTGCACGTTTATTGGCTGCGCAGCAGCCGCAAAACGTGCGGGGAGGAGACCCGAACATGGCGGGCGAGCACATGCGGTACTCGTACGAGTACCGCCATGTGACGAGCAGAGCGATACTCGAGCCGATCCGAGCATCGGCCGAGCATGCTCGCTCAACACTAATCACCACTTTATCATCTCTTTATCACCGCTTAGTGAATCTCCCCCCATGTGTTAGAAAGCTATTATCATACCATGTTTACTAGTAGGAAACTGTGACCTTCCCCCATCACACACATATCTAAAAATATTTATTAAGCACCTGGATGTAACATAGTAACATGAGGTTGAAAAAAACACGCATCTGTTCAACGTTTTCTGTAACACCTTTAGTTTTCTTGATCTTGAGAAATAAAAAATACATTAAAGCAGTGGTTCTCAACTCCGGTCCTCGGGACCCACTAACAGGTCAGGACTTAGGGATTTCTCTGCTAGAGCACAGGTGTGGGGATCAGAGGCTCATTCACATTGATTAACTCACCTGTGCTCTAACAAGGAAATCATCAATCCTGGCCTGTTAGTGGGTCCCGAGGACCAGAGTTGAGAACCACTGAAATAAAGCCATTTCCAATTATGTCTCACGTGGATGAAACAATTCTTTCCCGATTCCAAAATACAGTCCGACATCTTCATGGATCAATTTCCTATCTGCATTGAATCCACCTGTTTTTAATTCTGACCTAAACAGGTATCCAATGTGTTGGAAGCATCTCTATCATTGAATAGGTAAGGCACCTGAAGCTTCTTTGGAAAATAAAAATTATGATAACAGCCTGGTGTAAACCATTTGGGTGCCAGAGGGGTGGACAACAAATCGCAAATCAATGTGTTGGACACTCAATGGGTTACATTTTCTCTATCTTCCAAACAGTGTTTTGAATGATTAATGTGTCCCTTTGATTGTGCTGCCTCTGTACCATAAACTCCTTGCTCTAGTTAGTAAATTTAAGAGTATGTTTCATCATTCCGTTGTGCATCATTTTGCTTTTGCCAAAGATTAATAGATCATTACTGGAATAGAAAATCCTTATATCCTTATCCCTCTACTGGCCACTAATTCTCCTTCATCATTTCTCTTATTAAACGTTCCTTTTAATTAGAATCTGACCTATTACTGTACCTCTTTCTGTAAGTTAATTTTAGAAAGCTTAGGAAGTTGATCTTCCATGCCCTCCGTTAACTATCTTACTTAAATTGCTCGATCCCATTAAATAGCTGTACCTATTTTTAATTATCAATTTAAATATCAATTTAACATACACTCATTTGTAGGCAATTAATTTGTGCAAATTATTCACTGACAAAAGCCTTGAGCCAGACTACAGACAAATATTTTTTGCTGGATGTGGTCATGCATTAACCCTTAAGATGCTTCACTATGCTGCTTTGATAGAATCAGTATAATTAAAGGGAATATAATACATGGCAATTAAACCATACTTAACACTGTGTGCAAGAGGAGCAATTCTGGTACTATCCAGTTATTAAACCAACTGCAAAACAGAGGATTGTTAAAGGGTTAATAATGCCCTTATATAAGTTTATGCAGTATTGTAGATGTTAAAAAATAAAGTATCTGCAGAAAGTCCCATCTCTCAAACCTTTACGGTAAAGGTTTGATAGATGCCACTTCTGTCAGATACTTTATTTTTTTTAACATCTGCAATACTGCATTGTTTATCCTTAAAAAAAAAACATGGGCTGGACTTGATGGACTCATGTCTTTTTTCAGCCTTATCTACTATGTTACTATTAACTTATATAAGGGCATTACTAACCCTTTAAAAATTCCTAAACTTCCATGCACTTGAATAGTGCTTTTTAACCCCATGGATGTCAGAGAAGGCACCAGTGTATTGCTTTGCAAGCATTGGAGCTCTCTCTAGCATTCAAGGGGTTAAACCCCAAATTAATGTAAGAGGAATTTTTCTTATGAAACTCTGCCTACTTCTCCTCTTACACACCCTGTTCCTCCCACTTACCACCCACTTTTCCTCCTTCCAACCCTGTTCTGCCCACTTCCCACACACTTCATGAAATAGTCCATTAAGCCCCGCCCCACCCATGATTAAGCCCACCCCCGTGACACAAAATGCATCATTTTTATCCCCCAGTGTCACCGCAAGAGCCCCTTCCAGGCACTCTAGAAGGCAAATGCCGCAGGCACAATTGCCAATGGGATCATTCTTGTCCAAACCCACTATACCTAGAAGGCAAAGTTCCCAGGTGTGGCCATAGGCACAGTTGCCAATGGAACAATTCTTGTGCAAACCCACTACACCTGAACAACTTGAATTATAGAGTTATCTCCAGTGCATTGTGAAGCAATGTGTTGAAGACTTTCAAGCATTCAATGTGTTAAAATCCTCATTAAAATCAATGAGCTGACACAGTTGTTTTTCTCTTTAGCTTGATAAATAAGTGTCTATGAATCAATATTGCATGGCTGTGATCTATGAAATGAAACATTAAAGGGATAGTAATACTTCGTTTTAACTTCATTTTATTTTGTAGGCATTAAAAAAACATGAAGAATGATATAAGTCTTATCTCTCAAACCTTTATGGTTTAAGAGATATTCACAAGCAAAGTTTCCCCTCCCGCCCCTTTTTCCTAGTGTAAGCCATCTCTTCTCAGATGTGAATCTGGTTGTAAGACCAGACAGATAACAGCAGGGGACAATCTTCTTTGTATGAAAACAATGAAGGCCCTGCCCCCCTTGACAAGGTTTTCAGGTTTTTCCCTTATCTTAATTGAAGATTGTCCCTCTCTGCAGTCTACCTGGGCACCTCCCTTCTGATCTGGCTGAACAGGGGGGGGGGATACTTTGCTTGTGAATATGTCTTAAACCATAAAGGTTTGAGAGATAAGACTTATATCGTTCTTAATGTTTTTTTAATGCCTACAAAATAAAATAAAGATAAAACTAAGTATTACTATCCCTTTAATTTGTATTGTATACCATATCAATGGATGCACATGTTATTCTTTTTGCAGGACTCTAGGACCCCAAACCCTCACTGAAGTATTCTTAAAGGGACCCCTAGCACGCAATAGGTTAAAACATATTTTGCCATTCTAGTATTTTAGGAAGCAGAGTCATGTCAGACACTCTTCTTTCCTCCATCACCTTCACCCTGTCAATTAAACTCACATTTGCCTTGTGCTCAGATTCAATCTTTACGAGCCGAGAAACAAATCAAGATGAAGCATATCTTTATATGAGTACTGGTACATCTATCCAAATGCCATAAACAATGAACTGTTAATCTATCAGTGCTCAAGGAGGGATATCCTTAAAGAAATTATAAACCCTGTTAAAAAAGCGTTCAGTCCTAAGGGAATGTTGCTATGAGAACAGAGCCACTTACAGAGATGCTCCTCTCTCCTGGCTTGATTGGCAATCAGATTTACAGTGTCTGAGGTGGAATAATCTTTCACCCAGCTCAGGCATGTAATACTACTTGTCCTGCTCTGAGTCAGTGATCATCAACTTTAGCCCTCAGGGCATATCAATTGCATATCAGTTTGCACGTGTTAGCACGAGATGTGCTATTAATACTCAGCCTCCTCCAGATCAGGAACCAGAGACTATATCTAGAAAGAGATATACGATTGAAAAGGTAGTGTTCTTGCCTTCACCTTAATATGGTCTTCAATACAGTTTTCTCTGCTTTATTGGATCTGTTGATCCTTACAGCTGAAATTATTGTATCTCTTCACCGGCACACACCGACTGAAAGGTACATTGTATCCAAACCTATACCTCTACACATGGGCTAATAAAACCAAGGAAACTAGATTTACAGGTGGTTTCATACAGGAACATATATTAACTGCTTTATAGGGTAACTAGACCCCTAGGATAAGACTGGCATTATTATATTATAAATGCATTATGATCTTGCAGTTTTATCTATTGGACAATAAAGATTGTTGTGGGCAATAGTATTTAATCCACCGCATCACTATTTTTTTCACTAACTTATTTGCCATTTTTCATTATTTGGCTCACTTTATTATACTATTTATTTATTTATTTATTAGTTTTTGGATATTTACATATGTGCCCAATATATAGTCTAGCTGGGGATTATGAGTAGAATATATATATTAAGTATATGCTTTTTACTATTTTTGCCTATCTGATATTCCATTACTTGTATGAGGTTTGGTATATTGTCCCGTGTGCTCGACTGTCCCATAGATGTTCTAATAGTGGCACCATAGATATTGGTGTGTGTGAGAGAAATGTTTTGGTACACATGCAATAACCTTCTGTGTTCCCTTTGGGTGCACTTATTCGGTTGTGTTTGTGACACAGATTGGGGATTATAGAAAAGGATACTATTTGCAGCCAATCTGCCTGCTGACAGTATTTTATATATTTTATTTTGGTTTGATTAGTATTAAAGGGATAGTAATACTTCATTTTATCTTTATTTTATTTTGTAGGCATTAAAAAAACACGAAGAACGATAGAAGTCTTATCTCTCAAACCTTTATGGTTTGAGAGATATTCACAAGCAAAGTTTCCCCTCACGCCCCTTTTACCTAGTGTAAGCCATCTATTCTCAGATGTGCAATGCAGTCCATAGACCAGACAGATAACAGCAGGTGACAATCTTCTTCCTATGAGAACAATAAAAGCCCTGCCCCCCTTGACAAGTTTTTCAGGTTTTTCCCTTATCTTAATTGAAGATTGTCCCTCTCTGCAGTCTACCTGGGCACCTCCCTTTTGATCTGGCTGAGCAGTGATACATCAGTAAAAGGGGCGGGAGGGGGATACTTTGACAATGAATTACTCTTGAACTACAACTCTGACAGAATTGAAATAACACTCTTCAAAGTCCAGATACTATGATTAATTAGAGCTGCTTTTAGTATGAAACATTACTATCCCTTTAAATGCTGCAGCTTTAGGAATTTTTTTTGGTTCTTTTATAGTGATTTTTAAATAAATATTATTAACCCTTTGTTTTCTATTCATGTGTAGATTATTTATTTTCCAATGTTGGAATAAGAGAGATGTAGTTCTCAAGAGCGTATATATTTTTCATTTTTTTACCTAGTAATGGAGGTATTTCTCTATAGCAGACTATTGTATATAGTAGCTTTCTTATTTTAGGATGCACACCTGTGAACATTAATATATTTCTGTATTTCTGCTCCTAGATTTAACTTTGGTTTTAAATGCCAGGGTTGATGTTTTTCACAGCAAATATGCCACAACATCCAAGGCTGTCCAATTTCAAATTCACATTTATCAGGAAACAATGGATTATAAATAAATGAAAATAATAAACAGTCAGTGTTTACAATGTGTTTTTACAGATGACAAGGATGTAGCTGATGTAACCAAGATTAGTGTAACTCTTTTGGTGCTCGTACTCTGTATAATTTCCATTTATGTTGGTGAGGTTTATGTTGCGATGAGATGGATAAATAACATTAGCTGTAGGCGCAATCCTTTCAGTGTGATATAGAGCTGCATTAGCTACTGGTTAGCCCAAACTACTGCCTACAGCCTGTAGCAATGTGAGGAGCTTGCTGGTGTGCCAGGGGCATGGACATAGCATATGCCTGACTAGCAATACTTGCACACCCTTCTTGCTCACAAAGGGCTTAAAGGGGTAGTAATGTTTCATAATAAAAGCATCTCTAATTAATCATCATAGTATTTGGACCTTGGAGAGTGTTATTTCAATTCTATCAGAGTTGTAGTTCCAGAGTAATTCAATGACAAATTATCCCCCTCCCGCCCCTTTTACTGATGTGAATATCTCTCAAACCATAAAGGTTTGAGAGATAAGACTTATACAGTTATTCATGTTTTTTTAATTCCTACAAAATAAAATAAAGATAAAATGAAGTATTACTATCCCTTTAAGCCCGTGAATGCTATATAGCTTTACACTGAGCTGAAGACCTCTCTAGCAATCAAGTGGTTAATTTTGTGTTGCAACAAGCAGTGTCATCCAGCTGTTAAAACTTTCGAGATGCAAAATCAGTCCTTGCTGACAGCACTCTGTTTCAGATGCCCCAGATCAAATAAGGTTATGACTTCAGCCTTTACCTAAGATGAGGGAATTTAAGAATGGTTGACAACCATGGAGCCTGAATTTAAGAAGAGTAGGGTCGTTTATCTCCTTGTCATCTCTGGTTCAACTGATGTCCCATCCTTTCTCCTTGTGCATGTGTCTGTTAGTGTTAGCTCATGCTTGTGTGTGTGTATGCATGTGCATATGTTAGTGCGAGTGCATACTTTTGTATGTGTCTGTGTATGTGTGAATGTGTATTTGTGTGTGTTTGTGTGTACTTTTGCATGTGCTTGTGAATTTGTGTATACTAAGGTAGTGTATGAAGGTCTATTGGGATGTTCCTTGCCAAGTTGATTAAACATCTAGATTTCAAAGTTTTTTTTTTAACTTAACTGGAGGAACAGAATCAGCAAGGACTGATTAAACTGTTGTCCATCCAGATTTAAAGGGATAGTATTACTTCAAAATTACTATCCCTCATATTGTAGCCCTTAATAAACTGAGTTAAATGACACCAGCTGCATCTCTCAGACCTTTATGGTTTAAGAGATAGCCGCTTTCAAAGTTTCCTCTCCCCTGCTGTCAGCCGGTCCCGGGACAGGCGGAGTCTCTTAAACAGAGCCGATATCTCATTATGGAAGGAAAAATGATTCATTGAAACAGTCTTATACGTGTGCTTGGTAACCAAGCACACATAGAAGACTGTTTTAATGAATAATTGAAGAAAACCACTGGATCCACTTGCATGTAAGTATTAGTAGGAATTTAATTAAAATTCAAATGAAAACACATATACAGTATAGCCAAGAAGCTCAATGATTTTCTAAGCACACTGCCTTTTCTTCAAGAGCAACCTTGGCCCACAATAACACCTCAAGGTATTATTGTTTTTATTTGAATTTTAATTAAATTGCTCCTAATACTTACATACAAGTGGATCCAGTGGTTTTCTTCAATGGGAGGTGTATCTCTGAGCAGGGCAGATAGTTATTCCCTGCATGCTTACATACTGGTTCTATTGATTATAGGCCAGTGTGAATTATTCTGTGAGTATCTTTATTATTGATTCTTCTCACATATATTTGATTGTGGTTTGCAACCCCTTTTTTTTGTTGTTTTGTTCTTCCTAAGGATCATGGAGAGGTCTTTATTTGTTGGTGGTGAGCTGCAGTCCACTTTCCTTTAATGGAGTGACTGAGTGGGGGCAGTATTGAATCCCTGATCCGCCCATCTGACCACTTTTAGTGGACATTTATATTGTAAGTACGGCGTATTGTTGGAGGTTCTACATCAAGAATTATTACACTAGGAGCATCCCTCTTTTTTCTTTGTTTCATGGTAATTTTAACTCTTTAAAGAAATGAGAGATGTGCATATGGCAGTTAGGATTTCCTGGCCATAGTAAGGTATATTGTATAAGACCAGCAAAGTAATACTCCATTACTTGTCAAGTTCAAGGTAATACAGCACTATTACAGAATGAAGTGACCTCCTACCTTTATTTTTAGAAAATCAGTCCTACCTGTTCCTCTTGTAGAAACTACAAGTAGGTAATTTTGTGGGGTATTTAGCATGGCCTCCTTCCTATTTACACCAGATGTTTTCCTCTCAGCCTAGTGTAATTGCTGTGTTATCTATAGGAGAGTTGTACTCTAACCAAGCTTATAGGTGTTACATTACAGTCTAAAAGTACCTTTAAAGGGACAGTAATGTCCAATACAAAAATTCTTGTTCTGTATATTTAATAAAAACGAATTATTTGGCACAAATCTCATTTCTCAAATTTGTATGGTTTAAGAGATATTCACATTTAAAGTTCCCCATCTCCTGATGTCAGCTGTAAAGCTGACAGAAGGAGATCCATGTCGGCCGTCACAAGGTGGCTCTTCAGCAAAGCTGCAATAGTGATACTGGAAAATAATTACTTCATTGGAGCTGTCTACAAAGTGTGCTTGAAAAGCAGGCACACTTTGTAGACAGTTCCATTGAAGTAATTCTTTTCCTATATCACAATTTCAGCTCTGCTGCAGAGCCGCCGGCTGGTCCCAGGACCGGTATCTCCTGTTGTAAGCAGAGCGCTGACATCAGGAGAAGGGGAGGGAGGGGGGGACTTTAGATGTGATTATCTCTCAAAACATAAAGGTCTGAGAGATGGGATTTGTGCCACATAATTTATTTTTTTAAATCTAAAAAACAAAAAAACATGTTATTGGACATTAATGTCCCTTTAAGTTAGTATTCATTCACACTTATATTTCACATGTATTCCTTCATTTTCTTATAAAAAGAAATCAGCAATTTATATAGTAAGCATAGAACCATACCAGTATCAGTATAGTATAGTATGTTATGAATGTGTCTTTACTGAGTCCCATAGACATCATGCCTAACGACATTTAAGGTGCTCCTCTGTTTCTACTGTATACTGGTGAGATATTCCTGATAACAAGAGTTTCTTATACATACACTAAACAGCATGCTTTGCACTGAGCCACCGATCCACGTGTATCGCAGTTTGTCTAATGGAGAGGTGGTCACTGGGGCTTAATTGACAAACACAAGTTTAAAAAATTATTTAAATGTTTAAAAGAAATAATAAAACATAAAGACTTTCAGATTAAATGAAGTCAAAATAAAAGATTACTATCACTTTAAAAGAAACTATGTCAACAGTCTGTCCACCCCCCTGCATTTTTGTCTTTCTGTCTGTGTCTGTCTGTCTGTCTATCTATCCTGTTGTATGACATAATTTCCCTTTAACCACTTAGATGTTAGTGATGTATCTAACACCTTGCTTTGCAATGCATAGAAGACATCTTTGCTATGACAACACAAACTACATGGCTGAATCAATGTATTAGCTCCTTAATGGAGTGGAAGTAAATAAACTACATTGTACATTTAAAAGAACAACATTTTAATGAGTGGCTGAGATCAGTCACACTTAAATGTTAAACAATAGATTTACTTTTCATAACTTTAAGTATTACTTTCTCTTTAAAGAATCCTCGGGTAGTCTAGATCATATGTAAATAAGGAGACATTTCTACTCTTTCTGCGCACCCCAGTCAGACAGCCAAGTACTGTCCAAATGTAACTGGCATGAGCTCCTCCAAACTATCTCTGCTTTGCAGGAAGGCAACCAGCAGTGTCTCAGCTGTTGTTGGATTATAAATCCCATCAGCTTCACCTGATTGTTGGCTACCCTAGGATAATAAAAGCTGCATTGCCACAACAGCTGGAAAAACACAGATTGCGTATTTCTTCTCAATGTACTTTTCAAGTTAGATGGAGTGAACACAATACAACATTGAGGCTGATATTCTAAGAACTGCAGCAATTCTGATGCAAACTGATTGCATACCACCCAAGTGTCCCTCTTTCAGACCCAAATCCTATGTCCCTCTTTCCCACCCTGGTGTCCCTCTTTTTAAGAGATCAAACTGTGTGATGTGTATATAAATGTATCACATTGGTCCACAGCAATAAAACTCACATTAATAATTGTTTAAACTTCTGTATATGTGTTTATAAATTAGTCTGTATAAATAAAATACTTTGGTATTTCTCTAAATCATTAATTCAGTTACGCAAAGAGCTGTTAAAAGGTCATGAAATAACCTATAAATTCTCAGTAATATCCCGCCCACTAGCCACGCCCCCAGCAAAACCACAAAAAAAAAGGTTTCCCTCTTTGGCCATTTCGAAATGTTGGGAGGTATGATCGTTGAACCAGAGGAGACAAGTAAACACATATCTACCAACATTTCAAATTGCTAAAGAGGGACACTTGTGTTTTAGTGGGTGTTGCTGGGGGCGTGTCTGGTGGGCGTGGCATTACCAAGAATTTTTAGGCTATTTCATGACCTATTGACACCTACTTGTGAAACCTAATAAATATTTTAGAACAAGACCAAAGTATTTTATTTACACAGATTCATTTATAAACACACTAGATGAACAGCCCGTTACACGGGCCACGGTGCCACTGCCACCAGGTCGCAGGGCAGTCACGCGCAGTAGAGACCGCCCGCGCCACGGCTGATACAGAGCTGGACGCTCCTTCGGAGCGGCCAGCTCTGTATCAGCCGTGGAGCGGGCAGTCTCTACTGCGCATGACTGCAGCCCACAAAGCAGTGTCTACTGTGCATGTCACGGCGTTACACACGATTTAGCGAATTATTATATAGGATATACTGACATTTATACAAACAGTAATGTGAGTTTTATTGCTGTAGAGCAATGTGATACTCTTATATACACACCACACAGTCTGATCTCCTAAAAAGAGGGACATCAGGGTGGGAAAGAGGGACAGAGGGATTTGGGTCTAAAAGAGGGACTGTCCCTCCTAAAGAGGGACACTTGGGAGGTATGTAAACATCGTGCTTTTAACCCCTTGAATGCTTGAGTTTTTTCTCTACTATTCATGGGGTTAAAAAACATAATTTACATAAATGCGGGAGGTGGTTTGTCCTCTAAGGTACAGTTATTTCAGATATGTGTAGTACACCAGTCTCATTGTGTTAAAGGACTAGCAAGAAGGATTTATATTATGTCTACAAAAGGATTTGTTCTGACACAGACTGAGAATGTTACAGACAAATGATTTGTTTCGGTATAAATGAACTGCATTTTGTTTCTCTGTGGGTGATGTTTTTTTCTTGTATTCCATACAAGGGAGATATTCCCATATGTTAGAACTTCTCTACTTCTGCAATAAAATGCAATATCCATCATTTCATTGTAGAAAATTCCATAGGTCATATTCATAAAGTCAAAAATGGAGCAATTGTGTCATTGTGGATAAATGAATACTAGCATTAGTTTAAGTTTAAATATAGATTTTTCACTGTTGAGTAAAACAAGTTTATTCCCATTTGCTGTGAGATATCAATATGTTATATCTCAATTTATTTAAATTAAGCTACAGTTTTCTATACTAGCCACCAGGTGGTGTTGTTACTATCAAAAACTAGAAGAGCTGTAGTCTATGACTCTCCCATTATACAAACAAAATTGCCTTTTGGACACTATTTGGCAGTGTTGCTGACAGCTTGATAATGTGCTAACAGTTTGATATTTATATATAATCTTCAGCCATTACCGATTCACTGCAGGATGAAGGTCTCCTCCGCTAGTTTCCAACAACTTTGATCTTGGTGCTTTCTGCTGCCATTGTGCACCTGCATCAACCCATCTTATCTCTGGTCTTCTTCTTGGGTATTTAGTATCAAGCAGAATCCATTACAAAAATTGTTTGGTCTATATACCTTCAGGTCTTCTTGCTACGTGACCTGTCCTTTCTATTTTAGGCACTTTATTCTTTCAATTATAGTTATTCAATGATTTCTTGCAGTTCTTCAAGAGTACTAGCAAAGAGTATGATATTGCCTGGAAAACATAAATTATGTAGGTAATGCCCTTTGATCTTATTATGTTCCAATTTAGTTTGTAGAAAATTTCTTCAAAATAAGCAGAAAATAATTTTGGGGAGATTGTGTCTCCTTGTGTCTCGTTGTCGGACACCTTTTCCTATGTCAATGTGAACTTTATAATTGTTGACCTGTATTGATAACGTTTCATTTTCATATATTGATTTGAGGATATAGATGTAAGCTCTGTCTATCCCTTGGTTGATCAGGGTACTGGTTATTGCTAGTCAAAGGCCTTTTTTGTAGTTAAAGGGATAGTAATACTTAAAATGTAAAAAAAAATATGTTGTAGGGTTTATCCCCCTGAGTAAAACAAGAGTACTCCCACTGCTGAGAGGTGTTTTATTCAAAAGTTATTAATTTTCAAAGTTGAATTTTTTAGGTGCAATATCACAGCGGCCTGAAATTGTACAGTGGCGCTGTTGCTACACGATCCTATGGACAACTCTGGTCAGTTGACCATAAATCTCCATAGGATGGTGTAGCAACAGCGCCACTGTACAATTTCAGGCCACTGTGATATTGCACCTAAAAAATTCAACTTTGAAAATTAATAACTTTTGAATGAAAGACCTCTCAGCAGTTGGAGTACTCTTGTTTTACTCAGGGGTATAAACCCTACAACATATTTTTTTTTACATTTTAAGTATTACTATCCCTTTAAAGAAGTCTATGCATAAAGGAAAATAGTATTTATAACGCAGCTCCATAGCTTGTTGCACTGTCTGGATATGTTCCATTGTACTGAAACCACTTCTGAAGCCTGCTTGTTCTTTAGGTTGTGCCACATCAAGTATTGTTGCATTCTTCTTGATAGTGACTTTGGGAAAACCTTGCAAACAACTGCCAATAGGCTTATTGGTCAGTAGTTTTTTTAGATCCGCCTTATCACCTTTTTTGTGCAGTAGGATGACCTGCATTTTCCATGTTGCAGACACTTTGTGGAGTATAAAGTGTTATGAAAATAGTTTAGCTAGGGCTTTGAATACGGTTTGATGCCTTATTGTGGCAAGAGCAGTTCACATGTGACAGTAAAGCAGAGAACTATGCCATCGGGAGCATATACTCCTTGTAGGGTCCCTACATGTAGCCACAGTGATGGTGCAGTCAAATAATTGTATGATCATTTATTACGCCTCTACAAACAGGACAATTACCACTTCAAACTTATATTAGGATATTTCAGTGTGAGAACTGGTAAAATCTACAATGGTGAAAAGTTAATCAGACTATATGGTACTGGAAAAAGAGATGAAAGAGGAAGCCAAGTGATCGAATTTGTACAAAGCCAAAATTTGTATATCATGTGTTAATTCTATAGGAAAAAGACCCATAGAAAATGAACTTTTAAAAGCCCATATAGCAATTCAGGAGACTTCATATAATAATAAAATTATATTGACTGAATGCTCAGTCTTAACAATTTTAAAGTTGGAGCAACTTCAGCTAGTGAGAGCAAAACCAAAACTGTCTGTAAGGAAGAAAGAAAGAAAATGATCAAGTCAACAAACATAAAGTTCGACAGAAGCCAGCTATTAAAAAATCATAAGAATTTTGATTTAGCACTGTCAATCTCTTCAGTGTGCTGCAAAACACAGTGTGCTTCCAGACACAGACATTTAAACCCACAATGACAAAGTTGTTGTGACTGTCTTAGATACTGCCGTTGCCCTTGTACCTACTGTGAAACAAGAAAAAACAACCAGAGTATCAAAATAAACAGTTGCCATGATGAAAAATGATGAGAAATTAAGCCAAATGGTAATATTAGAAAAAGGGTAGCATATGTAGAAATGTACAACACCATAAGGAAAAGCAAAAAAACAAGAAATGCTCAATTTCTGTGTTCAGCTCATCAGAAGGACACTGGGAGAGAATAAAGGGCTAAAAAAATGAAATATGGCCACACATAGGAACCAAATGTTTGCATTAAAGCTTGAAGATGGTACAACACCAAAAACTCAACAAAAATACTAAAATGAGTAGAGTAACTTATTCAAATCTTTATAAGGATGAAGGACAAAAACTGGCTGTAGTGCCAGAGGCTGAAGCTCTGCCAGAAGTTGATGTTGCAAAGAAAATAATTTAAATATGGCAAAGCAGCTAGACCTGATTATGTCACTATTGAATATATATAAATATATATATATATATATATATATATATATATATATATTTATAAATATATATATATATATATATTTATAAATATATATATATATATATATATATATATATATATATATATTTCAACCCTTTAAAGGGATAGTAATGATTCATAATAAAAGCAGCTCCAATTAATCTTCATAGTATTTGAGCCATAGAGAGTGTTATTTCAATTCTGTCAGAGTTGTAGTTCAAGAGTAATTCAATGACAAAGTATCTCCCTCCCGCCCCTTTTACTGATGTAACACTGTTCAGCCAGATCAGATGGGAGGTGTCCAGGTAGATTGTAGAGAGGGACAAAAGGAAAAACCTGAAAAACCTGTCAAGGGGAGCAGGGCCTTCTTTGTTCTCATAGGAAGAAGACTGTCCCCTTCTGTTATCTGTCTGGTCTTACAACCAGATTCCACATCTAAGGAGAGGGGCTTACACTAGGTAAAAGGGGCTGGAGGAGGAAACTTTATCCTTCAATTACTCTTCAATCACAACTCTGACAGTATTGAAATAACACTCTATATAGCTCAAATACTATGAAGATTAATTGGAGCTGCTGTTTTTGTGAAACATTACTATCCCTTTAAGGACCTTTTCTTCAACCTTTCAAGGGCCAAAGGTCCTTAAGGGTTAATTAGGGGTTTTAATGACTATGCTCCATTAAATAACAATGGCAAAGCATTTTACCTTACCTGTCAACATTATTATTTCGCCACAGTAATATTATCATGCAAATCTTTTAACACTAGTTCTGACTCTTGTTACTTCACTTTTCTTATGGCCTAAAGTTGGTAACTCTGGAGGAAGCCAACTGCACCATAGTGGACAGATGCAAATTCTCCATTGGCTTTGAATCCTTTGTATCCCTTGGTCAAGAATGTTAAGAAGTGGCAGGTAGATAAGGCATATTTATAAACAATATAAACCAAGTATTTACAAATACTAAAGGTGTGCCCAACCATCACCACCCTGCGGTGGGCTGGTGGATAGATAGCTGCTTTCTCTACAGGCAAGTGCACACATAGACACCAAGGGGGGCTTGAGCACCTGCCCTTTTTGTCCAAAGTGCCCTCGTGCCCTTTTGAACCAAAAACAAAATTTTAATCAGTCTGATTTAATCTTATCCCAGTCCATTTTTCAATTTTGATTACTGGGGTGGGGGGCCGCTCTCCTCTCCTCTTACGTCCAGGTCCTTTTTAAGTGTAAGGTCCCTTTAACATGCCGGCCGGCCCAGGTCCGTTTTACGTGCCGCCGGGTCTTCACCTCTTGCGTGTCGGATCCTCTCCACTTACGCCTTGCGCTCTGCTGAGATGCTGCCCTTGGATGTGATAGGGCTGGTGAGAGAAGTGCCCTTTTTTTCATTAGAGCCCCTTCCCCCAAAAATGTCTGTGCACGTCCCTGTTTCTCTATATTTCTAACCTCATTTAAGAGTGGCAAACCAAATAATCCTCTGTAACGCAAAGTTAGGGTACACACTTTTTCTTTTAATTTGTCATGTTTCTAATAATTAAACAAAAGATTATGTTTTATCCATCTATTCATATTTATTACTTCCACACCTATATGTTGCATCTTGAGGTGTGCTGGTACTGCAGGGCTACCTATACATTCTCTTACTGTTGCAGTACTGCATGTTCTATTCTGTATGCATAGCTAAAGGTACATTTTCTTCCCATTATAGGAAGATTTGAGGCGACAGAGTGCATTGTGTTTAAAAATGTATCTGATGTTACAGATTGACAGTATAATTTTAATATTTACTGTTTTCTATCCACTTATTAGTTTTTATTTTCTATCTGTTATTTCATATGTCTTGATAAAGGCTACGATTGATAGCAGGGACAGATTTCCCAATTCACAGAGTACGCAATTGCCTAGAGCTCCAAATTTTGAGGAGCGTCTCTGCTGTGCTGGCCATACCCACATTCTGAATTGTGAGTGTGGCCAGAGAAATCTCAGTGCTCCTGAACTAGTTTTATACCCCTTTACTGGCTATTATTTAATCCCTTGGTTGTTAGAGAGATCTCCAGTGCATTGCAAACCAATGTGTTGGAGATATTTCTAGCAACTAAGAGGTTAAAGCTATTTTTTATTCTTGCTTGTTATAGGCCAAGGGTATTTTCTGTGCCAGGAAACAGTGCAATGGGACTGGGGGTGTGGCCATGTGAGGACTAGAGGTGTGACCATAGGCAGAGCTAAGGGTGCCTTGCCTACAGGCACCTGGGATGTACATCCAGCCTTGGTTGATAGCCAAAACATTGAACATTTGAAATACTGAGCATTAAGAGACTTATTCACAAAACACATGTGGAGCAATACTAGAGCAAACCAATGGCACTGTGACTCAGAAATAAATAGTCTACACATTGAAGAGAAAATAAATAAGACAAAGTATATACAAAGTGTAATGCTCTTTCCAATAATATAAAGTCTAATAATTACAGATGTCCCATTTTCCCTATGTAACCACCTAAAAATGCAATCGTTAATATTATTACCGGATATTAAATAATTCCTAAAAAGAAAAAAAAATGGAAACAGATAAATGAGTGGCTTGAATTAGATGAATAATATGAAAATCTAGAGAGTGCTTCATGGAGTCTTGCACAAAATGAAAAGCCACCAAAATGATTTGAAGCAGTAGGTAGGCTACAAGTATGTATGAGATGAGCAAAATTAATTTAATATGAATATGAAATCAGTATGCAAATCAAAGAAAATAAGGATGTTCAAACAAACACATAGGGTTACTTTTTAACCCCTTGGTTACAGAGGGAGGCCTCCCAGACTGCAGAAGCAGTAAATGTCCAGCACCCACATCAGTCACTTACTGCTTATTGGAGCACCAGTGCATTAAATGAAGTATATACTCACATAAATGTTTTTTTAAACTAAGTATATGTGTTTATAAAATAATCTGTGTAAATAAAATTATTTAGTTTTGCTCTAAATAATGTAATCAGTTTCACAAAGAGAGGTCAAAGTGTCATGTACTATTTTTTTAAAGCTTTCCCCACCAATCCCAGCACAACAAAAGGGCCTCATCTCTGGCCATTTGAAGCACTCTGCTTCTATCTTTTTCATGATGTGGCTCCATGGGCACCTGTGATCTCTGAAGCAGCATTCACATGTGCTGAGCTACTGTGTAATGGCTGGGATTGACTGCTTTGGTCCTGGAGCAGTCAGTTACAGCCTCCTCACGGTGATCACAGCATGTCCTGAGGATTGCTGCCATCATTAACCCATGACTACGGATGGGTGAAAAGTCAGAGAAGTTTCCAACAGGACTTTTTGTGAAAAAAAATATTTCCTGCTCTTTTGTGAAACTTCCTTCCCATAAACAGTAAATAAAATGTTCTACTTTTTGCCGCTGCCAATTAATTTCCCTTAAGAGTTTTGCTATATTCCGCCTATGTTTTCTATGATTGCAATATTTGCAGATGCAATATTACTTCTTCTGAGAGCTGAAGTAGAGAAATAAATAGCTGAAAGTAAAAGTTGTGAGTCCTGCAGCAACATATGCCTTGAAAAAATATAGCAGGCAGAGAGCCTTTGTCCTTTGCCCACAATACTAACTTCCTGCTTATGTAACATTGGCACAACCATCCTTGAAAAATAACTGCAGTTTGGAATATTCCATCAGGGTGCAACACATGAAATCCATTCTTTAAAGCCTTTGTTTTCAACAAAAGAAAATGGCAACATGTCAACCACCATTATTTTGGTAAGTTTACTATTCCAAATTCAGGCTTTCTAAGAACTTAGTAAGTTTGGAAGGCAGTACAAAGTAGAACTGTAACTTCATTGCTATGACATGAGTTGTGGAGGTGGTGGGGGGTGGCAGTATGTGTAATCACTTTTTGACTGTTGTCATCTCCAAAAAACAAACTCATACTCCTCTGCAGCAGGAGCAGAAAATATTGGCACACTCTCTGACACATCAACAACACTTGTATTGTGTATCTCATAACCCCGAGAACATTTAGGGGTACTTCTGCTGCTGCTAGTTGTAGCATCTCTGACCCATAATGGTGTATCTCCCAGCCAGATCTGTGGTTGTGCTTCAACTGGGAACTCATTGAGGAGGTGCCATAGTGCAACTAGTTTACTGCAGTTTGATATTGGCTTATTAATTATGCACCTGCATGCTACCGAGTATGAACTCTTTCATGCGTACCGGAACACCCCACGTGGACATCTTGCCATAGTGATGTCCGCGTGCCTGCACTGTTAGTCTCTTTTGGAGCCAAACGGCTCATAGCAATGCCTCCTAGACCCAGCTGGGACTGACAGCGCAAGCGCAGACGTCACTATGGCAAGATGTCCGCGCTCTGTCCTGCCTGTCAGTCTGGGAAGAATAGCGAATTCTCTTTAATCTGGTAATAATTCTGGCGACTAGCGCTACTGAGCAGCTAGTCGCCAGATGGGCAATTATGTGGGGCAATATTCTTATTGGGTGGTAGTTCCGCTTTAACATTTTCACATCATCAAAGATACTGAAATGTTTAAGCCTTTGTGTTCCAAAAGGGTATGCAATGCATTGCAAAGCATTGCGTTGTGTATCCCACTGGCACTCAAAGGGTTAAAACCATGGACTTTCAGAGCAGGATAGGTAGCTAGACTTTTCCTGAGTAAAATAGTATTGCTTGACATACCATAGGATGTGCAGGGTGCACAAAACTGTCTTTTCTTACATTATTCGAAATAGGACAAGTCTGCACTAAAATTACTGTAAAAACAACAAACATAAGGAAGAAGACAAGTCATACCATGATGGAAAGAAGACAACTATCACATTCAATGAGGGGTCATTTATCATCTTTTTACCCCTTGGATGGGACACACAACTGTATAGAAAATATGGTACTATAGCTATTTTTTGTTTTTACATTTCCCCAAAGCCGGGACCCAGTCGGCACTTTGACAGGGGAGGCATTTTGGCACCCCAAGCAGAGGCGTGCTCCCATATTCTTCTCTTGGAGGGTAAAACAGACTTGGGGCCCCCAATAGCACAAACATTTTATGTTAAAAAGACCCAATACATTTTGCCCCCGACGGATGCTGTGCTGACTCATAAGTGAAACAGCAGAAGCAGAGGCAGAGCTCCCCTTGCATCTGCTCATGTTCTGCTGAACTCTGAAGGCACCACACACCAGCTATAAACATCTGCCTGTGTAGCTGGTGTGATTTTCCTGCTGCTGTGCCTACCTTACTGTACCAGACTGGAAACTAAGTACATAGATCTCCAAATTTAAAAAAAACAACAACATTTTTTTACGAGAAGGAAACATTTTTTAAAATATCTTGTAGTCTAGTTTTCTTAGCAAAACTGGTTCAAAGTCAGGGTTAGGGCTTATATATTCATACTTCCATTTTTGCCCCAAGGTTGGTACACATAAACATTTCCAAAAAGTATGCTATATATAAAATTAAAAAAAAAAAAATATATATATATCTATAGATAGATAGATAGATAGAATCATCATAATCTTCAGCTGTTGTTGATCCACTGCAGGGTGAAGGCCTCTTCAGCAAACCTCGAACAGCTTCAGTTCTGTGCCTTTTGATGCAACTGTGTACCAACAAATTTGGTAATTTCATCTACCCATCTTGCCTTTGGTGTTCTTCTTGGACATTTAGTATTGAGTGGAATCCATTCCAAAATAGCAAGTTTGGTCCGTTTACAATCAGGTCTTCTTACTATGTGGCCTGCCCATTTCCATTTCAGGCACTATATAAATATATTTACATTTCTACCACTTCAGGCATGCTAAAAAGAGCACACAATTTTTTTACTGTATTCAGTATTTACTATCTTTCTGTGAAACATGGTACCACATGTGAAACATGGTACCACATTGTTATGGGGTACATATCTTAGGGAGGCCCAAAAGCACCAAAGTGTACCCAGCACAAGTCTTACCACTGTACAAACTACACTGGCTTCTTCAGTTGAGAGGTCAGTAGTTTTATCTACGCTACACTGCTGTTCTAGTGCCAAAAATGCAGAACAGTAACATTGCCAAAAAATGCACAACAGTAACATTACAGGAGTTAAAACATGTATAGGTCCACAGCACCCACATTAGCCAGTGAGTAATGTGTCCAGCATGGACTGCTGTAGCAACCATGTGCACCAGTCCACAGTATTTGAAAGTAAAACGTCCAAAATGATCTGCTGTAACCTTCCTGGCCTCTTCAGCCTGCAGCTCGCTCTCTCTTTTACTGCTTCCCTTTAAGAGAGAGAGAGTAGACCTTGCATTGGTGGTTCTGTAGATCTCAGTGGACAGTGGAACAATTCTGAGGTGTCAGACAGTGTATATGTGGTTCTATGACTATCTGTGATCACAGAAGGAAAGCTGGATTGTCTGACATTGTAAGTCTGGCACTGTGACTAGAACTGGGCAATGAAACAAGGAGGCTAGGGTGTCAGATGGTAGATCATAGATCCCAACATTCACATATATATCTAAATATCTCCCTCGCCTTTACTCTGGACTCTTTCCATGTGTTTTAACTAAGAACAGAGTAATGAAACACAAGGGCAATGAACTTGATTTCATCCATCTATGCCATAATTTCACCCACTGTACATCATTGTCCTGATCCACACTGAAGCATTTGACCAATTTGGTACTATCTAACAATCACCGACATTCATCCATCATTTTACAAGTAAGACTTTCCTATATTGATTTTGATTTGAGTTCCAATTATGTATGCATAGTTATTTATATAGATCCATACAGGTATACAGAGTTTTTCAGAAATTGTAACAGTACAATACAGTACAGGGTAAAGTGCTATCATTGCATTAAGCTCGGGGAGGGGGGTATGCAGCAAAGGGAATAATAGACTGGGAAAGGTACCCTGTCCCAAGGAGCTTACAATCTAATTAGAAATCATGATCAACTTTACTCTTTCAGATAAGGGTACACTTGAGGGATCACCCACCATTAACTAAAAAAAAAATGCTGACGCAAGCGGGGGTGGAGCTCTAACAGGGCTACAATCTTCCTCGTATTTAAAGATAAACATTTGCACCTGCCCTTGTTTGTAAAAAAGTGAACCCAATATAAACACACTTATATAGTGTGCTATTGTGTGAGTAAAGGGTGGGCATTTAAAGACCCCATATCCCACCTCCTCTTGCTCAGGAAAAATATATGAGTGCCCATGGTAGAGAGGATTCTCCTCTTTCATTCAAACCAGAGGAATGAGTAACGTGTTGCTACACAAAGCATTTTGCACACCTCTGGTACTCAGAGGGTTAATGGTGTGCATGTTGTGTGATCTAGTGAACACCCAACATGCTATAATAAGTTAAAATTAATTTTGGGGGTATCAAAATAAATCAATAAATCTGAGAGCATAGCATGTTTACATCTCTACATATCCATGCTGATTTACAACATGGGGTGCTGTGGATCAAAAAACAAGCTATACAAGTAAAGAAGGAAACAGAAGATACACTGAAGCACTATATAAATACTTAATTCTAAATATTATTAAAATATTAAGTATTGATCAAATCAAAACATTGTGGAATGTGCAGTTTTGTGTACCTGGAACCCTCTACAGTAGTGGTTCTCAACTCCTGCCCTCAGAATCCACTAACAGGCCAGGACTTAGGGATTTCTCTGATAGAGCACAGGTGTGGTGATCAGAGGCTCATTCACATTGATTAACCCCTTCGCGTCCTGTGACATACCCGGACCGTCACGCTGGTCCGGCACTTAAGGACCAGTGACGGTCCTGGTACGTCACGTACTTTTACTCCTGTAGGAGCGCGGTGAGTAATAGAGGGGACTGAAATTGATCGCTCCAAGACCGGAGCGATCTCTTTCAGTCCTCCTTTCGATGTGCCGCCCCACGTGATCAGTCATGTATGACGGCACGTCGAACTCGTCTATCTGGTCCTTAAAGGACCAGACACTGCGGGATCGTCAGACCTTAAGGGGTTAACTCACCTGTGGTCTAACAAGGAAATCATAAAATCCTGACCTGTTAGTGGGTCCTGAGGACAGGAGTTGAGAAACACTGCTCTACAATATGTCAGTTCTTACTAGATGGGTACTATTTTTCTCATACTGAAAGTATGTACTGATATGGTGAGGCATTCCATATATTTCAAAGATATCAGCATCTTTAAAGTTGGGGAAATGTAAATAAAAACCTTATTTTCCTATATATTACCAAATTTTGGAAACGTGAACAACCCTTAGTACTGAAGGGGAAAATGGCTTAGCAATGAAATGGTTAACTGAACCTTTTTTTTCCTTTTGGTATTTACTCCGTCACAAATGAGCTGTATTATAGATTGATCATTAGATTTTTCTATGCTCAGTAACTGTGTCAGGAGTAAGTGTAACAATTTTAAAAGTATATTATTGTACATGGCAGATTTTTGTTTTAAAAGTTTGAACGCTTGAATGCTAGAGAGCGTGGGGTATTCTTGAATCCAAGATATTAAATATATATTGTCACTTACTTTGGTGATTTTAAAGGATTTTTGAAAATATCCAGCATGTTATATTTGCTATTTTTATTTAGTAAACGAGTTATTTATAGGTTATGCTAATTAATCCATTCTGTCCTGTGTTAGCCCTACGTTAGCTTCCCCACTCAGCAAGTCATTGCCCACCTTGGCCAGCACTGAAGGTGTTAAGTGTTAGTGAGAGGGGGAGGTAATGAATGTCTAAGACAGGACTTGCCTGCATGGTAAATAATGTAAAAAAATTGTTTTGTTTTTTTTAAATAAAAATGGCTAATGCAACATATAGATGATTATGAAAGGTATTTTATAACACATTTTTAGGAGATAGGGTCCCTTTAAAAGAGTTATAAACATGCATTATGGAAAAATAAATATATTTTAAAACTTTCCCTACTGGGCAAAACAAGGGTGTGCCAGCTGCTGGAAAATCCTTCTTTTAAAATATATTAAAGCACAAACTTGCATTTTTTTGATCAGTTTAAGAATAAAATCCTTTTTAGGTTGCATTGTTGCTGTGTATGGACAGCTTGAGTCTGTGACCACACCTCTATAGATTGCAGCAGCAAAAGCACCATCTTGTATTATTCCTACTATTTATGGTTTCATAGTATAGGTATACTGTCCAATACTTTAGACACTTCACTAGTTTTCAAGGGATTAAAAACCCAATTTAAATCACTGTCAGCTTGGGGAATTTTTATGTACCCCTATTATTCAGTTGATTTACTATAATTTTTTTCCAGTTCTTCTTAACCTCTGTGACTATAAATATGAAATAATAATGAATCAGCTCAAAAGAACCAATTACATTAATTATTTCCCTTTGATCAAACAAACAAATAGATTTTTTTGCTAGAACAAGAAATTATTAACTCCTCGAATGCAAGAAACATCCGCAATGCATTGCTTGCAATGCTCTGGGGATGCTTTTAGCTTCCAAGGGGTTAACCAGTGATATTACATAGACTAATAGTTTCATGTCTGTCATCAAATCCTAAGTATATGTACATGGCATGGCATGATCAAGAAGACTGAGCTTACACAGATCAATTTATTGGTATGGGTAACTTCCCAACATTCATTATGTAAAAATTGCTATTATGTGGCAATAGAATTGTTGATTAGCTAGTAATTTCACTGTGCACCCTCGCTCTCATGATTACTAACAGCAATATCAGAGGTCAGAAAACTGGTCTTTACAGCTGTCATCATGAAGGCTAGGCTCTAACATGTGGATTAAAGGAACAAAGAAGAAAAATGAACTAAGATTATTTACACTTAAATACCCCATATTTAAGCACCTTCAAAAATTCTCTGTTTGCTTTCTTCGACCTGAAGTCTAGTCTGACATATGCTTTGAGGGATCAGACATTCCAGCCTATTCCAGGGCTCAGTCTCCCCATTGATTGTCCAGGATTATCTGTTAATGGGCTGAGATAATATAACAGTACAAGAGCAGTGGACACTAATGACAATCATTAACTAACTTTATCTCTTATCGCTCAATACAAATTGGACAAACTAGATTAAAATAATAGTAAAAAGAAATTTGCACATGAATCCTGACCTTTACAATAAATAGCATGTGACTTACTACAGATAGTAAACAGTGAGGTTTAGTTACTTGTTTATGGCCAAAACCATGATAAACTTGCCTTCCCAGTCAAGGCATCTCAAATTAGACAATATCATATCTGCCTTAAATCTGAAATTAACATTTATTTAGTACACACATATAAAATGTGAGAGGCTTCTGTGGACAAACAGCACAATGGCCTGTTCTATGGCTTGTCACCTCTCAGAAGCATCATTTTTAAGCTCTCTAGTGCCATTACAGAGGATACATTTCCATGTACAGATTAGACTATTCCCGCCCAAAAGGATGGTCCAGTTTCAAAATGATAGGCAAGTGTCCTTTGCACAGGAACACCAGCTAACCCCAGACATACGTTTTGGCTTTTTTGAACCTTGCCAGTGAGGTGCAGCTGGATTTCCTAGAAAAAGAGGTCCACGCCTGGATTACCCTTCACTCTTAGGGAGACCCCCCTGAGTATGGGAAGGAAGGGAGAAAAGGGAATGGGAATGGAGGGAGAAAAGGGTAGTACTAGTGAGAGCAGGACAGGTCAGCTGCCTGTGCCTGCTGCAAGACGTGCTGTCCCTGCTGCCAGTGCCACCATTGCTGTACCTGCAGCCACTAGTGTTGCACCTGCTATCAGATGTGCTGGCACTAGTGTTGAACCTGCTGCCAGTGCTGAACCTTCTGCCAGTGCTAAACCTGCTGCCACTGCTGAACCTGCTGCCACCAATACTTTGCCTGCTGCTAGTGTTTCTTATAGTACTCAGGTGGGGAAGGAGAAAATTATGCCATGTGTGACAGCATGGGACCCTCTGTCTCATTGCTCATCACCTCCTCCAAGCAGCAGTGAGATGTATGGAATAGAGCAGCAGCACATAGGGACTAGTGGTGGTGGTGGTGTTGGAGAAGCTGGGGTGGAAGAGACATTGATGGCCTTTTTAGCAGAAACTGAGAAGGAATAGGAGACAGAGATGAGGATGGTCATCACCACCACCACTAGCAGTAAGCTTTTGAAATTAGCGGAAATTACAACTGCTCTAGCTTCTGCTGCTGCTGAGATGAAAGGGCGGCAGGGTGCTGAGGAGCAGGCTAATGTGCCACAGACCACCGTGGACACAGTGGGAATGGGGTCAACAAGTAATGTGGGACTAGGACAGGTTCCATTTGCCAGCAGTAGCAATACTCCTCCTGATCCTAGCTGCAGTGATAAATCTGAGGCAGTAGCAGCAACAGTAGCAACATTATCCACTGCCACAGAAAGTGAAGGGGAATGTGGAGGACAAGAAGAAAGAGGCCATTCTTCTCCACCTGTTTCCTATCCCTCCCCCCAGAAGTCATGGGTCTGGGACTATTATTCTCTTCTGGCAGGCACAGTGCAGTCATCATCAACAATGGTACAGGTCAAAATTTGTGACAAGTTAGTGAGAAGGGGAAAGGAAGGAACACACCTTGGCACAACTTCTCTGATAACACACATGAAACACAGACATCATGACATATCCTCCAAACATGTTAAAGCCAAGTACCTCTTATAGAAATTTAGCACCTGTTACTGTAACCCCTGACTCTCCAGAAAGGTTGAGATCAAAGAGGAGGAAGAATAAAGAAACCCAGACAGACACTGGAAGTTACATGACGAGTGAAACAACTAGCTCGCCATCAACATTACCTTCTTCCTCTCCTGCCAATCCACCTCATTCATCGTTACCTCCCCTGATAAATTATAGTCACTCTGTTAATGCAGTTCATCTCTACCCATTGCACACTGTGTGGTGCACTGACCACACATACCAGTGTGGTGGAGGAGAATCGATACCAGGTCATCAGGTGACATCTGAGTAGAATCCATCCCGCAGAATATGCTAGGATTTTGGCAGGGAGGGTTCATTATTATTATTAAACTGTCAGCAAGTTGTCATGTGTCCTTAGCAGGGTCTGGACAAGGGGTACAGTGACAGCGAAAGTACTTGGTTTCAGGTGTCATGGTGTTTGGATACAGTTGTGCCCCCAGATGTTATTTACCACACACACACTGTGCACATTGCAGTTGCTGATGGAAGCCACAGTTCCTGTTCTCAAGGGAAAAATATATATTCTAATAACAACACACCCATGATTTTGAAGGAGGGGCAGGTGGAGAAGATTTAATGGTCAAATAGTTCTTTTCTCCACATATACTGGGGACTACTTATTGTTCTGCTACTGCCTCAGGCTCATCACAAGTCGTGGCAAGTAGAACCTTCATCATTCATCTTCCATGTTACTGCTTTTGTTGATCCCATTACCTTTCAGCTGCCTAATCATCCTGCTGCTTAAACAACTCAGCAGCAGCAGTACGAACAGCAGTTGCAACTCAGGAGGACATTTGACAGTGGCCACTGGCCAACATGACCTACTGGTATTAGGCCAGTAGGATATCATTATTTTTTTTCTCAGTGCTTGTGTTTTGGAAAAAAAAATAAAATCTAGTCCTGCAAAAAAAAAAAAAAGGGGGGGGTTTGTTTCTAACAAGCTTAAGTCCTACAAATCAATGTTGCCTTAGGGCTTGTGCCAAACTAGATTAAGTCCTACAAATCAATGTTTCCTTAGGGCTTGTGCCAAACTATCTTAAGTCCTACAAATCAATGTTTCTTCAGGGCTTGGGCCTCTAATAAGTCTAAGTCCTACAAAGGCCTCTAACAACAAATCAAACAAATCATCCTCTACAAAATACTCTTTCAAGTCAAGTATCAGTCCACCCCAGTGGCAGCTTATTTCATGGGTTCCTATCTCTGTCACTTTAAATACAAATGTCTTGTTTTATTTTATTGATTTATTTTTTTATTAACTGTCCCCCCCATAGCAGTCAAGAAAGCCTCCCAAAACAAATTCCCTGTTCAAATGATTCATTCATTCACCAAAACAGGCGCCTTCCTCAGACCCCTTTATACCATGTCTTATGGTTTCTATTTTATTTAGGATTTCTTTTTTATTAAGTGCCCCCCAATCCCAGTAAACAATCCCCCAAATACATTCCCTGTTCAACTGATCTTTCCCCACAACCCACCAACACAGGCACCCTCATGCCCCTTTTATACAATGCCTCTAGGAAATAAAATATTATTTGAAATGTGTTGTGTGTAGCTTCTATGTTCCCATTGATTTCAATGGGCAAAAAAAGCAGAAAATCAACATTTTTTTGCGGAAAATTTTTCACCAAGTGTAAAGTGCCATTTTTTGCCGATTTCAGTTTCAGGCAGAAGGTTTCGCCCATCCCTAATAAAAACCCCACTTTTGCAGGATCATTGGTCAGGCTGTGGATCTGAAGGAAAATGAAGAACAAAGAACATTCTACCGAAGTTACAGATAAAGTAATACAAATGCAGAGATCAGGAAATGGGTACAAAATAATAATAGTAATGTTTGGACAATACAGTGAGCACAGCTGGATCAGTAATCAGGAAGTGGAAGCTCCATCACACCACCCTGCCGAGAAAAGGCCATCACACAAAATTCAGAACTTGAGCAAGGAGAGTGTGAAGCTACAGAAATGCCAACAATCAATTTGAAGTAAAAGAGTTCAGTGGCTGGGAGTGAAATATTGGTTCACCAGTCAACCATATCTCTGCACTGTCCTGTATGGGAGGGTGGAAAGAAAGAAGCCAAAAAGCAAAAAAAAACATCTAAAGCACATCAGGAGTTTGCCAGTAAGAATGAGAGTGCCCCATCTGAGATGTGGGAAAAGGTTTTATGGTCAGATGAGGCAAAGATAAAGCTTTCTGGCCAATACTCAAAAGCACTACGTGTGGTACAGACCTAACACTGACCATGCTTCTAGACACATCATGCTTAAAGTGAAGTATGGTGGTGGCAACATCATGCTTGTTGGGGAATCTTTACCTGGATCGCTGCCTGAAGAGATACCTTTCACCCTCTTATATTATCTTTGCTAGGTATGGTACCTTTTTACTCCCTTATGATCAATCTGTGGAATCTATGTCAATTACCAGTATACTGGGAGGCTGTAAAGTTCGCAAAGAAACACACACAACAGCGTATACAATACAAGCTCTCTCTTTATTCTTATCGTACATAGCATTTATTGCCCTATACAGCCCCCCTCCTTACAGGGAGGGGCGAGGTGCACAGTTTCAACATAGAACAGAAAATTATAAAAAAAAACAGAAAAGCAAAACTTGTTCACAGGAAGGGGGGGAAGGGGAGAGAATGCAGATAACATTTCCTTCAGTATCCCATCTCCTCCCCCGTGGGGGGGTCTGGAAACTTTGCAGCTTTGAACATATTCTAACGATTGTTGCAATTACACAGATAAGAGGCTGGAATAAGCCAGTCTAGTGATTTCCTCCCTAGTACATGAATTTCTGCAAAGCAGTCAAATGTAACTATTAACCCTATAGGTACCGAGCATAAGTATTACACACCTTATTCCTGTTCCCTTCAATGCTGTTGGGATGCTTCTCATCATCAGAGATTAGCCATTTTGCTAAAATTGAATGAAGAGTGGATGTAGCAAAATACAGGAATATACTGTAAGAAAACCTGCTTCAGTCCACTAAAAAAATCTGAAGCGTGGGAAAAAATTCACCTTACAGCAGGACAATGATTCCAAGTACATGTCCAAAGCAACAGCGAAGGGGCTCAAGAACAAAAAGGTGACCGCACTGTAGTGGCCCAGTCAAAGTCCTCCTCTCATGGCACTATTTGAAAATTGCAGCTCATAATCAACATCCAACTAACAAACCTGAATAAAGTCTGCCAAGAAGAATGGGCCAAAATCTCTTGAACACTGTGTACAAAGTTGATATATATTAACCCCAAACGGCTAAAAGATGTAACTGCAGCAGAAGGTGATCTGAGACATACAGTTAGGTCCTTAAATATATGGACACTGACACAATTTTCATAATTTTGGCTCTGTACGCCACCACAATGGATTTGAAATGAAACAACCAAGATGCAATTGAAGTGCAGACAAAAATATCATATGAAACTTTTAGGAATTGCAACCATTTTCATAAACAGTCCCCTTATTTCAGGGGCTCAAATGTAATTGGACAAATTAACACAATAATAAATAAAATGTTCATTTTTAATACGTTGTTGAGAATCCTTTGCAGGCAATGACTGTTTGAAGTCTGGAACTCATGGACATCACCAAACGCTGGGTTACCTCCTTTGTGTTGCTTTGCCAGGCACTTATCTGTCTTCAGTTGAAGTTTGTTCGTGGGTCTTTCTGCCTTTAGTTTTGTCTTCAGCAAGTAAAATGCATGCTGGATCAGGTTGAGATCAGGTGATTGACTCGGCCATTGCTGAATATTCCACTTCTTTGCCTTAAAAAACCCCTGGGTTTCTTTCGCAGTATGTTTTGGGTCATTGTCCATCTGTAAAGTGAAATTCTGTCCATTCAACTTTGCTGAATCTGAGCAGACAATATATCCCTATACACTTCAGAATTCATCTGGCTGCTTCTGTCACATCATAAATAAACACTAGTGACCCAGTGCCATTGGAAGGCATGAATGCCCATGCCATCACACTGTCTCCACCGTATTTTACAGATGATGTTGTATGCTTCAGATCATGAGCCGTTCCAAGCCTTTTCCTTACTTTTTTCTTCCCATCATTCTGGTACAGGTTGATCTTAGTTTCATCTGTTCAAAGAATGCTGTTCCAGAAATGAGCTGGCTTTTTTAGATGTTGTTTGGCAAAGTCTAATCTGGCCTTTCTATTCTTGAGACTTATGAATGATTTGCACCTTGTGGTGAATCCTCTGTATTTGCTCTTGTGAAATCTTCTCTTTATGGTAGACTTGGATAATGATATGCCTACCTCCTGGAGATTGTTCTTCACTTGCCTAGATGTTATGAAGGGTTTTTTCTTTACCATGGAAAGGATCCTACGATCATCAACCACTGTTGTCTTCCATGGACGTCCAAGCCTTTTTGTGTTGCAGAGCTGACCATTGCATTCTTTTTTTCTCAGAATGTACCAAACTATTGATTTGGCCACTCTTAATGTTCCTGCTAGCTCTCTGATGGATTTTTTATTTTGCAGCCTAAGGCTGGCCTGTTTCACTTGCATTGAGAGCTCCTTTGACCGCAACAACTTCCAAATACAAATGCCAAACCTGGAGTCAACACCAGACCTTTTACCTGCTTAATTGATGAAGAAATAATGAAAGAATAGCCCACATCTGTTCATGAAACAGCTTTTGAGTCAATTGTCTAATTACAATTGGTCCCTTGAAAAAAAAGGACACTAGAGCTGTAATGCCTAATCCTTCCTCCAATTTGGATGTGAATACCCTCAAATTAAAGCTGAAAGACTGCACTTTAAGTCAAAATTCATTATTTAACGGTAACTTTAATTTATTTTGGTAAACAGCTGAAATAACAAAACTTGTGTCAGTGTCCAAATATTTACTGACCTAACTATATGTGTGGGGGTTGTAAACTTATGCATGCAACATATCTCACTTTTTTATTTTTCTTTAAAATATTTTCCCAACATAAAACTAATGCCACTTTACAATAGTTGATTTTGAATTTCAGTGTTTAAAAATAAAAGTATCAGACAGAACAAAATTACAATGTACCATTTGTAATTCAGTAATATTAGAGAACTGACCAGGGTTCAGAGTTTTCAACTTTGCAAAGTCATGTGTTGGAGACCATTCTAGTATTCAAAGGGTTAAAAGACCCTTTTGAATCAAAGGACATGTTTGTTTCTTTTGGTGCACTTGGTTTGCCCAATGATTATCCCACTTTCTTAGTACATCAGGCTCACTTAGTTTTAACAAACTTTACACAATGCTGAGTTTCCTTACCTGGCCTCACATGTTGAGAAGACTATATTGTGTTCACCAGATCTTCAGGGAGAGGAAGATCCATCAGGTTCCAAACTGTATTATATGAAAGTCATAGTTTCTCCTTCAGTGTAGGGTCCCAATCCACCAGTGGACTCTAAGCAGTTGCCCATATTGTTAAAATGGCTTTGTGTACAGAGTGTAATAATAAGTTATTCTCAAGATCATCCTTCCAAAATTTTACAATTTAGAGGAATCCATGGTGTTACTGTGTAGCTCATTTACTACACAAACATTGATTACTTTATAGAATAAACGCAGGAAACTGAACAAGCATTATAAAAAGAGCTGATTGTAAAATAAAATGAGGAATACACCTGAAATGCTTGTGTGCAGGGCTGGATTTCCTCTCAGGAACCCCCAGGCCAGCGGTTCTCAACCTTTCTAGTGCAGCGACCCTTTGATAAAATTTCCCAAGTTGTGGCGACCCCTAACAGTAAAATTATTTTTGTTGCTCCTTCATCGCTGTAATTTTGCTACTGTTATGGCTGTCAGTCTTGGAACAGTAAGGATTTCTTTATAAAGGAGTAATTCTATCTAAGCGGTAACATACTTATCATTAAGCTAGTCACCACCTGCCTAATTAATGCAGGGTGACTTTACTTATGCTTAAAGTTCTGCTTTAAAAATAGTAAAGTTACGAGAATTAAAACGTTTGAAATCATTATGATTAAATTGTCTGCCAACATCTATCAAATGACAATTATAGCAAGAAACTACTAACTACCAGAGGAAAAAATTTGTACAATTACAAGTTTTACAGATTAGAATAGACAAGAAAACAATTTTCTGATGGTTTTAGGCGACCCCTAGCAAATCTTCATTTGACCCCCGATGGGGTCGTGACCCACAGGTTGAGAACCGCTGCCCTAGGCAATGGCGGAGGTGTGGGTGGGGTGTGCTATCCATGACTACACCAAACTTGTCACATGACACCACTACAAGTCACTTTCGCAGATGTAGTGCTAAACCATCTGTTACAACAGGTGGCCCTGGGGTCACATGCAGCCTAAATGTGTCTCTCCTGTGACCCCCTAGTCTCTTCTCTGTTGTAATGTTAAGAGGTGGTAATACCCTTCTACCACATAACATGCCCCATGTTTTCACCCCTAAATGGGCAATATCTTTTTGTATCACAACATATTTACCTTTACACTTTCACCATTCCACCTGTATGTATTGAACATATTGAGACCTCTCTAGCATCCAAGGGGTTAATCTGCTGTTTTCAACCACTATTTGACTGTTTTACCATAATGATTTTTTACCATAATGTACAGTACTTAGGTTTGAGAGCCACGTAGGCAGCCCTTGGGGTTCATCAGATTCACTGCACTATTATAAACACTATAGGAAGAACTGAGTCCTGTTACCTGAAGATAAACAGGAGCTGTAGTCCTACTTTCTCATCTTGTTTGTCCATTCTCATTTACTGTCATTTTAATAATGTCACTGTATTGGGATTGTATTTATATATACAGATACAAATGGAATACCCCCTTAAGGACCAGAAGGTTTTGTGCACTGGAGGACCAAGTCCATTTTATTTGCAGAGTCGGCACATGTGTGAGATCACATGTACTGGCTCGCTGAGAGAGAGAGGCTGAAACTGATTGCTTTGGTCTTGGAGCAGTCATTTCCAGCCTCCTGGTATGACCACAGTACACCTCCAGATGCTCTGTGATCATTAAACTCATGACATGCCAGGACCATCACTGGTCCTTAACGGACCGAAAGTTGATGGTCCTAGCACGTCCATGGTCCTTTAAGGGTTAATATATTGCTATATCTATCTGTATGTATGGGTATGATGTGCTGCTTAGGGCTTACTGACCATTTTCTTGTAGCCCAGCACTGTGAGTCACTTTCTGCCACAGTAGTCAATGGATTATTCTCCCTCAATGTTTAAAACTATGTGCCTTGTCTGACACAGAAAATACCTTATCCTTCCTGACATACACTGACATTGAAGATATTCAGCTCCTTGGATTCCTGAGAGGAGCACTCTAACATCCAAGTGACATGTAAACTGGTAAATGAAATTAGTCAAATAGTATATAAACTGGACATTATAGAGATCTATAAACTGGTAAGCACACCAGCTATCATAGACCAGAAGTAGGAACATGGGGATTGTATTGGCTACACAAATGAACAATGTGGGAATGGCCAGATCATCTAAAGATTCCCTTAGAATTTGCTTTCTCAGTCTATTTGGACTTCCACAAACTCAATTCAGAGAGACTTAAAGGGGCAGTAAAGAGTTATAGGTGGGGTTAGTCTAACTTTAGGTAGTCATCTTGCAGCTATGGGAACAAAGTTTCTATAGGTTAAAACACTCCCATTCACTCATAGAGAGCCCTTTATGTCTCTGTGATCTCCAGAGGTGTGTAACGTGAGCTCTTTACTCAGCACTTATAGGACATTTCTGTCATCTCTAATCATGACCATTGCTGACAAATTCTCAGTACAGAGCTTTAGTAAAAAGGATATCAATATTGCTTCCTCTCCCAAAAGCACAGAGTGAGACACCGTCATCACCCAGCTGCGCAGTCCAAAGATATGTGCAGGGAGTATGACAAATAAATCCGACAACTAATCCTTGTATATTCTGTTTTTAAATGGGAAATCACACTTGTTGCTCTTCTGTTCTGGTTAAATAATGTAGCACTCTTAGGCCTAGATTGCCTTGCACTTGATAAGTTTTATCACTGGTTTTATCTAACAGAATTTTTTTTAATGTTGCTGATCACTGCTCCCTCGCCCCTTCTCTGCATGCAGAATTGCGGAGGTGAGAGAAGGGGAGAGAGAGCCCAGTGCAGCTCTCATCAACATTAAAAAATCAGATAGATGTACATTTTTAAACATTAAGACCACACAAAGAAAATAGGTATGTTATACTCAAGGTACATAAATGTGTGCGTAACTTCAGAAGGGAAGGGTTACATTCTTGGTATAAAAGGGATCTATGGAGAGGGAGTCCCCTCTGGCTTACAGAAGGTGACCAGTGCAATCCATTATAGGGTTCAAGTGACGTTTAATGCCGCAACATGAGAATCTTGCGCTTTTAATGCATCTTTTTTTTTTTTAATGCACCCTTTTTATCACGGTGACCTGGTTATTGCATCTTTATGTTGCACGTTCTTTTGTGTGTGATATTATCAAAGGATACCATTGAATATGTACATGAAACCACTATATCTTGGTGCATGTTTTTCTTTTATTCATAAAGTCCCAGTATACACACTGGTCACTGGCATATATTGTATCAAGTACTTTTATGGATGTTAAACATGCATTACTAGCTAATAACATATACGGAATATGATGAATATATGATCACATATGATACACATAAAAAGAAGAATTAAATGGATACAGCTCAGATATACTGCATTCAGATTACCACAGTGGATCAACAATGACTAGTATTGATTTATGAACTATTAACATTTGCAGACATTATTGGGAGATATATAGTCCATTTCTATATATTGGCATTTAATTACTTGATCATAACTTTTTGTCACATCATATTATTAACACAGCTTTTTATTTTTTTTCCTTTCATCCTTCTGGAAGACATTATCCATCTTCCATATTCATTATTGGAGCTAATGGTTCCACAAAGATACTAATGCATGGAATTAGTAGCTATTAAATTTTTTCCCTCTAAGAGACAGTATTGGAACCTGTTTAATTATCAACATTTCTTCATGCTTTGATCACAACCATAGATACATTTCATTACATTGTATTTATTCTTGTTATGTGTCACACATTTCTGATGTAGTAGTTTGCCAATTAGTATTTTGGTATTGTTATTGCACTTTCAGAATCCAGGGTTTCACAAATGTAGATTTTTGGGTAGGATTATGTTCAATTAGCTTCACATTTCCCACATTATATTAATTTTGTTAGATAATGCTGATATTCACTATTACTGAGGTGCATTTAAAGCAGAACTATCACCCCCAAAAAAGTCCCCCCCAATAAGTATCCATATAGCGATAAACTTAAAAATAGTACTATTATCCAACATAAGTACAACATTATTAAGAAATCCTACTTCTTAGACTAACGGCCAGGTATCAGCCCAGAAATCTTGACTTAGAGACATCTGTGCACCTGCGCTATCCATCCCGGTCTTCTCTAGGAGGCGTTGCATTGTTCCTTAAGGTAACGGGAAGGGACTGATGGCGCAGGCATGCAGATACCTCTAAAACAAGAAGCCTGATCGTCAGTCTCAGAAGTAGGATTTCTTAATAACACTGTACTTAGGCAGGATAAAAGTACTATTTCTAAGCTTATCGCTATGTGACTGATTATTGGGGGGGTCTTTATTTGGGGTGATGTTCCGCTTTAATATAATATATAACATTAGTGTTTCTCATCTTTTTGAGGATCTCTATAAATATGAAGTCCTAGCTCACACTATTTACTATTAAGTATAGTTGAGATATAGATGCCACGTCATTTTTGTGGATCTTTTTCTAAGTCATGTTTATATGAGGAAAGGGTTTTGTCACTTCAAATTTATTTAACTTAGGATGCTGTACGTTTAGTAAAATTAATTGTGGTAACTTAGGTAGTCTTATATCAGTTATTTTGAAAATTTCAGAGAGCACGTTAATCTTTTCAGTGTCAGAGGGGTACGCAACGCATTAACTGACAGCTGAATTGAGTTGTTCAGTCCAAACAGCCACAGCCCTATTCACCCATGCTGCCGCAAAGGCAGGGAGGAGGGCAGAGCCAGCCGTCACAAAAATAGCCTTGAGAGAGGTCTCAAGCTTCTTGTCCATCCAGTCTTTAAAAGCAGAGACGTCAGCCACCGGAAAAGCAGTGAACTTAGAAATCCTGGAAACTAGGGCATCCACTTTGGTCGGATGGACCCACTGCGTGAGGGCCTTTTCAGAGAACGGGTAAAGCTTAGCGAACTTCCTAGACACAGATGGTTTCCTGTCTGGAAACTTTCACTCCTGAGACACCAAGCGGTCAAGGGTGGAGTTAAGTGGAAAACAAGTATGGGGCCTAACATACTGTAATGGACTGGAACATAAAGTAAATGAGGTGAATCCCAAAACATAAAACCACTCAAAAGCTCACTAGAATTAAACAGTAGACCCAATAAACACTGGTCCCAGTAGGGAAAGTGCCCAAAAACCTCCCAAAAGGTGCTAACCAGCAGCAAAAGTGTTAAGTTACCACAGAAACTTGCTCCAAGCACCTCACAGACATACACATAAACCCAATGAGTTCATGAGTATATAATAGGAACTCCAAATGAGACTCCTGTGTGGAGGGGAAGTATGGGACATGTGGACCTCAACACTGAAAGGGTGCTCACCTTTTTCAGCAGATCTTCTGTCTTCAGATTACCATATATCAAGAAGAAGCCTCAGTGGGCAACTCCTGGGGAAAGAACTTGCAGCCAAGATTTTCCCCCCAGGGCTTAGGTCCACAAAAGCACCTGGTAAACTGAGCTATCCACATTTGGGTGATGGGAATTGTCAGTGATGGTAATCCGCCTAATTGTGGTATTCCATATCTAACAGAAAAATAATAAAAAAACTAAAACTATAGCAGAACTGTTCTCTTGCCTTGTGTCTTGACCAAGGAACAAATCTTACTGGTTGGGGATTGGCTAGCTGCAAGCTAAGGAGAGGAGGTATGCTCCACCCAGCAGTCACTTCTCAGAATTGTTCCTGCCTACTTAAAGGGGCTGATCGCCTACCCAAATTTACCAGTAACTTGTATTGGACGAAAAAATAAATTATGTGGAACAAATCCTATCTCTCAAACCTTCATGGTTTGAGAGATATTCGCCTGTAAAGTTCCCCCCTCCCTCCCCTTCTATTGACGTTGGCACTGTGCTGACAGCAGGAGATCCCGGTCCGGGGACCAGCCGGCGGCTCTACAGCAGAGCAGAAATTGCGTTATTTAAAAAGAATTACTTAATTGGAACAGTCTACAAAGTGTGCCTGGTTTGCAAGCACACTATGTAAACCATTCCAATGAAGTAGTTATTTTTAAATAATGCAATTTCGGCTCTGCTGAAGAGCCTCCTCGAGTCAGCCAACTCGAATCTCCTGCTGCCAGCTTTACAGCTGACATCTGGAGAAGGGAATCTTTAGATGCGAATATCTCTCAAACCATAAAGGTTTAAGAGATAGGATTTGTGCTTTATAACTTTTTTAACCTCTACAAAACAAGAATATTTTTTATGGGACATTACTGTCCCTTTAAGAATCAGAGGGTCATGCAACATAATGCATTGCTACACCCCTCTGATCCTCAAAAGGTAAATTGGACCTGTCGTTCAAAACTGCCTATTTGTTATGTTAGCCTGTAAATATGCAGTTTAGTAGCTATTAATATTTTTAGTTCTTTTTGATGATTTCTCCCAGTTCAGCACTGTATGCTAATGAAGTTTTAAGTGACGCACATAACATAATTTGCATACATTGTTGCACTGGGAGAGAGGAAACACAGTAAATAAAGCACTATTATCTGATGAACTATACATCTGGTGGCCTTTTAGCACGCATGTTGTTTAGCCAGTTTTCTACAAAATTTTCAAATATTAATATATCATTAAATGTGACAGATCGGGACAATTTAATGGGGAACATTCACATACAGAAAACTTTTGTTTAATTATATTAGAAACATTAGGAAAGGTGCTCTCTTTTTTTTTTTTTTTTTTTACATAATTATTAAGATATTACACTTCAAAGTTTTCAACTTCCTCATACTGTAGCTGCGGCACGGCTCTCAGGACTTCCCAGCAGTCTGTCATTCTCCTCCCACCTCCCTCCCAGCTGCCCCCGGGAGCACGTCCACGCTTTACTTCGGTGTGGTGTGAGCGGCTCCTGCCATTACAGGAAGTGGCGATTAGCATTATACTGAAGTTGCAACCTCAGTATAATGCTAATCGCCGCTTTCTGTAACACTAGAAGCCGTTCACACCACACCGAAATGAAGCGTGGACGCTCTCCCGGGGGCAGCTGGGAGGAAGATGGGAGGAGAATGTCAGGCTGCTGGGAAGTCCTGAGAGCCGTGCCGCAGCTACAGTATGAGGAAGTTGAAAACTTTGAAGTGTAATATCTTAATAATTAAGTAAAAAAAAAAAAAAAAAAGAGAGCACTTTTCCTCATGTTTCTTATGTAATTAAACAAATGCTCAAATGTTTTCTGTATGTAAATGTTCCCCTTTAAGTGGAAGACAAGTGTATATGCCAAAGGCATCCTGAATAGGGATGAACAAAATGTGTAATGTCTCAAAAGAGAAAATGTGTGAAAAACAGCACTGTTTTTGTGACCTCTCTATCATTAAAAGAGGTTTAAAAACATTTAAATCAGTGGTAGAAACTTGTATTTTCCTCCCAGAATTGTTAATTTTTTTATATGTAAAAGCAGTAGTGTTTTGCTTCTCCTTGAAGTGGGCTGTCTGAAAAATACAGCCCAACAGTATCTCTCAATGACATTTGTACAATACTCACAGGGCTTGATACTATTACCCCCACTAGTTTTAAAACAGGTGGTAGTGGTTTTGACAGGACATTTTACAATTCTATAAACTGTGCTGTCAACAACAAAAACCTTGTAAAAACAGGTGAGCAAATTTCACCCATTGAATATTAACTAAAAATAGTCACCTTTGCTATCTTGCTCCACATGGTGGCTTCACAGCATGTTTAGGACACACTTTTCATGACGCAGATCCTATTCCATGAGAAGGCAGACGCAGAGCCCAAAACAGGCGGTCAAAACCACTGGTATTTGTTGGAAAACTGGTTTCCAATGCATACTTGTAGTTGAAAAGTAGAAAAAGATTAACCCTGTGAATGCCAGTGGGGTATTCAACGCATTATACAGCTTTTCATACCCCACTGACACTCATAGGGCTAATCTAGAAACTGTTTCACGCATGTCCCAAAAATTAAAAACTTACCAGTCCAGCGGTGTCGGGCCGGCTTCTTTGTTTCTTCAGTCTTCTTTTCTTCCTCTAATCTTCTTTCTTGTTTGAAAATAAAAAAAATCCATTTGTGTTTTGTTTGTTTAAAATAAATAAATAAATAAAAAATACTCCCCCAAAGATGCTACTGTTAACCTTTTGAGCACCGAAGGGGTAGCCCTCCAGGCCTCAAAGGGTTACTGTTTGTGGCATCTTGTTAATTTTAAATATAAAATGTCCTTCTTGTGTGTCAATATGTTGAAAATTTTAAACTTCTTTACACCCTTGCCTCCACCACCGTAATCTCTGCTGGTGGTGGAAGGCACGTGGACCGGCATAGATTCAGCTCCTGACCTCACAGGCCGGAATTTTGAACCAACACTGGCTTTTATATGCCAGTCTCAGTTCAAAATCGATTGGCAGTCTCCTGTTGACTGGGAAGTGCTTACGCACCTCCCAGCCAATTAGCTTCTAGCGTGGGTAATGAAGAACCCCGATAGAAGCTGATGGGCTGTGAGGTGCATAAGGAGATAGCCAATCTATTTTGAACAGAGACTGGCATATAAAAGTCAGTCTTGGTTCAAAATTCTGGTAGTCTGACTCGGGCAATGGCCCAGGAGGTCAGAAGCTGAATCTGTGCCAGTCCACATGCCTTACACGTCCAGCGGAGACAATGGAGGCAAAGGCAAGGGGGTAAAGAATTTTAAGCTTTTCAACATGTTGACACACAAGAAGGACATTTTATTTTTAAAATTAACAAGATGACACATTAAATATATCTAATATTAACAAGATGCCACAAATAGTAATCCTTTAAGCGCCGGAGGGCTACCCCTCTGGCGCTCAAAGGGTTAACAGTAGCATGTTTGGGGCAGTATTTTAAACAAACAAAACACTAATGAATTTTTTATTTTAATATTCAAACAAAAATGAAGAAAGATCAGAGGAAAAAAACAAGACTGAAGAAATTAAGACAGAAGAGAAGAAAGAAGGAAAGATAAATGAAGAAGCCGGACAGCAGATGACAGGTAATTGATACATTTTCTGATTAGTTTTAGTGCACTCTCATTGTTTGATACTGTGAAACACCAACAGTTTGGTTTTCTTTCCTTTGATGTTCCCTCAATTTGTGCTATTTAGAGTGAGTTGTGGGAACAAAAAACCATAATGAGCATTTTGCCAAAACGTGAGTTTTGGACAACAACGCACTTTTTGCCATGTACCTGGGGGACATGGTTGATTTTTTTGGCGGCGTTAATAGTATGAATCCCACATACAGGTATAGGTAAAACAACATCTGAAGCTTACCCATTGGTAAATATCATTTACATTACACAAGTATGAATAACATTACATTGACTTCAATAGCACTTTATTGAATACACATTTCCTAATTATATCTGACCAAGCCTTCTTTATACCTTACTTCACCACTGTTCATTCTGTTCCTAACTCTGCAAGATCTATGGGTATGTGTGTGGGGGGGAGGGGTACAAATACTATATGACATGAAGCCAAATGCTGAAAAGAGTTTGTAACATTATGCTGGCCAGTATGCTTTTGCGTAACACCTAATAGTATTATGTAAACCTGCCACTGCATGTAAAGGGATAGTAATGTTTCACAATAGTAGCAGCTCCAATTAATCTTCACAGTATTTGGGTCATGGAGAGTGTTATTTCAGTGCTGTCAGAGCTGTAGTTCAAGAGTAATTTAATGATAAAGTATCCCCCTCCTGCCCCTTTTACCTAGTGCAAGCCACCTCCTTGGACCAGACAGCTCACAGCAAGGGACAATCTTCTTACTGTGAGCATAAGGAAAACCCTGTCCCCTTTGACAGATTTTTCAGGTTTTTCCTTATGCTCACTGAAGAAGTCAGAGCAGTGTTACATCAGTAAAAGGGGTGGGAAGGGGATACTTTTTATCATGCAGTTACTCCTGAACTACAACTCTGACAGAAATAACACTCTCCTTGGCCCAAATACTATGAAGATTAATTGGAGCTGCTGTTTTTGGGAAACATTTCTATCCCGTTAAACCTAGCCATTTGTTATATATATCCTATATAATAATTTGCTAAGGAAGTTTGTCAGAAGCCGTCATGTGCAGTAGAGACGGCTGCGCTCTCTATAGTCACGTGCAGTCCTCTCTGCACACCTTCCTTGAACCAAGCATCCCAGGAAGGTGCGCAGAGAGGACTCTGGTCTGAATTCATAGCTCCCTGCTCCATATCAGCCGCGGCGCGAGCAGTCTTTACTGCGCATGACTGCAGAGATGGCACTGTGGCCCATGTAAACGGGCTTTTCAACTAGTATATATATAAAGTAATGTGCAAAAGTCATAAGCAGGTGTGAATATGTGTAAAGTGAGAATGCTTTCAAATATACATCTTAATAGTTTATTTTTTATCAATTAACAAAATGCATAGTAAGGGAACAGAAGAAAGATCTAAATCAAATCATTATTTGATGTAACCAGTGACCACCAGTGACCACACTTTACCTTCAAAACAGCATCAATTCTTCTACGTACACTTGCACACAGGTTTTTAAGGAACTCGGCAGGTAGATTGTTCCAAACATCTTGGAGAACTAACCACAGTTACTTCTCTGTCTTCGTGTAATCCCAGGTAGACTCGATGATCTTGAGATCAGGGCTCTGTGGGGGCCATGACATCACTTACAGGACTCCTTGTTCTTCTTCTTTACTCTAAAGACAGTTCTAAATTACTTTGGCTGTATGTTTGGGGTCGTTGTCATGCTGCTGAATAAATTTGGGGCCAATCATATGCCTCCCTGATGGTATTGGATGATGCATAAGTATCTGCCTGTACTTCTCAGCATTGAGGACACCATTACTTCTGACCATATCCCCAACTCCATTTGAAGAAATGCAGCCCCAAATTTGCAAGGAACCTCCACCATGCTTCACTGTTCTGCAGACACTCATTCTTGTACCGCTCTCCAGCCCTTCAGCAAACTGACTTCTGCTACAGCCAAATATTTCAAATTTTGACTCATCAGTCCAGAGCATCTACTGCTATTTATCTGCACACCAGTTCCTGTGTTTTTGTGCATAGTTGAGTTTCTTGGCCTTGTTTCCATATCAGCAAGTCTTCCACGAAGACCACTTCTGACAAGATTTATCCAGACAGTACATGGGTGTACCAGGTCCAACTGTTTTCTGCCAATTCTGAGCTGAAGGCACTGCTGGACATCTTCCGACTGCAAAGAGAAGTAAGCATGTCTTTCATCTGCTGCAGTAAGTTTCCTTGGCCAACCACTGCGTCTACGGTCCACAATGTTGCCCGTTTCATGGTGCTTCGTCAAAAGAGTTGGACAGCACATCTCGAAAACCCTGTCTGTCTTGAAATTTCTGCTGGGGGAGCCCTTGCTGATGCAGCATAACTCCATTGTGCCTTGTTACTGTGCTCAGTCTCGCCATGGTGTATGACTTTTGACATTAAACTCTTCAGCAACCTCACCTTGTTAGCTGAGTTTGGCTGTTCCTCACCCAGTTTTATTCCTCCTACACAGCTGTTTCTGTTTCAGTGTTACGGTTTTCTGACACTCAGACAAGGTTTAAGTAAAAACACAGTTTTATTGTAATGAAAACCAGGTATAGCGCCCCTTGGGGCCAGGTATGGCATAGACAGACATAGACAGTAAAACAGGAGTCGATACAATAATATGCAGTGAGCACAGATGAACTGGGTAAACAAGGGTTAATGTGTAAACCTCTGATCAGTCACACTGATGGTAAGCAGACAACGCCCAGCTGAACCTATGAGTCTCTGAAGGTGCTCTCGGTAGTTAGCAGGCTTGTACAAATCACTCTCATATAGCTGATTATGAGGACGCCCAAATGAGACTGCACAATATAACCGGAGCTGAGTAATAACTCCTTGAGGAGTGTGATGGATAAACGCCACTGCAGAGCAAGAGAACAGAACCTGTATCGCCCTTATAACATGCAACCGGAATACTTCTGTGTGCCCAAATGAGATGAGAGCCAGGCCACCCACAGGGTACCAATCGGAGTCGACACTGCACCAGCTACAACGAGCCACGCACAGGTAGTGCGATGGATAACAATACACTTAGAGCAACGACCAGAGCCCAGGCACCCTTCCGGTGCCGTTACGGAACCACACTGCGAGAGCACACGGGAAGGCCACTAGCACCGGGAGATGCAACCACGGTACAGGCACGTACCGGCACGGAACAGCTCTGCTGTGTACTGGATAGGCCAGGTCACAAGGCACGGCTCAGTACGTGTAAATGGCTCGGATAGAATGTGTTAGCTTTGGCAAGTATACTGAGGCTCATTAACGGAGGTAACACAAACAGTGAACCATAGGGCAGGTTCGAGCACAGAGAAGTCGCTCAGCAAGGCTACTACAGCTCGGTAAACTAACAGCACAGCTCAACTGAGAGTGATTGAACAGCGCACCACTAGATACAGTTCAGAATGTCGCGGGCAGGCGACCAGGATACACCGGAGCTCAGGAAGCCAATGATGAACAGGAAGCATCAACCGGAATCAGGACAATCACGGATCAGGAACGTCAGGCGAGCCGGGTCGTTACACGGGAGCAGGAACGTCAGCCAAGCCGGGTCAATCACGGAGCAGGAACGTCAGCCAAAGCCTGGTTAATCACGGAGCAGGAACGTCAGCCAAAGCCGGGTCAATCACGGAGCAGGAACGTCAGGCAAACCGGGTCGATCAACGGAACAGGAACGTCAGCCAGAGCAGGGTCCAATCACAGGGCAGGAACGGAGAATGGTCAGATAAGCCGAGTCAGTACACAGGAATGCAGAAACACAGCGAGAAGGCTTAACCAGAGGAACACAACGAAAGGGCATCAGGAAGCTGTCATAGGCCCAGTATATAAAGGAACATCCTGGGCGGGGTGAATAGCCTGCTCCAATGCACAGGTACCACCAGTGTGACTGACAGGGGATCACGGGCACCGTGATATTCAGTCAATGATTGTGTTTCAACCTACATATTAAATTGATGATCTTTTGCATCTGTTTGGCATAATTGTTTAATCAAACACATATGAGCCTACAAAATCCCTTTCTTTGTGCAAGTGTACCTAGAAAAATTGATGCTGTTTTGAAGGCAAAGGGTGGTCACACTAAATATTGATTTGATTTAGATTTCTCTTGTTCTCTTACTTTACCTCATTTTTTCACACCTGCCTAAAACTTTTGCACATTACTATATATATATATATATATATATATATATATTAGCAATGTGGGATGCCGTTGACCATTATGACCATTGTTTTTTTGTGTGTAAAATGTACACATAGTGAGAGTGTGTGTAAGAGACTCTGACAGAATGAGGGTGCTGTGTGTGTTTGAGACACATAGAATGAAAGTATTGTGTGTGAGTCACAGAGAATGAGGGTGTTATCTGTGTATGAAACAAAATGAGTGAGTTCCATGTGTGTGTGACACTAACACAATAAAGTGTTGTGTGACATGAGAAACATTGACATACTGAAGATGCCCCTCTCTTTTGTGTGCCACACTGACAGATTGAGGGAACCCCTTTGTGTGTGTGTGTGACACTAACAAAATGAGAGAGTACCTCGTGTGAGACAGTGACAGAATGAAGGAGTCCTGTGTGTAAGAGGCTGACAGAATTAGGGTGTTTTGTGTGTGTGGAGACATTTATACCTGTGAGTATCACAATGCGTTTGGCCGTTGGTGGAGGTTTATCAGTGCCAGGACATGAGGATGTACAGCAGCTATGCTATGTTTCCGTTGTTCCAATTTCTTATACCACCAAAAGCCTTAGTTTGCGAATGGAGGTGCAGTTGGACTCCATATGTTTGTGTGTGTAATTCTTTCAGCTCCCCGTGCAGTACTGTGTCCTCCATAACGTACTGAGTGCCAGAAAGGTGTGGAAAATGTTTTCCATTCCTCTCTCTGGCACTCAGAACGTTATGAAGCACACAGTACTGCACGGGGAGTTGAAAGAATTAGCAAACACACATGAACATATGGAGTCCAATTGCACCTCCATTGTCAAATGTAGGCTTTCAGTGATATATGAAATCGGAACAACCAATGGGAGGTAGCAGTAGGCAGTTTAGCAGTCGCCAATTCTCCCAGTCCACAGTTATTAATGGGCAAATGGCAGGTCACATACAGAGGCAATATGGGTGCTGCTGCGTCACCTCCTGCTTGCTTCCGCCTGGTATATTCACGATCTTGGTACTGAGTAGAAAGGGAGGTGAAGAATAAATATACTGCTTTTCACGGGCGCCATGGTTGTTTAGTTACTGTGCTTCGTCCTTCTAGTATGTTCAGTAGAAGGAGGAGGGTCACAGTGAGCTCCACACAGGAGCAGAAGTAGACTATGATTGACTGCAGGCAGTATTATGAGAGGAGGCAGAAATGTTAACATATAGGCATATTTAGTGAAGGGGGAAGGACAAAGACATAGAAGATACCTGGACATAGAGAAAGAGAATGGCCTCAGTGGCGGCATGTCATTGACTCTGTGGTGCTTCTGTTTCCTGAAGGCCAAAGCTCCAACCGCTGGTCGGTTCTGTGTCACTCCCCGCCATCACCAGGCACAAAGTGAGCGGCCAGAGGGTCCTGGATGAGGCCTCATGAAGATGCTAGTTTGCTGGTAGCAATTCAGCCTCAGAATGAGCTCCAGACTTTCGTCTAGAAGACAGGGCAACTGGAGCGGAAGCAGGCTATGATCCACGTGGGAGAAGGGGGCCCAACAAAGGTCACACAGCATGTGTGTGTGGCTTGTGTGTGTGTGGCTTGTGTGTCTGTGTGGCTTGTGTGTGTGTCCGTGGTGTAGGAGTGAGTGGCAGCCATTTTTTTCATTCACTTGGATAGTGGGGGGTGGGCTGGATAGTGGGGGCAGCCAACTCCCTGCATGATTTTCACAGGATTAGCAGGGGCCTTCAGCCACTGCAACTCCTGTGAAAATCACACCCCCCATTGAACCACCCAATGGCAGCAGTAACTCCTCCTTACTGACGCCCCTGGGTGTGTTTGCCAGGCACAAAGTCTTCATATATATATATATATATATATATATATATATATATATATATATATATATATATATGTGTGTGTATGTGTATATATATCTATAGATATACATATATACATAATTGAAGCAAAATGATTTATTAAAAAAGAAAACATAACAGTCTACTTTTATTGTTTTATGATGACAGTTGCACCTGTTAAAGGGGAACATTTACATACAGAAAACATTTGAGCATTTGTTTAATTACATAAGAAACATGAGGAAAAGTGCTCTCTTTTTTTTTTTTTTTTTTACTTAATTATTAAGATATTACACTTCAAAGTTTTCAACTTCCTCATACTGTAGCTGCGGCACGGCTCTCAGGACTTCCCAGCAGCCTGACATTCTCCTCCCATCTTCCTCCCAGCTGCCCCCGGGAGCACGTCCACGCTTTACTTCGGTGTGGTGTGAGCGGCTCCTGCCATTACAGGAAGTGGCGATTAGCATTATACTGAAGTTGCAACCTCAGTATAATGCTAATCGCCGCTTTCTGTAACACTAGAAGCCGTTCACACCACACCGAAATGAAGCGTGGACGCTCTCCCGGGGGCAGCTGGGAGGAAGATGGGAGGAGAATGTCAGGCTGCTGGGAAGTCCTGAGAGCCGTGCCGCAGCTACAGTATGAGGAAGTTGAAAACTTTGAAGTGTAATATCTTAATAATTAAGTAAAAAAAAAAAAAAAAAAGAGAGCACTTTTCCTCATGTTTCTTATGTAATTAAACAAATGCTCAAATGTTTTCTGTATGTAAATGTTCCCCTTTAAGTGGAAGACAAGTGTATATGCCAAAGGCATCCTGAATAGGGATGAACAAAATGTGTAATGTCTCAAAAGAGAAAATGTGTGAAAAACAGCACTGTTTTTGTGACCTCTCTATCATTAAAAGAGGTTTAAAAACATTTAAATCAGTGGTAGAAACTTGTATTTTCCTCCCAGAATTGTTAATTTTTTTATATGTAAAAGCAGTAGTGTTTTGCTTCTCCTTGAAGTGGGCTGTCTGAAAAATACAGCCCAACAGTATCTCTCAATGACATTTGTACAATACTCACAGGGCTTGATACTATTACCCCCACTAGTTTTAAAACAGGTGGTAGTGGTTTTGACAGGACATTTTACAATTCTATAAACTGTGCTGTCAACAACAAAAACCTTGTAAAAACAGGTGAGCAAATTTCACCCATTGAATATTAACTAAAAATAGTCACCTTTGCTATCTTGCTCCACATGGTGGCTTCACAGCATGTTTAGGACACACTTTTCATGACGCAGATCCTATTCCATGAGAAGGCAGACGCAGAGCCCAAAACAGGCGGTCAAAACCACTGGTATTTGTTGGAAAACTGGTTTCCAATGCATACTTGTAGTTGAAAAGTAGAAAAAGATTAACCCTGTGAATGCCAGTGGGGTATTCAACGCATTATACAGCTTTTCATACCCCACTGACACTCATAGGGCTAATCTAGAAACTGTTTCACGCATGTCCCAAAAATTAAAAACTTACCAGTCCAGCGGTGTCGGGCCGGCTTCTTTGTTTCTTCAGTCTTCTTTTCTTCCTCTAATCTTCTTTCTTGTTTGAAAATAAAAAAAATCCATTTGTGTTTTGTTTGTTTAAAATAAATAAATAAATAAAAAATACTCCCCCAAAGATGCTACTGTTAACCTTTTGAGCACCGAAGGGGTAGCCCTCCAGGCCTCAAAGGGTTACTGTTTGTGGCATCTTGTTAATTTTAAATATAAAATGTCCTTCTTGTGTGTCAATATGTTGAAAATTTTAAACTTCTTTACACCCTTGCCTCCACCACCGTAATCTCTGCTGGTGGTGGAAGGCACGTGGACCGGCATAGATTCAGCTCCTGACCTCACAGGCCGGAATTTTGAACCAACACTGGCTTTTATATGCCAGTCTCAGTTCAAAATCGATTGGCAGTCTCCTGTTGACTGGGAAGTGCTTACGCACCTCCCAGCCAATTAGCTTCTAGCGTGGGTAATGAAGAACCCCGATAGAAGCTGATGGGCTGTGAGGTGCATAAGGAGATAGCCAATCTATTTTGAACAGAGACTGGCATATAAAAGTCAGTCTTGGTTCAAAATTCTGGTAGTCTGACTCGGGCAATGGCCCAGGAGGTCAGAAGCTGAATCTGTGCCAGTCCACATGCCTTACACGTCCAGCGGAGACAATGGAGGCAAAGGCAAGGGGGTAAAGAATTTTAAGCTTTTCAACATGTTGACACACAAGAAGGACATTTTATTTTTAAAATTAACAAGATGACACATTAAATATATCTAATATTAACAAGATGCCACAAATAGTAATCCTTTAAGCGCCGGAGGGCTACCCCTCTGGCGCTCAAAGGGTTAACAGTAGCATGTTTGGGGCAGTATTTTAAACAAACAAAACACTAATGAATTTTTTATTTTAATATTCAAACAAAAATGAAGAAAGATCAGAGGAAAAAAACAAGACTGAAGAAATTAAGACAGAAGAGAAGAAAGAAGGAAAGATAAATGAAGAAGCCGGACAGCAGATGACAGGTAATTGATACATTTTCTGATTAGTTTTAGTGCACTCTCATTGTTTGATACTGTGAAACACCAACAGTTTGGTTTTCTTTCCTTTGATGTTCCCTCAATTTGTGCTATTTAGAGTGAGTTGTGGGAACAAAAAACCATAATGAGCATTTTGCCAAAACGTGAGTTTTGGACAACAACGCACTTTTTGCCATGTACCTGGGGGACATGGTTGATTTTTTTGGCGGCGTTAATAGTATGAATCCCACATACAGGTATAGGTAAAACAACATCTGAAGCTTACCCATTGGTAAATATCATTTACATTACACAAGTATGAATAACATTACATTGACTTCAATAGCACTTTATTGAATACACATTTCCTAATTATATCTGACCAAGCCTTCTTTATACCTTACTTCACCACTGTTCATTCTGTTCCTAACTCTGCAAGATCTATGGGTATGTGTGTGGGGGGGAGGGGTACAAATACTATATGACATGAAGCCAAATGCTGAAAAGAGTTTGTAACATTATGCTGGCCAGTATGCTTTTGCGTAACACCTAATAGTATTATGTAAACCTGCCACTGCATGTAAAGGGATAGTAATGTTTCACAATAGTAGCAGCTCCAATTAATCTTCACAGTATTTGGGTCATGGAGAGTGTTATTTCAGTGCTGTCAGAGCTGTAGTTCAAGAGTAATTTAATGATAAAGTATCCCCCTCCTGCCCCTTTTACCTAGTGCAAGCCACCTCCTTGGACCAGACAGCTCACAGCAAGGGACAATCTTCTTACTGTGAGCATAAGGAAAACCCTGTCCCCTTTGACAGATTTTTCAGGTTTTTCCTTATGCTCACTGAAGAAGTCAGAGCAGTGTTACATCAGTAAAAGGGGTGGGAAGGGGATACTTTTTATCATGCAGTTACTCCTGAACTACAACTCTGACAGAAATAACACTCTCCTTGGCCCAAATACTATGAAGATTAATTGGAGCTGCTGTTTTTGGGAAACATTTCTATCCCGTTAAACCTAGCCATTTGTTATATATATCCTATATAATAATTTGCTAAGGAAGTTTGTCAGAAGCCGTCATGTGCAGTAGAGACGGCTGCGCTCTCTATAGTCACGTGCAGTCCTCTCTGCACACCTTCCTTGAACCAAGCATCCCAGGAAGGTGCGCAGAGAGGACTCTGGTCTGAATTCATAGCTCCCTGCTCCATATCAGCCGCGGCGCGAGCAGTCTTTACTGCGCATGACTGCAGAGATGGCACTGTGGCCCATGTAAACGGGCTTTTCAACTAGTATATATATAAAGTAATGTGCAAAAGTCATAAGCAGGTGTGAATATGTGTAAAGTGAGAATGCTTTCAAATATACATCTTAATAGTTTATTTTTTATCAATTAACAAAATGCATAGTAAGGGAACAGAAGAAAGATCTAAATCAAATCATTATTTGATGTAACCAGTGACCACCAGTGACCACACTTTACCTTCAAAACAGCATCAATTCTTCTACGTACACTTGCACACAGGTTTTTAAGGAACTCGGCAGGTAGATTGTTCCAAACATCTTGGAGAACTAACCACAGTTACTTCTCTGTCTTCGTGTAATCCCAGGTAGACTCGATGATCTTGAGATCAGGGCTCTGTGGGGGCCATGACATCACTTACAGGACTCCTTGTTCTTCTTCTTTACTCTAAAGACAGTTCTAAATTACTTTGGCTGTATGTTTGGGGTCGTTGTCATGCTGCTGAATAAATTTGGGGCCAATCATATGCCTCCCTGATGGTATTGGATGATGCATAAGTATCTGCCTGTACTTCTCAGCATTGAGGACACCATTACTTCTGACCATATCCCCAACTCCATTTGAAGAAATGCAGCCCCAAATTTGCAAGGAACCTCCACCATGCTTCACTGTTCTGCAGACACTCATTCTTGTACCGCTCTCCAGCCCTTCAGCAAACTGACTTCTGCTACAGCCAAATATTTCAAATTTTGACTCATCAGTCCAGAGCATCTACTGCTATTTATCTGCACACCAGTTCCTGTGTTTTTGTGCATAGTTGAGTTTCTTGGCCTTGTTTCCATATCAGCAAGTCTTCCACGAAGACCACTTCTGACAAGATTTATCCAGACAGTACATGGGTGTACCAGGTCCAACTGTTTTCTGCCAATTCTGAGCTGAAGGCACTGCTGGACATCTTCCGACTGCAAAGAGAAGTAAGCATGTCTTTCATCTGCTGCAGTAAGTTTCCTTGGCCAACCACTGCGTCTACGGTCCACAATGTTGCCCGTTTCATGGTGCTTCGTCAAAAGAGTTGGACAGCACATCTCGAAAACCCTGTCTGTCTTGAAATTTCTGCTGGGGGAGCCCTTGCTGATGCAGCATAACTCCATTGTGCCTTGTTACTGTGCTCAGTCTCGCCATGGTGTATGACTTTTGACATTAAACTCTTCAGCAACCTCACCTTGTTAGCTGAGTTTGGCTGTTCCTCACCCAGTTTTATTCCTCCTACACAGCTGTTTCTGTTTCAGTGTTACGGTTTTCTGACACTCAGACAAGGTTTAAGTAAAAACACAGTTTTATTGTAATGAAAACCAGGTATAGCGCCCCTTGGGGCCAGGTATGGCATAGACAGACATAGACAGTAAAACAGGAGTCGATACAATAATATGCAGTGAGCACAGATGAACTGGGTAAACAAGGGTTAATGTGTAAACCTCTGATCAGTCACACTGATGGTAAGCAGACAACGCCCAGCTGAACCTATGAGTCTCTGAAGGTGCTCTCGGTAGTTAGCAGGCTTGTACAAATCACTCTCATATAGCTGATTATGAGGACGCCCAAATGAGACTGCACAATATAACCGGAGCTGAGTAATAACTCCTTGAGGAGTGTGATGGATAAACGCCACTGCAGAGCAAGAGAACAGAACCTGTATCGCCCTTATAACATGCAACCGGAATACTTCTGTGTGCCCAAATGAGATGAGAGCCAGGCCACCCACAGGGTACCAATCGGAGTCGACACTGCACCAGCTACAACGAGCCACGCACAGGTAGTGCGATGGATAACAATACACTTAGAGCAACGACCAGAGCCCAGGCACCCTTCCGGTGCCGTTACGGAACCACACTGCGAGAGCACACGGGAAGGCCACTAGCACCGGGAGATGCAACCACGGTACAGGCACGTACCGGCACGGAACAGCTCTGCTGTGTACTGGATAGGCCAGGTCACAAGGCACGGCTCAGTACGTGTAAATGGCTCGGATAGAATGTGTTAGCTTTGGCAAGTATACTGAGGCTCATTAACGGAGGTAACACAAACAGTGAACCATAGGGCAGGTTCGAGCACAGAGAAGTCGCTCAGCAAGGCTACTACAGCTCGGTAAACTAACAGCACAGCTCAACTGAGAGTGATTGAACAGCGCACCACTAGATACAGTTCAGAATGTCGCGGGCAGGCGACCAGGATACACCGGAGCTCAGGAAGCCAATGATGAACAGGAAGCATCAACCGGAATCAGGACAATCACGGATCAGGAACGTCAGGCGAGCCGGGTCGTTACACGGGAGCAGGAACGTCAGCCAAGCCGGGTCAATCACGGAGCAGGAACGTCAGCCAAAGCCTGGTTAATCACGGAGCAGGAACGTCAGCCAAAGCCGGGTCAATCACGGAGCAGGAACGTCAGGCAAACCGGGTCGATCAACGGAACAGGAACGTCAGCCAGAGCAGGGTCCAATCACAGGGCAGGAACGGAGAATGGTCAGATAAGCCGAGTCAGTACACAGGAATGCAGAAACACAGCGAGAAGGCTTAACCAGAGGAACACAACGAAAGGGCATCAGGAAGCTGTCATAGGCCCAGTATATAAAGGAACATCCTGGGCGGGGTGAATAGCCTGCTCCAATGCACAGGTACCACCAGTGTGACTGACAGGGGATCACGGGCACCGTGATATTCAGTCAATGATTGTGTTTCAACCTACATATTAAATTGATGATCTTTTGCATCTGTTTGGCATAATTGTTTAATCAAACACATATGAGCCTACAAAATCCCTTTCTTTGTGCAAGTGTACCTAGAAAAATTGATGCTGTTTTGAAGGCAAAGGGTGGTCACACTAAATATTGATTTGATTTAGATTTCTCTTGTTCTCTTACTTTACCTCATTTTTTCACACCTGCCTAAAACTTTTGCACATTACTATATATATATATATATATATATATATATATATTAGCAATGTGGGATGCCGTTGACCATTATGACCATTGTTTTTTTGTGTGTAAAATGTACACATAGTGAGAGTGTGTGTAAGAGACTCTGACAGAATGAGGGTGCTGTGTGTGTTTGAGACACATAGAATGAAAGTATTGTGTGTGAGTCACAGAGAATGAGGGTGTTATCTGTGTATGAAACAAAATGAGTGAGTTCCATGTGTGTGTGACACTAACACAATAAAGTGTTGTGTGACATGAGAAACATTGACATACTGAAGATGCCCCTCTCTTTTGTGTGCCACACTGACAGATTGAGGGAACCCCTTTGTGTGTGTGTGTGACACTAACAAAATGAGAGAGTACCTCGTGTGAGACAGTGACAGAATGAAGGAGTCCTGTGTGTAAGAGGCTGACAGAATTAGGGTGTTTTGTGTGTGTGGAGACATTTATACCTGTGAGTATCACAATGCGTTTGGCCGTTGGTGGAGGTTTATCAGTGCCAGGACATGAGGATGTACAGCAGCTATGCTATGTTTCCGTTGTTCCAATTTCTTATACCACCAAAAGCCTTAGTTTGCGAATGGAGGTGCAGTTGGACTCCATATGTTTGTGTGTGTAATTCTTTCAGCTCCCCGTGCAGTACTGTGTCCTCCATAACGTACTGAGTGCCAGAAAGGTGTGGAAAATGTTTTCCATTCCTCTCTCTGGCACTCAGAACGTTATGAAGCACACAGTACTGCACGGGGAGTTGAAAGAATTAGCAAACACACATGAACATATGGAGTCCAATTGCACCTCCATTGTCAAATGTAGGCTTTCAGTGATATATGAAATCGGAACAACCAATGGGAGGTAGCAGTAGGCAGTTTAGCAGTCGCCAATTCTCCCAGTCCACAGTTATTAATGGGCAAATGGCAGGTCACATACAGAGGCAATATGGGTGCTGCTGCGTCACCTCCTGCTTGCTTCCGCCTGGTATATTCACGATCTTGGTACTGAGTAGAAAGGGAGGTGAAGAATAAATATACTGCTTTTCACGGGCGCCATGGTTGTTTAGTTACTGTGCTTCGTCCTTCTAGTATGTTCAGTAGAAGGAGGAGGGTCACAGTGAGCTCCACACAGGAGCAGAAGTAGACTATGATTGACTGCAGGCAGTATTATGAGAGGAGGCAGAAATGTTAACATATAGGCATATTTAGTGAAGGGGGAAGGACAAAGACATAGAAGATACCTGGACATAGAGAAAGAGAATGGCCTCAGTGGCGGCATGTCATTGACTCTGTGGTGCTTCTGTTTCCTGAAGGCCAAAGCTCCAACCGCTGGTCGGTTCTGTGTCACTCCCCGCCATCACCAGGCACAAAGTGAGCGGCCAGAGGGTCCTGGATGAGGCCTCATGAAGATGCTAGTTTGCTGGTAGCAATTCAGCCTCAGAATGAGCTCCAGACTTTCGTCTAGAAGACAGGGCAACTGGAGCGGAAGCAGGCTATGATCCACGTGGGAGAAGGGGGCCCAACAAAGGTCACACAGCATGTGTGTGTGGCTTGTGTGTGTGTGGCTTGTGTGTCTGTGTGGCTTGTGTGTGTGTCCGTGGTGTAGGAGTGAGTGGCAGCCATTTTTTTCATTCACTTGGATAGTGGGGGGTGGGCTGGATAGTGGGGGCAGCCAACTCCCTGCATGATTTTCACAGGATTAGCAGGGGCCTTCAGCCACTGCAACTCCTGTGAAAATCACACCCCCCATTGAACCACCCAATGGCAGCAGTAACTCCTCCTTACTGACGCCCCTGGGTGTGTTTGCCAGGCACAAAGTCTTCATATATATATATATATATATATATATATATATATATATATATATATATATATGTGTGTGTATGTGTATATATATCTATAGATATACATATATACATAATTGAAGCAAAATGATTTATTAAAAAAGAAAACATAACAGTCTACTTTTATTGTTTTATGATGACAGTTGCACCTGTTATTTTGGGAAATTTGTCGTATTTTGTGAAATTATTTTAACCCCTTAAGGACCCGCGTGTGCACACGTGGCCGGCATTTGAGGACCACGGGGCTTTTTTTTTTTCTTAGCTTCCGGTTCAGAGCTTCCGGAGCCGCGTGCAGCCGCACCGGGAGCCCTGAACTCCATGCCGTGCCAGGACCATCTCTGGTCCTTAAGTGCTGGACCACCTTGATGGTCCTGGCACGTCAGTGGTCCTTAAGGGGTTAAATACAGCACTCAAAAATTACATATTAATTCAGTTGCTCCTCACAATTAAAGATAACTGCGTGGGAAAATGCAGTATCTTTAACCAAGCATAATTCTTCATTAATTCAGATTATTCATTAACCTTTATTAATGATAAACATAAAAGGAGAGAGCTAAATACATAATAAATACTGGGAACTCCTATTAATGGCTGTGAGGCAGAGAGACCACAGGGAAATAACTGGAGAAATGTATAGGTAATAAATAAAATTTACTGGGTATAGAGAGATACAAAACTCATATAGACATAGATACAACAATGCAACATAGCTATAAAATATTGTGATATTATGTCCATTAAAGTCCGATGAACAAATATAAGTAACTGCCGCAAGCATTAAAAGTCCATAATGTTATCAATTGGATATAATATCACTCTTACGATATACCTCTCCTGACCATGAAGGCCTGCAATATGGCCAGATCTTGATGTTTTTTTCTGTCCTTAATCATATGTGCTGGTGTAGAAAATTGGTAATGAGTCTGTTTGACGTCTCCTGTCCTCCAATGACCCCTGTCGGCAGCTTACAAGATGTTGCATACACAACAAGTGCATGTAATTGATTGAATGATCGGGGTTCCCCCTCAGATATATCGTTCTACTGGTTCAACGCCAGTCTATTTGCAGATAAGGGGATGAGGACTGCGGTGACCTCTTATAGAACAGTACAGGCAAAAGAACAGGCAGGAAAGTGGGCAGAGGTTTTGCTCCGGCAGTGTAGAACTTGGCATCATAGAACTCAACAATATGTATAGACATTTGGCAGTAAAGCTGATAAAAACTTCACTGGACTGGACAATTTAAAACAAAAATCACTGGTGTTCCAACGCGTTTCATGTTTATCTCAGACACTTCTTCAAGGAATAAAGTTAGCATCAAACTAGCATATATTTAAATAGCCATAAGCTGACTCAGTAAACAATGAATGTCTACCACTAAACAATCCCCAGCTGGTGCTGAATCAAAAGCATAAATTCTATATTTAACTCCTATGCTCCTATCATGCACTGTCCAGGGATCTAACTATGAAATCCTTACACAAAGGATACCCTAGGGATTTAATAGATATTTGATTTCCAAGGGCTGACTTAGGTGTAGTATAAAGGGTAAACAAAATTAATTGTCAAGAAATTAATCTAGTAGGTACAAAAGCATGCAACATCGCCAGAGAGCCACAGGAACATCCAACCAAGCTCTGTGAGGTGGTGCTGCATGCTTTTGTACCCACTAGTTGAATTTCCTGTCAATTATTTTCATGTACCTTTTATAGTACATCTAAGTCGACACTTGGGATTCAAATATTCCCATTATATGTGGCATATACTATGATGATGATGATATCTGCCTCAGCATGACTATTTAGACAGGAATAATCAATGACCACAGTTTGATTTTCATTCAAGTTATACCTCCTGGAAATTCCTTTTCCATAAAGTATGTTTGGACCCCCACAATAGGAATCTATGTAGTCTACCTAGGGGACCAAACATAGAGCTTTACAAAGGTGTTGGTGAGAGGACCAAAACATTGCTGCTATTAAGTTTGCTGTTTAATTCCTTTAATGTTGCTTTTTTAATACACTTTGAGATGTTGAAATTTCACCAATGAATGCATATTTTTTTTACTTTTATATACATGTTTATGTGATGGTACTGCACCTGGGTTATCAATGATAGCTACTCTTTAATGATTTACGAAAGAAAGAAAGAGAAAGAAAGAAAGAAAGAAAGAAAGAAAGAAAGAAAGAAAGAAAGAAAGAAAGAAAGAAAGAAAGAAAGAAAGAAAGCTGCTAAACTGTTGACTCTATATATCAAAGAAGCAGACATCAAAGTGAAGGAGCTGGAGTTGCTTGACTTAAGATTATTGGTGATAGCCAGTTGCTGTCTGGACTGGTGGGTGGTATGAAGGGAGAAAGGAAAGTCAAAAAGATAAAACATGAATGTTAGTTCTTGTGTAGAGGCAAACAAGCAAAGAGAGGAGCTTGAGTTGCTTGATTTAAGGATTGTTGGCTGCAGGGAATGTGTGTGATCTGTAGACAGTGACACTGAGTATTGCAAAGGTAATTCTCACATCCATAGAAAATATAGATGGAAATTGACAAAGTTCTAAATGGAAATTCATTCATACACACAAATATTTGAATATGTAATATTTGTAACAAATCCTTAGTGTTTTCTTAATCAATTGGATACCAGAGGTATCATCTGTATATAGTGTTTCTTTATTGCATGCCTTTGATTCTGATCCTTGTCAATCCCAAACAAAGACCCAATGGACAACACAAAACATTATGTATACATCTAGTTTGAAAGTTTTTTAAACATGATATATGTTTGAATTTGTCAGTAATCTTAGTCTATACATTTTATCCATAGTAAATGTTTTCTGCATTTGAATAACAGTGACTCAAATATGTCCTTAAGCCTCCTTCTGTCACATGTCAAATATCTTAATTTTACATCATTGCAGTTCTTTCACATGCCCTTGTAATTGAACCAGCTGGTACTATGTTAATGAGGCCTTTTGGATTGTCAGCATCTGTATATTTCCAATTACACTGTTGCCACTTTGTTCTATGACCTCCTGTCCTTCTGTCTAAACACATTGCCTGTTCTGTGATATCTTTTTGATTTTTTGTTTTCCTTGCAATCAGGGATCTCTCTATGCAATATTTCTTATTGGATTTATTACCCATTTACTAATAGGCTGCTTCAATATTTATTTTACACAGCTGTCATCTCTAATATTCTCTTCCAATGTTTATTTGAGTCAATGAAATCTAAAAACTGAAAAAAGCATTTCATATTTCTCTTATATTTTCTTTGATCCCACAAATACTTTTTTAAATTCCAATTCTTTTTAATTTGCATCAGTACTTGTGCTTTGTTGATGTCAATGTTTAGAAATAAAAATATAAAGTGCTAAAATAGGCCTATCTATACCAATTATGGTTTTCTGTATGATGCTTGCACAAAGGGGAGCTGCCTCCCTCTGCTCCCTGTTAAATGGTGTGTAATAACAAGGTTCAGTGGAATGTGACATAACTTTACTTCATTTTGCCATGCATGCTATAAGCATATCTGGGAACTTTCAAAAGGAGCTAACCCTGAGATATTTGAAATAGTAGCCCATAAAGTTTCCTAATGCATAGTTCTAGGTATTACATCTCTGATTTTTCTGATCTAGTGGTGTTCCAATAAATAATCAAGGAACCTTTTTAACATGGCACAATTTAGAGATCTCACGACTTGTACACATACACAAGACAAGCAGGACTACAAGCTGTGCCTGTCTGGTAAAAATGTGACTGATGACTAAAGAAGCAGTTTGCTGCAGATCATATTGTAGGTAAAACTGGACTCTCTTCGACCTGATAATTTGGCCCTTCACACTGAGAGCCAGAGAACTGGATCAAACCCTGAGAGTTCCTTGTTATGGTCATAAGGGAGGTATTCTGAGATTTCTGAGATTAAAGTGTGAAAGATAGAGAAGTGTGTGTGTATTGGATGGAACTAAAGTAAACATATGCACTAATGTGTACCATGGAGTGCAGCATAATGAGTTACAGGCCAATGCCAAATGAGCTGGACTGACAGATTCTATATCCCCCTAAGGGTTCCTGATTCGCTGTCCTCCTCACCCCTCCTCACTCTGCTGCAGAGAGAGTCACAGGTGATTTTCACAGGAGTATGGAGGGGGGGTCTTCACCCCCTGCCCACTCCTGTAAAAATCACTGCAGCAAGATTCACAAGGGTGGTGATTTTCACAGGAGTGGGCTTGGGGGTGAAGCTTCCCTGCCCACTCCTGTGAAAATTGCTGCAGCTATACTAACCGCTGCAATGGTCTAGCAGGTCCCCACACTGCACATTGTACCTACAACACAATTTAAATACTGCATATGGAAATTCAATGCCTTGAGCTGTCTTAATTAAATGTTAAATCGTATGTTATCCTTATACTCTAGTTTATGCTAGAATGCAGCTCCTTGGTATTTAACGTACACTGTGCATGCAAGCAGCCTTTTTATTTTACCGTACAGTGGGTCATGTTCAAGGCAGTATAAACATTGTTTGCAACATACTGTATATTATATTTAGCTAGTTATTTAATTTGCAAAGGTTTCTTAAGTTTATAAAGCAGAAAGTTAAACTAACATTAAAAACCCCCTCCCATTTACCTTGCTATGGCCAGAAATTCCCAATCACCTTATGCATTTTTCCTTTGCTCTTGGGTTCAATAGACATCAATCCTGGATTATACTGGATAATCCATCAATCCTGGTTTTCATGTCCATGCAAGCAGTCATGACATCTGCTAGCAGGACTACAGGACCTCAAATTCTCCTCACTGCCAATGGTAATCTTTAGCTTAATTCCAATACGTGGCTTACACACCTAGTCCTTGAAAATGTTAAATAGGCTCAAACAGCAAATATGCCTTGTTCGGGTGGAAAATGGACAATTTTTTATTTAGATTCGACTACTCTTTGTTGATATTTATTTGATTTGGGATTTTATATTGTATTCCATTAATCGCACATATATTAATTACTGATTGCCTTTAGACATCATTTTTACTGTATATTTTGATATAGATGATTCTGTACATATAGGTTCATTCTATAGATTACATAGGATAGGTGAATGTACATCTATGAGTGAGATTACGGTCCTTATGTGTGAAGTATGTGGGCAGAGTGTTGAGCCGGAAGTGGCGTCTATAATACTGATGCATGGGGGTTCCAGACTGACACGATAAATCATTTTATTTTATAACATAACATGTAGAGACATTATTAACCTGCTCATTTATACAGGTATATCAATATCTATCTGCATATGAAGGATGCCGGTTGCTGGAAAATACTAATCAATGTAAATGAAAAGATATGTCTTTCTTTTGACACACAATTATGGTTTGAAATATGTTCCATATATGATATTTTAATTAATTAATTTTGGTGTTTTTGACTATTTTCCATAAATATTTACCTTTGATACATAATATTGTCCAATATATATTTTCCTTAAAGTCAGATTGTCTATTACAATAGAAGGGAGCCTCAGTTCTTTATATATTCATACATTGTATTCAGATCCTGTTAAGCTAATTACATTTTTTTTTGCATTTATTTTATATCATTATCAAATTAGATAATGGGTTATACATATACATGTACCATCAAAAGAAAGACCTCCAGATCTTTAAAACACAGTATAAAATATGTTTGAGTGTGCTAAATGAATTAGAGGGTAAATATGGTTAAACAAAGGCATACTACAAATACTAATATTTATCTTGTCCTCTAGTGTAAAGAGATCCTTGTCACCAAGGGGCTCTAGACCATGTATACATGTGTATGTTGTGGGTGGGAAGCCACAGATGTCTCCAAAGGGCCCAGCAGTTTTAGTTACACATCTGTTTTTTTTAATGCTTTGTTGGGCTGTTAGAAAATGTACAAAAGTGCTGAAACTCTAGATTAATCTAGAGTAATAAAGGGCTGGATTCCACTACAGTTGATGGCTTTATCATTCTACAAATGTCCCCATAGATTCATTAGTATTCTGTGAGAGATAACCAATATATCAGCACATAGAGAGTCTGTGCTAAGAGAAGCTGGAGTAAATATGGGGCAAATTAACTGTCATAGGGAAACATGAATTCTCCAAATACCCAAAGATTTCAATGGGGCTTTTCACCCCCTGAATGCTAGAGAGGATGATAATGTATTGTGAAGCAATGTATTAGAGACCTCTCTCACATTCAAGGAGATAAAAACCTAATTTTAATCAATGAGAATTTTTTCTCTATGATGCAGTCCAGAATTACACTATGGGGATATATACACTAAGGTGAGATAAAGTTGTGATAATAATGGTAAGACAAATTCTCCAGTGTAATAAACTCTCCTGTTCTATGGAGCCAATGCAGTAAGATCTCTGAAGTTGGAGAAACCTTAGTTCATTGGCTCCATACATTAGCATAGGAGCTGGAGAGTTCATCACACTGGAGAGTTTATCTCACCATTATCACAACTTTGTCCCACATTTTTTGTGTAATGCCCCTGTCACAACTAGGCATCATACTACCCTGTATTATTATTATTTATTTATTTTAAAGTCTATTGAAATCAAGAATATAAAAGTTACAGAAAAGTGTATAGGATATAGCCACTGCAATAAATCTACATAGCAAGTTACATTTGATGTATATCATTGATTAAATATATCTATCAATTACAATCCATGTGTGTACAATCTTCAATAGCATCCATTTCCAATGTGAAAGCTTAAACAGCATCCTAGAACCTTAGCAACGGTACACTCCCAGGCAAAAGTAAACAGGTGGTGGAATCGATGTACGAGTGTTGCAGTGGGAGTTGAACCAGATTGAGTGGTAGACATACAAGACCAGAATTGGGGGTAGAGGAAGGGAGAAGGGGGGGAACCTCTAAAGCAGCCCACCAGCCAGCCTTGCAAAGCAATAGTCAAGTGCACAGTGGAAGCTTATATTGATGAGCTCCGGTATGGGTGCAAACTGCAAAGACTTTATATATGTTGTGATGGAAACTCCTTCTAAGTCTAATAGTTTGAAGCGGATTTGAAGAGAGGGAATGAGTCCCAAGGGACCAGATTTGTGAGTATGTATGAGTATTATGGAGTTTAATAGCATGAAGTTTCTCCATGTCTCCATACTTATTGATTCTATGAAACCAGGAGGACAGAGCGGGGGAAGCTTCAACACTCTGTGGAGGAAATATTTAACCTGGTGGTGACAAGCAGGAAAAATAGTAGAGGGTGTTGTTTAGTTGAGAATTGCGTGCTGTAAGAAAATAGGAAGAGTGGGTCTTTTGGTATTTGTATACCCAGGATAAACTTAGTTGTCTGTTGACAATATGCTTGTATCTATGTGGAAGACCACCAAATGAAGCTCACAGAAGAGCCCGCCTCCCCACACCTCCAGCAAATGTCTGGACTGTTGATTTTAGACAGCTGATGGGGCATCAAATACCAGGGAGAAAGAAGCTTACATTTTCTTTCCTGTGAGGGGGTATCCCTTGGCAGAGACCTGGCCACCCTAAATATCATCGACCAAGGGTATGAAAAACACAGTTTACCAAGCTCCTTCTTCCAAAATGTAGCATAATGGGGAATGTCTACTTCCCGCCCTATTGTGATCAGTTTATATATTTTAGATAAAGAATTAACCCCATTTTCCATGCGAGAGAGAAATTCTTCCACCTTTGTGAGGTCCCTTGCCATATTGCCAATTTCAAAACTTTTGATGCATAGCTTTGTATCTGCTTATATCTCCATGACTGCTGATGATGCAAGCTGTGTAAATATACCAGATCAACGAAGGCGAGGAATGCGGGAGACAACCCCATGGAAGACAGGTTATCGAGTCCAGCCTCCTCCCATCTCTGGAAAGCATGACAATCCATCCCTGGGGTTAATTCAAAGGCTGGGAATCCAATTCCTAGCACACATGAGTAGAACTTGGCCCAGGATAGGGCTAAACTGCACCCTGGTTAGGACACTCCTCCTAGAGAGCTTGCAAATTTGTGTTGCAGGCTTTTTCCTAGCTGAGCATCTCTGACTCCCATTTTACATATGCAAATTATCCTTGAGATTCGTCACCCCAAGGGTAATAGGGAAATCCCTTTGCTCACAGTGCCTACAGAGATCAGCTATACCTCACTGACAAGGCCCAAAAAGGAGAAACATACGTCTGGGGTTGGCTGCTTTTCTTGTTCAGAGAGAAATTGCCTGGCATTCTGAGGATGGACTGCTGTTATGGCAAGACCAGTATGCTATGCTTTAGGATATTTACTCTCGGTGAAAGGCACTATTGGGCTAAAAGAGACTGCACCCTGGGTAGGACACCTCTCCTAGAGAGCCTGCAAAATTGTATTACAGGTCCATACCTAGCTGAGTGTCTCTGACTTCCACTTTACATAGGAACATTCAGAGTGAGGTAGTGATCACTGGAAAAGGACATCCTACGGCCCCTGTCTGAGTTTGTAAGCACCTTAGAAGGAGATACCTCCTGACTCCATTGTGTCTTTAAAGCCTGCCCATGAAGGCCAGAAGAGAGCCAGGCTACCAAGGACCCTGCTATGGCTCCCATTGCTCAGGATTTTGGGGACTCAATTTGACACACTCATTTATATACTGTACTAGCAACAAGGTTTTACAACTTTAACTATAGTCCAATAAAGCAATTAGGGCTCAGAGCTTCCACTAGTTTAATGAAATGCCATGAACTCAGTGATCAGAGAAGTTTGAGAAGAAAATAGAAGGAATAGGAACACTGATCAAGTGTAAATACACAGTGATCAATATTAAATATTAATCCTCCTCTGTAACAGAGTGTGAAATGATTTGTTTACATCTCTTGTGTGTAAGGTAGTTGTTGAGTACGGCATAATCCACACATAGGCAACATTTATAACAGAGTTCTGCTCAGCTGAATTGTAAATCTTCCTGGAAATGACTTTGAAAACCTTTTACCATGCAAAAGATTAAATTCCTTTATCATGTCTATCCTGGGTACATAGGCCCATATTTATATAAGCAAACTGGAGTTATTCTGAAATAATCCATATGCAGCATAGGGGAAAAATACAAATTCCTAAATTCCCATGCACTGAAATGCAGTTTTTTAGCCCCTTGAATTCTAGAGGTCTCCAATACATTGTGAAGCAATGCACTGGAAACCTATGTAGCATTCAAGGGGTTAAATTCCCAGTTTAATTTGACTGGAAACTTTATTTGTCCCCTGTAGTGCAATTGGTTTACTCCAGAATAACTCCAGTTTGCTAATATAAATAGGAATTTTTTGGCCTAATGTATAAAAGTAATGTGGAACAAACCAATTGCACCATAGGGGAAAAATAAAAATTTCCATTAACCCCTTACCATCACATGATGTGCCAGGACCATCACGGCTCTCTGGGTGTTAAGAACCAGTGACGGTCCAGGCACATCATGGAATTTTGTGACCACAGTACGCCTGTAAGGAGCGTGTGATTACAGATCACTTCCGCAAAACAAAAAAAAACGTGTATTCATCCTCCAGAGCCCCCCACCCCTGGACCACGCGGTTCTTAACCCTTTCAGTGCCAGAGGGGTACACAAGACACTGATTTGCAATGCATTGTGTGCCCTTCTGGTACTTAAAGGGTTAAGGGGTTAAATAAAATGTCTTTTTTTTATTTTATTTTTATTGAGTTTTCATAGAAGAAAATCAAAACATACAGCAGTAACAGGAGCGAAAACATGGACAAGCAAGAAGTAAGAGCTAGGTACAAGTATGCTGTGAAGATAGAAACAGAGCCCAGTCAACTATACAGGGTTCTAACTCCCAGCAAAGCGACAATACCAACGGACTGGGATATCCATCCCGCCGAAATAAACTATCTAGTCAGCATTGCCACCTTCCTACTGATGTGGCTGTAAACAGAGGCTGGGCATTCCAGAGAGAGGAGACATTGAGTCCCCTAAACTTAGATAGGCTATGAGAATACGAGTCCAGCTACAACCTCAATGTGAGCCCCTGGTCTAAGCTGGCTAGGGCAGCAGGACCCAAGAGGGAAGCCCCCACTAGGGTGACCACATGTCCTGGAATGCCCGGGACTGTTCCTTATTGGGGGTCTGTGTCCCGCTTCCCGGGTCACCCCCCACCAGGACAACAAAGAGCCCCGGAATTGAGCAACACGCACCAGTCCAGCCAGCCAATGAAATGTATTTGTTATATGGGAACTCTTACTCTGCATCAGCCTCAGAAAGATGTTTTTTTAATTTGCTGAATTATGCCATATTTATAATGCTGCCCTGACTCATTTATAAATTATACTTAACCCTTTGATTTCCAGAGGGATGCTCAACGCATTGCTTTGCGTACCCCTCTAGCACTCAAAGGGTTAACTTTACCATCAGTTACAATAATTTAATGCCAATTCTTTCAAAATGACTAAGCATCATTTTTATAAATCTCCCCCACTGGGCCTTATGTACTAAGGCAAAGTGGAGCAATCCTGGGGTGCAGTTACATCATACGGAATAAATGAAATGTACAATTGTTCTGAAAATTAATTTGAATCCATTGAATTCTAGAGAGTTCTCTGACGCGTTGTTTTGCAATGCATTGGCGATCTCTCCAGAACTCAGAGGGTTAAAAGTCCTATTTAAATCAATTAAAAAATGTAAGATTTTTTTCTGTTCCCTGTTATGCAGTTGGTTTGCCCTAGAATTGCATAAATTCACCTTTATTCATAAGGGTCATTCTGTTTCATTTTAATGTAATAGAAGTGGATGGTGGAAAAGTGTAATTAAATAGGTATAGTACTGTGCAAACATCCTCCTATAACATAAAGTGGTAGAATGCGTCGCTCACTGTGAGCCGTAACCACACATGCGCAGTAGAGAGTCTCTACTGTGCATGTCTGGTTTTGCACACAGGGAGCTTTGCTGTGAGCCGTTTGGAGTTTCCCGCTAAGAATCAGCACGTTCGGCAGTCATGCGCAGTAGAGACTCACCGAATGCGCTGCCCCACTCCAGACGACTCATGTCATGTCTCTGCTTCCGGCTCCGGGGCAACAGCAGGGGCAGCTGAGTGCACTTTAGCCCGTGTATATGGGCTTCCATACTAGTATATAATAATTCGCTAGGATGTTTGTCAGAAGCCATCATGCGCAGTAGAGACTGCCCAAATGCACAGAATGCTGGGAGTTCTGTGCGGGAAGCATTCTGTGCTTTCAGGCAGTCTCTGCAGTGCATGACTGCGTCGGAGGCAGGATGCAGAGCAGGACCTGCCTCTTAAAGCTTTGCGTGCCAGAAGAGTACGCAACGCATTGCAAAGCAATGCGTTGCATACCCCTCTGGCACTCAAAGGGTAAACATCACCAGGTCCTTGGCCCGTGTACATGGGCTTTTACACTAGTACAGAAATAAATGCAAATTGTAATATTCAAGTTTTACATTAAATATTTAACCCTTTAAGTGCCAGAGAGGTACCCCTCTGGCACTGAAAGGGTTAAAATGAATTTTGATACAGCTGTAAGTTTGGTTCTGTACCTTGTTCACCTGTAGTTAAATCCATTGGTGCTAATGATGTCACCATAGCATTACTTATCAATTACTACCAATTCCAGAGAGTTAAAAGTAGGAATGATGACAAATTTCCACAAAATGGCCTGTTTTGCATACGCTAGGGATTTTTGAGGGAAGGCCATTTCTGTCAATGTTTTCCTACTACAATGTTTGGTGAGTGCGTATTTATGTGTGCTCAGGAGTGGTTGGGAATATGTGTTATTGATTGTGACGGTATATGAGTGTGTGGAAGTGCAAGCATGCATGCCAGAAGGTTATGCCCCTTGAAATGAATGCTATTAAAAGGAAATCTTGTGCAAATGCATAATATTTAAATTCAAACTGTCTATACTTTTTCTTTCATCGTCACCTATATAGTTACAATTTTTTGTTCGTGATATTAAGCTTCATAAATCTATTGACAGAGGTCTTTCTATAATGAACTGTGAAAATAGCTATAGCGATAAAACATATGGAGCCCTCATTAGATGCTGTAGAGGCGTCCAACACATTGCTTTGTGGTACATTATAGACCTCTCTAGTATCTAGGGACAGATTCTATTGCAGGTGCTAAATGTTAACACCCGTTTTATCAAACATTTTCCTATTGAAGTCTATGGGGAGAACTAGAGATAAATGCAGAAATAAAATTAGCACCTGTAATAGAACCTAGCCCCAAATGAGGGCTCTGTATATTTTATCACTAAAGCTGTTTTCACAGTCCCTGATAGAAAGATCTCTGGCTATACATTTATGAAGCTTAATATCAGGGAAATCAAAATGTAACTACATAGGTGACAATAAGAAAAAAATATAGACTATTTAAATTTAAATATTGTGCATTTGCACAAGATGAAGTCAAGTAAAAGGTTACTATCCCTTTAAGAGCATTAACGATGCCCATGAAGATAACCATATGAGAACCAGAAGGGTATACAGTGTTACATACCACTAACCCGTTGAGTGCCTATGCTAGTCAAAGATGAACCATTTGATGAACAGAGATGTCTAAAATGCATTGCTTCACAATCAGTTCCACATCTTTTTGGTCATTAAGGGATTAACCCTTGAAGTGCCAGAGGGGTACAGTACACATTGTGTTCCAAACCCCTTTGGCATTCAGAGGGTTGAAGTAATATATTGAAGACTTCTCTTGCTCTGTAGCAGTTAAATGCCCCATAAATTAAGCAGAAGTTAATTATCCCTATAGCACAGTTGATTAGCTCCAGAATGTCTCCATATCTTCTTAGAACATTAGCCACAATATAGTTTGTGCAAATGTTAGATTCAAGCTAACTGCCTTGGATTTCTTTTCGAATATAGTAAATTTATGGACCTCACAGTTTTATCTCTACAATTACTCTTATTAATTTAAACCTGCAGAATAAGTAACTTTTAACTGTTTAAGTACTTATAGGAGTCCTTCATAAAGCTGTCAGGTGTATCAATATACCAGATTTTTTTTCCTTAGCTTTGGAATGCTAGTCTATAAATGGACAAGGTCATCTCACTATCTGAAAATTATTTAACCATTTGAGTGCCAGAGAGGTATCCAACACATTGCATTAGCACTCAAAGGGTTAATTACTGTAAAGGTCCATAGGTGGGGGTTTTCACCGATAAGATTTCTCGTTCAGACAGTGTATATCAGTGGTTTCCAAACTTATTCACATGATGCCCCCTTTTGATTTTCATCAAACCTCAATGCCCCCTTTTTCTTTGACCGTGTAAGCACCAGAGGGGGTGTGAAATGCATTGCTTTTCAATGCATTGCACACTCTTCTGGTCCTTAATGGGTTAAATTAAATGTAACCCGTAACCCTTTTGAAGCATATTTATAGTTATTTATTTGATTTTTTTTTTTTACTTTGAAGGAACCAGTTCATTATACATCCTTTCCTTTGCCTAAGCCACTTCTACAAATCCATAAACATAGGATGTCTGTCAAATGTAAGTGTATCACAAGTGCAGTGGCATAACAGTAGGGGTCGCAGGTCACTTATCACTCCAGGGGCCCAGCCGCCCCCTGCAAACCCATCGCCACTCGCCCGCAGCAGCTCAGCTGATCTTCCGGCGCTCTAGTAATGCAGAGCGCTGGGAGATGACATCATCTCCCAGCACTCTGCATTACTGAGAACCGCTAGGGAGCGGGTAATGGAGGTAGGAGATGGACATGGGGCAATGTGAAGATGGGGGGTGCCAGGCCCATGGCAATTTCTGCACCAGGGCCCGGTGGCTTCTAGTTACCCCACTGCACAAGTGCAAACACATTGCGCTGCTCACAACCTTTCTTTGAACTAGCCTTTCCAAAACTTCTGAGCATGATCACATTTTGTCAGAATGGATACTGTTATGTTCCAAAGATCTCAGAAGTTAGACAAAGAAACAAAGTCTAGTGACCCCTTAGAAATGTCTCATGCCCAGCCAGAGGGACATTCCCTTAGTTTAGAAATCACTGGTGCAATCTAAATTAGAGATCGGTAAATACTGTAAACTGCAGATGAAAGAAAAAGTAAAGACTTATTTTTAAATTAGATTAGATTTTATAGGTATATTAGAGTAGGTACCCGTGAAAATATAGAGGTACCTTGACGGGGTTGGCAATCTCAACATTCTCTGTCCAAATTATGGACTAAAACTTGATATTTATCAACAGAGTTATGATATATGATTAAGGTAGGGCACACATGTACACACTGGTATGGATGAGCATAGGTTTGCTTTTTGTTTTGTAAGATCTATGTTCTACATGAGACTTTGCTGAGCTGGATTATTGGCTTTTTGATTGACATGCTGCTGAAATCCCCTTTACCATGGTGCATTCCATCAGGTCTCTTGGGACGGAACTGCATGGCTGTAAAAACAGCCATTTCTGTAAGGATTACCTCAGAGGAGATTGATTTGAAGTAACCTATCACATTATATTATGTTGTTATATTGGGCTTGAACTCTAGGTTATTTGTGAAGAAAAGAGATTACTGTACCATTTAGATTCTTTTAGGGGGATAAATAAGAATTTATAGCAAAAAAAAAAAAGAGAGAGAGAAAATGCATGCAAACTTAACCCTTCGAGTGCGAGAGGGATGCCTAACAATCTGCTGGGTACCTCACTAGCATTCAAATAGTTAAAAAGTAGTAAAGCCACCATGGTTCATGTACTAAAGGAAGCTGGATCAATTCTGGAGCAAATCAGTTTACCACAGGAAACAGATGAAAATTCCTCATATTCCCATTGATTTAAAGGGATAGTAATACTTCGTTTTAACTTTATTTTATTTTGTAGGCATTAAAAAAACATGAAGAATGATATAAGTCTTATCTCTCAAACCTTTATGGTTTATGAGATATTCACAAGCAAAGTTCCCCTCCCCGCCCCTTTTACCTAGTGTAAGCCATCTCTTCTCAGATGTGAGTCTGGTTGTATGACAGGACAGATAACAGAAGGGGACAATTTTCTTTGTATGAAAACAATGAAAGCCCTTCCCCCCTTGACAAGTTTTTCAGCTTTTTCCATTATCTTAATTGAAGATTGTCCCTCTCTGCAGTCTATCTGGGCATCTCCCTTCTGATCTGGTTGAACGGGGGGGATACTTTGTTTGTGAATATCTCTTAAACCATAAAGGTTTGAGAGATAAGACTTATATCATTCTTCATGTTTTTTTAATGCCTACAAAATAAAATAAAGTTAAAATGAAGTATTACTATCCCTTTAAATGAGGCTTTAACTATAGATGCTAGAATGGTTTGCAGTGTCATGGGAACCTCTCTAGATTTCAAGTGGTATGTGTATTTTCTCCCCACAGTGCTGTTTATTGATCCACAATACTTCCAGTTATTGCACATGTAGGGAGTGGTGAACTAAAACAATTCCATATTAGATTGTAAGCTCTTCTGGTCAGGGGCCTCACTTCCTCTTATTTTTGACTGTCACTATAATTGTTACTAAAACTTTGCTGTCAGAGTAAAATGAGTCATTTTCCCTGCAAACTGAGGAGTTTCGGTCAAGCTCACATTAAAGTCTGCAAAGTAGAATAATGTGATGTGTGAGGGGCATTCACTATAGTGATGATACACAAATACATAGGCCGAAGTGCAGGATATGTACTGGTGGATTATTAAATTTCCAGTATCGTCTCTTAGTATAACTTTTTCTGCTCTCTTTAGGTCTGATACACAATCAAAATGAGCAACATATATGAATCAGCAGCCAACACCCTTGGAATTTTCAACAGTCCATGTCTTACAAAAGTGGAACTGAGAGTATCCTGCAAGGGAATATCAGATAGGGATGCACTTTCCAAGCCAGATCCCTGTGTCATCCTGAAAATGCAGTCACATGGCCAATGGTTTGAGGTAAGGCTTCAGGTATAGCAGGGATCATCAAACTTGGTCCCATCAGCTGTTGGAAACTACAACTCCCATCATCCTCAACCAGCCAGAGGCTGGTTGGAAATGATGGCATTTATAGTCAGCAATAGCTGCAGGTCCATGTTGTGAGCTACAGGATAACTAGGATACATCATAAAAAATACAGCATATTGTATTATTGTACTTTGGACATTGTTTATACACTCTGCTGATGAAATAGAGATTTTGATATTCTACAGTGTTTATTGTCCCAGTGGTCGATTACTCCTACCAGATGCTGGACAGAATTTATAGAAGCAGTAAACTTTTTTTATGAAAAAATATATATTGTAGGGATTTTCTTATTGAGTAAAATAAGGGTACTCCCACTGCCAAGAGATTTATATTTCCAGAGTTATTACAGTTTAAACCCATGTTTTTTTACATTAGCAGTGGTCAAATTCTAATTAGATTTCCTGTTAGATTCTAATGGAGAGGAAAGTCAGAAAAGTCAGAGACAGACAATTCTCCATAGAATGTGATAGAAACTGCCTGTCACTTCCTGTCAGTTAGAACAATCAGGAAGTAAACACAGTAAATTCACTTCCTGATTATTTAAACTGCTATAATCTTTGAACAAAACATTCAGTAGCGATGGGAGTGACCTTGTTTTATTCAGCAGGAAATGCTCTGTAAAATACGTGTTTTCATAAAAAAAAGTTTACTGCTCCTTTAATCATAGCCTTGCCCAAGCACAAGTATAATAATCATAAATGGGAACTTTTTGTTGTGGAGTCCCCATAGAGGGGAGTTCTGTGGTGCCGCTGGGGGAGAAAAAAGATGCGATTTGCCTTAACAAGGGGTGGAGCTTAATCATGAGTGGGGTGGAACTTATAAAACGAAGTAGAATGTGGAGAAGAGGGTGAGGAGTGAGAAGAAAAGACTAGGAAAGAGCAGAAATGGGCAGATTTTCATTAGAAACATCCCACATCTGTAGAATAAGCCTCCACCCCGGAGACCCAGTAGCCAGAACAATAAACGGAGTCTCCAAGGCAAATCCAGAAAGTTCTCAGCTATGATGATAATAATGTCTGACACAGGAATTTCTTAAAGTCATGGCCTTTTGGTGCATATAAGGACATACTTGAGAAATACTGCTGCTCTATGGTAAGAATCATCAGTTTGTTTATGTTATGTTGTGGTTTAAGTATTGCAGTGTTGGTAAGCAAAGAGTGCAAGGTACTGAGATAATTGCTACTGTATGCAACATTTCATGTACAATTTCAATACATTTTTCATCACTATGTAACTCTTATGTTTTCTGACTGATGGGATTATATGGCTTGAACTGAGTTTGGTAAATAGACCAATTAAAGGGATAGTAATGTTTCATAATAAAAGCAGCTCTAATTAATCATCATAGTATTTGGACTTTGGAGAGTGTTATTTCAATTCTGTCAGAATTGTAGTTCCAGAGTAATTCAATGACAAATTGTCCCCCTCCCACCCCTTTTACTGATGTCACACTGTTCAGCCAGATCAGAAGGGAGGTGCCCAGTTAGACTGCAGAGAGGGACAATCTTCAATTAAGATAAGGGAAAAACCTGAAAAGCTTGTCAAGGGGGGCAGGGATTTCATTGTTTTCATAGGAATAAGAGTGTCCCCTTCTGTTATCTGTCTGGTCTATAGACTCATTCCACATCTGAGAAGAGATTGCTTACACTAGGTAAAAGGGGCGGGAGGGGAAACTTTGCTTGTGAATATCTCATAAACCATAAAGGTTTGAGAGATAAGACTTATATCATTCTTCATGTTAATGCCTACAAAATAAAATAAAGTTAAAACAAAGTATTACTATCCCTTTAAATAGAAAAGCTCGCTGATCCACTAAGAAATTTGAGTAATTATGGGGTAAACCAGCTGTACGACAGGGGACAAACAAACATTCCCATTGATTTAAATGGGGGATTTTAACCCCTTGAATTTTCTAGAGATGCCTCCAATGCGTTGTATTGCTTTGTGTATAATAGTACAGGGAAAGAATCTCAGTCATTTGCCTGCTCAGATTACAGGGGAATAGAGATACGAAGACCTCATTTCAAAATTGACATACCTGCAGCGCTATTTTATACCACAATATGTGATCACGGCACCCTGTGCCTGCAGTAGTGTACTGTATACAGTAAATAACGGTAATCTGTGTCGGTAATCCTTGGGCCCAGAAAACTAAACATAAGATATTTACAGACTGGAGAGTGCCTCAATTTATCGTATATCAATATATAAAAAAGTATTAATTTATTTTATTCAAAATGACAAAATAAGTACTCAATATGCTTATCGCTGTACTACGAATGACATAGACACTTGCATATCATTTAACCCCTTCCTGACAATGGACGTACGTGTATGTCCCGCAAAAACTGTCACTTAGTGACAGATGACGTACATGTATTTCCCGGAAGTCCGGGTCCCTACGCGGCTGCACGCCATTCGAGAACTCCGGAATAATTTAAAAAAAAATTCTTAGCAGGGAGTGGAGTGACGGCAGCGTGTGTGCGCGTCCGGTCACTAAGGGGTTAAAAACCTTTGGCTCCGGAGCTCAAAATAATAAAATATCTAATAAGTGTCCATGTAACTATAAAGTTCCCAGAAAAACAGTACAGTTTATATTTCTAATAGCTGATACTGTGAATCAGCAGTTCTTCCTTTGTAAATATTAGAAATACAAATTACTTCTGCTCCAGCTTTATGATGTATAGCACCTTGTTATAACAGTCAACTGTATCTTAAAGGCAACGTATTAAATGGCGGTATTAACTCTTTTAATACTGGTCTTATAGCAGGCAGTTCTGTAGTACAGTGATGTCCACAAATACTACTTCTGTGACTTCAGGGAGCAATCTGGAGAAGCACCAGTAATTGGTACGAAACGCGTTGGAGACATCCGAGATTTCTTCCTATTCACTGTGCTATGTAAGGTTCCAGAAACGCCTACTTTATATCCAACTAAAAAAGCTACATTGGATAACAGATAAATTGCAACATTGGCGTGGATACTTTATTAAGGACGGGAGGTCTGACAGCGGCTACGGAAGAAGCGTGGCTGAAAAGCCCTGAGAGGCTTGTGAAAAAACACAAATTGGTGACTGAAGTACAGACTGAACTTAAAGAGTGAAAAACATTGTTCGTGAAGCCAGGGTCATCAATACAGCTTGACAGACAAGTCAACTTGGAGAAGCAGAGCTACAATATGCCAGAGACTCAAGATAAAAAAGAATGTTTACTGTCACGAATAAGGACTGTCTAAGTCACAGAAGCAGTATTTGTGGACATCACTGTACTACAGACCTGCCTGCTATAACAACAAGAGTTAAAGGGATAAAGGGATATGCCTATTTTATTTTGTAGGCATTAAAAAAACATGAAGAACGATATAAGTCTTATCTCTCAAATGGTTTGAGAGATATTCACAAGCAAAGTTTCCCCTCCCGCCCCTTTTACCTAGTGTAAGCAATCTCTTCTCAGATGTGGAATGCAGTCCATAGACCAGACAGATAACAGCAAGGGACAATATTCTTCCTATCAGAACAATGAAAGCCCTGTCCCACTTGACAAGCTTTTCAGCTTTTTCCCTTAGCTTAATTGAAGATTGTCCCTCTCTGCAGTTTACCTGGGCACCTCCCTTCTGCTCTGGCTGAGCAGTGTGACATCAGTGAAAGGGGCGGGAGAGAGACACATTGTCATTGAATTACTCTTGAACTATAACTCTGACAGTATTGAAATAACACTATCCAAAGTCCAAATACTATGATGATTAATTAGAGCTGCTTTTATTATGAAACATTACTATCCCTTTAATACCGCCATTTAATACGTTGCCTTTAAGATCGTTGAAATACAGTTGACAGTTATAACAAGGTGCTATACATCATAAAGCTGGAGCAGAAGTAATTTGTATTTCTAATCTTTACAAAGGAAGAACTGTTGATTCACAGTATCAACTATTAGAAATATAAACGGTACCGTTTTTCTGGGAACTTTATTGTTACATGGATGCTTATTAGATATTTTATTATTTTGATCTCAGGAGCCAAATTTTTTTAAAAAATATGCAAGTGTCTATGTCATTTGTAGTACAGCGATAAGCGTATTGAGTACTTATTTTGTCATTTTGAATATTATAAATTAATACATTTTTATATATATAGATACATGTAGCTCTAGTTAATGTTTAGTTCATGGTGGCCCCTGTATAATATCACAGAATGCTGTTGTGTTGATTTCCATACTAAAAAGAGATTAAGACCTAACAGACAGGCCCTAATAACAAAAATTGTCTTGAACATAATCTTAACCTTCTGAGTGCCACAGAGAGATCCAACTCATTATGTTAATGAAAAAAAAGTCATTATTAAGACTAATACAAAATTGCATACATATGATACATAGTAGATCAAATACTATATTACATACCGTGTGTTGGAACGTAGGACAGCTAAATCACCATCAAGACATATAAAAACTGCATATCCAATATGATTAATTGGAACTATTTTATTTTAATGAATTATATTTGGTATGTAGTTTTATATGTATTGATGGCAAGGCAATTGTCCTAGTATCCAACACTAGGTGTGTAATACATATATATATATACATATATATATATATATATATATATATATATATATATATATATGTTTGTGTGTGTATGTGTGTGTGTATCCTATAACATAAAGTGATAGAATGCGTCGCTCCCTGTGAGTGTAACCGCACATGCACAGTAGAGACTGTGCATGTGTGGTTTTGCACACAGGGAGCTTCGCTGTGAGCCGTCCAGCGCTCCCCGTTGAGTATCAGCGCGTTTGGCGAGAGACTCATCGAATGCGCTGATCCAGAGAGGGGAGCACCGGACGGCTCACCTCCTGTCTCTGATTCGCGGCAGCAGCTGGGGTCGCTGGGTGCACTTTAGCCCGTGTATACGGGCTTTGATACTAGTATATATATATATATATATATATATATATATATATATATATATATATGGCACACTATATGGTCATAAATGGCAGAAGGTGCACGTCCCATAAATAACTTAAGGAATATATAAATATACTTAGCCCAGGTATGTCCTTAGACCAATGAGACAGCACACAGGAAATTATGAAGAAAAAGACGTAATTTAATCCATATTTTGAAATGCAATCTTTGCATTTGCATTGGCAAAGATTGCATTTCAAAATATGGATTAAATTACGTCTTTTTCTTCATAATGTCCTGTGTGCTGTCTCCTTGGTCTAAGGACATACCTGGGCTAAGTATATATATATATATATATATATATATATATATATATATATAATAGGAGGTAAATAGTGGGACCACCAAACACGAGAGCACTCACAGGTCTTTTCTAATGGCAAACAGAAAGATTTGTTATGTAAATAGTCAACATTTCAACTCCATTGCAGAGCCTTTTTCAAAGGCTCTGCAATGGAGCTGAAACGTTGACTATTTACCTATTACAAGAAGCACCCAAGCAGATCACATTTGTCTTTTTCATTTTTTCGTTTTGGAGTGCCTACCTTTGTTGTTTTTATATATATATATATATATATATATATATATATATATATATATATATATGTATGTGTGTGTGCGTGTGTGTGTGTCTAAACATGCAATTTCATATTAGTCTTTATAGAGACTTTTCACAAAGATGATTCTTAATGCAGCTACAAGATACTTTCCCTCTCATCTGCTCCTGAAATCCTTCTCTTGGCTACCCATGAGGTTTCATATTTCATGCACATTTCTTCTACTCTCCTCCCCTCATCTTTGGAATGTGCTCCCTATCACCATTCACCAATCAGCCACACTCTTGACTTTAAAAATCACCTAAAAACCCACCTGCTCAAGGAGGCTTCTCATTAACAGTATTCTCCTTGTGCATACTGACATTCATATCAAAATCACTCTGCACTTCAATTACAAAAGCCTTGTACTTATCTACCTCCGACTACTAATTAGCTCCTGGGACAGGGTCCCCTTCCCAATGAATTATTTACTTTTCAGCACTTTCACCCTGCTAATTATGCAATGATAGTACTTGAGCCTGAAGCTCTTATCCCTATCCTGTATTTTTTGTACTGTATTATTACTAGTTCTGTAAAGTGCAGAGTACATGTATAATGACATGTATAAAAATAAAAACATATATACAAGATGTTGGTCAAGGTAATTTTGCGTGCTATTGGAGTGTTTCTGTGATGTCTTCATCTCTTTTTTAGCAAGACCTCAGTTCCCCCTTTCACTAAAGCACTCCTCACACCCACTCCTTGCTTTCAGAGGTTGATTAAGAAGAATGCAGGAAGGGAGTTAAATTATTATTTATAATGTTAATAATAAAATAAAAATCTCAGCAAAATCAATAGTACAGGAAATTATACTAGCGTTTGAGTTATCTAAAACTAGTATGTTGATATTACCACTACAGGATGTTCTATTTGATTTTCTCTTTCTAAAAAAAAAAGAACATTATTTACTCCTTGGACATAATGTACTAAATCAAAATTTGTCAACCCTGGAGCAAAGCAGCTATGCCATAGGGGACAATTAAAACTTCCCAATATTCCCGCTAAGTTAAGATGAACTTTTAAACCCTTGAATGCAATTCGTTGGTGAACTGTCTAGCATCCAAGAAAGGTTAACCTTTTGAGTGACAGAGGGGTATACAACACAGTGTCCTTCAATGCACTACATAACCCTCGGCCACTTAAAGGGTTAAAAGTCTGCTTAAAGGGTTAGTAATGCTGAAATTTAAGACAATTAAAGTGAATGTGTCACCTCAATATATAATGTAGCATAAATAGTTAGGCTATATAGCGAATATTACTAAAGCTTTCTTCATTTTTTTTTTTTTAGCTTTATTTGTTGAAATTTTAAGTTATAAAGTCGGTCCTGCAGCTAATTCTGGACAGACTGAGATTACTTGCTCTGTAACTGCAGTCCGTCACTCTGTGCTGCTCTCCTCTATCCAGCCTCCTCCAATGACAGAAGCTTCTGTCTGTAAGCTGGAGCGTTCTTATTGGCAGAGATTGATATCTAGCAGTCTATGCGAAAGTGGCTGCAGGACCAACTTTATAACTTAAATAAACTAAAGAAAAAACAAATTAAGACAGTTTTAGTAATATTCGCTAAATAGCCTAATTATTTATGCTTCGTTATATTGAGGTGACACATCCACTTTAAATATTGTAGATGTTAAAAAATAAAGTATATGAAGAAAGTCCTATATTACAAACTTTTATGGTTTGTGAGATATTCGCCGCTAAAGTTCCCCCCTCCCTCCCTTCCCTTCTCCTGATGTCAGCGCTCTACTGATAGCAGGAGATCCTGGTACTGGGACCAGCCGGCAGCTCTTCAGCAGAACCAAAACAGCAACATTTTAAAAGAATTACTTAATCTACAAAAGTGTGCCCAGTTTGCAAGCACACTTTGTAGACTGTTCCGATGAAGTATTTCTTTTAATATTTCGCTATTTCGGCTCTGCTGAAGAGCTGCCTTAAGTTGCACGACTAGAATCTACTTCTGTCTGAGGGAGGGGGGAACTTTAGCAAAGTAGTGCATTGGACACCTGTTTGGCACTCAAATGGTTACATTTGGGCATTACTAACCCTTTAATGTGTAACTGTCACTTTATAACAAATATAAGATTTTGAAAGATCATTCAAAATCATCTATATTTACGTTAGCCTTTTTTGTTTTCCAAACAACAGCTTATGAGATATTTAACTTCATTTAATTGTTAGTTTGGGTGAATGAGCTAGTACTGGGAGGCAGGGAGTGGTAATTGAGATAGAGAGTAGTGGAAAAATGTTAATATCTGCCTGGCATGCCTGAGAGTACCATCTAATTCACATAAACTGACAAATAAATAGAGCTAAATATTTCATAATCTATTGTATTAAAAGATGACTAACATAAAAATAGGTATTTTTGAAAACTCTTTCAAAATCACCCATTTATTACAAAGTGAATTTTTATTTTTCCCCTACGGTCCGATTGGTTTGCACTAGAAATTCCTGTTCTTTTTAGCACATTAGACCTATTGTCTTTCAACTAATTGACAGCAATTTTGGGGTGCCATTTGGGGCTGTAATGTGCTTTGCACCCATGTTTAAATTACTTTTCGTATCAATTAACATAATTGACTGCATCTGTACCAGGCAATGCTGTGAAAATCTGTAGACAGTTGTCATGCATTTGTTTGATCCTTTGAGTGACAGAGGAGCAAGGTATTTCACACCCCTTTGGCACTGAAAGTGTTATCCCCAATTGATGGTGGCATCGAATGTGTTTGTGCAAACAAGTTATGAACAGTGGTGAAGACAAAAATTTGCTAGCAGCATAAATTATTTTATACCATGGCCATTCAATCTTTGGACCCTCAGCTGCTGGGGACTACAACACCCACCCATTGGCTGATTGAGAATGATGGGAATTGTAGTCTCCAACATCTGCATATCTGGGATCTTCATCCGGTTGAGGCCCGGAAAGAGCTCGTGTGCTGCAACCGGAGGTAAGTAAATGGGGCTTAATTGGGTGGGTCGGGCTTATCAACATGATACTTGAGGAAGTAGGTGGAAAGTGGGCAAAACAGATAGGAAGGAGGAAAAGTGGGTGGGAAGTGGGAGGAAGAGGGTGGGAAAGAGGAGAAGTAGGTAGAGTTTCATAAGGAATTCACCACCACCAACACCACCACCACCACTGGAGAAACAGCCTCTGTCCCCAAAGACCCAGTAGTTTACTTTAAAAACCAGAGTCTCTGGGGCCTTATACCGTGTAATTGGTTATGGGGCCTCTGTATTTGGTGCATTTATAAATATCTACAAATAGAAGCCAAGCACAGCATAAGACTTTTATTTCCACTTGAAAAATGCTACCTACTTTGCTGTTTTGTTCAGCATCATTATTGAATATATGTGGAAACTTCCAAAATGGGCTGACCCTGTGAAATATTAACCCTTTAAGTTCTCAAACACATGAAAAAGGGATCAGAATCACAGCCAGGAAATTACAGACCTGTAAGCTTGACATCTGTGGTAGGGAAGCTGTTTGAAGGGTTGCTAAGGGAACGTATTCAAGAATTCAGCTTGAACAGGAATATCATTAGCAGGAGCCAACATGGCTTTGTGAAAGACTGGTCTTGTCAGACTAACTTGATTGCATTTTATGAAAAAGTGAGTAAAAATATAGATGTGGGAGCGGTGGTTGATGTGATCTATTTAGACTTTGCCAAGGCATTTGATATGGTGCCACACAAGAGGTTACTGTACAAATTGAATGATATAGGCTAGGGGAAAATGTTTGTGCGTGGACAGGAAATTGGCTGAAAGATAGAATGCAAAGAGTGGTAGTAAATGGCAAGTTCTACAACTGGATAAACGTGATAAGTGGAGTACCTCAGGGATCTGTCCTGGGTCCTCTTCTTTTTAAGGGGGCATAGGGAGCCATGTATCAGTGTTTGCCGATGACACAAAATTAAGTAAGGTAATAAAGTCTGAACTGAATGTGTCTTCATTACAAGAGGATTTGGACAAAGTGAGTAACTGGGCAGGCAAATGGCAAATGAGATTCAATATACAATACAATACAATAAGTGTAAAGTTATGCATTTTGGGTATAATAATAGAAATGCAACATATAGTTTAAATGGTGTTTCTCTGGGGAAATCTACTAATGAAAAGGATTTGGGAGTAATGGTAGACAATAGACTTAGCAGTAGCGTGCAGTGCCAGCTGGAAGCTGCAAAGGCCAATAAGATATTGGCATGTATTAAAAGGGGTATTGACTCAAGAGAGGAAGATATTATTATGCCTCTTGACAGGTCCATGGTAAGACCCCACCTAGAATATGCTGTTCAGTTCTGGGTGCCCTTTCTGAAAAAGGACATTATGGAACTAGAGAAAGTGCAAAGGAGGGCTACAAAACCAGTAAGGGGAATGGAAAGTTTTAGTTATGAAAAAAGGCTAGAAAAGTTAAATTTGTACACACTAGAGAAACAGCGTCTTAGAGGGGATATGATAACACTATATAAATATGTTCAGGGCCCATACAAAGGGCTCTCCAAAGACCAGTTCGTTAACAGAACAGTACAAAGGACAAGGGGCCACCCGCTTAGACTTGAGGAAAGGAGATTTCTTCTACAACAGCAGAAGGCTTTCTTTACGTTAAGGACAATAAAGGTATGGAATTCACTGCATGAGGAGGTGGCGCTATCGAATACATTAGATGCCTTTAAAAAGGGCCTGGATACTTATTAAAAAGATCAGAACATAAAGGGCTATGTACGTTAGTACTGGGATTAATATCTAGTTAGTGCTTGTTGATCCAAGGAGAAATCTGATTGCCATTTGGAATCAAGAAGGAATGCCCCCCCCATTCAAGGCAGAATTTGAAATTGCTGTATTGAGGGGTTTTTTTGCCTTCTTTTGGATCAACGATGGTAAACAGGAATAGGAAAAGGGTTAAACTAGATGGATGCAAGTCTTTTTTCAACCTAAATTACTATGTTACTATGTTACATGGATTCTAGGCAATATGTCACTGTCTGCTCTAAAACAGCAGTGCTGTGTTGACCTCAAACAACATTTAAAGTGTTGCAATTTAGAAATATCACTCCTTGTACACACACAAGGAGGATTTCTTCCTATGCCTTTTTAGTAGAACTGTCACCAGTTTAGAGAATTTGGCGCTTCACCCTGAGACCCAGTGATTGGTCAAAACTGTGTCCCTGAGGGTTAAAGGGATAGTAATACTTCATGTTATCTTTAGTTTATTTTGTAGGCATTAAAAAAAACACGAAGAACGATATGTCTTATCTCTCAAACCTTTATGGTTTGAGAGATATTCACAAGCAAAGTATCCCCCTCCCTCTCCTTTTACTTAGTGTAAGCCATCTCTTCTCAGATGTGGAATGCAGTCCATAGACCAGACAGATAACAGCAGGGGACAGACTTCTTCCTATGAGAACAATGAAAGCCCTGCCCCCCTTGACAAGTTTTTCAGGGTTTTCTCTTATCTTAATTGAAGATTGTCTCTCTCTGCAATCTACCTGGGCACCTCCCTTCTGCTCTGGCTGAGCAGTGTTACATCAGTAAAAGGGGCGGGAGGGGGATACTTTGTCATTGAATTAATCTTGAACTACAACTCTGACAGAATTGAAATAACACTCTCTAAAGTCCAAATACTATGATGAATAATTAGAGCTGATTTTATTATGAAACATTACTATCCCTTTAAGGACTAGAAGATGCACACCATTTAACAGCTACATGAGTTCAATGTGTCTTGTTTTTTTTTTTTTTTCAGAGAATAAAGTCCCTAATTCTGCTGAAAACATATTTTCTAATACTGTAGTTTTTCAAACTTCCCAAATAAAAAATAAATACTTTTCTTAATAACTAACAATGGGGAGCCTATTCCTGACATTCCTAAGTAAATATGTCAAAAGCTGTTCATTTGAAATCTTAAGGATTCACATGAGCTGAGAAGGCTGGGTAGGATTTGAACAGCTGACATCTCCAGCGTAAGACAAATTAAGGACAAAGACTCAGTTGCCACAGTTCACAAGAAGCTTGTTATATAATTGTTTTCTTAAATATATACTTTTGTGTGTATGAGAGATGTGAGGCCATTTTGGATGTTCCTTGAGGGGTATTATTTTTGGGTGGATTTCTGTACAATGGTTTCCTTTTTATTTTACCCTTACTGACAAGTTTATTACAATAAACATGTAATCAAGGAGAAATTTATTAGACACAAAAATATTGCTACAATTTTGAAGGATACTTAAGTGTACCTATCTCTTTGATTCAAGATGACATCGGAAAACTATATTATAAGCTGCGGATGTGTTATGTTGGCCAAAAGATAAGCAAATATATATAGTTAGCGATATTCATACTTGGTACTATAGGGTAATGTATGCTAATGTGTTTTACTATGCTAATTACTATTTTCACTATAGTTTTATATGCCGATTAAGCTGTTCAATGATGTTTGATATGTTAATTAAGTTATGTGCTGCACTGAGAAGCTTTCACTTTTTGCAAGAAATACTCTTAAACTATACATCTGCTGGACTTTTGATAACAATACGCATAGGCAGTTTTGAATGACATTTTCAAATATGCAAAAAAGATTCAAGGTCACAGTTTCTCATTAAGACAAGTTAAAACAATTATTTTATCCAGACCTAATAAGAGATTTCACCTGTCATTGATGTTTTATCTTTTTTTGTATTCCTTTTACTCAGTTCTTCGCAACAATCAAAGTCACACTATCCCTATTAATTACAGCTTCACTATGAGACCAGGGACTCTCATTCAACAATTTATTAGGTTCTTCCACAAGTAGTTAGGACCCAGGGGCCATCCACATTAGCATTTGATAATGTCCTTTGATATTTTCTAAAAACTAGTTTTCCCAAAGAAAGATATTACTGTAAGGGCATTTCTATATTCACTTTACAAAAGAGACCAACCAGATAGTAATCTGATAGCTGTTGTATTGCCTGCATGGTGAAATCTAAACCACCTTCACTTTTACAGTTTATCATACAAAGCCCTGATAAGATAGCCTTTTGGTGACAAAGTCACAATAAGACAGAATTATTATTTTATTCACTTTAATTGAGTCAGTTTTGCATTTTGAATGTATATATTGTTAGACATGCTATTTCTTTATTTCGTTGAAGCTTTAGAAAGCAGTTGTGGAATAAATGTCTTGAGCCACAATACCGTAATTGTTTGCAGATAAATTCCTGAAATGCAGGTCTGAAAAACAAGCAAAAATCTATTTTTGTACTAAAGAGGATTCCTATTCATGAAATAGTTTTTTGGCAATCAAGTAGATAGCAGATTGACGCCCTATTATCCTACTTATTTCACATATTAAAGGGATAGTAATAATTAAGATGTACAAAAATATATGTTGTAGGTTTCATGTCCCCGAATAAAACAAGGGTACTCAAGCTGCCAAGAGATATTTTATTAAAAAATTAGTTGAATAGCCCGTGTACATGGGCCACAGTGCCAGGCAGCAACGGCAGCGGTGCAGTCATGTGCAGTACAGACTGCCCATGCCGCGGCTGATAACAGAGCGCCCCGCTCAATTATCAGCCACAGCACGGGCAGTCTGTACTGTGCATGAATTCAGCGCGTGCAGCAGTCTGTACTGTGCATGACAGCTTCTGACAAACATACATTAGCAAATTATTATATAGGATTATAACAGCCAAAACTTGAACTTTTTAGGTGCAATATTACAGTGGCCTGAAAATTTACAGTGGCGCTGTTGCTACTCCATCCTATGGAGATTTATGGTCTACAGATCAGAGCAGTCCATAGGATGGGGTAGCAACAGTGCCACTGTAAATTTTCAGGCCACTGTGATATTGCACCTAAAAAATTTAAGTTTGAGCAGTAGGAGTACCTTTGTTTTACTCAGGGGGATAAACCCTACAACATATATTTTTTTACATTTTAAGTATTACTATCCCTTTAAAGGAGTGTTAACATGTCCAAAAAAAAACATTACTTACCTTTTATGATTAGAAAATTCTAATAATATCTAAGAAATTTGAATTGTGTCTTTGTTCAAGAGACATTTTCAGGATATAATTTGCTATCAAAACCATAGACTACAAACTCTGCCCACTTTACATGCCCATTCCTTCCAAATGCATTGCACACCCCTCTGGTACTTAAAGGGTTAAGTAAGCTCACACACGCTGCCTGCTACAGTTTAACGATAAACTGCCAGCAGCTGTCATGTTCTCCATGCACATGACATCCAGGACTAAGGGGGTATGTACTAAGGGTTCATAAAGAGGTGATAACGTGGAGATAACTTCTCAGTTGGAACTTTTAGTGCATTGACTCCACAGAATAACATAGGACTTGGAGAAGTCATCTCACTGGAGAAGTCATCTCCACTTTATCACCTCTTCATTACTCCTTAATGCATAACTGTGATCTCTTGAGTAAAGACACAATGCCAGAATTCATAGGGGCCATTAGGAGTGTGGGGGTATTTTTAAGAGTCATTTAATCTCCTTAAATCGAAGTACACTTCTGGAATTGACTGAACTGGAAAAATACAGATGAAAAGTTTATATGAAACTGGAAAGAGCAAGCTTATATTATATATGTTCAAGAAGTATTCTCTTATTTTTTGGTACATGACCCACTTCAGGCAATTCCTGAGACCAGATGATATTTTTACATGGAGATGTAGGCAATAATGAGAGCCACCAAGATGGTGTGTATATGTGGGCCTTATGCACAAAATAAAAGAGCCTCAATTTGGAGTAAACAAATGACACCATAGGGGTAAATAAAATGTTCCATTGTTTACATGGGGTAGGGTTGCCACCTTTTCTTAAAAAAAATACAGGCCATAGTTGTGGGTAGGTTGCCACCCAGCCGGTATTTTACTGGCAGGCTGGTAAAAAATTGGCTTCCTTCCAATGTTAAGTCTATGGAGGGAATGCCTTGGCCAGTATTTTTTTAAGAAAAGGTGGCAACCCTAATTGTGGGTTGGAGAGGGCACAAAAGGGAGGAGCCACAAAAGGGGCAGAAGCACTCAATGTTGCATGAGTCTGTAAATCTAAGGATGACTTTTGGTCAAGGGTGAGTGCCCAATACCCACTCTGTGCAAGGATGTGCACTGGTCACTAGTCTCAAAGCTTAGCCAGCGGTATAATAAAGGGCGAGTGCACAATGCCCTCTCTGTGCACTGGTCACTAGTCTCAAAGCTTAGCCAGTGGTATAATAAAGGGTGAGTGCACAGTACCCTCTCTGTGCACTGGTCATCAGTGTCAGGATTAGCCAGCGGTGTAATAAAGGGTGAGAGCTCAGTACAAGGCTGTGCACTGGTCACTAGTCTCAGTATTAGCCAACAGTATAATAAAGGGTGAGCGCTCAGTACCCTCTGTGCAAGGCTGTGCACTGGTCACTAGTCTCACTATTATCCAGCAGTATAATAAAGGGTGAATGCCCAGTACATGGCTGTGCACTGGTCACTAGCCTTAGGAATAGCCAGCCATATAATAAATGGTGAGCACTCCGTACCCTCTCTGTGCAAGCCAGGTCACTAGTAAGTAGTCTCAGGATTAGCCAGCACTATAATAAATGGTGAGCACCCAGTACCATTTCTGATCCTTACATTTTAGCATACATGACAGTTGAGAAGACACCAGTTCCATACAGGAAAGATCCTGTGTCCCTTTCTACACCAGTGCCTCTCCCTATTTCTGTCCTCTAGTCTTAGTATCTGATTCCCTCTCCACCTTCCTCTCCTTAGTCTCTCCTACTCTGTCCCCTACCCTCAGACACAGATAAGGTGCTGGTGGCAGGAAGGGTGAAGCTTTACCATTACAACGCGACTTTCCCTAAACCCACTCACCGGACTTCCTTCTTGGCCAGCAGCAGCCCCACTCTCACCAGCTGCTCAAGCTCCGTTCCTCAATCCACCACTGGACAAACTTCTGGTGATTTGCTGCCCCACTCCCAAGTTCTACCAATTAGTGTCTTCCGTTTTGTTTTCCTCAGGTACCGCTTCCCCTGCACTAAGGTTCCTGCCACACTTTTCTTGCTTCATTCATAGCGGGCAATACATGTTACCATGGCAACTCCGCACCTGGCCCAGCATGACGTGTCACACAGCAGAGGTGTTGCACCTCAGCAGACTGCAGTGCCCTTCTCCCTGCCAGACGCACACAAATACCAGTTTTACAATTGCCGGTATAGTTGTTATACTGGCACCGGCTCCAGTGCGCCAATTACAGGCTGTGCTGGTAAAATACCACCCGGGTGGCAACCCTACATGGAGACTTCAGCCCCTTAAATGTTAGCGAGCTCTACAAAGCACTGCATGAATGTGTTGGAGACCTATCTAGCATTCATTGGCTTAAAGCGCCATATAAATAAATGACAAGTTTTGGTAGCTTTTATTTCTCACCCATGGAGGACCACCATGTCCCCTTTGCCATAGTGAAGGGGAATGTGCATCAGTGGTGCTCCCTTTCACCATGGGTGAAGAGAGCAGCTGAAGCCGAATGCTGAAGCTGGACTAACAGTGGAGGCACAGGAGAAAAGAAAAATACTTCTCTGAAAAGGCAAGCTTTGCCTGAAAGGACAGTTTGGTATCCACGGACTAGCACTGAATAAGGATAAATTATATAGGGCTCTTTATATTAGGATATCACTACTATATCAGGATCCTTGTTTATATTGCTATACTATCCCACATGAAATGTATTGTGTATCTGCCTGTCTGCTCTTGGGTAAGCTCAGTGCTCCCGTTTGCTTCTTAACTCTAAGGCCAGGAGTAGGCAATCTATGGCTATCAAGCTGTTGGAGACTACAACTCACATCATTCTTAACTACCTAACAGCTAATTAGAAATAATACAAGTTATAGTTACCAAAATCTGGAGAGCCAAAGGTTGTCTACCCTGATCTAGATATTCCTGTCAAGCACCATATTTGTATAACTATTCCTGTCTCAAGAGCTGACACTTTTAGTTCAGGGAGTAAAGAGAAATACAGGGTGAGTAAATAAATCCCTAGGGTCAGGGTCTCTACCCAACCCAAGATGTGGCAGAATCACTTCTGCATCAAGAACAATTAGCCAGTATACCACATTTTACTACAGTTAAGAAAGTATGTGTTATATTTAAATTAGGAAATAAGTACTTTCAGTGAATTGCATAGGCTCAAACTGATCAAATTAATCTATTTCTCCTTGGGGGGGGTAAGCACTAAGGGACGATAAAGTTGAGATGACTTCTCCAATTATATCACGTCTCCAATTTCTGTGATAATCTATGGAGCCAATGCACTAAGATCTCTACCACTTGATGGCATCTTAGTGCAGAGGCTCCATAGAATAAATGGAGAAGTTATATCACTGGAGAAGTCATCTCCACTTTATCTCCCCCCCCCACCCCCGGAATCCTTGCTTGATTAAAGGGGAAATAATACCACCGTCCCAATTACCTTATAATAACCAGCAAATCCTAATTGCCACTATGAATTTCACACTTGTGCTTTGGTTTAAGGCAGAGATTGTTCTATATGCAGTATAATCCTATATAATAATTGCTAAATCGTGTGTAACGCCGCAACATGCGCAGTAGACACTGCTGCGCGTGCTACCCGCACCGTGGCAGACACAGAGCTGGGAGCTCCGAAGGAGCGTCCAACTCTGTATCACCCGTGGCGCGGGCAGTCTCTACTGCGCATGACTGCCCCGTGACCGGATGGCAGTGGTACTGTGGACCGTGTAACGGGCTGTTCAACTAGTATATATATATATATATATATATATATATATATATATATATATATATATATTTTATAATCTTTGTTTTGTGAGAGTCCGTGTCTTACTAGTGTTCTGTACTGCTATTGCTATATATTTTTGATAGAGACATTTATCACACTCAGTCTCTCATTGTCTAAATAAATCTTATTCCTCTCATTTTGCATTCATAGTGCCTATATCATTCTATGATGTGAGATACAAAATAGGCTATTCATCATTTTTAGTGTCATGAAGAGCTGTGGAAAGGGATTTAATTGAAAAAATAGAATTAAAATATATATTTCTTCCTTTCTGTTCCCAAGCTTGAATTCACGGGAGATTAGAACCTTGATTGCTGCTTTGATGTGAAGGGGGTTTCAAGCATCATAAAAATACTTTGCACAAGCTACAAAAAATGTTATTTTTCTGCAAAAATGTTCTAGTATCTTTCATAGTTAATGCATGTACTGATAGGAAGGAAGGCGACCTCATTATAATATGAGAAGAAGATTTATAATATTAGACAAATGACCTTATGCACAAAGAAAAAGGAGCAACGCTGGAGCAAACCAACAGCACCAGTGGTTCTCAATCTGTGTTCTATGGAAGCCCTAGGTCAGGTGAGGTCCTGATTAACAAGGAGGCTGATGAAAATAAGAGGCCCATTCTCATCAATAGTATCAGTGGGCCACTATGCAGCCCAAATGACAGCCAAAACGGTATTGCCTAATATTGACTGAAATTTTGACTAAAAATGAATTTCAAACAATTTTTTAAAACAGGGGTCCAGCAGCTGACTGTTACATGTATTACAGATGCACTTGTAACAGACCATAACAGACCATAAACTATATATATACAGTATATGTAAATAGATAAATAGATAGATAACGATATAGATATGGAAAGATATATATATCAGATGCAATTACATGGTGCTTAACAACGGACAGCATCAATCATCATTCACATACATTTTATACTGATACTAGATTAACCCCTTGGATGTTACAGATGTCTCCAACTCATTGTTTAGCAGTGTACTGGAGACCTAATTTGCAACCAAAGGGTTAAATGGTTTCAGTGATTGAGTTCAACAAAGATTTCCATGAAACTGAAGAGCTCCTCAACTGAAAAATATTTAAGAACCACTAAACTACAGCATAAAGAACAAATACAAATCCACCGCAATTCCCCATGGGTTTAAGCAGGGACATTTAGCCCCTGTAAATGGCAGAGAAGTTTCTGAAGCTCTACAGAGAAATGTCCTGAGTTCCTCACTAGCATTCAAGAGGGTTAGAAGTCCTATTTAAATCAATAGGAATTTTCAGTTTTGATGCAGTTGTTTAACTCAGAATGGGGTCTCTTTTCTTTTTTGTGCATAAGGCCTGTGATCATTTTTCACTGAGGCTCATGTACTAAGATGAACAGGACCAATTCTATAGAAAGCCAACAAATAAAAAGTCTCATTCATATCCCACTCTGGCATGCAAAGGGTTAAAGCGCGCGCGCGCACACACACACACACACACACACACACATATATTTCTTCCACAAATCTTCTGTGTACATACGCCTTGTAACCAACACAAGAGGCAAGCACTCACAGGACTTTTTCATCTAAATATTTTTATTCGCTCAATGTTTCGGTCTAGTAGAGACCTTTGTCAAGAACATAATAATAGGATAAAAAAAACTTGGCTATACATACTCATACCTGTGCATAAACCCGCGTGTCAAACAATCTTACGTTCATTTCCGGTGTGATAGTGAACGTGAAACAAAACTTTGATTAGGAAAAGGTAAAAAGTTAAACAAGGTGAGAAACCACTTGCTTCAACATGCTCCCTCTAGTGTGGCGGTTTCACACTGATTAAAAGAAATCAATGTGAACAGATCTCATGTAGTGATGATCGAGCACCCCAATGCTCGGGTGTTCGAGTGCTCTGACCGAGCGCCCCCGGAGGCTTGAGTGCTCGGCCGAGCACCCGAGCCCCATTGAAGTCAATGGGAGGACTTGAGCATTACACCAGGCACCCCCTGCTCTGATGAGGGGAGGGTGCCTGGTCCATAGGAAAAGGGCAGAAAATGATGGAAACACCACAGAAATGGTTCAGGGACAGCATAGGGAGGATGTCTGGATGCATCTTGGACTCCAACGTCGCTGCTGGGAACGATGTTTCGCCCGTAGTACGCCATTTTTACAGACTGACCGTAAAACACACAAAAAGGAAGATAAAAACTAATCTGCGGCTAGGCACACTAAACAATATGTGACGCTAATCTGCGGCTAGGCACAGTGAACGGAATATGTGACGTTTATTTTTTAAACTTTGCACACTAAACAATATGTGCTGCTAATCTGCGTCTAGGCACACTAAACAGAATGTGCTGCTAATCTGCGGCTAGGCACAGTGAACGGAATATGTGACGTTTTTTTTTTAAACTCTGCCCCCCAAAACAAAATATATCTGCTGCCCCCACACACAGTAGTCCTAAAAAGGACTTTTGGGTCTTTTTTTGTTCAAACTCGCTTTTCTTCTCCCTACACTGACTTTCCCTTCCTATCCTCATCTCTCCCTGGCTAAGACTGAGCCGAACTCGCTGGTCAGGTGCTATACAGCACCCGATCACGGGTTCTGGCCAGCCAATCAGTGTAATGCCAGCAGCCAACATGGCTGCTGGCATTACACTGATGTCAGAGCCTCCCCGCATGTTTATTGGCTGCGCAGCAGCCGCGAAACGTGCGGGGAGGAGACCCGAACATGGCGGGTGAGCACATGCGGTACTCGTACGAGTACCGCCATGTGCCGAGCAGAGCGATGCTCGAGCCGAACCGAGCTTCGGCCGAGCATGCTCGCTCATCACTAATCTCATGCAGTAGAAAAATATGCAATGGAAAATATACTGTTAAGGGTACTGTGCTGTTAGAGACAACAGAGGAAAGGGATTTGGGAGTAATTATTTAAAATAACTTAAAGGTAGGCAGGCAATGTAATAAAGTGGTGGGGAATGCAAACACAGTGTTGGGTTGTATAGCTGGGGCATTAGTAGCAGAAAAAGGGAAGAGGTCATGCCACTCTACAGATCTCTAGTTAGACCTCACCTAGAGTATTGTGTACAGTACTGGAGACCCCATCTCCAGAAGGATATAGATACTCTAGAGCAAATTCAGAGAAGATCTACTAAAATGGTGAATGGTTTACAGGAAAAGAAATATCAGAATAGACTAAAGGATCTGAACTTGTATAGCTTGGAGGAGAGAAGAGAGAGAGGAGATATGATAGAAACATTCAAATACATGAAAGGATTCAACAATGTGCAGGATGGAAGTACATTTCAGAGAAGTAAAAATGTTAGGACAAGATGCCATAGTCTAAAACTAGAGGGGCACAGGTTTAGATGAAATGTAAGAATGTTTTACTTCACTGAGAGGGTAGTAGATAAGTGGAATAGCCTACCAGCAGAAGTGGCAGACGTTAATACAGTGACAGAATTGAAACATGCTTGGGCTAGACATAAGGCTGTCCTGAACATAAGACAAGACCAAGGACCAAATATGGTTTGAGGTTTTTACAGTAGGAAAATGGACAGACTAGATGGGCTGAATGGTTGTTATCTGCTGTCAAATTCTATGTTTCTATAAAGTTCATTGAAGTGATTATCATCTCAGTTAGTAGTTCAATAATGTGATGTGAACTACAGTGGAAAAGTGTGAATTTTTGAAGACGTTAACTATTTGTGTCACTGCATCATGTAAACTCATTAGCCGTACTCCAAAGAAGTGTTTATCCTCATGAGTAAAACAAGGATACTCCCACTGCTGAGAGGTGTTTTATTCAGACTTGAATGTTTTTAGGTGGAACTGTAGCTACACCATCCTATGGAGGTTTCTGGTTAACTATTCAGTGCTGTCCATCAGATGGTGTAGCAACAGCACCACTGTCCAATTTCAGGAACTTGAAACAAGTTTAACTTGCAATAACTTTTGAATAAAATACCTCTCAGTAGTGTGTGTACCCTTGTTTTGCTCATAAGGATAAACCCTACAGCGTTTTTTTTTACTTATTAAAGTATTAGTAATGTCTATATTTTACAAATGCTAATATTGCAGCTATTATAAAAGAAAACTAAACAACCCCAGCCCCATCTATCAAACCATTATGGTTTGAAAGATATAGAAGGCTAAAGTTTTCCGCTCCCTCCGCTTCTGTAAAGCTGACAGCAGGAGATTCGAGTCGGCTGACTCGAGACGACTCTTCAGCAGAGCCGAAATAGCGCAATGTAAAAATAAATACTTTGTCGGAATGGTCCATAAAGTGTGCCTGGTTTGCAGGTACACTTTGTAGACCGTTCCAATGAAGTATTTATTTTTTACAGTTTGCTGTTTTGCCTCTGCTGAAGAGCTGCTTGCTTGTCCCAGGACCAGGATATCCTGGCGTCAGTTTACAGCTGACGTCAGGGAAAGAGGAGGGAGCAGGGAAATGTAGCCTTCTATTTCTCTCAAACCATAAAGGTTTGAGAGATGGGACTGGGGTTGTTTAGTTTCATTCTATAATAGGTGCAATATTACCGTTTGTAAAATATAGACATTACTAGCACTTTAAGTGTTTCTATTCCTTTAACCCTGTCAGTGCCAGAAGGTACAATACACATTGCGAAGCGATGCATTGTGTAACCCTCTGTAACTGCATGGGTGAACCCCTCAAATGGTAGACCCCTCAATGCATGGAGACCTCTGGCATTCAAGGAGTAAAATCCCCATTTAAATCAATATGAATTTGTAGTTATTCCCTGTGGTTCACTTGCTTCACGCCAGTTCATTTTATTGAATTAGCCTCATTAATTTCTGATGACTATAAAATATTATAACCCCTGGAGTTTTATAGATATCTCCACAGCAATATGCTGGAGATATCGGTAGAACATGAAGTGTTAATCTCTTGCTGAAATGAAGAAAGCTTTGATTGGCAATAACATACAGAGTTGGACAGTGGAAAATAGAGAAGAAATGAGTCGGAAGAACTATTTGGTCCTATTATAGCAATGCCTCTAAGGGCACTGTGTCAATTTCAGTGTCAATCTGTAAAATGATTATACTCTTCCCAGAAAAGAAACCTTAGCATCAATGTTTTTTTTTAATTAAGGCTCATATACAGATTCCATGGACCCTCTAGCTTGGTTTGTCTTGTTAAACAGAGCGTGCTGGGTAAAGGAGAAGTGATGGTACTGAGGACAAGCCAAAAAACATCCACCTAAGGCTATAGTTAGTTTTCTTATTCACTGCATTTGATTAAGAAGCAAGATAATGCACAGTGAGACTGATGTCAGTTAGTGCAAATTCTACAGGCACTGGCATATTCTGTTGCCATGCTCCCCATCCCAAATATTACTTCATATCAGGTACTAACTAATCTGCATAAACTGAAAAAAAATAAATAGCTACATTTATCATAAAATATTGTTTGAAATAAAACATGGCTAACAAAAATATAGGCTTTTTTTAAAAGGTCTAAATCACTTATTAGTATCAAAGTAAGGATTTCCCTGTATGACACATGTGTGTAATTAGTGTGTCTTTCATTATATCTGCACTTCTACATACCTCCCAAGTGTCCCTTTTTAGGAGGGACAATCCCTCTTTTTGACCCAAATCCCTCTGTCCCTCTTTCCCACCCTGATGTCCCTCTTTTTAGGAAACCAGACTGTGTGGTGTGTATATAAGGGTATCACATTGCTCCACAGCAATAAAACTCACATTATTGTTTGTTTAAACATCAGTTTATGTGTTTATAAATTAGTCTGTGTAAATAAAATACTTTGGTCTTATTATAAATCATTTATTAGGTTACACAAGGAGGTATCAATAGGTTATAAATTAGCCTAAAAATTCTTGGTAATGCCCCATCCACCAGCCACACCCCCTAAAACACAAGTGTCCCTCTTTGGCAATTTGAAATGTTGGGAGGTATGCTTCTAAGGTGTTGGTAAGGTCCCCCCCTAGCCTTTTATAAAGTTGTCATAGATGTTTTGATAAATAGTGGCATGGAAATGTCTATTGTGAATGTGCTGTGACTTCAGAACTGCATTTTTAATGATGAATGTTCCCAAACACTGGAGAGAGGATAGAACATATTCATCACCTTTCTGACAAATCCAGTCTGAAGATATGATTGAGGATATAAAAGGCCACTATTAATAATGACCAGCTACCATTGGATGAAGTAAGAAGTACTTTACAGAAGCAGTAACCCTTTTTTAAGACTATATGTATATTGTAGGTTGTCTTCTGCTCAATAAAACAAAGGTGTTTCCACTGGTTCACGAAAGTTATTACATAGAAAACATCCATTTATTTTTTTACCTTTTGCATTCAAGGGTTTTTGCAGATAGGTGGCGATGTTGACATTACTTCCTGTGAAGAGCAGAGTTTCTCAGGAACAAGCCTTCCATAAATGGTAGTAGGCATAGTGACACCTGGCAGTAAAACAAGCCACCACAGAAATACACATAACTCTGTAACATTTCCCAGCATTGCCTTACAACGTATATATTTCATGATTAGGGTTTCCTGTCGAATAACAGAGTACGTAAGCTTCTATATCACCAAATTTAGAATGGTGGCTTCACTGTGCTGGCCATGTCCATATTCTGAGTTGTGGATATGCCCAGAGCAACCCCGATGTCCATGGTTCTGACACCCACTCTTTCTTTCTTTATGCTAATTTATTTGTCAGTATATATATATATATATATATATATATATATATATATATTTACCAATTTACTGGCCATTATTTAAATAATCGGGTGCTAGAAAGGTTTCTAAAGTATTGAGAAACAATGCTCTGGAGACCTATCTAGCATCCAAGAGGTTCAGAGTTTTTTGTGAGTGTATGTTATAGGCTAAAGGGTTTTTTCTCTGCCAGACTACAATGAACGAGGATATGGGCAGAATCCTGTGAAGATCAGGGATGGAAGCATGGATGGAGCCTAATCATATTTAGGCGAGGGGCAACTGGACTGGATAAGATAGCCTAAAGTGTCTTGCTTAGGGGAACTTCAAATGTAATGGCCTTGACGCTCAGGTAATTTCCATTTTAAATCTGCTATCTGAAAACTAAAAAGGGATTATTAATAATGGTCAGTTTTTATGTATAATGGCTGTATTTCTAATTTTGACCATAACAACTATTCTACATCTGAGTTAGGTATATATATATATATATATATATATATATATATATATCCAGTTTCACAGTCTGAGCCCCAATGAATTTCTCCTCTAAGTATAAAGCAGGAAACATAGTCATTTTAAGCTGTACCAATTTTCAACTGGAAGATCTTTATACCTTGTAAAATAAGATTGTTAACATTTTGAATGGTCTGATAAAAAAAGACGGTGGAGTTATGGGCTAAGGTGAGATAAACTCTACAATAAGGTTAACCATCCAATTCCTGTGTTAGTCTATAGATAATATACACTAAAATATCTTCAGCTTGAGTGATCTTATTGCACAGGCTCATTAGAATAACATAGGAATCATAGAATTTATCTCATTATTATCACACCTTCGTCACACCTTAGTGCATCTCCCCTATACACTGAAAATGGTTCCTACATAAATATCTCCAATATCTATTTTTCTATGTAGTCAATGCATTCAATTGTTTCAGATCTCTCCAGCTTGAAAAATAGCTTCCTTGGATAATATATGAATTTCAGAAATGTCTATATATGGAGGAACTTCTCTCACTTTAGCATATATCCATTAAGGGTGGATAAAATCTGCAGTGATAGATCTTCAGTTTCTCTGGCTTCATTTTCAAGGTGTGATTTCTCCTTTAACACTTTGAGCGACAGATGAGTGTAAGATATTGAAATACTCCTATGGCACTCAAACATTTAAAACGGTTAAAAATAGTTGTTTTAGACACCTTCTGTTACATTTTTGTTGTATCTTCAAACACTATTTGGCTATAGAAGTGTTTCTGCTGTTTCTGCCTTTTTCTCAGTAAACAAATTCTGTCTTTGAGATCTGCTTCTGTTTTATGGCTTCTACATTATAGTGTGTCTATGCAAATACTGGGAATGCAGGGATAAATTGCTCAGAGCTGTGGCAGACTTGTGAATTCAAAACGTTCACACCTTGGTGGACTGCTAGGATTTATATTTATATAGAGCAGTATGACTACCACAATACAGGAACCAAGAGTAAAACGTAAGTCTGCTGCTATGTGTTTGTAACAAAGAATTTACATAGCTAAAAATGGATTTTTCATCATCTTAATTTTATAGATAGAGTCATTGGGTGTTGTATTAATATGAATAACCCGCATTAAAATAAGCTCTGAAATAAATGTATTAGTGCTGTGACTGCCTAACACCCATGATTCAGGTGTCTATGCTGAAAGTTCTTTTTTATGTCACATGTTGCTTAAAGCACCAGCTGTAGAATCTGTTCAAGTCCTGTCAACTCATCGTTTCATTCTTTCCGAGGTAGATAAAATGAGTACTATTAAATTGGCCAAAAAATGATGTGAGAGGCTCTGAGCACGAACAAAAGAACAATGGCCTGTTCTCCGGCTAGTCATTGCTCAAGAGCATCACATTTTAGCTCTCTAGTGCCATTACCGAGGAGAAATTTCCACATACATATTAAACTAATCCCGCCCATAAGGGCGGTCCAGTACCAAAATGATGGGCAAGTCCCCTCTGCACGGAAAAATCAGCTAACCCCAGACGTACGTTTCGGCCTTATTTGGGCCTCGTCAGTGAGGTGCAGCTGGCTTCCCTAGGCACTGAGAGCAAGGGGTCCACGTCTGGATTACCCTTTACACTTTAGCCTCTCACATTCTGTATGTTTACTATTAAATTGGGTAATAATATCTATACCCCAGAACATACTTGAAAATGAGAGACAATCTCAATGTATCCTTCCGGGTAAAATATTTTAATATTATATTGTGGGAGTGTATCCATATCTCCCAACATCTGAAGTGGTCAAGAGGCACACTTTTGTTTTAGATGTTGTTGCTAGGAGAGTGTCTGGTGTGAAGAGCATTACTTAGACTTTTTAGGTTATATAATGACCTATTGACACTTATTTATGTAACTGAATAAATAACTTAGAACAAGTTTAAAGTATTTATCTAAATTTATCTAAACAAGCAAATATACTGAAGTTTAAACAAATATTAATGTGACTTTTATTGCTGTGGAACAATGTGATACACTTATATCAACTACACAATCTGATCTCATAAAAAGAGGGACACCAGGGCTGGAAAGAGGGACAGAGGGATTTGGTTCCCAAAGAGGAACTGTCCCACCCAAAGATGGACACTTGGGAGGTATGTCTATCACTAGTACAGAATAGGGTTGACACCCTTTCCTCAAAAAAATACCAGCCATAGTTGTGAGTTGGTGAGGGCAGAGCCACAAAAGGGAGGAGCTCCAAAAGGGAGGAACCACAAAAGGGGCAAACCACTCAATATTGCATGACCCTATAAAATTGAAAATCACAACAAAGTATTTTTACCTGTATATTTTCATACTAATATCTATAAAGCAGTTTGGTGGACATTTTCTCATAGTCCTATCCTGGCATCACAAATCGTCACATTTGACAACTGGCAACTCACCCTCTATTGTATTCCACACTGTCACGCCCACAGTGCTGCAGTCCAATCACAGCCTTCTATACGTCAGCAGTAGTCACGTGTGGCTGGGTGATGGGAGGAGCCAGGGAGACTGTGCACATGATCGGGGGACTGCTGCCTGCATAATTTATATATTCTCTGCCTCTCCCCGCTCAGTCACCTCACTCCCCTCCCCAGACTCACACAAATGCCGGCTTTTCAGTTGCCAGTATAGTAGTTATACCGGCTCCAGTGTGCTAATTACCAGCTGTCCCGGTAAAATACTGTCCGGGTGGCAACCCTAGGAAATTGTCCCTCACTGCTTCCTGTTTCCTGCACATGCTATAGGGGTAGAGTTCTGTGTATGCTCTCAGTAAAAGAGAAGTCAAATCTTATAATAGCCCCCCATACACACATACACATACTTTACTGTGGTCATAAAATCCTAATGACCCCTAGGAATTTTGCCCTTGAGCCTTTGTTCAACAAGTAACATATTCAGTTACGAATGTTCCACCAGTAGAGATGGATGTGGCAGTTGCTGGCAGTTTTTCTACCTGATGCAGGTAAAATACATAAGACTAATTAACTCTATAAATACCAGAAGGGTGTACTACACACTGCATCCGTCAACTCATTAAATGATTGCACCATGTGCAGTGGGCAGCATTTGATTCCTGTGGTCCTTCTGTCAACTGTCATGTCTGCCTCTATGGATATGACATCCAGGACTGATTGAAGATGTTATCTCTTGACCAAAGGCACAAGGGGATGGACCCCACTGTCCCCTATAGCAGAATCACCTATGTGCACACCCCCATTATTTTTTGCAGCAGATCACATTGTTAGTCTTTCATGGAATATACTTTTTATTAAGTGTTAATTACCCTATTAACTTACTACAAAAACTGTTTCTGCCAACTACATTGTGCTTCATTAAATGGATTGCATTGGAATGAAAATGTCTTATGTTAAAGGGATACTAATGTTTCAAAATAAAAACAGCTCCAATTAATCTTCATAGCATTTGGGTCATGGAGAGTCTTATATCAATACTATCAGAGTTGTAGTTCAAGAATAATTGAATGATAAAGTATCCCCCTCTCTCCCCTTTTACTGATGTAACACTGCTCACCTCAGAACAGAAATGTGGTGTCCAGATGGCTTGCAGAGAGGGACAATCTTCAGCTAACATAAGGGATAAATCTGGAAAAACCGGTCAAGTGGGCAAGGTTTTCATGGTTCTTTCAGTAAGAAGACTGTCCCTTGCTGTCAGCTGTCTGGTCTTAAGACCAGATTCTACATCTGAGAGGAGGTGGCTTACACTAGGTAAAAGGGGCTGGAGGGGGATTCTTTATCATTCAATTACTCTTGAACTACAGCTCTGACAGTATTGAAATAACACTCACCATGGCCTAAATACTATGAAGATTAATTGAAGCTGCTTTTATTTTGAAACATTACTATCCCTTTAAGCCTATTTCTACAGTTTTGGAACTAAGCATAATTTTTTTGGATTTGATGCTTAAACCCAGGTGTTTCAGTACAAGCTGAAAGCAAGCTAGCATATATAAAAAAAATAACATTGATTGAAATGGAACCTTACACCCTTTGCGTGCCAGAGGGATTGGACACCCCTCTGGCACTCAAAGTGTTAACCCACTGTATTTTTGAGCAATGTATTGGAGACTTCTGTAGCATTCAATGGGATAAGCCTTTGAGTTTCAGAGATGCATTCAGTGCTTTGCCGAGCATTGTGTTACATACCCCTCTTGAACTCAAAGGGATAAACGAAAATATCTTAACAGTTTCAGTGTCAGGCAAGCAGCTATTCCTCTGGTATGCAAAAGATGAATATTTGGCTAAATTAAATTGATGTGTGTCTTGTATTTCAAGTTACAAAAATGTTACAGAGGATGTTTTTTTTTAACTAGACCAAAATAACTTGAATTTTATTCTGTGTTGTTTAATTTAACATTTTAATCAAGTAGAACCAGCAGGAGCTCAAAGACAGGAATATCTTATGGTGATAATTGTTTTTACATATATTACCATTTTAAATATCCAATCACATTTGAATGCTTAGTACGCACAAATGCCTAACATCATTATTTTTGTGCTTCCAAGGACAAACTGAGTCATAAATATGGATTTAATAAATAGCACCATGTTTTTCTAAACTTCTGCATTTCCCAAAAATAATTAAAACGTATAACCTTGGACGCATGGAGCATTCCAGCTGCAAGTCTAATAAGAATGCAATAGGGGACGTACTAATGGCATTTCATTCTTACACTGACACTGGACTATATTGTGCTTGCCTATTGCCCATTTACTAACTTTTTTATGCTGAAAATTTCGGGGCATTTCTAGTTTATTCCATTCCTGTTCACATTTACATAAACAGAGTGGAGAGGTAATTCACACAACTTTACTCCATTTTCTTGTGCATGCTTTAGGTGTGCGATCAGGGCTTACTTGTATCAATTCTTGAATGCCAGACAGCTATGGTGTTCCAGACTTTCCAGGGAACTTTCTGTATCTGACCCGGAGACTCCATTATTCACAATGAGTTACCAGGTATTCCGGCTATTACTCTGGTTTTGTGAGTTCAGTGGTAACCCTTCCTACTTTACCACCTGTTCTGCCTACTCTCACCCTGTTCATGCTCACCTTAAATCCCACCTCTCAGCCCTCCAACTGTGTGTCACCCTGATTAAGTCCCTCCCACATTATGACATGAATAGTGATATCTGAATACTCCCATCTCACATCAGTTAAGTCTTTCCCACATTTTGATGTGAACAACATAATTTGAAGACTCCCATCCCCAGCCATGAGAAGGTTCATAGGTATGAGTGTGTGTTCGCCACTGTGCACATATTAATAATTATATTGAAGTATATTACCAGTAAGGATACATTGAGAATGTCTCTTGTTTTTCAAGTATGTCCTGGGGGTAGAGATATTATTACCTAATTTAATGGTACTCATTTCATCTACTTCAGAAGGATGAAAGGCAGTGTTGACCCTGTTGGGAATAGAACCTGCAATCTCATGGTCTGAACAGCTTCTACAGCTGGGGAATTAACCAACTGAGCCATCTCACCAGCTAATAAAGCTAGATTGTAGATCATTTTATCTAGCATATAACCATACCTGGGAACTCCCCGGATTTGCCCCGGAGACTCAGGTTCTGACAGAGCTTTACCGGGTCTCCGGGGCAGAGGCTGATGCCTCCGGATGTGGAGAGTTTCTATTGAAACTCTGCCACATCTGCTTTTTCTCCTGCTGTTCCTCCTTCCCCAGCTTTCTGTGTGACACCTTTAACCCTCTGAGTGCCAGAGTGGTGAGGAATGCATTGCTTTGCAATGCATTCCGTACCACTCTGGCACTCAAAGAGTTAAGTCCCCCCCCCACTCACGGCAAGCCCCGCCCCTTTGTGACGCAATTAGCGTAATTTTTGTCACCCCCTGCTGAACAGAGGACTACGCTCCGGGTAGCCCTCAACTGGAAGTTCCCAGGTATGCACATAACCTGAGGTGTCCTAGAGGCTAACATCATAGCATGGAAAATGAGCTGCTACATACATTCCTCCCATTAATAAGAGCCTTATGCAGAAACGTATAGGGGTATAATTCTGGATAAAACCTTCTGCACCATAGAGGGAAATAAAATTAAATGAAATGGGTTTCCTGACCCCCTTGAATGCTGGAGCAATGCATTTGATTAGTGAGAAATTTGGGAAATGTTATTTCTCCCCTATAGTGCAGTTGGCATGCTTCATAACTGAACCTCTTTAGCTTCCTGCGTAGAGCCATATTCATAAAGCTAAATATATTGAATTCTGGAGGAAACCATTTCAAATTCCAATTCATTCAAATGTGATTTTTATCCCTTCACAATATGTTGTCACCCTCTCTTACATTTAATGAGTTAAAAGTTCAGCGGGATTTTGCAGAATTTCCATATCTGCCTTATGGTGCATTTTGCACAGCTTTAGCATGATGACAATGTCTGTATATCTCCACCCTTCAATGGGGGACATGAAAATGTTCTTATAATAAAAGACTGCAGTGTTTATAAAACTATGAAGCCAGAGTGGAAGTAGGGAAATGGTACCAGAAAAAAGAAAAAAGAGGCCACTTAAACTCCCCCAAATCTAACAAATAATATATACAGATGATCCATCAATGGACCCAGCCCAGAAGACAAAACTGTATGAAAAAATATATAAATCACATCACAATACCTCAGCCAAATAAAATGCCACCATTATCTAAGAAACAGGAAGCCAGAAATGCTGACAGATGGTGAATTGATTAGTGAGGATAAGGATATGGCTGACACCCTAAATACAGTCTTTGCTTCAGTATATACAAAGGAAGCAACAATGACAGGCTATGGGCAAATAGACAAAACCACATAATGTCCTCCATAATGTACATGGCTTACTGAGGACAAGGTCCAAAAGAGACTGGAAAAAGTTATGGTGAATAACGATGGTATACACCCAAGGGTGCTTAAGGAACTTAGTTCAGTAATAGCAAGACCATTATACTTAATATTTAGTGATTCACTTTCATCAGGCATAGTGCCCTGTGATTGGAAGAAAGCTGATGTAGTTCTATTGTTTAAAAAGGGCGCAAGAGCCAAACCAGGAAATTATAGATCTGTGAGCTTGACTTCCATAGTGGGTATTAACTAACAGTATTCAGAACTATGTGAACACAAACAGTATTATTAGTAGGAGTAAGCATGGCTTTATGAAGAATAGAATATGTCAGACTAATTTACTTGCATTTTACAAAATAGTAAGTAGTAATTTGGACAAGGGAATCTCTGTTGATGTAGTATACTTGGATTTTGCAAAAGCCTTTAATTCAGTGCCTCACAACAGGTTACTGCATAAATTAAAATACTTTGGTTTGTGCAGTGTTATCTGTACGTGGATGGAGAACTGGTTAAATGATAGATGGCAGAGAGTTGTTGTAAATGGAACTTTTTCAACTTGGTCTAAAGCTATAAGTGGGATGCCACAAGGTTCAGTCCTGGGCCCAATGCTTTTTAATTTGTTTATTAATGATCTAGAAATGGGAATTGAAAGTAGAGTCTCAATCTTTGCTGATGACACTAAGCTATGTAAGGAAATACATACAGAGAAGGATTTAGAAAAACTGACTGAATGGGCACAAAAGTGTTAGATGCCATTTAATGTAGATACATGTAAGGTTATGCATTTGGGCCGTAGAAACAAACATGCTACATATACTCTAAAAGGGAAACAACTTGGGGAATCTTTATTTGAGAAAGAATTAGGAGTACTGATATGCTAGACTTCATAGCAGTGTACAGAATGACTCAGCTGCTGTAAGAGCAAATAGGGTACTAGCCTGCATAAAAAGAGGTGTAGATGCAAGAGATGGCAATATTACCCAACCTCTATAAAAATCCTTAGATAGGTCTCATCTAGAATATGGAGTACAATTTTGGGTACCATTTCTTAAAAAAGACATTTTTGAACTGGAAAAAGTGCAAGGATGTGGAACAAAACTGATGAATGGATTGGAGGATCTGAGTTTTAAAGATAGAATAGACAAACTGGGTTTGTTTACATTAGAGAAGATATGTCTAAGGGGTGAAATGATTACCATTTACAAATACATTCAAGGTCAATACAAAGAACTATCCAATTAATTATTTATGCAAAGAGCTGAACTAAGAATGAGAGGTCATCCATTCAGACTACAGGAAAGGCACTTTCGACTAAAACAAAGGCAGGGATTCTTTACAGTAAGGTGAGGTAAAGCTATGGAATTCTTTGCCTCAGGATGTTGTACTTACAAATAATGTAAAACTGTATAAAATGAATGATAGCATTCACTGGAACCTCTACCGTACTGAGGTTACTCAAATATTATGGTGACACAGAAATTAACTTGACAATATATGCGGATACCTTGAGTGTATCAAATGACAGAAACAATACTAAGAAATCATATAACAGATTATTGAAAAAGTAGTTAGGTAAGATATAGCATAAATATTAGTATCAGAAATCAATCAGACTGTTATTAGTAAATGAGGCCAATAAATGTATGCGACAAAATCGGATGAATTATCTACCCCTTGTGGGGTTTAATGTTACCCCTTTCTCAGGATATTTTGCAAAATATCCTGAGGAAGGGATAGCATTAAACCCTGAAATACGTAGATAACCAAACCTTCCTTAAAGAATAAGAAATAGGTTTGATAAAGAGCTCTACAAGCCCTTTTGACAAAAATAATCTATCGCTCTTAAATAAGACCCAAAGACGCAAGAGATTATTTGGAGATACAAACAGATGGAACCTGCATGACCGGAGATCCGGCTAACGACAGTGGACTTCAGACTGATATGCATGGATTTCCATATGCTCACAGCAAGAAGATTGTCCCTTGCTGTGATCTATCTGGTCCTGAAACCAGATTCCACATCTCAGGGGAGGTGGCGTACACTAGGTAAAAGGGGTGGGAGGGGGATACTTAATCATTAAATTACTCTTGAACTACAACTCTGACAGTATTGAAATAACACTCTCCACAGCTCAAATACTATGAAGATTAATTGGAGCTGCTGTTTTTGTGAAACATTACTATCCCTTTAAAGGATTAAGGAGGTTCATTTTGTCTGCTTCAGTTTGCAAAAATTGCAACTAATTGTCATGTCTGCCTCCATGAACATGGAATCCAGGACTGATTGGAGTTGTTATCTCTTGTACACTGGCACAACGGCAAAATGTATAGGATTTTCTGTCCATAGTAATGTTAGCAGGGGCTATTATAGGGGGTGTTACTTCTCCTTTAAGATATTCATCTCATTATTTTATTTTATTTTTTTGTTCCTGTGATGAAAACTGTTATTTCTGCAATAGTTTTACCTACCTGTTAGTTTGCTGTGCACAGATTTCTGGATCTCTGGTGTTGCTTTTAATGCAGAAAGCTAATCAAAGTGAATAAATGCTTGAGTTTAAGGTTAATAGCAGGATCAAATACATTAATATTTTGTGGAATGTCAAACATTCTTCTTCATTTGTAGTCCAGATTTCATCTGTATAGTAGTGGTAGAGGTTTTGTTTGACATGTCAACAAGAACTTCTGTTTAGTTTGACCATGAAGAGGGAAACCCAAGAAGTCTTTAATAGCAGGAAGAAGCAAACTTACTGACCGCTTCTCTGGTTGGAGGGAGAATTAGCTGAAGCCCTTGGTTAAAAGGATAGCAGCCCTTTATTCTGAATGTATGTATTCCTCAAATGTATAATATGCAAGGTAAAATTGCCTATACTTGTTATTATATTTTTTCATCTTTTTCTATTTTTTATAAATTTTTATGTCCATGACTGTGAGCCTCCCAGATGTGTTTCCAGAGAGCTTTCTGTCAGGGATGATGAAAGAAGGTATATTGATACAATATAGAAAGGATATAGTGTAAAAAAAAGAGGGCATACAGCATACAGCACACTATGTGCTATGGTGATAGAGTTACATTATTTTACTGTTCTGCTTTGGTGTCGACTGACCAGAAAACTTTCTTGAAACAAATACCAAGTCAGGAACAAAAAGTATAATTATATGCAATTTGACTTTACATATTATGCACTTAAAGAATAGGTAAAGTCAAAATAAACGGTTACTAATCTTTTAAAATAACAACAAACTTGGCAATGCTTTAAAGACATCTTTAGCATTCAAGGGGCTGAAAGCATTTCCACCCTGATGTTCAGTTAATATGCACCAGATATGCTCATATTTTTTCTTTCTACATAAAGCTGTAAGTCTCTGAATGTACAGTAAATTGTATGGGTTAGAAAGCTTTATACTCTTACCCATCAGAAATTGCGGTACCCAGAAATAATGGGACTGGAATGACCATGAAGCGGTTCTTCTATCAGATTTGCAGGGTGTGCAAGCAACGGTGCCATTGGACTACAATTCCCAATATCCTAGGGATTATGCCAGCTAGAGAACCAAAGGTTGAATACCCCTTATGTACAGCCGTAACTCTGAGTACCAAGATGGTGCCCAACTCTCAGATACTAAGAAGCAAAGTGTATAGATTAACCATTTGAGTGCAGGGGGCTGTCTAAGCACATAACTTGGACACCTGTCTGGAACTCAAAAAGTAAACCAACTTTAACTCTTTGAGTACGAGTGGATTGGGCATCCCCTTGGCACTCAAATAGTTATTTATGTGCATAAGGGATGTTTGACTTGCGGCTGATGTTAGAAGACAGCTACCATAATCCCTAGTATGATGAGGACTGTAGTGCAACAGCTGGTGGAGAACCACAGGTAGAACCTCTCTAATGCACAGCAATAACTATTTAAGTGCCAAGGGGTGCCCAACCCTCTGGCACTCAAAAGGGTTAAATTGGATTAACCCTTTGAGTGGCAGATCAGTGTCCATCACACAATGCCTTATACATCCCTCTGGCACTCAAAGAGATAATTCACTTTAAGCTTTTGAGAGTTGGATATTTGTGCACCTCTTTTGCCACATAAAGGATTACACATCTATACACTGTGTACTTGTGTGTTGGTGTTCAGCTTGTAGATAAACGTTATAAGTGCCTGAGTGGCTGTCCAACACATTACTTTACAAAGCATTGGACACTCACTCTCTGTCCTTGGGACACACCAACAGATCAAGTTTTAAAGGAGCAGTAAACGTTTGTTAGGAAAAAAATATATTGCATATATCATTCCCGATGAGTAGAATAAAGGTATTCCCCCTGCTGAGAGATGAATATTTCCAGAGTTATTACAGTTTAAACTTGTGTGGTTTTTTACATTAACAGTGCCCTCTAGTGGTCCATTACATTCTATTTGAGAGAAAAGACACTGACAAGCAATTCTTCATAGAACATGATAGAAACTGCTGATTCATACTGTCACTTTGAACTTTCAGGAAGTAAACACACTGTGACTCACTTCCTGATCGTTTGAACTGCTATAACATTGAGTAAAACTGACAGTAATGGGAGTACATTTGTTTTACTCTGCAGGAAAAACTCTATAACATACATAACATTTCTTTTTTTAAAAAAAAAATACTTCTCCTTTAAGGATAACCTTGATTAAGAAAAGGTGGAGCTATCACAATAACTGAGCCACGGATTAACAAGCATCCTTGAAAACCACATTGTGGGTGAGACCTGATGACTAACATTGAGAAACAGTGCTCTAAGCTGTCATTTCTGAAGCTATTTCACCATGATCAGCAAATTTCAGTGACAAGAAACCTCTGTATAGGCCTCCCAGGCCACCACCTACCGTATATACATTGAACTTTAATACATTCAAAAACTGAACTGAAGTATGCAGACTGGGGCTACTTTTAATAATACTCTGTTCGCTATTAACATCTTGCATATCATACATACAATTATTGACAGGTCTAGAATCCAAGAATTTGTTGAAGAAAGCAGGAACGGTTTTAGGACAAACCAAGTACACCAGAGGGCAGTAATAAAGTCCCCCATAGATTTAAATGGATCTGAAGAATAGTGAGATCTCCACCTCATTACTATGTAGACTTCTCTACCATTCAAAGACTTAAAAGTCCAGTTTAAATCAATTGGAATTCTGGATATTTTTTATTTCTTGTTCCCTATGGTGCACTTGGTTTGTTCTTCTTATTACATCAACCTCAATACATCTAAATGTTTCATAGGTGCTACTGTCCCTTTAAGAAAGTTTTCAGAAATTACCTTCTGGGGAAAAAAATTGCACAACAGGAGACAAATACAATTTCCAGTTGATCTAACTATATATAATTCTCTAAAACGTGTATAACCACAAAGTCATCCGAATTAGAGACTGCTGCGCGTGCTGCAGTCATGCGCAGTATAGACTGCCTACGCCGTGGCTCCAGCTCTGTATCAGCCGTGGCGTGGGCAGTCTCCAGAGGCGTAACTAGACGCCACCGGGCCCTGGTGCAAGAATTGCCATGGGCCCCCCCAACCACATTGGCCCCCTCATCCACATTGCCCCTTCCACAATGCCCCCTCCATCTCCACATTGCCCTTCCACAATGCCCCCTTCATCTCCACATTGCCCCTTCCACAATGCCCCCTTCATCTCCACAATGCCCCTTCCACAATGCCCCCTTCATCTCCACAATGCCCCCTTCATCTCCACGTTGCCCACTCCACAATGCCCCCCCCTTCATCTCCACATTGCCCCTTCCACAATGCCCCCTTCATCTCCACAATACTCCCATCTTCACATTTCCCCTTTATCTCCACATTGCCCCTACCTCCAGTCCCTGGTGGTCTAGCGGAGTGTCTTTACAGATCTGTGCCTCCTTCGGCACAGATCTCTGTAACTGGAGCTCCCGCGCGCCACTGTAGTAATGCAGAGGCTGGGAGATGATGTCATCTCCCAGCACTCTGTATTACTAGAGCGGCGCGCCAGTGGGAGATCAGCTGAGGACTGCTGCGGGTGAGGGGGTCGCAGGGGGCCCGGTTGCAGGTGCGACCGCTGCGACCCCTATTGTTATGCCACTGGCAGTCTCTACTATGCATCACTGCCCCATGACCGGCTGGCAGTAGCCACTTGAATGTTAGGGAGATCTCCAACACACTGCAAAGCATTCCAAAGGGGTTAAAAGCTCCATTTGTATCAAAGGGAGTTTGGGGATGATTTTATTTTATTTTTTCCTTTTGTAAAAGTACCACAAAAAAGCAAAGAACCTGTTTCGAGTTATGGAGGCTTTAATAATCAGCTGGATTTTATTATATGAAATTGTTAAATGTAGATTTGGTTCTGGCATTTCTAAGGATGTATGATACATTTTCTCATGTCACTATCACCTCACTTTATTAAAATATGAGGCATAGCCATGACCTTAAAATAAGGAAAATGTAATATATTCACTGTGTCACAGCTTATAAAAATCTGGGGCACCCAGAATTTGCAAAGGTTAAAAGACCTCTACAGGTCTTAATAGACTAATCCTTTCAAAATATCTTAAAGGCATAGCAACACTTAATATGTATAAAAAAAGTATACTGTAGGATTTAACCTCCTGAGTGAAACAAGGGTGTTTCCACGGCTGAGAGGTGTTTTATTCAAAAGTTATTGCAGATAAAACCTTTATAGTGGAGCTGTTGCAACACCATGCTATGGAGATTTATGGTCAACTGACCAGAGCTGTCCATAGAATGGTGTAGCAACAGCGCCACTGTAAAATTTAAGGCCATTGAGGTACTACACCTAAAAAATTCAAGTTTGAACTGCAATAACTTTTGAATAAAACATCTATCAGCAGCTGGAGCATTCTTCATTTACTCAAGAGGAAAAACCAATCAAAATATATTTTTTTACATATTGGGAGATATTCACTAAGAGATGATAAAGAGGTGATAAAGTAGAGATGACTTCTCCAGTTCATCACTTGTCCAATTCCAATGTTAGTCTATGAGCCTATGCACTAAGATTTCTTCAGCTTTGGACATCTTAATGCATAGGCTCTATAGAATAACTTCGGAACTGGAGAACTGATAAACTGGAGATGTGTTCTCCACTTTATCCCCACTTTATCACTGCTTAGCGAATCTCCCCCATTGAATGTTACTATCCATTTAAAAGTCATATCATTACATTAGTTTAAATAAAAGTTAAACATATTGTACATTTATGAAGGTACAGTGCTAGGACAATCAGAACTCTTACTGAAGTTTTAAAGGGAAAGTGTAGCATAGGCTTCAATAGATCTGTATGGTTTGGAAGGGTCAGTCGTTTGTATCAGACTGTAAACTGGAAATACAGTAGACTTCATTGGTGGTTCTCAATAATGATGTTGTGGCACTTTGCCTTGGGCACCAGTTTAGAGTGCCACATTTTTTCTATATAGTCTGACAAACAATGTGAACTTTAAATTTCAAATATAAGTATATTTGCTTCAGTTCATCTCAGTACATCAGCTTCAATGAGTGCTAGATAGGAATGAATGAAAAGTAATATTATAAATTATTAATTATAAACATTAATGGCTTTCCCAAATAGATATCAGGCAGTAATATTAGCTGGTTCTTACATGGGCCGGATTTAAGGCACACCTCTCCTGCATCCGGATCAGCAGTGTAACACAGGAGAGAGACAAGTGAAACAACACAGGTAATAGCCTAATAGGAATCAATAAGAAAAGAAACACTGATAACTCTTATCACATACATAGTAATGTAGGCCATAATGTTTAATTTCGTTTTCAGGAAAAATATACAACTAAATGAAATGACATGATTGGCAGTAGTTATGAATAAATAAACTGTAAGAAAGCTTTTCACATATACACTTGGTAATAAGCAATTTAATGGTGATTAGGAAATATCCAGAGATGTTCTGCCAGTCAAACTGCTCAGATAGCTAAACAAATAACTTCTAAGGATTAGTGATGAGCGAGCGTGCTCGGCCGATGCTCGGATCGGCTCGAGCATCGCTCTGCTCGGCACATGGCGGTACTCGTCGAGTACCGCCATGTGTTCTCCCGCCATGTTCGGGTGGCGGGGATCTGTGCCGGAAGAGGCACAGATCCGAAGACGCTCCGCTGGACCACCAGGGACTGGAGGTACGGGGGCATTGCGGAGATGAAGGGGGCATAGAGGAGATGAAGGGGGACATTGTGGAAGAGGGGCATAGCGGAGATGAAGGGGCACATTGTGGAAGAGGGGCATAGCGGAGATGAAGGGGCACATTGTGGAAGACGGGCATAGCGGAGCTGAAGGGGGACATTGCGGAGCTGAAGGGGGCATTCGGAGATGAAGGGGGCATAGCGGAGATGAAGGGGCACATTGTGGAAGACAGGCATAGCGGAGCTGAAGGGGGACATTGCGGAGCTGAAGGGGGCATTCGGAGATGAAGGGGGCATAGCGGAGATGAAGGGGGCATTGACCAGGCACCCTCCCCTCATCAGAGCAGGGGGTGCCTGGTGTTGCCCCATTCATTTCAATGGGGCTCGGGTGCTCGGCCGAGCACTCGAGCCTCAGGGGGTGCTCGGTCAGAGCACCCGAGCACCCGAGCATCGGGGTGCTCGCTCAACACTACTAAGGATGCATGCTGTGCCTTTGGACAGGGACAGCAGTGCACAGTTGCTGAGGGGCAACAGACAGCAGGTGTAATTAACTTTCTAATGGTTATTAATGTATGCAGAGTTTACCTTCCACTGGTTTTAATATTGGAAACTCAAAGTTAAAAGAGCATTAGCAGGTCTTAGTAAGAAATCCTTACTTATCTTAAAGTGACAGTCAACCTCCAATTTGACTACAAGAAAATAAAGTATACATGTTGCCTATACTTTACATTTTATTATTTCATCTTCACCCTTCACCCTTTTTTAATGTTTATATCCCTGACAGGTACATCACTGAGTTTCTATTTCCAAATTTTTTTGTGTCAGGGACTGTGAAAAAAAGACACAGTGCTACCATATTGCACTGTCTTTGTAGCAGAAAATCCTGCTTCCACTATAAAATACAAAGCCCACAGAGCTGCAGGGATAATACAATGTTGTATCACTGCCCCTGCTTTCAAAGTCCTTTCCTCTCTGGAAACAGAAAGTGAAGGATCTTGCTTCCAGGGACATAACATGTGTAAGGGTAGTTGAAATATAAAAGTACTAGTTGAAGACCCCATTACACAGGTCACAGTGCCACTGGTCGCGGGGCAGTCATGCACAATAGAGACTGCCCACACCGCCGCTGATACAGTGCCAGCCGGAGGCGGGGCAGTCATGCGCAGTAGAGGCTGCCCGCGCCGTGGCCGATACAGAGCGGGACGCTTCTTCGGAGCTCCCCGCTCTGTATCAGCCTCGTCACAGGCAGTCTCTACGGCGCATGACTGCAGCACGTGCAGCAGTCTCTACTGCGCGTGACTGTGACGTTACACACGTTTTAGCGAATTATTATATAGGATAGGCCATTTGAGTTTACATATTATGCACTTGCAGAAAAATGTAAAGTTAAAATGAAGGGTGTCACTTTAATCTAGGCAGAAAGTCCTAACTGTCAATATGAATTAATTTTGAGTTGATTGGCTTAGTACTGGATATCATGTCCATGTGTTTTTTGTTGCTGGATGCCAAGACTCAAGTATTCTTAGGAAGGAAGGGAGGGAGGGAGGGAGACCTCAGTAAAAGCTTTGGTTTCTAAGATCTGGTAACAAATACCATGTCTACCTTTTTGGACTCCAGTACTAATTAAAGATTATTTTTGGGGAACCAGTCCACTCAATATTGATTTATAGTGTCCACTATAATTATCTGCCCAGATTTAGGTATGTGGGGGTTAATCATTAGGATATGTTATTATTCCTTTATAGTCAACAACCAGTTAGCTCTTATATTGTATTACAGGAATATGCAACCTGTTGGTATTTCTTCAGCTACTATTGCTGCTGTCAACCCCAGCCAGCCACTGGATTGCTGAGGATGATGGGGAATTTAATCCAACAACTTTTGGAGAACCACAGATGGTGTCTGCCTGTTTAATTTGATTATTAGATTAAAATTTCTCTATGCCGATGAACACTTACTTTTTTGATTAAAAACAATATTGATTTTAATTCAATTCACAGACTGAATGTTTTACTCATTTTCATATACGGGTGAAATAGACTGTGGTGTCACAATGAACAGGTATTTGAGGGACACAGATGAAGATACCCTGAGTAAACATGGAAGTTCATGTACTGTCATGTCTGCCTCCATGGATATGACATCCAGGACTGATTGAGGATATTATAACTTGAACAAAGGCACAAAGGCAGAATTAATAGGGGCAATTAGGATTTTCTGGCAATAATAAGTTAAGTAGGAGGCTATTATTAGGATGTGTTAGTTCTCCATTAAAGGCTTTGTTGACTCTGAAAGTGGTTTTAATAGCTTAGGACAGGCATGTCACACTCACATATAGCTGAGGGCCACATGCTTTATAATTTCCTTCAAATAGCGCTGCATAAGCAACAATTCCCTCTAAGTAGGGCCATGCCAATGGCTGCCAATGGCTGCCAATGGCTGCAATATTAATTTATTGGGGAGGTCAAGACAGAGGATGAAATGTAAATAGTTTGCTGTTCTGTAGATAAAATAAGAAATCCTGTTGGGGTTCATAGTTTATTAACCACAGACTCAGGGCCACATGTTTGACATATCTGCCTTAGGAGATTATAGACCTGGAAATGAGAAGGAAGAGACTGGTAGCCATTGATAAGGCCCTATAGCTACACACCATAATTGTAAGATTGCTGTGGCTCTGCAGCTGTTGTTGGACTACAGCTTCCATCAGCCTCATAGTTTGAGAGAAACATTTTTACCACCTCTTTCCCTTGAGTTATCCCTCCATCACAAGCCAGTGAGACGTATGTACTAAGAACTAAAATAAAGAAAGAGAAAGAAGAACTGGATAACTCTAGGGAAAACCAGCGGCACTACAGGAGAATCAATGTTTTGGATACCTCTCTAACAGATATGGGGTAAAAAGCCGCATTTAAGTAAATGAGAGTTTGGGGAATATATGTTCCATATGGTGCAGATGGTTTGGTCCACAGTAACTCAGTGTATACTTAGTACATCAGCCTTGTTGTAAAAAAACTATGTACCTTTAAATTAAAGGGATATTAATGTTTCACAATAAAAGCAGCTCTGAGTATTTGGGCTATGGAGAGTGTTATTTCAATATTGTCTGAGTTGCAGTTCAAGAGTAATTGGATGATAAAGTATCCCCCTTCCACCCCTTTTACTGATTTAACACTGCTCACCTCTAGGATGACCACATTTCCATTCTGTCATTCAGGGACACTGTGGACATGAAAGCAGTAGAATACATGTCCTCGCCTTTAGGGCAGCTATACTGGAGGGGTCATTATATATCCCTGGACATCAGGGTGCATCAGCGATTCTTGTGGTGGGTAGCAAAATTGCACAACAGCTTCTGTTTGATGTCAGGATCAAGGCTCAGGCCATTTTGTTGTAGCCCAGCAGAGACATCACTTTCTGTCACAGTAGGCAATGGACAGTTCTCCTTCTAGTGTATAGAACTGTGTGCTCTGGAGTCTTCATTCAGAGACTTTTTATTGTCCCAGAAGGGGGCTGCCCGGGACAAGGGACACACATTTAAAATCAGGGACTGTCCTGGGCAATCAGGGACATGTGGCCACCCTACTCACCTCAGAGCAGCAAGGCTGTCTGGATGGATCGCAGAGATTGACAGTCTTCAGTGAGCATTAGGAAAAACATGAAAAATGGTCAAGGGGGGCAGGGCTTTCCTTAGGCTCACAGTAAGAAGATTGTCCCTTGCTGTGACCTGCCTGGTTCCAGGACCAGATTCTAAATCTGAGGGGAGGTGGCTTACACTAGGTAAATGGGGCGGGAGGGGGATACTTAATCATTCAGTTACTCTTGAACTACAACTCTGACGGTATTAAAATAACACTCTCTATGGCCCAAATACTATGAAGATTAATTGCACCTGCTTTTATTGTGAAACATTACTATCACTTTAAAGGGATAGTAATACTTAAAATGTAAAACTTGAATTTTTTTAGGTACAGTTTCACAGTGGCCTTAAATTGTACAGTGGTGCTGTTGCTATACCAGCCTATGGAAATTTATGGTCAAGTGACCAGAGCTGTCCATAGGATGGTGTAGCAACAACGCCACTGTACAATTTCAGGCCGCTGTGATACTGCACCTAAAAAATCCAAGTTTGAGCTCTAATAAATTTTGAATAAAACACCTTTCAGCAGTGGGATTAACCTTGTTTTACTCAGGGGAATAAACCCTACAAATATATTTTTTTTTACATTTTAAATATTACTATCCCTTTAAGAGTTCTGTACCAGGTCTCCAGGGTAAATCCTGAAGGTTCTTAAGTATTCTCAGATATTAGTCGTGTTAAATCCATGACTGCCAGAGAGGTGTACAACATATGGCTCTGAACTCACCACTGGCAATCAGAGGGTTAAAATACAACTTTTGAGGGGTGACACACAATTACTACTCAATGAACTCCAAATGCAATTTCCAGAAAGTACAGAAATTCCCCGGAAGGGACTGCAGGGTACTGGAGGGGAAAAATGTCATGGGTAGGGTTAAGCCAGACAAGATTTGTTGTAATAGGGAGGAGTTTAAGTAAAAGGCTTAAATGGGTGAACATCAGGAAGTGGATTGTCAACTGAGGGGAAGAAAGAACAAAGGAAAGCATGGCACAGCACCTTCGAGTTTGCTATCCCCTCTCTGAGGGTCTCCTGGTTATGCTTCTGGTTCTGGATTCTTGCCTTCTTTGTTCCTGTGGTCCAGTTTTGGCTCTTTGGGTTTCCTGGTCGATTTTTTCCCTACTTCCTGTGGTGTGGAGTGGGTAAGGCACAGCGTGGCTCTTATGGAAGGGCGTCCTTCGGGGGTTTCACATAACTAAGTGAGGGGCTGCTGTACTGACTCACAGGGACCTGGCTCTGGCCCTCAATCGTGGGTTGGAGCAGTGTCGTGGAGTGGCAGTGGCAGGTGGTGGAGGTGCTGCGCAGTTTCACATAGCAGTCCCTGAGGACTTGGTACCTGTGGGTCACACGGAGGCTTGTCTGGTTTTGCCGTCAGGCGGGTGTCCTTTCGGTGGTGCTGGATAAGCCAGGCGCAGTGGGGCAGTGGCTGCATCCCCCCACCTTGACATGCTGTTTGAAGGAGTTGGGGATGGGAGTGACTGTAGGGCCTCTTCCCCCTTTCCTGGGATGGTGTTCAGCTGGCTGTGTGGGGGGGTGCTCCCCTGGTGGTCGAGATTTCCATGACACTTCTGAGGCCGGTAGTGTTGCTGGCTCTTGTTGCTCGCTGGGCCAGGAGATGTACCCTGGAGCCCACTTCCTCTGATGGTTCCGGTGGATTTCAGATGGGCAAGAAGGCTTGGTTAGGTTTGTGGTTTCTGTGGCAGTTTCCTTTCCATGACTCTTCCCCCGCTTTGCAGTAGTAGCTGAGCAGAAGCGCATCTGCGTACCCGTGACTGGAGTCGGTGGTGTGGGCTGCTGGAGAGCTGGTCTACAGACAATGGTTTGCGGAGGGGTTTTTCTAGCACCGGCCTCTGGTGGTGGGTGGCGGTTGTGCTCGGCATGTGCTGGTCCTTCCCAGGCACAGCTGTCTTTTCTGGAGCTTGCGATCCCTCCTGAGCAGCTTGGTGTGTCTGGGGGTTTGGTAGGGTGTGGGGCATGGCTATTGGGGTGCCCATTCTTTGTGTAATGTTTTGGGGGGGTATTTGTTATTGGGGGCAGTGAGGGGTTGGATAGCTGTAGGTTGGCGCTGGCACATAGGGTAGCTTTTGGGACGTGGGGGTCCTGGCTTGGCCGCTGGCTAGGGATTCTTTGGCCCTGTTGGTATTCCCCATTACCTCCCCCTCTCCTTACACATATGCTTACACCTTGTCCCCCTCACAATGTCCCCCTCACAATGTCCACCCTATTAACTGCAAATGGGCCAGAGATTTGTGCAAAATAATTACACATCCTGTTTGGCAAGCACTCCTCTCTCATTAGCTCATCAGGACTTCTAGCTAAAGACTCCTCTAGGCAGGGTAAAGTTTATACTTTATCCCAATCAGCCCTGTTCTCCAGGTTGTGTTACAGGAGAAGCATGTCCTGGCAGCCTGGCCAGCCTATGTACTTATTTTGAGATTAGGCTAAAGAGCAGGGTACAAAGAAAGATATAGGCCATGCACAGAGCATGAATTGATGGATGCAATTAACACTAAGGCATTTAGTTGATTAGGGACGATGGGAGTTGTAATACCCCTGCCCTAATGGAATAGGTTGTTTTTTGCATGCTTTTTTTGCATTCACTTTCAAGCAGCTATGAACATGTGCTCTCATACACATGTGCATTTCTGTTCTTTTTTTAATTTGCATGAACCATCACCCAAATCATCTTGTCCTTCACAGTATGTTCTGTATAGAATCTAACGGATAAAAATGTTCAAGGTCATTCTTTTATGACAGCGACTGGCAACCTGCATCCTGTCAGCTACAATTGACAAGCATTCCCATTATCCTCGGCTAGCTGTTGACCAGCTGAGAATGGCAGAAATTGTAGTACAGCAACCTTTGGCTAAAGGGTGGTTGAAAGTCCATTATTATGAAAAAACACACTGAGTTGTTCCTACTGAGTAAAATATATAGTATATATTCTGCTGTGAGATGTTTTTTTAACAAATTTATAACCTTTTAATCGGGCTGGCTGCCGGCGTCTGACTCTGGGTGAGTATTCAGGCCTCCGTCTCCTCCGGTTTGCGCGCTCAGTGCTTTCTCTGCTGTTTCCAAACCCTGCTGCATGGTCACAGTTCTGCTTGTCACCATCTCATCTGCATATCATGCTCAAGAGCGCTATCACATGCACAGCCAATGAGAGAGGAGTATCCTATCAAAGCACTCCTCTCTCATTGGCTGCAGTGCGACTGAGCAAAATGCGGAAAATCTGAATGGAAACACTGAAGGGCTGGCTCGAGCTCACAAAATTTAACCATTTGAATGCAGCTGATGGCCTCATGAGGCCACTATTTCCACATTTTTCCTTGTAGCCACAGGAAAACACTCTGGTGACCGCATGAGAACCCCCAATTTAGAGCAAGACCAAAGTACTTTATTTATACAGACTAATTTATAAACATACTAGTTTTGAAGCCTGTGTACACGGGCCAACACTGGAGGTGCTGCAGTCATGTGCAGTATTGACTGCCCAAATCGTGGCTGATACTGAGCGGGGCGCTCCAAATTCAGATCATAGTCCTCTCTGCGCACCTTCCTGCGGACTCCAGTCTGAATTCGGAGCACCCGCTTTGTGTAAGCCACAGCGCAGGCAGTCTCTACTGCCCATGACAGCTTCTGACAAACATCCATAGCAAATTATAAAATAGGATATATTGACAGTTAAACAAACATTGTGAGTAATATACACACACACACGCCATACAGTCTGATCTCCTAAAAACAGGGTGGGAAAGAGGGACACAGGGATTCAGATTTGGATCTGAAAGAGGGACTGTCCCTCCCTAAAAGTGATACTTGGGAGGTATGATGTTATCATATCACTTTACCTATTGAGAGAAAGCTTTCAGGAAACAGTATAAAAATAGGTGAAGATGAAAAATAATAAGAAGTATAGACAATCTGACTGTACATATTATGCACTTGCAGAATATGTATGTCAAAAATGAAGTGTTGCTGTCTCTTTAAGCAGTACATGCATCTATCCTACTTAAAGGGGTAGTAATGTTTCACAAAAACAGCAGTTCCAATTAATCTTCATAGTATTTGTGCCATAGAGAGTGTTATTTCAATACTGTCAGAGTTGTAGTTCAAGAGAAATTGAATGATAAGGTTTCCCCCTCCTGCCCCTTTTACCTACTGTAAGACACCTCCCCTCAGATGTGGAATCTGGTCCACACAGCAAACAGCTCACAGAAAGAGACACTCTTCTTACTGTGAGAACAATGAAAGCCCTGCCCCCATTGACAGGTGTTTCAGGTTTTCCCCTTATGTTAACTGAAGATTGTCCCTCTCTGTGATCCATCCGGTCAGTCAGTTAAAGGGGAAGGAGGGGAATATTTTATCATTCAATTACTCTTGAACTACAGCAGTATTGAAATAACACTCTCCATGGCCCAAATACTATGAAGATTAATTGGAGCTGCTTTTATTATTAAACTTTACTATCCCTTTAACTGATTTCAATATAAATAAAGATAGAACTCACTGTGAAACATTCTATGTGACTATTCAAATGTGTTATTCTTCTTCCATTAAATACATCCATCCCATTTGGTGATTAATAGGAAGAACAAAGCTTAATCTTAGTATGTTTTCTCTCCTTCCCATGGGGTTTCTCCTAAAGATAGCTGAAATAATTTCCTTTTGCTGAGTGCAAACTAACATATTGCAAAGAGCATTTTTACCAAACTGTAAAAAGCTCTGCTGGCAGCAGTGGGATTTGACAGTATTAAATAATAATTAACAAAAATGAAGCCTCGTGGCTGACTTAGAAATTCAAAGGTACCCAGTGGAGACCAATCATTTACATATGGAGCATAGATCTGAATTGCGAACAAGTTTGACGACATTCAAATCTTGCACAAATATATGTAATTGATTGCTAAAATGGTGAAAACAATCAGTGGTCAGAGTTAGAAAACACTGGGCTATATTCAGAAAGCCAACTGCATCATAGGGGGACAAAGTAAAGGTCTTAACCCTTTGAGTACCAGAGAGGTACACAACAAACTGCAAAGCAATGTGTTGCTTACACCTGTGTCACTCAAAGGGTTACATTCACACTTTTCAACCCTTTGAATTTTAGCGAGATCTCCAATGCAATGCTTTGCATGCAATGGGTTAAAAAAAAACACAATTTAATCCTTCAGTGCAATTGGTTTTCTCCAGAATTTCTCTCTGTATCCTCCTGGTCCTTAGCATTCCTATTATTCTCTGCTATATTCCTAAACCTATTTCCTTTCAAAAACCGAATAAAGATACACCAAACTATTAACCTTTTAAATGCCAGAGGGGTGCCCAATACATTTCAAAGCAATGCACGTCACAATCCTCTGACACTCAAAGGCTTAAAAAAAAGGAACATTTTGTTATATTTCGAGCATAAACAAAAGAAAAGAGTAAAAAGCACCAAATTGTGTGATACCTTACACAGTGGCGTAACAATAGGGGTCGCACCTGCGACCGGGCCCGTCACATAATCTCCCAGTGCTCTGCGTTACAAAGAACCGTGTGGGAGCCTGAGTCAGATCAGGCACAGATCTTTCATGTCACACACCGTTAGACCACCAGGGACTCAAGGTGGGAGGACGGGGGGGGGGGGGTCAGTAGGGGCATTGTGGAAGGGACAATGTGGAAGGGGCAATGTGGAGATGGGGACATTGTGGAAGGGGCAATGTGGAGATTGAGGGCAATGTGGAAGGAGCATTGTGGAGAATGAGGGGCACTGTGATAGGGGCATTGTGGAGAAAGACGGGCATTGTGATGGGGGCATTGTTGAAGGGGCAATATGGAAGGGGCATTGTGGAAGGGGCAATGTGGAGAATGAGGGGCATTGTGGAGATGAAGAGGTAATGTGGTGAATGAGGGGCATTGTGAAAGGGGCAATGTGGAGGTGGCCAATGTGGATGAGGGGGGCCAATGTGGTCGGGGGGGCCATGGCAATTCTTGCACCAGGGCCTTGTGGCTTCTAGTTATGCCTCTGACCTTAAAACACTCAAATATACGATGTATAAAAAAGAGGGGTACTCAGAAAGTGTCTAAGTCAGACTGCTGATATCAGGAAGTGTGACAATAAGGCTGACGGAGAGTCTTAACCTGTCTCCTTTCGGGTAGCTGATCTCAGGAGTTAGTCTTCCTCTCCTTCGATGGGAATAACTGAGGCGGGGACTTGAATCTTCATCAAAGTTTTTCACATTTATTAAAAATACATTAGAATAATCGTACAGGCTTGAGCGCTTACATGTTTCTCGGTCAGAAAAGATCACTTCCTCAGAGCTACAAGCCCACTTTCATATGATAAAATAAAATAAAAGAAGTCCCAGCTGCCTGTATAGTTGGAGCTGACATATGTCTGTCCTCCAACCATCATCTTCGTGAGTTTTACCTACTGGTGTTGGTGGTGGTCTATAAAGCATATTGATTGATATACACAGGGGCACCCCTGTTTTTGCTTTTCCCTTTTTCATCTTATTGCATATTTTATTATATTAACCTCTTGGGTGCAATTGATATATGTAACACATTGCACTATAATAGAGAGAAATTTAAATTTTGATAGCCAATTTTCCTAGGTAAATAAAATGCCCATTCTTATATAGTTCTCAGAAAAGACTAATCCAGTTATTTTTTAAACTCATTTACTGTCTTAGCCCCTACCACTTCTTTTGGGATGCTGTTTCATCAATCTATCACCCTCTCTCTACAGTAGTACTTACACAAATTACTTCTTAATCTTCCATCCTCTAATTTTAGGTCATGCTCTTTTGCCCTTCATAACTTCTTTAAATCCTTTAACCCCTTAACACTGTATGATATGCCAGGGCCGTTAAACAATTCCATCCTTTGAGAACAGATGCCAGTCCTGGTACATCATGGGTTAATGATCAAAGGACATCTAAGGGCATGCTATTTTCTTTTTCAGGGTGGCAGTAACTGAATGCTCCAGGACGGAAACAGTCAGTTTCAGCCATTCCCCAGTGGCTTTGCACATGTGATCAATGCTACAGCAATCACATGTGCATATGGATCCACATGACAAAGGCAATGTATGTGAACATTGCCTTTGTCACAGTTTTCTGCCTCCCTCCTCCTCACTCTGATTATGAAACAGAGAGAGACAGAAAATATACCTCCTAACACTTCATATGGCCAAACAGGGGGCACTTTTATTTTAGGTAGTACTGGAGGATAAAGCACTAAATATATGTTTTTAGTGATCTAATGATCTGTTGACACTTCTTACCTGAATAAATTATTTAGAGCAAAAATACAATATTATATTTGCATATACTGATTTATAAACATATACTGAACTTTAAACAAACATTATTGTGAGTGTTATTGCTATGGAGCAATGTGATACACTTATATATACAGTACACATTCTGGTCTCATAAAAAGACGGATACCATGATAACAAAGAGGGACATAGACATCTGAGTCTCAGAGGAACAGTACCCCCTAAAAAGGAACATCTATTTAGAGCAAAAATACAATATTATATTTGCATATACTGATTTATAAACATATACTGAACTTTAAACAAACATTATTGTGAGTGTTATTGCTATGGAGCAATGTGATACACTTATATATACAGTACACATTCTGGTCTCATAAAAAGACGGATACCATGATAACAAAGAGGGACATAGACATCTGAGTCTCAGAGGAACAGTACCCCCTAAAAAGGAACATCCTAGTAAGTTTTGCTATGAACTATTTTAGTGGCTCTTCTTTAAACTGCCTCCAGTTTGTTAATGTCCTTCTGGAGATGTCGTCTCCATAAGTATACATAGTTATCTAGGTCAGGTCTTATCAGTGATCTACAAAGTGACATAAATACTTCTCTTGTACTATTGCTAAAACCTCTTCCTATACAGCCCACTATACTGTTAGCTTTTCGTGCAGCTTTGCTAAACTGTTTACCTTCAAGTCATCTGAGAAAATAACTCCCAATTCATTTTTCTCTGATTTGTCAGTAGTGCCACTAAGAATGTATTCCCCCCCTCCCATTTTTTTTTTTTTTGGGGGGGGGGCTGAAATGCATTATCTTGCACTTTGCAGTTGTTGTCCATTCTTACAGTTTTCCTAAATCCCTATGCATTTGGCTACAGGGATTTCCCAAGAAATGGACCTTGGGTCTTATGTTACCTATGTGTGTGCTCTGTATCATTAAAGTGATAGTAATACGTAAATTAATTTTATTTTATATTGTAGCCATGAAAAAAACATTAAAAACAATATAAGTCTAAAGGTTTGAGAGATATTGGCAAGTAAAGTTTCCCCCTACTGGCTGTTTCAGCCAAGTCTGCCATCTAGATGACAGACTTGGGATCCGGTCCACAGATGAGCCGGTAGCTCTTAGCAGAGCTGAGATCGCAAGATATAAAAATAACTATTTCACTGGGAGGGTCTACAAAGTGTGCTTGCAAACCTGGCACACTTTGTAGACTATTCCAATTAAGTAGTTATTTTTATATCTTGCAATCTCGGCTCTGCTGAAGAGCCGCAACCGGTCTGTGGACAGGATTCCAAATCCGTCAGCTACAATGCTGACGTCAGCCAGGGGGAAACTTTACTTGTGAATATCTCTCAAACCATAAAGGTTTGAGAGATAAGACTTATATCGTTTTTTAATGTTTTTTTTCATGGCTACAATATAAAATAAAATTAATTGTAAGTATTACTATCACTTTAATATATGACAACTATTCCATGCCAATTTAAACCACCCAATTCTCTCACCAATTAAAAAGGGACGTTGTGATTCTTAGAGGGTTTTCAAAATCATCTGTGTTTATTTTAGACATTCTTTATTTAAAACTAAAGTTTATGAAATATTTAGCTTTATCTGTTTGTCAGTTTATTCATATTATACAGTGTTTCCTGGTAAGAAGCAGCAGCTGGTAGGGAGAGTGGAATGTTAGCTTCTGACACAACAAGCTCTGCCAACCACCAGCACTACCTAATTTTCATAAACTGACAAATAAATACAGCTAATAAATCAAGATGACTAACATAAATGTAGACAATTTTGAAAGCTCTTTCAAAATCACCCAAGTAATTATAATCTATACGTTTCACTTTAAAAATTCACTTAACGAAATTATACAGAAGAGTAAAGTGGGAGTGCGTATGTGGTAGTGCTTTTGTTTGATCATCAAACGTACAGATATTTTCATATCCAGTTTGCACTTCCATCATATAACGAAAAGAGAGATTTTGTGCCTTGTGGGAATTCCTATCTCTAGCTAATGTTATTTGGTGCTGCTGATACCTAGGAAGAAAGGAAGCTATGGATAGTTGGCCTGTTTTCTTCCCGACTGTCAAAATAGATGGTTAACATTAGCTGTTGTCTAGTAAACATAGTCGTGGGATGTACCAATATGATTTTGTGCTGTAATAGGTGCAAGAACTGATTTTCGACTGCTACACCTTCCTAATACCAATTTTGTAATCTATTTAAACTGAAAATTATCTACTTAATACTACTTGTGGAAAACAAAGGGAGGGAAGTGGGGCAGTATATCCCCACTCCATTTATTTGCACATGCTATAGGGAAGGCATTATGGGATTGCTGGAATTAAAGTCTTGTCAACAACAGGATGTGTGCCCTGTTATGATTAAAGAGATGATCATATGCTGTAGTATATGTCCAAAGGTGGGAGCACTGAATTAAGGAAGCCAACATCCCAGTGCAAATAATCTGCTATGGATGATTTGTATATTCCCTCAGGCCTTGCTGTAGGCGGCATATTTTGCTTAAAATATGTCCAGGAGAATTAGAAGAGCAACATTACCAGAGAAATCCCCTCATAGTTCACTCAGGCAGTAAAGGCTTTGGTAAGTCATCCCTGTTTCCTCAGAACAAAATACACTGTATCTTCCCCTGGTGTACAGTAACATTTATGTGCATTCTTCCCCACAGGAGTCCTGCAATATTGTTTCTTTTTAACTTAAACTTTGACATACTCTCATTGAGAGTAGGAGAAGGGGTGCACAGCAAATGAGGACAATCAATATCAGATAGTTAAGCACATATGCTTCTTGGAAGGAACCACAATCATTATTCCAGGGGTTTTTGGCATGCGTACCATTCAGTTAAAATAAAGATGCATGTGATAGTTCATATGGCAGTGGTATTGTATGGCTGTTCTAGTTTCTTCTCGTCATTCTAAGTAGTGCTTAGAGATTTAGGTGGAGATAATGCTATCTCTTTCCATTTTGTATACTCAATTAACATTTTAAACAACCTTAAAGGTACTGTCCTCTAAAAACCTATCTGCAGATTAGAAATGGCATCTGGTACTAATTGTCTATGCATATAGCATTTGGGATACAGTATGTCTGTGGATAAAAGTATGTTTCAATAAGTGACTTTTTATTTACAGTTTTAATTGATATTTATTTTTTTGTGCCACTTCCTCAAAGTTTAATTTTATATCATGTCTAGGGACTGGATGGAGGGCAGTTCGGCCCATCATCTCTAGAGTGGGTGAAACCTATGACACACACAGACTGTTAAGCGACAGTGAAGGAGAAAGAAACTTTCATAAACTAATACATGATGCTCAAATAACGTAACCCCTTTATTTCCTTCAATAGACACTTAGGGACATATGTTCAAAGAAGTAGCAAAATAGCTTTTGTGGTTTATAACAACATTTCAAAGTACAGTGTCATTGAGCTCATTAATATTTTCAGAGTGTGTCGGTTGTGATTGGAAAAATGTCGTTTGTCATTGAAGTATGATTCCTGACTGAAAATGTCATATGTGACAACAAAAATGTCTTAACTACAGACAAAAATGTCCCTTGCCCCACCCCTTTTCCCGGCAATTCTGGAGTTGTGGCTTACACAACAGACATTACTAGTTTTTTGTTGTATACTCTATAGAAAATATGTCGTTCATGCATACAATCACTTATTTTTGTTGTTCATACGATTTTTTTGTCGTTATCTCTTTGAACATACGGCCCTTAGCAAAATAGCTTTTGTTGTTTGTAAAGACATTTCAAAGTACAATGAATGTTGTTGGGCTCAGTAATATTTTCAGAGAGTGTTGGATGTGATAGGAAATAAGTAGTTGTCGTATGTAACAACAAAAATGTGATGTTTCCTCCACTTTTTCTTAACATACAAATTCTGTCAGTTGCACGGCATTTTTTTGTTGTCATATACAACAAATTTTCTTTACCCCTAAACGATGCTGGTGAATCCTTTAACCATACCCTTGCCCTTCCCCTTTGCCCGGCAATTCTGGAGTCGTACACGACAGACATTACTAGTTGTTTGTCATATATTCTATAGAAAATATGTTGTTCATGCATACAATTACTTATTTTTGTCTATCCTTTTTTTTTTTTGTCGTTATCCCTTTGATCATATGGCCCATAGTGCTTTTGTCTGTTACCACTTTTTGCTTAAAAATGTGTTGTATGCCACACTAACATACAAGGGGTTTATACCAGTTTCATTATCATTATTATAATTATTACCGTGAAGGAATTACAACTACTAAGAACTTTTAAATAAAGTAATATTAGAACCTTTTCAAGACTGTACTATTTTATTTCATTATTAGAGACAGCTTTTCATAAGATAACATGTTAGATGTATCCTTTTTTTGCCAAATGCTTCATTCCAGCACCTGTTGTGACACTTCAAGCTTCTAGGGCCCTAGCAGTTATGAGTCACTCTTTGCAGATTATATGAATTTCCATAGCAACCAGATGATCTGAGGAGAAAATATGACAGCCTTAATAACTTCCTGCCTTTCATTCTCTGCCGTCTCGGTCCACTCCAGTTTTAGACAGAAGGTATATGCCATTAAAGGAGCAGTAAACTTTCTTATGAAAACATATATGTTATAGAGCTTTTTCTGCTGAGTAAAACAAGGTTATTCCCACCACTGTCAGTTGTTTTATTCAAATTTTACAACAGATCAAATTATTAGGAAATGAATTTACAGCACATTTACTTCCTGGAAGTTTTAACTGACATCACGACTCAGCAGTTTGTATCACATTATATTGGGAACTGTTGTCAGTGACTTTCCTCTCAAATAGAATGTAACAGAATAACTAAATGGAATCTGACCACTAGAGAGCACTGTTAATTAAAACAAGTTTAAACTATAATAACTCTTGAAACATACATCTCTCAGAAGTTGGAGTACCTTTATTCTACTCAACAGGAAAAGTAATAAAAATATGTTTTTTCATAACAAAAGTGCACTTCTCCTTGGTTTGCAAGCACACTTTGTACACCATTCCAGTGAAGTAACTCTTTTTATGTTTCTTGATCTCGGCTCTGCTGAAGAGCCTTCGCTTGTCCAGGGACCGGATTCCCCTGCAGTCAGCTAGACGCTGACGTCAGGGAAAGGGGAGGGAGGGTTGAATCTTTCGCTGCGATTATCTTGCAAACCATAAAGGTTTGAGAGACAGGACTGGGGGCATTTAGCTTAGTTTTTAATAGCTACAAGGTTTTATTATATTGTGACAATACTATCTGTTTAAAGGGATAGTAATATTTCGTTTTAAATTTGTTTTATTTTGTAGGCATTAAAAAAACATGAAGAATGATATAAGTCTTATCTCTCAAACCTTAATGGTTTATGAGATATTCACAAGCAAAGTTTCCCCCTCCCGCCCCTTTTACCTACTGTAAACAATCTCTTCTCAGATGTGGAATGCAGTCCATAGACTGGACAGATAACAGAAGGGGACACTCTTATTCCTATGAAAACAATGAAATCCCTGCCCCCCCTTGACAAGTTTTTCAGGTTTTTCCCTTATCTTAATTGAAGATTGTCCCTCTCTGCAGTCTACCTGGGCACCTCCCTTCTGCTCAAGCTGAACAGTGTGACATCAGTAAAAGGGGAGGGAGGGGGACACTTTGTCATTGAATTACTCTGGAACTACAACTCTGACAGAATTGAAATAACACTCTCCAAAGTCCAAATACTATGATGATTAATTAGAGCTGTTTTTATTATGAAACATTACTATCCCTTTAAGTGTTCTTAAATACCATTAGAAAGTTATGCATTATATATACATCAAAGCTGATGTACTAAAATGAACTTGAACAAATTTGGGGCACACTAAACATACTATTGATTTAAACTGGGTTTATAAGCCATTGAATGCTAGAAAGATTTCATAATCTCTTGCATTCAAGTAGTTAAAGCATAGCAGAGTAAAAGTGATACCTTTATTGCCTAATAGAACAGCTTATAACATACCTGATGAAGACACCTAAGTAGTAGTGAATGCATGCACCCTAGAGTTACTCAGTTAGCTAAAATATCACTTTTACTCTTCCAGTTTCCTGTTTCATCCACAACTAACACAGTAGCTCTTTTTATCTATATTCAAGTGCTTAGAGTCCAATTTAAAATGGACCTGATGATAAATTTAGATAATTTAAAAAAATAATCAAACACAGCCTATACAATGTCCTAGCCATTTGAAAAAAAGTTATTGAGTACTTTATACTAATCAGTTGCTGTACTGAACCAGTATTACCACACACTGTAATATGAATGAATGTACACAGAACACACACTGTGGGGGATTTCTAATAGCACAGAGAATGAGAAGTTTGGCCTTAAACAGAACTAATTTGGAATTTGTGCAGCAAATTAGCAGAAAGTGCCACTCTGTGCCATCAAAACACAAAGATTAATTTCTCAAAGAGTATACATTTTACAGAAGAAATGGCTAAAATCATACAGTCAGATCTTCATTACCTGTAAAACAAACTAATCTTGCCTTATGGTGACAAGTCCAATTTAAAGCAGAACTATCATTGTAAATGAAGTGCCCCCCAAATCATTACGCATATAGCAATATGTATGTCCATTCTAGTATTACCCTGAATAAGTCCGCTGATATTGATAAATCCAGCTCATTCCCAGAAGCACAGGCAGGTATCTTGCTGTACCGGCATCTGTGTGCCTCGCAGTCAGTCCTTTCCTGTACCTTAAGGTACAATGCAGCTATTCCTAGAGGAGACTGGGATGGACACCGCAGGCACACAGATGTCTCTTTGGTAAGATGTCTATGCTGATGCCTGCCTGTGCATCTGGGAAAGAGTTGGATTTATCAATAATGGTGGACTTGTTTAGAACAATTCTAGTATGGATATGAGTATCACTATATGCATAATTATTTGGGGGGCACTTTATTTTCAGTGACAATTCCGCTTTAAGTCAACTGAAATTTGGGGATGTCCTAAATGGTATAGCTGGTTTGTTCCAGAATTGCACCACTTTTACTTAGTATATCAGCCTCAGTGTTTTTATGAGAGCTCAGGAAAATGCCTTTTTAAAAAATAAATACAGCAAATATCAACCAAAGCATGAGGTACAAGGTTTCTGCCCATGATAGCATACATCAAGTCTTGAGAGAAAACTGCTGTCATTCAGCTATGTTTGACCTCAATAGAACTAAGCAATGATTAAGGCTAGGTTTTGACTTATGGCAGGCATAAATCCATGTATAAGCTTTATTAATGCCACATTCACATTTTTTTTAATGGATTTCCTGTCTCCCCCCTTGCAATCACTTCAAGGATGAGTGTGAAAAAAGGTGTGGCTGATGCCCAAATGGGTTGTCCATTTATTGGATGTTATGATGTGCATTGCAACATTCAGGTCCCCAGTATTAATGATCTGCACAGTGGCCCATAATCTCAACTTAACTGTGTCAACTCATGTATTCAGTTGATTTGAGGTGTGCAGCGTTCTGTTGTGTTCATGTGGTGACATTTTTTTCATTGTGAACAGCTTGACAGACAACAATACTCACCATTTATTTTTTTAGATCAGCTCAGCATTCAAAATACTGCACTAACATCACAAGTGTGAACAAACCTGTGACATAAATAATAAAGGGTTGTAAACTTTTTAGTGATAGAAGACAGAGGCATAAATCCTCCTGGAGACATTTCTGCAAAATGCCCAGATTGGATAAACTAAGGGTCATATACAAAAGTGTAGCAATTCTGGGGCAAACCAATTGTATCATAAATATTTCCAAATTCTTTGATTTAAATGGAGATTTTATTTCTTAGAGTTCTAGAGACATATCCAGTGTGATGTGTTGAATACCTCTCTAGTATTCAGTGGGATAAAATTACTGTTCAAATCAATTGGAATTTTTATTCCCTATGGAAAGTTTGGATAGTCTCAGAATTGCTCCTTTTATCTTTGTGCATATCATTATTCAAAAACAATATGTATAACCTCTGCAAAACTTTGCAGGCCTTGCAACGGATACCTTAAATTCTTTCGAATACAAACAAAAACAGAGACAGCACTCAACAGCAGCAACTGGTAGTAGGGAAACTAATTTATCTCTACACCCATTAGAACATTTCATGAAAATGTTGCCAGTGCTACAGCAATATCTACTGATCAACAAATTTCACAGTGGAATTGATATTATGGAGACTACCATAAAATCTCAAGTATAATACGCACCTGTGTAGAATACGCAGGTGTATATTATACCCAAGATTTTAGGGGAAAACAAGAGTGCCTATTTATAATACGCACCCTTGACTTCCCCCTTAGTAAAAAAAAAAATATGAGGGCTGCCAGATACCTTCCCTCCCCCCAAACGCAATCCGCTCGCATGAAATAAGATGTTGACTCCAGTGAAAGTTATTTTATGCGAGCATAATGCATTGGGAGGAGGGAGGGAGGGTATCTGGCAAAAAAAATTCTTATGTATAATACTCACTCCCCCACTTCACATAAGGAGAAGGGGGGTAAAATTGTGTGTATTATACCCAAGATTTTACAGTAGTTGCTTGTTATTTTCATGGTTAAAAAAATGTACCCTTTTTCCGAGATATTTAGATTTAATATTATGGCTTTGCACATAGATGGTACATTTTTGCACAAAAAGTCATAATTCTTCAGCATGCTCAGACTCATCTTTGGCTTGCACAACTGTTTAATGCACTTGATTGATCTTTGTTGTTTAAAAAAAAAAAAAAATAGATAAAAAAAATTATGAACCATGTAAAGCGTGTTTGATTGATCAGGATACAGTAATATTAAAAAACATTTTTGACCAATCTACAACACTACTTACATGATCAAAAAAGCTATCAAGCTTTCCAAAGTGTGCTTAAGAGAAACAAATAACTTAATGAAAAACAGTGGAAAATAAAAGGCAAAATTTTTTTTTAAGATTAATTCTGGTGCCAAAAGAGTATACAGTGTATTGTGAAACAATGCATTGCATATCTTTCTGGCACTTAAAGGGTCAATGTTTTCACTCAACCATTCAAAAGTATTGAAATTCAGATTGGATCAGTAGGACCCACAATCTCCATCACATGGAGACTCTCCACTCGTGTTCCCCTTACAATGCATTTCTTCTCCCAGCGTCTTAGACTGCGTGGATCTCATATGTGAATTCACCAGATTTGGAGGGGACAGCCCTTGTTCTGGGTGATGGTACAACATAATCAAGATCAGATGGGAGGGGATCCACTGTCTTCCCACTCTCTTTGTTTATCCATGGTTGCGGCACTCGTGTGGGGACGTTGGGTGGGAGTTGGGGATGGGGTTGGTCCATCCAGAGTTGGAATCTCCTATCACACAGCAGAGCAGAGGAGGAAGGATTCCTTTTTTTATCTCTCTCTCTCTCCCTCCCCTTTTTTCCTACCTACTACCCCCCTCTTCTTTTATCAAACAACTAAATGACATTTGGTAATCCTCCATGTTTTCTCAAATATTCCTCTCTGAAGTTTCACTGACCTTTGTCTAAAGGAGGGGTTGATAACCTGCATATCTTCTCTATTTGCAGGCTGGATCACTATTTCTTTAATGTCTACGGGCTATTCTGTGTCGATCTTACTGATTTTACTAGCCATTGTATTAGAACTGCAGAACTGATGTCATTGATCTTAATTCCTTGTATTCACACTTTGGACGTATTGTACTTTGTTTTATCTCTATAAAGTTTTGAAAATAAAATAAAAAAAGCATTGAAATTTAGTTACTTGATGTTTAACTTTGCATCCCCTACCTGAACTTTCCTTTAATTATTTTATTTCTTATGCTGTATTTCATGTTCAGTCTAACACAGGGAACAGAGGTACATTTCAATTAACCATGCTTTTGTATACTTGAGGGAATAATGTAAGTGTTAAAGTTTATTTATTGCAGTTTAATTCACGTGTTTAATTCATGTGTGTGAATTTCAATACTAAAACTAAAGCATTTAAAATACCAGAGGAGATCACATTTGGTATAAATTCATCATATCGTTGCACTGCAACAGCCTTTTGTCAAAGTTATTTTATGTGAATTTGAAAAGGTTGTCTGGCCTTTTGTTCATGGCATCTTAAAAGTTATGACTGAAGCAAAGAGAGCAAATTAAAAAAATATTCAGCTCTTCTTTTAGAACATGACAGCATCTGGGTTAAATATGAATGTGTAGTTCATCCAAATTTGTGGGCCCTTTCTTGTTGTTACTGACACTCCTTTAATGGACAACTATCATGTGGATTGTGTCCTGTCAGAAGGTTTGTTCACCTAGGAGCAGGTCTCCCAGGTAAGCTACATTGTAAGCCCCAGCAGACAGGCGTGTGAGCAGTACTGGGGACAAAAAGATATCCCTAGTGTGCCTTCATTGTTCTCACAAGAGACACAACTGTTTGAGACTTTGAAGTCTCATACTTCATGGGCTATGCTGTCAGCCTCCATAGACCTTATTAATGGGCTTGCAAGCCCAACACAAAGGGTCTATGGTGCTGGGTCACGCTCCAATCCCCTACTAGATAAGGGGGGTCAGATTTATGGTGCCACAAAGAGCTGACAGGAGCCATTTTTGGGCTGCACAGTGCAACCTCGGGCTTTTTACTAACATAATAATGTTTAATGATGACTACTTCTGCTAATGATGCCCACCTTTAAAATTTTGTTTGTTATTCTGCATTCATCCCACAAATGTAGGACCAATGACTGGTAATTGGGATTTCACTATAAGTGACTGTCACTTCATCCAGATGCACCTGGTTGTATCTTTCCTGTGTCTAATACAGAATGCAGAACAAATTGTTCACATGGTTATTTGAATTGTTGTGATGCTCATAGTAGCAATCAATAAAGGACGGTCCATATGCTCATCATCAACCAAGCATGTCTGGCAGGCTAACTGTCAGTCACTTCTCCACCCCATCATTTGGAACATGGAAGCTATCTGTAGTACTCCAGTCATCCATATATGAATAAATGATAATAATAATAATATAATAATATAATAATAAATGAAAAAAATTAAAAATGTGTTAGGTGATTAGAAGTATTTGGTATAGGATAGCAACTTTCCAGCATAAAATATGATGTAAAAAATCAAAATATGCTTGTGTAAAATGTAGTAAATATATAGATAGAAGGTGTTCAATAATGATACTTAATTCCATATATTGTACAACTCAAAATGGTAGTTTAAATCAATAATTTTCTACATTTGTGTCACTATTTTTTTATTCAGTCCTTTCGGTGCTAAAGAAATCTATATTGTTTGGCAATACATTAGAGATCACTCTGGTATCTGGCATTTACAAAGCAGCCATGGTTAATATTAGCTGAATTGCACTTTAGGTGACATCGATTCTATTATTTTCTATCCTCGTACAAGTTGAAGTTATGAAAATTTTGTTTCATCATTATTTTTTGGAGTTCCTGTAGACTTGTTTAAATACAGTCTTGGAAAGTCCATGAAATCTATTTGAGAGGTTGGTTGCCATGGTATCTAAACTAATACACTAAAATATCCAACACTGAATAAATTACTACTTCTCACTTACACTGAACGCTTAATTATCCATATTCATGAACTGTGTTTGCTTCAATTTCTTAAAAATAAAGAATATAGCCGAGCTGTATGCACTTTTTTTTTTTTTTTTTTTGCAAGCTGTGTTCTTGTGTTCCGTATTTCCTCCATGTGTTTAGTTGTCCTTGGCATTCAGTTGATGTATGAATTTTGCTATCTGGCAAGAATTAGAAATAAGTGCATATGAGGTAAATGTGACATCCTTGAACAAATTAGACCAGGAAATAGATTAGGAAATAATTTACAGAAAAAATTAGATCAGATCGATCACTATTACATTTTAGATACCTGATTTTGTGGTTCATCCATGGTCAACCTGTAGTTGAAACCTTTATTGTAATTAATGCCTAAAGGTATGCATTTTAAACTTTAAAACTTGGATATGTCTAGTGCCCAGTGGCCACACATGTGAAGCGCAGGTCCTGCCAAGAATATCAATCTTGGTAATGCAACTGATTTGGAGATGAGGAAACTGAATCATTTCTCTTAACTGAAGTTCTCCCTCGCACACCAATTGGAATAGAGAATCTGTACTTTCACTGTATCTCCAACTTGCACTTGACCTGACCTACCCAACCATCATATGACATTATGGCCTCCGTTCTTACCAAGAGGTAATGTGCTCAGTAAAAGCTGTTATACATCTTCCTCAAGTAGTATAATTTTGCGGTGGATATAATTTATATTAAGAGGCTGTTTAATGGCAGCTACGATCTGGCAGTCCCCCATCAGCAGATCTGCTCCCCTGAGAGCAGGCATGCCAGTGGTGCTGTGAGCCTTGGAAAACAAACTTGGAGCAAAACGGAGGTCTGAAGAGAGTCCCCAGATGCTCCCTCAGGAATAAACTGAATTGTATAGACTGTTTTCTGTCCTGGATGATGTAGAACCCCGTAGACACTTAGGGGTAGATTTAATGGCATCCGTTAAACCAGCCGCTAAGTTAAAAAGGCACATCGGCTGCAAATAATATATGATTTACGGTGGATTTAAAAGTAAGTGTACGAGAATAGCTAACGAGCGTAGGCACAACAAAAACACGTAACATAAAAACCTGTGTCTCACCTGTTTTCATATCACTGTGCGTCCCAAACACCCATTAAAACACAACTTAAGTCAAAATGTAACATTATGGCTGCCATTGGCTAGCAACCCTGATAGATGCACAAACAAAATTCAAACCTACAGCCAATCCCAAGGCCCCAAAGTACCAAAAATGTTCAAATACATCTATATATACCCCAAAATAACAGTCACACCCTGTCTGTGTTTCGAGTTTTAGTGAGCTAGGGCACAGGACCTAGGAGTGGAGGATAGTGATCGAGAGGTAGAAAGAGTTTTTGGAGCTTGGAGAGAGGTGCACTTAACTATACATATTACACTTTTGCACATATTACATACACCCATACAAACACTAACACATACACATACATACACATAGTCTTTTTTTTAACGCTTTACACATATCTTAAATTTTATTTTTACAGTGTGAATCTGTGAGTGAGAGTAGGGGTGGGAGAGGGAGATCCACAGGGTGGAGGGGGAGTCGGCCCAGAACAGGTGACACACAAAGGACAGGGACAGTATCTGCAGTGGGACGAGGGGTACATGGTGGGGACCACCATACACAGTCAGGGGCAACGCAGACATGGCAGTCTGGTTCAGACTTGTCGCAGACCGGAGGTGAGGAGGAGAGGATCAAGGATCCTCTTTATACTAAGTAGGAGAACAGGGCCCTCATGGAGGCAGTGCTTGAGAGGGAGACAATCCTGTTCCCAAGGAAGAGGGTCGCTGGCCTGGCTGCGAGGAGGAAGGCTGCCTGGAGCCAAATATGCAGCAAGGTGAAAGCGGTGGCCAGCTGCAGACAGGAAGTGGACTCAGTAAAAAAGAGATGGGGTGACTGCAAGAGGCAGGTGAAAAAGAAGAGGGGGTCCCTGGAGGATCAGACACTGGGGATGAGAGGAGCCTCCACACTACCTGTAAGTGCATCATCACACACATCAAACAACACAAGCTGCAAACACAGTCACACCTCCACACATGCCCATTATTCATCCACACAACTGCACCAACACAGCACCCTGAGGGTTAAAAACAGGACACAATACAAGGACAAATGTCAAGATTCAACCAGGCCCAAACCTGTCCAAGTCCAAGTTCAACCCTCTTGTTGCTGTGCTGATCACACACAATCCACATCAACCATGCTGTTTAAATTGTTGTCTGTTAAACATCATTACTGTTCCTCCACATTGTCACTCATGTACCCACAGGGAAGTCAGCACATAACCCCTTGAGTGCTAGAGAGATTATTAATGCATCGCTCAACAACGCTTTGGCAACCCCTCCGGTGCTCAAAGGGTTAACGATCACAAACACAAATCGACAGGGTTAGGATTACATGCTACACAGGGGACATTCACTAAGCAGTGTAAAAGACATGATGGAGTGAAGTTAACCCTTCCATACCATCACTTCACCGATTCCCAGGTTTGTCTATGGAGGCTATTTCAGAAAACGCTTCAAGTTATTGAGGGCTCATTGGATAGACTCCATAGGAAAAAAATGGAAATGGAGAAATGATATCATTGGAGAAGTCGTCATTTCCACTCTACCTCCTCTCCATAAGGTCTTTGTCACTCACTCATCAAGAAGGTGGGTGAGGATGAATATCACAGTGCCACTGAGACTAACTGGATGTATGTGCAACACACAGGCCTATAAATAACCAACACTGTGGAATTAAAGGAGAACTAACTCCACCACCTCAACTAGCACAGACATCAGTGGGCAGTAGTGAGTTGATTGATGTGGTGGGCATATACCCATCTGTAGCAGTCACAGAACACACAGCACCAGCTGAAGCAGCAGCAGAGTCACCTGGTACAACCATCTCTATCAGTGAATGCCCCACGGAGATGGAGGCGGAGTGTATGGCCCTACAAAGGAGACTACTCCAGTAAAGCCACAGCACAAATGAAAATATCACAAGTAGCCGGAGGGAATCCTGGAGGAACACCAACAGGATAGAGGCAAGGATCCATGCCCTGGAGCCGGAGGTCAAAAGGATCAACACTCAACTCCATCAGCTCCACACGGGGATGATGGACATGTTTGCACAGGTGCTGGTGGAGTTGAGAGTGCAGAACCGCAGGGAGAACCTGTGAGAAGAGAGGGAGAACCTGCGTTCCACAGAGGGGTCCACTGCACCCACCACACCCTCCAGTGTGACCCCTGAATCCACATCTAGGAGGCAAAGGGTGACCAGGCAAACAGCCAGGGCATCCACCTCTGGCACCCAGTCTAAGGCCTCCCCCAAAAAAAAAAAAAAAATGAAATGCCCAACTTGTTCTCTTCCCCTTAAATAAAAGAACATTGTGCTTTTGAATCCTGTCTGATCTGCTTTGTATTTTAGTTATAGATTGGGTGGCAGAATTGTCTCCAATGCATTGTCAAAACTTCTGCATAAAATGTTTGTGGGATGTTACAATATGGGTTCACACACACACCGTTGTCCCAATTCAACTGACAATCCATCCCTGGAGCCATATAACATGACAGTGTTATATGACCATGATGTGGTTTGAATTTGAACAGAACATACCCTTTAGCACAACAACTGGTGCAACACTGAACATTCGTCTGCATCAATTGTTGTGTTTAAGGGGATGAACAAACAAACAGCTATGTGACTTTACAGTAAAATAACAAGCAGAATAGATGGAACATGCATCTTTGATTCAAACTCTTATTGTGCAACTGACTTACTGGGGTACCCAATGTTCACCCTAGGATTTCAATGTGTAGCACACACATTGAAATCCTGGGTGAGCACTAGGTTCTCCAGTAAGTTGAGTTGTTGTTTTACTAAGGTTGTAACACACTTCACCAGTGATAACACGTGTCCACTTGATCTGGTTGTTTGTTGATGTAGCCCATGTACTGAGATATGTCAAACTAAAGCAATCTCAGGACATTGATTATATTGAGCAACACAGAAACCGTGGACATGAAATCACTGTGGAAGTATGTTCCCTGTATCACCTCTTAATCACTCACAACACACATTAGTGTATCCCTGCCATCATGCCATTGCATGAACACATCACAAAGTCCACTCATGGTCAAACAACTAGTGGACTCTAGTGATGTAGGTCATGCCTTCCTATGTATGGGGGATATTCTAGCCTTGGGTATGGTTCCACATTGACAGATGTGTAATCCAACATGTATTCATACAGACACAGATTGAATAGTGATGGTTATCCTTCATAATGCCTCAAACTACATTAAAACATACACATGTTTTCTGGGTATATTGCCTATATGCATTAAACACCTGTATGAGCACACAAAAGGTACATATAAACTAAGAAAATGATACTGTAGAAACACTACTGAACTGCTCATGTGTTGTCCAATGGGGGAGAGACAGCGCAAATAGATCTAAGTGTAGTGGATTATATCTGATATTTATTGTAAGACAGTAAAAACAACACTTACTAAACGCTTGGTAACAAAGTTAAAAAGCATGTATCAACATCTAAAAACATGTAAACACATGTAGCAACATCATTAAAAAGTATCTTCATAAAGTGTATCTAAAAAACTCCTGACTGAAAGAGATCCAATTGAGTTCAATAATAATATATAATGAATGGTATTGTAACTCTATTGTAGATATAACGTGATCTCATAAATACAGAATGGAGCGGACTAGGTTGAAACGGACAGGAATGATTGAAGCATATCCTATATAATAATTTGCTAAGTTGTGTGTAACGCCCAACATGCGCAGTAGACACTGCTGCGCGTGTGGCAGTCATGCGCAGTAGAGACTGCCCGCGCCACGGCTGATACAGAGCTGGGCTCTCCGAAGGAGCGTCCAGCTCTGTATCAGCCTGGCGCGGGCAGTCTCCACTGTGCGTGACTGCCCCGTGACCGGCTGCCAGAGGCACTGTGGCCCGTGTAACGGGCTGTTCAACTAGTAATCATATAATTACATAAGGTGTTCCATAAAAAATAAATAAATCAATCGTAATGGCCCCTTACTAGAGAGCACCTAAACAGAGCCCGCTACAGTACTCCGTGGTAGAGCTCAGAGAGCTGGATAGTGGATAGTCGGACAAGCCAGGTCAAACACTGAGTGGGTAGTCAGTCAGAGCCATAGGTTCGCACTAAATAGGATATCCACTGAAGTGTTGGTATGTGGAATACACAGTGGACAGAGCCCCAGGTCAACACCAGAGTGGGTAGTCAGACAAGCCAGGTCATACACGGAACAGGTAGTCATCCAGAGCCGCAAGTCTGCACCAGAATGGTTGTCGGACAATCCTAGGGTTATACACAAAGCAGATAGTCAGACAAAACCACAGGTCAGCACCAGATCGGACAGTCAGACAAACCGAGTAATACACAGAGCTCAGGAAACACTGCTGCACTGGAGCACCACGAAAGGGCAACTGATGTGGTGTCCAGGCAGTTTAAGTACCAATTGCTCCACCTCCAGAAGGTGGAGCAATTGGGGTACTATGACTTTAACAGCCAGGTTGCGACATCACAGGGAATTCCCTTGACACGCGCCCGCACTCTGCAGCACAGACGGAAGCAGGAAGCTGGCTGCCCACCAGGAAACCAGGGCAGCCGGCTATCAGGGAATCAGACTTGGCAAAGAGGCGCGAGCAAGCACACACGAGACTGGCTGCCCACAGATGCCTGGCGGCCGTCTCAGCAGGTAAGCGAAACGCTTACAACTTCCAGTATGGCTCAAGATGTTGCTACTGGGCTAGGTTCCTATGCGGGGAGGAGGGTGGCGGGTGGAGTTGACGTCAGGACGGGAACGGCCTTGCAGAGCTGCCTCTGTGCCGAACGCATCTTCAGAAGGTAAAGTTTGGAAAGGCTACTTCTACAACACATACAAAAACCCATGTAATCTCTACAATAGACATCCAATTAGATTAAAGCAGTGATTCTCAAGCTTTTTTTGCTCAAGGCACACCTAACATGCAATTTGGCAATTTCAGGGCACCCCTATCATTATATGTCATTTGTAAAGGGTGTAATGAAGGTTACAAATACATAAATATAGAGTTATTGTTAGATCTCACAACTAAACTAAACATATTGTGCATAGTAATATTCTTAAATATACAGTTGGAAGTCTACATTTCCACTTTTGTCAAAGCCTTATAGATAAAATGGGGCACCATAAGTGGATGTCCGGAGCACACCAAAGTTCCACGGCACCCTGGTTGAGAAACACTGGATTAAAGAGTTAGTAATGTCCAATGATAATTTTAAGCTGTGTTGTAGATTTAAAAAAAAAATTATGTGGAGCAAATCCCATCGCTCAAACCTTTATGATTTGAGAGATATTCGCTGCTAAAGTTACCCCTTCCCTCCCCTTCTCCTGACATCAGCTCTCTACTGACAGCAGGAGATCCCTGTCCTGGGACCACCTGGCAGCTCTTCAGCAGAGCCAAAGTAGCGATATTTAAAAAGAATTACTTCATTGAAACGGTCTACAAAGTGTGCTTGGTTTGCAAACACACTTTGTAGACTGTTCCAATGAAATAGTTCTTTTTAAATATCGCTATTTCGGCTCTGCTGAAGAACCGTCTCGAGTTGACCAACATGGATCTCCTTCTGTCATCTTAACAGCTGACATCAGTAGAAGGAGGGAACTTTATGCGGCAAAAATATCTCAAACCATAATGGTTTAAGAGATGAGATTTGCTCCACATAATGTATTATTATTTTTTTTTTTTTTTTAAATCTACAACAGAGCATAAAATTATCACTGGACGTTACTAACCCTTTAACTTGGGGTGAAAGTTCCCTTTTAAAGCAACTTATAATACACACCACACCCATGGATTGCTTTCTCACTAAGATCACCTGATTATGACACTTGCCTAATCTTTGATGGCCGCACCCACCATGCAAAGATATGGGAGTGGTCAGCTTCATATAAATGTTCTTTTTCAATTTATCAGCTTATTTACAGCTATTTATTTACTGCTAGTAACATTAAGTGGGAATGGAGTCTGGGCCATGTGAGGAGTGGGTATATGACTATGAGCAGGGCTAGGGTATCTTATGATTAAATAAGGATTGCCTGTCAGGCAAACTTTCTATTTTGTTTGTATGTGTAAAAGACAACACACACCAAGCTCTACAATAAGCTTTGATGTTAGATGTTAAGTTTTTATCTTTGGCTTAATATCCATATACCATATTGCCAGGCTCAGGAAAAACTACCCACACAGGAATAGGATACATTTTATCCTAAATTTTGACAAACCTACATCATAATTTTATAGAATTATAAATTACAATGCTATATCTAAATATTTACATGTTTATGCTTTAAATGTTACAAATATACCTGGGTCACACATGGTGAATTGGACAGGATCAGAAATTGGGATGGGACAAACCTTTACCTCAAGCAATCCCCTCCTTCTGTATGAATTCCCATGAAAAGTGTCATTTTTCTGAATTTTTCATTGCATTGAAATCAATGATAACAATGTATTATCCCACATGGAGAGGGTCCCCTATGTATTCCTGCCCTGCTAAAGTATAAAATGGAGTGTCATTTCCCAACAGGTTGACAGTCTGAGAGAGAGAGAGAGAGAGAGAGAGAGAGAGAGAGAGAAAACAGCTAAATTTTTATGCTATCTAGGAGGAATGAATGAAACGTGAGAATTTTTGCTAGTTATCTGCAGTTTGCCATTTTTTCCACAGAAATTCCCACACAATGAAACAATATAGAGTGTCTGTCTTCTGATTAACCCCAGGACATTTCTTGTGAGAAATGTGCCAGTTTAAGACCATCCCCAAGAATTTCCACCGGTGGTGTCAGATTCAGTATGTATGGTTCTGTGGCTACTAATGCAGTGACACAAGCCTGGGGGGTCAGAATGTGTTGATCTATGGCTACCAATGCAATGTGACAAGCCTGGATCAGTATGTGTGGTTGTGTGGCACCACAGGACAATGCTGGGGAAAGTATTTGTGTATAGCTACCACTGCAATGGGACAAGGCTGAGTTGGTATGTGTAGTTCTATGGCACAGTGGGACAAGGCTGGAGGTCAGAATGAGGCCCACCAGCTGATGTCAGACTACAACTCCCATCATGTCCCACCAGCCACTGCTGTAGGACTCAGTCTGCTCATAAACTTTTACATTCGACTTTGGATTTCTTCCATGGAAAAAGCAGCAAATTGTGTTTATTTCTGCAAATATTCCTGCAAGAAATATTGACCTGGATCCATAGCCAGAAATCTGTGGGTAAACCTGTTAATGAATATTGTGAATCAAGAAATGACAAATAAAATGGCACAGCTCTAAAGCATTTTATCCTTTAAGTCTACCCACATTTTGAAGGATCGAATCTGAGGGATAACAGTGAGAGCCAAATTATAGGTGAACTTAGTCACATGTCGCCATAGGACTTAGCCTGCTAACAATCCATTGTATTCACTGCAAGAGTGTAAACATCTGTGCCATCACCAGGTTTAATGGTTTATAAAGTTGATTGAACCATGTTCCAAATTTCCCCATAGTGACCCATTTATCATAGCTTATACATACAAGATAGGGTAAGTATTACTGTTGCTATAAAGTAAAGTAAATGTTTTAAATGGGAAAAATGAAAAAAATGTAGTGGCACTTTTCCTGTTGAGTAAAACAAGGGTACTCCCCCTGCTGAGAGATGTATGTTTTCATTTATTACAGTTTGAACTCTTTGTTTTTTACATTAACAGTGCCCTCTAGTGGTTAGATTCTAATTGGTTATTCTGTTGCATTTTCTAAGAGAGGTGAGTCATTGACAAACAGTTCTATATATAATGTGATAGAAACATGATAGAGTCATACTATCAGTTACAACGTTCAGGAAGTAAACTCGCTGTAATTTACTTCCTGATAATTTGGACTGTTATAACTTCTGAATTAAACAATGGACAGCGGTGGGGGTACCCTTGTTTTTCTCAGCAGGAAAATCTCTATACCATATAAGTTTTCATAAAAAAGTTTATTGCTCCTTTAACATTCTTGGTAAAGGTTCCCTGGTTTACTTTTATCTTGTTTTAGATATCACACAACCAATAAAATAGAATATACTATCACAGCTCAATACATGACCTAGATATAGCATAAGTTAAAACACATATGTTAACACCTATCAGGTGCACAGGAAATGGGAAAATTTAATTTCCACTAGTGACATTCCTACTGGCTTATAAACATTCAAGGCCCTATATATAGTATACATAGCATAAATTAAAAGCTTTAACACAAATGTTCACACCTATCAACGAACACCTGTTTGCTCTAAATTGACATCTAATTAGCAGTGTGAATTTACACCTCTCCATATAATTTTAGAGGATAGTAATCTATGACTTACATTTAACATGTTATTTTCAATCACAGAAAATAATCAAAATATTAATATATTCTGCATTGGTTTTCATTGAAATGTTTTATTTTTTTTTCTATTTATTTGTAATCTACTATAATACATCCATCCAAATCAGCAATATTTGTGTAAAGGAATGGTAATTAGTTATTAATATATATTTATAAAGACATTTGATATGGCTCCCTATTCAGCAACATATCACTTACAAAGTCCTTCTTCTTACCTTTAATGTACTCCACACTGTTGGCCCCTTATATCTCTTCCCTCATATCCTCTTATGTTCTTCTCCTTGACTCAGCACATAACGCCCTTCTTGTTACACCATCCACACCCACTGTACTCTCAAACCTTTTTTACTTTCCACTCCTTACCTCTTGGACCCCATACCTCTCTCCCTACGTCTAGAACAATCCCCGTCTGTCTTTAGGTCTACCCTGAAATCCTATCTTCTGGAGCACTAGGACCATGTACTACCTTTTGAGAAACTCAGCACTTGAACTCACAGCACTTGAAACCCTCATACCCTGCTGTCTGTCTCCTATTATCCATTTACACTGTAAGCTCCTTGGGGCAGGGACCTCTCTCTCATTATGTCTATGAATGTGACACTTATTTTATCCCATTTATTTATTGGAACATACTATTATTGTAAGGCACTGAGTACACAGTGTGGTACCATATAAATAAATATATATGTACATACATACAACTTATAGGGCTTTTGCTACTAAGTAAAAGATGTTCCAGTGCAGGGTGATGCTTCATTTAAAAAGTATTATAGCTTACACTGGTTTGGTTTCTTAGTTTTGTTTTTGGTACTGTCCATCAGCTTCACCTTTTCTCCAGAGCACAAAACAGCTTTTTTTGTTGCAATCTGTGGAAAGCTTGTCACATAATGAAGTTACCTACTGAGAAAAGAAAAAGAGAACACAGAGCACCTCTAAGCATAAACCCTTATGGGCGGAATCTCTTCCTGCCTAAAAAGAATAGGTACTTAACATATAGAGGGTAAATCTTCAGGTTTAAAGAGTTCTGTTTGAATAATCCCCAAGCTTAACCTTATAGAGGAACTACCACCTTTAAACAACTTTTGCTTCAATAATTCCCCATTAGTAGCGCTAGTCACCAGAATTATTACTTTGTTTAATAGATTTATCAGTCTATTAATGAAAACACAGAGTGACTCTAAGGGTAACACATTTTGGAGGAATGTATTCCTGCCTAAACAGGACAGGTACTAACAAGATGTAGATGCTTAATCCTGCCTCAGATATAAAGAACACTGCTTGAATAAGCCTCAAGCTTAGCTTTGTTATGGTAACCAGACATTTCCCCACAGAGTTAGAGCTCAGAGGTTCTTGATCTAGATTATAGGATCATATGAAGATGATTCATTAATTATAAAACAAAATAAAATTACCTTGAACATTCTGTCATATCACCTGACAAAGTAATATATGATTATGAAAAGCGTGGGGTATTTTTTGTTTTTGTTTTATAAATGAATATTCAGCTTTATAAGTGCCTCTTCTCTTTCTCAAGCACTCCTGATTTGGAATGCAGAGGGGAAACATTCATTTGGTATAAAGTTATAGCATAAAGCTGGCATAAGGCGGCAGGGCTGGTGCAAGGATTTTTGCCACTCTAGGCAAAACCTAATTTTGCCGCCCCTTGGCTCCACCCCTTGTGCCCTTCCCATTTATGCCCCGCCTCTGTATGTGTTTAAGTGTCAATGTGTTCCCTATATGTGTCAGTTTGTGTGTGTGTTCTCTATATGTGTATGTGTGTGTCAGTATGTGTTCCCCGTATGTATATAAGTGTGTCAGTGTGTGTGACTCTCTGTAAGGATATCAGTGTGTATGTGTGTGTGCTTCTCTATATGTGTATCAGTGTGTATATTCTCTATATGTGACTCTCCCCCTCTTGACTGTTGACCCCCCTTTGACTCTCTCTCTCCGTCTGATTCTTGATCCCCCTCTTGACTGCTGATCCCCCTTTGACTCTCTCTCTCCCGTCTGACTCTTGATCCCCCTTCTGACTGCTGATCCCCCCTTTCACACTCTCTCTCCCAGTCTGCCTCTTGATCCCTCTCCTGACTGCTGATCCCCACTTTGAATCTCTCTCTCCCCATCTGACTCTTGATCCCTCTCCTGACTGCTGATCCCCCCTTTGAATCTCTCTCTCCCCATCTGACTCTTGATCCCTCTCCTGACTGCTGATCCCCCTTTTGAATCTCTCTCTCTCCCAGTCTGACTCTTGATCCCTCTCCTGACTGCTGATCCCCCTTTTGAATCTCTCTCTCCCCATCTGACTCTTGATCCCTTTCCTGACTGCTGATCCCCCTTTGAATCTCTCTCTCCCCATCTGACTCATGATCCCCCTCTTGACTGCTGATCACCCCTTTGACTCTCTCTCTCCCCTGTCTGACTCTTGATCCCCCTTTTAACTGCTGATCCCCCTTTCACGCTCTCTCTCCCAGTCTGACTATTGATCCCTCTCCTGATTGCTGATCCCCCCTTTGAATCTCTCTCTCCCCATCTGACTCTTGATCCCTCTCCTGACTGCTGATCCCCCCTTTGAATCTCTCTCTCCCCTTCTGACTATTTATCCCCTCTTGACCCCCCTTCCACTTACTCTTCCGGGTGCACTCTCTCCCCAGTGGGTACGTTTTGGTGCTTTCCCTTGTCTGGCTTTTATTAACCTTCTCAGTGCCAGAGGGGTATACAACGCATTGCAAAGCTATGCGTTGCGTACCCCTCTGGCACTGAAAGGGTTAATGTAGCACAGCGATGTCCGTTTCTCTTTCACCCTCCGCTTCTTCAATCCTGGTCCAGGATTGAAGGAGCAGAGGGGGAGAGAGAAACAGGTATCGCTGTGCTACATTAAAAAAAATGGCAGCCAAGGGAGGGCACCGAAACTTACGTTGTTGTTTTTTTTACTTCGGCAGTCTATTGTAAGCGGCGGCGGGGGCCGATGCGTCCGCAGAGAATGTGCGCCCTAGGCCGGTGCCTACCTCGCCTATAGGTGGCGCCGGCCCTGTAAGGCGGAACTACCACCTTTAAACAACTTTAGCTTCAATAACTCACCATCTGGCGACTAGCTGCTTAGTAACGCTAGTCGCCAGAATTATACATTTTGTAATAGATTTATCAATTCTTCCTGGGCTGACAGAGCAAGCGTGCAGACGTCACTATGGCAAGATGTCTGCGATCCGTCCTGCCTGTCAGCCCCGGATGAATTGATAAATCTATTAAACAAGGTAATAATTCTGGCGACTAGCTCTACTAAACAGCTAGTCGCCAGATGGGGAGTTATTGAAGCTAAAGTTGTTTAAAGGTGGTAGTTCTACTTAATGCCATCTCTATGCTATAACTTTATACCAGATGATTGTTTCCCTTCTGCATTCCAATTCAGAAGGGCTTGAGAAAGAAAAGAGGCAGCTAGTTGCCTGATGGGGAGTTATTGAAGCTAAAGTTGTTTAAAGGTGGTAGTTCTACTTTATGCCATCTCTATGCTATAACTTTATACCAGATGATTGTTTCCCTTCTGCATTCCAAATCAGAAGGGCTTGAGAAAGAAAAGAGGCACTTATGAAGCTGAATATTCAATTATAAAACAAAAATAAAAATTACCCCACGGATTTCATAATCACATATTGCTTTGTCAGGTGATATGACAAAAGGTGCAGGGTAATTTTATTTTGTTTTATAATTAATGATTCATCTTCACATGATCCTATAATCTAGATCAAGAACCTCTGAGCTCTAACTCTGTGGGGAAATGTCTGGTTAGCATAAATAAGCTAATCTTGGGGCTTTTTCAAGCAGTGTTCTTTATATCTGAGGCAGGATTAAGCATCTACATCTTGTTAGTACCTGTCCTGTCTAGGCAGGAATACATTCCTCCAAAATGTGTTACTCTTAGAGTCACTCTGTGTTTTCATTATTCTTTTGTTTGTGTGCAGAGCAGATGATGATGTGAGACTGTGAACATGTTAATAGATCAGAGATTCAGAAAGGTCACAGTGAATGGGAGGACAGTAACTATGTAAGAGAGGTAAGTCTGGAGGCCTGGTGGGAACTGGTGTCCTACAAATACCTGATATTTCATGGTTAGAGTATATCATTAAACTGCATGTCTTTAGTGAAGCACTTTATAGACAACAACAGATTATAGACATCAACAGCAATTTGATTTTAAACATTTAAGATGTAGTAACTTTTCAGTTAAGCAGTTTCCAGTGGTAGAATTACCCTTATTCAAACAGGTGAGCCAAATGCTGCTGCGCCGCCTCAATGTTTGGATTGTTATTGTCCACTTCATTTTTATGTTGCACTTCCTAACAAGCCAATCACAGAGGGCGGCATTCATTACAGAGAGGAGGACCAGCCCACGTGAAGAATAGCTGTTCAAGATTGGTTGACTCCAACCTGAGACAGCCAGTAATTGCATAGTTAGAATGATAATCACAAAAATACAGTCACTCATCTAAATGGTTTGTACAGTGACCATGAAGTGTCCGACCTTTCTTCCTTTAAATTCCTGGTGGCCGTTGCTATTCTCTCTAAAGCTATAGCATTAGCATACTATTTCTACTGCTGTCTGCTTTGTGACACAGTGGCCAATGAGTTGCTCTACAGGGTGCAATGCATCTTATTTTTGAGAAACTGTTCATGGCGACTATGTTGCTTAAGTTCAATTGCCCATGTGAATGAACATTACTCAGCAGGAAAACCCTTAGAACCTTTCATAATAAAAAAATACTGATCCTTTAACAAGAAAGGAAACTATCCTATGATATTTGTACATAGAGAGGCTGCTATATAAATATGTTCTGGACAAGTCTTGGGGAAAACCAAATGGTCCATAGGGAACAAATAAAAGTAGTATAGTCTCCTTTCCTGTTTAGTTTATTATCACAACCAAAGTACGCAATGCATTGCATATCCCTCAGGCACTCAAAGGGTTAAAAAACCTCATTTTAATCAATGGAACTGTTTTTTGTGTAATTGATACCATTCTATTTAGTCTCAGTGAGTTTTTTGTAATAACAAACATAACAAATATATTAAACTGCATAATTATGAAGCAAGCCCAATAGTTATTTGTATGAAAGTCATGAAGTGTTGCTTGTGTATCTCCAAATTTAGCTATATGTATTTTAGTTATTTTTTTCTTCATAGAATTAGGCTAAACGATGCACAAGTAATAAGTGTTAATTGCTCTTACTCCTGCACAGTATGGATCATTAAGTGTAATTAAAGATAATTCTGTAGCCATCTTCAATTGGATAACTTTTATTTTAAAATAAATGTATTACATTATCGTCTAAATGTAGCACTACATGGAAGATGCTTAGAGCCACAGGCACAAAGAAATGTGGAGTCATTCTGGGGCTGCATTAAACCAGAAAAAAGACAAGTTTCCATTGATTTAAATGGGGCATTTAATCCCTTGAATGGTGGAGAGGTTGCCAACATATTGAGTTGGAGATCTCTCTAGCAATCAGGGGTTTCAAGGGTTTTAAGGGTAGACACATGAAGGGAGTGCTCTTTTGAAACCCTGGATGAAAGCAGAACCTGCTCAGTCAATTTGCAAATGTAATTAAAAGAAAAGCAATTGGGGTACACCATGGGAGAATGGGGAACCTGCCTTACGTGTTTTGTTACCATGTTCACTTAGTCATAGGCAGTCACAAAAATGTAAAGGTGGACTTTATATACTCCCATAGGCTGATTAACTTCTGTTTTCATCTGTGGTGTCCAAAGAGTTCTCTATTTCTGTCTTCCCTTATGCTGAAATGTAGCTGAGGTTGTAACTTTTTGTGAGCTGCCCTGGACCTATTCAAGCCAAAATGGCTTGGGTGAGAAATGCTTATTATTGTCTTGTTTCTCTCTCTTTAAACAGCATAGGGGCATATAAACCTAGATTTTGACAGCACAAAAGAACCATCTGGCCCGCCTAGCCTGTCCATTTCCATGTCTAATAAAATATACAGGTTTATAAATGTCTCAGAATAGACATGTCTATCCCAGGCATTTTTTAATTCCCTAAAAGTATTTGTCACTACCACCTCTGCTGGGAGGTTGTTCTATCAGTCTGTTACCCTTTCTATAAAGTAGTACTTACACATATTACCGAATTTTCCACCATCAAAATTTAAATGATGAATTTCTATTTTGTATTCCTTTTTTCTGGAAAAATGTGCCTCTCCTAAATTATATAATTCCTTACTATATTTAAAGGTTTCTATCATATCACCCATCCAACTCCTTTTTTCCAACCTGTACATATTAAGTTCTTTGAGTCTATTCTGGTACCCTCTGTCATTAAGACCCTACACCATTTTCATGACTCTTCTTTCAATTATTGACAATTTATTAATGTACTTCTGGTGATGTGGTCCCCAGAGCAAAATACAGTCCTCCAGGTGAGGTCTTATCAGTGATCTATAGGGCAGCATTAGTAACTCTTTCTTACTGCTGCTAATGCCTCTTCATATACAACCAAGATCCCTGTTTGCTTTTCCCACTTCTTTACTGCATATCTTGCCTACCTGCAAGTCATCTGAAAAAATAACTCCACAACCCCTTTCCTTTTTTGTTTTTGTCAGACAGTACCATAAGACTTCTGGGTTTCTGTGTCTTAAATGCATTATCTTACACTTTTCAGCATTACACTTTAGACCCTATACTCTATTTCCAAGAACACACTGAGATTTCTCTCATTTTCAAGTATGTCCTGGAGAATATCACCAGTAATATGACTAATGAAGATATTGAAGGGAACGGACCCTAGCACTGACCTCTGTTTTGCTCCATTAGTAACCCATTTGAATAAGTACCATTGACTATGACAAATGTTTCCTGTCCCACTGCCAACTATTTACCCAATCAATTATCTTTGAGTCCAGTCCCAAACTATGCACCTTATGAATCAGTTTCCTGAATGGTACAGTAATAAAATCCAAAAATTCTACAACTACTGCTCCACACTATCACTTTAGTAACATTATCAAAAAATCAACAACATTCATTTGGCTAATAAAGCCTTGCTGGCATGGATGTTTTATGCCATTATGAAAACATTTTCCCTTCAATAGTGTTTCCATTAATTTCTCAACTACTGTTGTCAGACTCACATGCCTGTGTTTACCAGAGTCCTCCGTACTGTCCCTTTTGGTGTAGTGGCATTAGCCTGGCAATTTTCCAGTCATCTGGAACCATTCCTCTCAACAAAGATGGATTAAAAAGCCCAGATAGCTGAAAGCACAATAATGTGTTGCACACCTCTCTGGTCCTTAAAGGGTTGAATAGGCTCGGGCACACTGCCTGGTTTCAGCTTGAAAAAACTGCCAGCAACTGTCATCTTCCTCCATGGATAAGACATCCTGGCCTGACTAAAGATGGTATCTCTTGAACAAAGGTACAAGGGCAAAAGTCATGGCAGCCATTATTACTTTTGAGCCATAGTAAGGTAATGTGTAGGGAGTATTATTAGGAGATGATAGTTTACGAAGTTTATCCTCTCCAAGAAGAACCATCCACTTAATTTTGAATCCTGAGACATGTAAGAGACAAACTTGGTAAATTGTGATGTGCAAACACTAATGAGGCATGTGGAGGAAGATGAAGGATCTACATTCTGTTACCTATGAATTTTTCTGAAAAGGAACCACTCCCTAAGAATAAGTGGTTCTTAATTTGTTTAACAGATTAATGTACCTAGGTAATTGCTCTTTACCGAGTGTCAAGTATATTTATTTATATTTTGCATTATTTCTGCAACACGGATGCAAAAAAAAAAATATAAATATAAATATAATTGCTGCATGAAAGACACTTGCCTAATCCTTCTGTTAAGCAAATTAAGAGCCACTTACACCTAAAGCTAATCCCCCTTTAATATTTGTGTTTTAGCCAGAGGTGTAACTAGACACCACCGGGCCCTGGTGCAAGAATTGCCATGGGCCCCCCCGACCACATTGGCTCCCTCATCCACGCTGCCCTTCCACAATGCCCCCTTCATCTCCACAATGCCCCCCCTTCATCTCCACATTGCCCCTTCCGCAATGCCCCCTTCATCTCCACAATGCCCCTTCCACAATGCCCCCTTCATCTCCACGTTGCCCCTTCCACAATGCCCCCCATTCATCTCCACATTGCCCCTTCCACAATGCCCCCTTCATCTCCACAATGCCCCCATCTTCACATTTCCCCTTTATCTCCACATTGCCCCTACCTCCAGTCCCTGGTGGTCTAGCGGAGTGTCTTCACAGATCTGTGCCTCCTTTGGCACAGATCTCTGTAACTAGAGCTCCCGCGCGCCGCTGTAGTAATGCAGCGGCCGGGAGATTATGTAATCTCCCAGCGCTCTGTATTACTAGAGCGGCGCGCCAGTGGGAGATCAACTGAGGACTGCTGCGGGCGAGGAGGTCGCAGGGGGCGGCCGGGCCCCTTGAGTGACAGGCCTGGTCGCAGGTGCGACCGCTGCGACCCCTATTGTTACGCCACTGGTTTTAACAAAGTTTTTTTGTTTCCCACAACTCCTTTGAGTATCCTGTGTTTTATCTTTTCTGTACTATACTTTTATTTCTTTTGAGTTTATATCTGAATATGATCTACAATCAGTAATTCAGCTGTTTGATTTGTATTAATTTGTATTATACTTTTAATAATTTAATTTATAGCCCGCTGCCCTTTATTCCAAACAATAAACAGCAGCTGAAGTCAGTCATAAAAGATTTCATAGCTTCTAAAGGATTGGCCCCTTTCATATAGGTGACATGAATGCAATAATGGTGTATTGGTTATATTTTTGCACACTTAAAGGGATAGTAATACTTCGTTTTATCTTTATTTTATTTTGTAGGCATTAAAAAAACATGAAGAACGATATAAGTCTTATCTCTCAAACCTTTATGGTTTAAGAGATATTCACAAGCAAAGTTTCCCCTCCCCGCCCCTTTTGCCTAATGTAAGTCATCTCTTTTCAGATGTGGAATCCAGTCCATAGACCAGACAGATAACAGCAGGGAACACTCTTCTTGCTATTAGAACAATGAAAGTCCTGCCCCCCTTGACAAGTTTTTCAGCTTTTTTTTTATCTTAATTGAAGATTGTCCCTCTCTGCAGTCTACCTGGGCACCTCCCTTCTGATCTGGCTGAGCAGTGTTACATCAGTAAAAGGGGAGGGAGGGGGATACTTTGTCATTGAATTACTCTTGAACTACAACTCTGGCAGAATTGAAATAACACTCTTCAAAGTCCAAATACTATGATGATTAATTAGAGTTGCTTTTATTATGAAACATTACTTTCACTTTAATTGTACAATGCTGGGCTATGGTGTCTTTCATAAGAGTGATTATCACCAGAGATGGATTGGCCTATCGAGGGAATTGGCATCCCCGTGGTCATAGACTATTTCGGGAAATATGAGAATCTCCCCTGCCTAGCCCATAGTGTCTTATGCATGAGGGAGTAGGAGGTCTGTGCACTCACTGTCACAAACCTCCAGATCAGTGCTCCACTACAGTACTCATGTGGTCTGCTAATGCTGAGTTCCGCAGTATGACATCATATCCTTGCACCCTGTACTCTCTCAGCCCACACGGAGACCACAAGGGAGAGCTGATAAGGAGGTCTGAGATGGCAGCTGCACAGACCTCTCACTATTCACACTGGACCTCCAAGGAACCATAAATGTGCAGAGGTAGGGGAAAGAGGGGTTAATAAACTTTGTAAAGGCTAGCTGCAGGGTAGCCCAATTTTAAGAGATTTCAATAAATGAGAATTTTTGAGAAAAGAGGCATGTCATGGAAATTTTGTAAAGATTCCTGTGAAAAAACTGACCTTTTCCCCATCAAGAGAGAGAGAAATAGAGAGGGAGAGAATTACAAGACAGGAGAGAATAGTAGCCATATTTTTGCCATTTTGGGTAGCTGTTTTGGAGAAACCCCTTAAGATACTGTGATATGCTGTACATTGATTTCCCATCTGTTAGCTATATAATTGGAAACATTATGGTATGTTCTAGTGTTGATTACGTGGGCTGATTGTAATTGACAAGAGGAAAAAATATTTCCTACAAAATGCACTGCATTCATTTATTTTAGGGGACTGTGATGTTCTGTACTCAGAAGAACATATGAGACATAATTGCAGAATGTAACAGTTTTTTTTTCTCTGGATCAATGTAACTATAAATATAACAGTGCTGTTATAGAGAAAGAATGAATATTTTCTTATTTGAGTATACCATATGGTAGGATGATATGGTTTTGTTTTTATATTTTCTCAATCCTTGAACCATACTCACCTTGGATGTTTCATGCAGATTTCTGGAATAAACATTTTCCAGTGATATATATATATATATATATATATATATATATATATATATACAAAACGACTCACTCTTAACTTAATCTAATGCCCAGGTGCACATTCCTCAAATGTAATGATGAATTTAGGAAGAAGAAGAGGCAGCATCAGTGGGGCTTCTTAATAATGGGTTTATTGGAGCAAAAAGGTAATACAGATGGTCGACGTTTCGGTCCACAGAACGGACCTTTATCAAGACGTCTTGATAAAGGTCCGTTCTGTGGACCGAAACGTCGACCATCTGTATTAACTTTTTGATCCAATAAACCCATTATTAAGAAGTCCCACTGGTGCTGCCTCTTCTTCTTCCTATATACATATATATATATATATATATATATATATATAGGCATATGAATGTCTTTATAAAATTGGCAAAACATAATAAAACTGTCTTTCATTTGTTCAGTATTTATTCGGATTATGTTATTTCTTATTGTAGCCTGCCTCACAGCCATGGTGTAGGAACTTAAAAAATTCTGGACTTTATAGAATTTTACAGAGAAAAATTCCAGTGTCAGTTAGTGAGAATTGTAAGCAAGACATTTAAACATAATTTTGAGTTTAGTAAGTTCACCATTGCATTTTGAGAGGGGTACACAGCAGGCTGGGAAGAAATACATTCCTCAGTCTTCTGACACTCACAGTATTCTTTGATTAATCCAACTTTATAATAATAATAATAATCCTTCATTTATAATAATCCTTTATTTATATAGCGCACACAGATTCCGCAGCGCTTTACACTCATATTGGTTCCTGTCCCCATTGGGGCTCACAATCTAAATTCATCTATCAGTATGTTTTTGGAGTGTGGGAGGAAACCGGAGTACCCGGAGGAAACGCACGCAAACACAGTGAGAACATACACACTCCTTGCAGATGTTGTCCTTGTGCTTTTCAGTGTTACATCTAAAGCAAAGGGGACAACATGAGGCCTTCCGTCTATTGCTGGACCATCAGCTGGAGGCCCTCACATTGTCTACCATGACTCCAATTATTTGAGTGGAGAGAGGAACAAGTAATAGTAAAATGGGTGAGAGAGGCAAGTGAGAGGCATGTGGGAGAGAGAAGCAAGGAGGAATGGTATACTTCATTTATTGAGTCTGCTAAAATAGTTAATAGCAACATGCAGGTTGCATAGAAAGGTCTCAAGTTGGAGGGCTCTTTAGAACACATGGCATTAAATATGAAAACCTTATGTATCAGAGGGCTGACTAATGGGCTCAACATCCTTCTGGAACTCAAGGGATAAAGAACTGCAGAGAGCTGTCCAGTGGTATAATAGTCATTGTAGGGCCATGTGCAAACATTTCATTGGGCCCCATCACAAAATATTTTCTCAGAGGCATAACTAGAACCCAGGAACAGATGGGTTCCCTTTGGATGCTGGGACCTGGTTCCACTGCACCCTCTCTACACCCCGTATTTACGCCTCTAGACCTGGCAGTTCATCCTTCATTCCTACTGAGAAAAATATGTGTTTTTATTTGTTTCTGAATGAAACGTTAGACTGGTATAAGCAGGAAGGGCAGATAAGATGTTCTCTTGTTAAACAAGGTAACCCTTTGTGTACCAGAGAGGTGTCCAATAATGAGTTGAGCACTCCTCTGACACCATTAAAAGTACTGTCACCTTGAATTTAATTTTCTATTTCTTTAAAAACTACCTGTCTTATGTTTGCCAAAATGCCAACAGATACGTATTTAAGGACAAGATCGGTCCAGCCCTTTATGCAGTTTCAAAAACGAGGTTTGTTGTAAACCGTAATGGGTTAACGTAGGAATTCTTACTCCGTCACCCCACTGGCATCAGCCTCTAACATCAATGGTTTCTGTTCAGGGTATGTACTTCAGAGTATGGACACTGTAGTGCACACCAGGGGAAAAATCTCTGCTGTCATTAGAACTTTAATGCAGTTAAGCCCAGTAAACTACTCCATAGCATTCACAGGAAAATGGCCTACACTGATACTGTTTCCTCTTGTTTAGTGCATAACTTAATCTTTGAGTGCCAGAAGGGTAATGTTTTGCATACTCCTCTAGCACGCAAAGGGTTAAACAAGGCATAGAGGAAAGGAATGCTTTAAAGGGATAGTAATGTTTCATAATAAAAGCAGCTCTAATTAATCATCATAGTATTTGGACTTTGGAGAGTGTTATTTCAATTCTGTCAGAGTTGTAGTTCAAGAGTAATTCAATGGCAAAGTATCCCCCTCCCGCCCCTTTTACTGATGTAACACTGCTTTTCCAGAGCAGAAGGGAGGTGCCCAGGTAGATTGCAGAGAGGGACAATCTTCAATTAAGATAAGGGAAAAGACTGAAAAACTTGTCAAGGGGGGCAGGGCTTTCCTTGTTCTCATAGGAGGAAGATTGTCCCCTGTTGTTAACTGTCATCTGTCTGGTCTATGGACTGCATTCCACATCTGAGAAGAGATGGCTTACACTAGGTAAAAGGGGCGGGAGAGGAAACTTTGCTTGTGAATATCTCTCAAACCATAAAGGTTTGATACATAAGAATTATATCGTTCTTCATGTTTTTTAATGCCTACAAAATAAAATAAAGATAAAATGAAGTATTACTATCCCTTTAAATACCAAGACTCTGTTCCATTGCTACCCTTTGAGGGGAAGAATTCTGGCATACTCAGCCTAGTAAATTCATGTTTGGCAGACGAAGGGACAAAAAAAACAATTACAATTCCTGATTTGGAGTGGAATTGCCATTGTACATTCATCTCATTATCCTGAGCTGATATTTACCAGGGAGCGACCTTTAATGCTCAGTATGTTAGTTAACACAGGAAAATTCTAGCTTGTGAGCTACAAATTGTATATAATAGTTCACATAAGTTCTCACTTTGTGTCCACAACAATGTTTGTTTATTACATTATTTAGTAATATCTGGCCCAGACAATTTTCTTTTCTCAAACTGTCCCCTTAAGAAAAATGTCTGGACAACCCTGATTTAAGATATATTCGTTTTTTATATATGGGGATATCTTTGTGTATGGCATCATATGTTAATCTATGCTAATTAAGCTTTCAATGCTACAACCTTTTTTTTTAATTTACATATTCTGAAAGTGCATAATCTATAAAGTTGAATTGACTACAATGTCTGAGCTGAAAAAGAGACCAGCAATGAATATAAAATTCTGAGTCTCCTGGGCAGACCAAGAGAGTTCCCAAATATGCCAACAATACCAACAAGCCTTGATTTTGCATAATTGAAGAGTGATATATTAGCACACTCTGACCACTGCTTCATGTGAGTAGATAAGCTCTGAGATGAATGTCTATGGTGGTATAGATACATTATAATTCTATGTTTGGCTCTGCTTTTGTCCTCATATTTTTTTAATACTCTTGTTCTGTATCTGCAGCTGATTTAACACTTTCAATGCCAAACAGGAATCAAAAGCACTGAAAATTCTCAGGTGAAACCAGAATTGTAATTTCTGCTGCAGCAATCTTGTGTTAGCTCAAAATCTCACACAGACTGAGGAGTACATTTTCTGACAATCGAAATGAAGGATAGAAACCTCAGAAGGCAGGGGCAAATACAGGAGTTCCAAAAAGGAATATAAAAAAACATATATGTTATAACAATACATAGAATTTGTATTGTGTACAGTTGTTTTCAAAAGTTTGCATACCCTTAGTGAATTGGTAATATATGCATCACTTTTAAAGAAAACTTAAGCATGCAAAACACATTTCTTTTATTTCTTATGGGATTCATATTCAACTGTAGGTTAAAACAGAATAGCACAATCAAAACAAAACATGGCAACAAATAAAAAAAATGAAATGACCCCTGTTCAAAAGTCTGCATACCCTTAGTTCTTAATACTGTGTATTACCCCCTTTATCATCAATGACACCGTGCACTCTTTTGTAATAGTTGTCTATGAGGCTCTGAATTCTTGCAGGTGGTATAGTTGCCCATTCGTCTTTGCAAAATGCCTCCAGGTCATGCAAAGTCTTTGGTCCTCTTGCATGAACCGCACATTTGAGATCTCCCCAGAGTGGCTCGATGATATTACGGTCAGGAAACTGTGATGGCCACTCCAGAACCTTCACCTTTTTCTGCTGTAACCACTGGAGGGACAACTTGGCCTTGTGCTTAGGGTCATTGTCATGCTGGAAAGTCCAAGAGTGTTGCATGCGCAGCTTACGTGCCACGGCCGGATTTACATCTCAGGCTCCCCTAGGCACAACCCCCTGTGGTGCCCTTAGCCACACCTTTGTCCCACCCTAACCACACCCATAACTTAACCACACCCCCATTAAGCCCACCCTCTAGTGGTCACACCCATCTGTTTATATTTTTATTCTTCACAGTATTGTGGCAATTTTCCCAGAGGTAGAGGAAAATGTTTTATATATATATATATATATATATATATATATATATATATATATATATATATATGGGCTTGTGGGGGTGTATATTCAGTATATTTACAGAAAGCATAAATGATCTATATTAGATATGTAGTCTGCTCTTTATTTCCTAGTGTTTAAGGTCCAAGTAATGGGAAGGGAGAGGTACCAAAGAGCAACCCAATTCTGATAAAATCAGTGAGCTCTAAATTATACAACACAGATCATTACAGCTACAATATGTCCACATGCTACATGATTTCTGGAGTCATCTTGTAGCTGAAAGTAGAGGCATTCTACATCAAGTATTATGAGTCAGTCATTCATTCACACAAGTGGAAGGTGCTCCACCTGTATTTGTGGGAGGGGCTGCAGGCCTTAAATACAGGTAGCAGCCCCTTCCACTGGAGCTCAATTCGTGTTGAGACTCACCGTACGTCACTTCCGCCTCATCACATCGTTCAGTATCCTTCATTCAAGTAAGCTTCATCTTCCCAGCTTCGCTACTACTACTCTGGCCACTCTCATATAGCACATCTTTCAGCTCGCTTATATCCAGCATACCCGCCACTTGCTATTTGGTTCCACATTCCATCAGACTCCAACCCGTACATTAATATCCCGATATTACCGTACATCCGGCACTTTACACTCCTCTCTCATAGTCCTACCGCCCTATTACATCTCTGCCACGCGTACCGGCTTCCGGCTCCTATCTAGCCGGGCAAACCCTTGATCGGGCATCAGTCACATGGGCCCTCTTTCTCCCATTCAGCTCCCTCCTCGCTCACTGCGGCTCACGTACAGGCCTACCAGTCCATCAATAAACATCATCCGAGCCAACCTATTCACTTTCCAACCCGTTCACTTTCCAACCGCTCTCACTGCGGCTGCCATCCCAGGCGGCCAGCTCTATCACCGCGACAGTCAATTCCAGGCCAACCCGCTCACTTTCAGCCCTTCCCGGCACGTTCACAGTGGCCGCCAGGTCACTCCGGCCCCCCTTCTCACCACCACTCTACCATCTCTGTGTCCGCTTCCGGTCTAACCGTACTTCGCTAGTCCACACTAATCTCGCTATGCACCGCATCCCAACTACGCAGCTGTCATTCACCAGTATCCCCGTTCCATCTCCTACACTAATCTGATTTACCAGCCCTCGCCGCCATGCGACAGATCGCCTCACATATAGCTCACATTAAGTTCCCCGTTGCCGCGTTCATATGGCCATCAGCCCCATCCACCATGACAGGCCTCCTTTCTGCTCGATCCCTCACGCTCCTATTTTCAGTATATACCCTACAGAGCATCACCCCCTCTCCCCATAGGGCACTATGACCAAGCTTTACCGCATATGCTAATCTTACCTATTTCGCTTCACTCTGGCAGGTTTTTCAGCTCGAGTGTCACCATGCACCACAAATCTCTCTTTATTAAGAACATAATCCTTCCCCCCAGCCACCCGCATTCACTCCACGGCACTAGCCGCCTTCCTATTCCCCTTCCATCACCACAGGTTCTCGGTTCCTCCAGGCAGCTTCCATCTCAGGTCTCATCAGCCCCCAGCTCTCTAGCATCTCTCAGGTATTCCAGCCTTCCCTTCACGTCTACCTCACCCTCTTCACGACCATTCCTCATACCCATGCCTTTTCTTTTCTCCAGGCATCCGCTCATAGCACCAGTCTTTTCAATCACCAACCCTATTCCAGGTGTACTCGGGGCACTTCAGTCCCAATCTCTTCAGGTAAATCAGCACCCCCCCCCCCCATTATCTATTTATTCTTCCCATGCTCACCATTTTTTCTTTTATAGACGTCCGCACCATATCTCTCATGTACATACTTCATTCCCCTTTCCACTCACCATTTGCCATACTCCAAACCCCGTCACCTCCCCCCCCCCCCGGTTCGCAACATACCGCTCCTTTGAATCATTCGATCACTACCGTACCTTCATTTCTTCATTCTACCTTGGCTTGATAAATTTTTCATAGCTGTTCCTCCCTCCTAACGTCGCAATTCCAATGTTGAGCAGTGTGTCAGGCGCACACATGTTCACTTATCAAAAATTAAAAAAAAAACACACACTATCATACATTCTTTCATGGTACATTCGTTTCAGCGTCCTGATTCAATTTTGTCATTCATGGTCACATTGTTAGTGTCCTGATTCCATGTCCTAATCTTAGGTACATAATTTCATCATTAAGTGTCGTAATTACTCGTTCTGTCATTTGTGCACAGTTATGTGATTCAGTATCCTGATTCCACGTTCTAACACGTGTACATGGTTATGTTGCTTCAGTGTCCTGATTTACGTCCTCACACATATACATGGTTGCATTATCTTATGTATACGACTACAATGTTATGTACTTGGTTCATTGTTTTAGTGTCCTGATGTCACGTCATAACTCATGACCAGCGTTGCTTTGTTTCAATATATCGATTGTACGTTCTGACGTGCGTACATGGTTCTTGTATTAGTATTCTGATTTCACGTTCTAACATATGTACATGGTTACATTGTGTCAGCATTTTAATTCCACGTTCTACACATGTGTTATTGATTACATCATTTCAGTGTCCTGTTTCCATGTTCTATTATGTACACGGTTATTGTTTCAGTGTCCCGACCCCACGTTTTATCATATGTACGTGGTTGCATTGTTTCGGTGTCCTGGGGCAACGTTCTATCTAACATTCAATTGGGTTACGTTGTTTCAGTATCCCGGTTCCATGTTCCATCTACATGCATACATAGTTACATAGTCCCAGGTCGACGATTCAACATTCTGCCAACATGGTTACATCATTTCAGAGTCCTGATTCCTCGTCCTATCTACATGTATTCATATTTAGTTTGTTTCAGTTCCTGATTCCAAGTCCTACCTATATACATACATTTCTAGTTTCATTATTTCAGTGTCCTGATTCCATATACTATCTTACATCATACATTTGTAGTTAATTGTTTCGGGGTCCTGCTTCTACTTTCATTCTACTATCTTTCATACGTACTTCGTTCATTGTGTCAGGGTCCTAATTCCTCGTTCTTCCAATATTTATACTTGGTTACATTGTTTGCGTGTCTTGTTTTCCGTCATATCTAGATGCATACATAGTTACATCATTCAGTATCCTGTTTCCACGTTCTATTTTACATATATCTTTAGTTACATTGGTTTTAGTATCCTGATTCCACGCTTATCTACATGCCTTCATAGTGACCTTGTTTCAGTATCACGTTCTACGGTTCATCTACCTTAAATACGTGTCTCAGTCCGATTCAATGTTCTAACTAATATTGTTACATCATTTCAGAGTCCTGATTCCACGCGATATCTACATGTATTTAGTATCCTGATTCTAAGTCCTATCTAGCATGCATACATACATACATACATATTAATTGTTTCAGTGTTCTGATTTCAAGTTCTTTCTAACATACATACACGGTTACATTGTTTCTGTGTCTGGCTTCCACTCTTTCATCATATATATATATATATATATATATATATATATATATATATATAGTCATTGTTCAGTGCCTGTATTCCACGTTCATTTCAGTGTCCTGTTCCCTCGTTCTATATGTGTGTAAATATTTCCTTATATACATGGGACATGGCAGTTAAGATTATTCCGGTCATTCTGGTAGCCATCACCAGTTAGATCTCGCTTCTAGGATTCTGAGGCTCTTCGTAGGTATAGTATTTTAACTATCTTTCGTTCCTACCATCAGCCACCTCACCTTGGGAGGCCCTGCCGTCATTACAGTTTTTCATTCAACTAGGTTCCCTCCATCGGCCTTCCACTAGGATTCGGCGGCCATGGTAGTACCTCTTCCCCTCACAGCTGGCTATCCATTCAGCCAGTTCACCTGATGTCGGAAGCAGGGTCTTAAAGTCAGGAGACCGCGTAGATGCTGAGGCAGATCAGCCAGTGTTCAACTTCAGTGTCATTCCAGGTAAATGATCAGCCTTGGGTTTTACTGAATCATTAGCACTAGTACTTCCCACCAGGATATTATTGCATAGGGCAGCACTTACCACGACGACGCTGTATGATTCAGGTATTGCAAGATCTGCGGGTCCAGTTACGCACCACAGCCCAAACATCTTCACTTTGCATTGTCAAATTTCTATCTTCCTTTCTAGTCATCACCGGATGCTCTTCACCACTTAGTCACCATTACGCATTACGATGGGCCATCCACCTCCCACTTCACCGTATACCAAGCAGTCATGCTACTCCTATACTCTAACTCCCATCACTCCTTCACGTTTGCCAAGCCGCAGGATCAGTTGCCCCATTTTCAGTAGAGTTCGCAGCAGTCCCTTCCCCCCGCAGCCTAACCTTTCTTATGCCAGCAGCACCCCGCCTCCTCTTTGCCCGACGGACCCTCCATACCTTGTCGCAGAGGCCGGCGGATCCTTTCAGTCCATACCTCTCCACAAGAGGCTGACGGACACAGTCACCCATACCTCTTCGCAGAGGCCGACGGACCCCAGTAACGCCATACCTCTTCGCAGAGGCCGATGGACCCCAGTAATGCCATACCTCTTTGCAGAGGCCGATGGACCCCAGTAATGCCATACCTCTTCGCAGAGGCCGATGGACCCCAGTAATGCCATACCTCTTTGCAGAGGCCGACGGACCCCAGTCACGCCATACCTCTTCGCAGAGGCCGACGGACCCCAGTCACGCCATACCTCTTCGCAGAGGCCGACGGACCCCAGTCACACCATACCTCTTCGCACAGGCCGACGGACCCCAGTCACGCCATACCTCTTCGCACAGGCCGACGGACCCCAGTCACGCCATACCTCTTCGCACAGGCCGACGGACCCCAGTCACGCCATACCTCTTCGCACAGGCCGACGGACCCCAGTCACTCCATACCTCTTCGCACAGGCCGACGGACCCCAGTCACTCCATACCTCTTCGCACAGGCCGACGGACCCCAGTCACTCCATACCTCTTTGCACATTCCATACCTAATCACGACTGTACGCCTGAGGCCGACAGCCCCAGCCATACCTCTTCGTAGCGGCCGACTGCCCCCAGCCTTACCTCTTCGCAGAGGCCAACGGACCCCAGCTTTACCTCTTCGCAGAGGCCGACGGACCCCAGCTTTACCTCTTCGCAGAGGCCGACGGACCCCAGCCTTACCTCTTCGCAGAGGCCGACGGACCCCAGCCATTCTATACCTCTTGCAGAGGCCGACGGACCCCAGCATCTCATTTGAAGGAATCTGAGGCTACAATAACTAGGTTACTAATCCACTCGTCCTTCTACGTCCAGTTTCAGTTCAGCATCCCTTGTTTGTACCTTCCCCTTTATAAACGGATCAGTTTCAGAAAGGCTAGCCTTACCTTTCTATCCCACCAAAACAGATGGTTGTAACGGTTTGTTTGTCCACGGGCACCGTGATAATGGTGCCCTATGACAAAAAAAAAAAAAAAAAAAAAAAAAAGGGGCACTAATCTACCTTTTTATCCCACGCATGACAGATGGTTCCCCGGATTGGCGCTACAAGCATTAGTCCAAGCTAACTCTCACCTACCTGACATTAGCCCCTTTTTCCACTTCCTGACGGTCCTCTATCAACCAGTCATTTCACCAGTTACCTTCGCACCTTTGTCACATGCTTGGGCCTCAATCCAGAACAGTACACTGGCCATTCATTTAGAATTGGTGCCGTTTCAGTGGCTCAAGTAACGGTGTTCCAGCCCACATCATTCAATGTTGGGGCGCTGGCGCTCGTCATGCTACACCCGCTATATTCCCAACATCTGATCTGAAATTCAACCTGCCCTGGTGTCTTTGACTCTCAATGATGTTTTCCAATAAATGGTTTCTGATTATTTTTGCCTCCTTCTTTTGGCCTCTTACAGGTTAACCATATCAACACTCCTCCCGGGGGCCCCGATAGGCCCGGGGGGGGGCTGGCAACCCTACATCACGTATCGCAACCCTACACCAAGCATCCCCTCAACATATCACAGCCGTAAGCCCCTACCACAATTCTAACTAATGTGGCCCTGACACATCAGTTTTATTCGTGTGTACTTTTGCAAATATTCTCTCTTTATGTGTGTCCGTTTGAACACAGTTATGTGTATATCTATTAATGTAATTGGGGCTCAAAGAGGTACACTTGGGAGGTATGGCTATACCCTGAAGATAAGGAGTCATTAAACTGAGCAGTGTGGGCCTTTTACCTCACTAACTTGTATTTTTATTTTATAGTTATTAGAGATGGCATTGGGAGTCATTTCCGTTCACTTTTCCCCACCTGTTTCTGTATATTGGGTATGTGTAAAAGTAAAGGGTTCCCATTCATGAATAGTGGAAAAGTGTGGTGGGGGTGTTTTCTGCCTCCCTTTATCAGTATCTATTATATACAGACGTGAGATGTAAAATTATTGAATCATATCCAGAAACATATAAAACATGAAAAGTTAATGTTACAAGGGAGGGATAAAAAAAAATCTCCAAAGAGGTCAGTTCTGTATGTTGTAACCAGAGTTCATAAATGGTATTTCAAAGGCATCTGGCTGTGTGTGTAAAATAATATATTATATATATTATTTTACACACACAGCCCGATGAAATTTTATACATGTATATATATATATATATATATATATATATATATATATATATATATATATACAGGGCTCAAAATTTCCACTCGCCACTAGCCAATGGCGAGTGAAAATTTAGCCCTGGTGGGTATGTTATGGCTTGCAGTGGCGAGTAACTTTTCAAGTCTGGCTAGTAGCAAAGGACTTCAAATTTTAAGCCCTATATATATATATATATATATATATATATATATATATATATATATATATATTAGGGTTGCCACCCAGCCGGTATTTTACCGGCAGGCCAGTAAAAAATTGGCATCTGTCCAATGTTAAGTCTATGGAGGGAATGCCAAGGCCGGTATTTTTTTGAGGAAAAGGTGGCAACCCTAAGATATATATATATATATATATATATATATATATATATATATATATAGTTTTACACACACAGCCAGATGCCTGTTAAATGTAATAACCAGAGTTCATAAATGAAATTTCAAAGGCATCAGGCTGTGTGTGCGTAAAATGAAATATATAATTTTACACACACAGCCAGATGCCTTTGAAATGTCATTATAACTATATATATATATATATTATTTTACACACACACACAGCCAGTCAGTCTTTGAACTATAATTTATGAACTCTGGTTATTATTTATATAATAAATAAATGTATGTCCAGTGTCCATTGACCCGCTTAAAGTGTTCTCTGTTCAACTGACTCATTTATGATGAACTTTGGTTATTATTTATATAATAAATAAATGTATGTATTTGTCCAGTGTCCACTGACCCTGTTAAACTGTTTTGTGTTCAACTGTGCAAATGTGCAGTATTTGATAAATGGCATTGGCGGTAGCAGCAGTGAATAACATTATGATTAGTGTTGAGCGAGCATGCTCGGCCGATGCTCGGATCGGCTCGAGCATCGCTCTGCTCGGCACATGGCGGTACTCGTACGAGTACCGCATGTGCTCGCCCGCCATGTTCGGGTCTCCTCCCCGCACGTTTTGCGGCTGCTGCGCAGCCAATAAACGTGCAGGGAGGCTCTGACATCGGTGTAATGCCAGCAGCCATGTTGGCTGCTGGCATTACACTGATTGGCTGGCCAGAACCCGTGGTCGGGTGCTGTATAGCACCTGACCAGCGAGTTCGGCTCAGTCTTAGCCAGGGAGAGATGAGGATAGGAAAGGAAAGTCAGTGTAGGGAGAAAAAAAGCAAAATTGTGAAAAAAAAGAACCAAAAGTCCTTTTTAGGACTACTGTGTGTGGGGGCAGCAGGTTATTTTGTGTGGGGGGAAAAAAACCAAAAAAAAAAAATTTCATATATTCTGTTTAGTGTGCAAAGTTGGAGATTAGAGCACATTCTGTTTAGTGTGCAAAGTTGCAGATTAGAGCACATTCTGTTTAGTGTGCAAAGTTGCAGATTAGAGCACATTCTGTTTAGTGTGCAAAGTTGCAGATTAGAGCACATTCTGTTAAGTCTTCAAACTAAAATATCAAAGTCACATATTCCATTCAGTGTGCGTCGCCGCAGTTTAGCAGCACATTCTGTGTACTGTGCAGAGTTGCAGAATAGGAAGAAATACTGTTAAGTCTTCAAACTAAAATATTAAAGTCACATATTCCATTCAGTGTGCTTCGCCGCAGTTTAGCAGCACATTCTGTGTACTGTGCAGAGTTGCAGAATAGGAAGAAATACTGTTAAGTCTTCAAACTAAAATATCAAAGTCACATATTCCATTCAGTGTGCTTCGCCGCAGTTTAGCAGCACATTCTGTGTACTGTGCAGAGTTGCAGAATAGGAAGAAATACTGTTAAGTCTTCAAACTAAAATATCAAAGTCACATATTCCATTCAGTGTGCTTCGCCGCAGTTTAGCAGCCTATTCTGTGTACTCTGCACAGTTGCAGAATAGGAAGAAATACTGTTAAGTTTTCAAACTCAAATATTAAAGTCACATATTCCATTCAGTGTGCGTCACCGCAGTTTAGCAGCCTATTCTGTGTACTCTGCACAGTTGCAGAATAGGAAGAAATACTGTTAAGTTTTCAAACTCAAATATTAAAGTCACATATTCCATTCAGTGTGCGTCACCGCAGTTTAGCAGCCTATTCTGTGTACTCTGCACAGTTGCAGAATAGGAAGAAATACTGTTAAGTCTTCAAACTAAAATATCAAAGTCACATATTCCATTCAGTGTGCTTCGCCGCAGTTTAGCAGCCTATTCTGTGTACTCTGCACAGTTGCAGAATAGGAAGAAATACTGTTAAGTTTTCAAACTCAAATATCAAAGTCACATATTCCGTGTAAGATGAAGAAGGCGGGTAAAAAGGGACGGGGAAGTGGACGTGATCCTGATAGTTCAGGGCGCGGGTCAGGACGCGGAGAAACTGTGCCTGGTGCCAGAGCACAAGAAAGAAAGACATCCACCATACCTAGCTTCATGTCTCATTTTACAGGGCGTCGCAGGACATCACTCTCGAGGTCCGACCACTGCGAACAGGTGGTCGGTTGGATGTCAGCTGATACTGCTTCCAGTCGGTTAAGCACCACCCTGTCTTCCACCAAGTCCACTCTCAGTAGCCAAGAGTCTGGTCAACATAATCCTCACTCTTATCATCCTTCCTCCCACCATAGACGGTCTGGTCAAAGAAGTGATCCCACACTGGGATATAGTGATGAGCTCGTCTCATCACCAATCCTTCATTTGACCCTCTCTCCAAGCACGCTTGCAGAGGAACATGACATCTTGTGCCCTGATTCACAACCTCTAGAGGGTACCCAATCACAAGAAGATGACAGATGTGAAAGGCATTTAAGGTCAAAGGAAGTAGTGGATGATGATGATGATGATGAGACACAGTTGCCATTAAATCAACCACTATTACTGTCTCAAGACCTTGTTGAGGAGAATGTTATACAGTTGTCAATGACTGAGTATGTGGTGGGATCAAGACATGAGGAGGATGATCAGAGTGAGGAAGTGGAGGAGGACTTGGTGGACGATGAGGTGACTGACCCCACCTGGGAAGGTGTAGAGCCGAGCGATGACAGCAGTCCTGAGGGTGAGCCATCTGCAGCACCGCAACAGGCTGGAAGAGGCAGTGGTGTGGCTACAGAAAGAAGGCGGACCGCACCAAACCGGCCCGCAAATGTTCCACGGAGCACCCCCTTGCGTAAATCTCCCTTGCCAAAGGGTAGGTGTTCCGCGGTATGGCGTTTTTTTAAGGAAAGTGCGGACGACAAAAGAATTGTAGTTTGCAACCTGTGCCACACCAGAATGAGCCGAGGCATGAACACTAGAAACCTCACCACCACCAGCATGATCCGACACATGGCATCCAAGCACCGTAGTAAGTGGGAGGAACGCCTGGATCGCCCATCTGTGTCTGCAGGCCACACCACTGCCTCCTCTTCCCCTGTTTTCGGTGCCGGCCAATCGCCTGTCGAAGGCGCAGGCCCGCATACCTCCCGCCCTGCACCTGTACCATCTGAAGCACCATCAGCGACCACATCCACTTCCCTGTCCCAGCACAGCGTCCAAATGTCGTTACCCCAGGCATTTGAGCGCAAGCGAAAATACCCAGCCACCCACCCACAGGCCATAGCACTAACCTCACACCTTTCCAAATTACTGGCCATCGAAATGCTGCCATTTAGGCTTGTGGACACTGAGTCCTTCCGCAGCCTGATGGCAGCAGCTGTCCCTCGGTACGCGGTCCCCAGCCGCCACTACTTTTCCCGGTGTGCCATCCCCGCATTACACCACCATGTGTCCCGTAACATCACCCGTGCCCTGACCAATGCAGTTACTGGGAAGGTCCACTTAACGACTGACACATGGACAAGTGCTTGTGGCCAGGGACGCTACATTTCCCTGACGGCACACTGGGTGAATGTCGTGGAGGCTGGGAGCGACTCGGACCCTGGGATGGCACGGGTGCTACCCACGCCGAGGATTGCGGGCCCTACCTCCATCAGGGTTTCCGCCAGCACCTACGTTATTGGCTCCTCCTCCTCCGTTTCCACCTCCGAATTCTCTACACGCAGCGCCACTCCCCCATCAGCCAGTAGCTGGAAGCAGTGTAGCACTGCAGTGGGGAAGCGTCAACAGGCCGTGCTGAAGCTGATCTGCCTTGGGGACAAACAGCACACGGCCTCAGAGCTGTTGCAGGGGATTAGTCACCAGACCGAGCAGTGGCTCTCGCCACTCAACCTGCAACCAGGCATGGTTGTGTGTGATAATGGGCGTAACTTGGTGGCGGCTTTGGAGCTCGGCAAGCTCACACACGTACCATGCCTAGCGCATGTATTTAATTTAGTGGTTCAGCGATTTCTAAAAACCTACCCCAATGTGCATGATCTCTTGACCAAGGTGCGCCGCGTGTGTGCACATTTCCGTAAGTCATCTACAGCTTCGGCCGGCCTGTTGAAGCTGCAGCAGCGCTTACAATTGCCAGCTCACCGGCTGCTGTGTGACGTGAGCACGCGCTGGAACTCCACCTTCCACATGTTGGCCCGGCTTTATGAGCAGCAGAGGGCAGTAGTGGAGTACCAGCTGTTACACGGTCGTCGCCTCTCCGTTCAACTTCCTGTAATCAGAAGTGAGGAGTGGGAATGGATGTCAGACCTCTGTGAGGTTTTACGCAATTTTGAGGAATCGACACAGATGGTGAGCGGCGATAACGCTATTATCAGTGTAACCATCCCACTTCTGTGTCTACTGAAACGCTCGCTGCTCACAATTAAAACCGACGCTTTGCATGTGGAAGAGGTGGAAATGGGGGAGGAAGAGCTTACACAAGGTGATAGCCAGAGCACCCTCACTTCGTCTTCTCAGCGACAATTGGAGGAGGCAGAGGAGGAGGAGGAGGAAGACACGGTTGCCTCCGCTACAGAGGGTAGCCATGGAACTTTAGTTCCATCTCTTCAGCGTGGGTGGGCAGAAGAGGAGGAAGAGGATGAGGAGATTGAGAGTCATCCTCCTGGTGAGGACAGCGAAATCTTGACTGTTGGTACTCTGGCACACATGGCTGACTTTATGTTAGGCTGCCTTTCCCGTGACCCACGCGTTATACGCATTTTAAACAACACGGATTACTGGGTGTTCACCCTTCTGGACCCCCGCTACAAAGAGAATTTCTCATCTCTCATTCCTCCGGTGGAGAGGACAAGCAAAATGGTGCAATACCAGAAGGTTCTTGTTGAAAAATTGCTCCAAAATTTTCCATCTGACAATGCTGGCGGCAGAGTACGTGCTACCTTGGCCAACCGAGAAGGGGAGAAAAGGGGAGCACACAGCAGTTCCGAGAAAGGCAGGGCAACACTCTCCAAGGCGTGGGACACCTTCATGACACCCCGCCAGCACCCTCACCCTGATGCGCAGCCTAGTGTCACAAGGAGGGAAAAGTTTTGGAAGATGGTGAAGGAGTACGTAGCAGACCGTGTCAGCGTCCTCAATGATCCCTCTGTGCCTTACAACTACTGGGTGTCCAAGCTGGACACGTGGTATGAACTGGCACTCTACGCCTTGGAGGTGCTGGCCTGCCCTGCCGCCAGCGTTCTGTCTGAGCGGGTATTTAGTGCTGCTGGTGGCATCATAACAGATAAGCGTATCCGCCTTTCCACCGACAATGCTGATAGGTTGACACTTATAAAAATGAACAAGGCCTGGATTTCCCCTGACTTCTCCACTCCACTGGAGGAAAGCCCCGGGGGAACATAAACTCACTTTAGATATGTTATTTACAATGATGGGAATACTCTGTATTCCCATTCACCCCTTCCACCCAAAAAACGGGTATATGGTTGACTCTTAATCTTCTCCTCCTCCTCCTCCTCTTCCATATGCCCTGTGCTATAATTTTTATATAGGGCCAGCTCACCAGCGGGCCCTGTGATATAATTTTTATATAGGGCCAGCTCACCAGCGGGCCCTGTTTGACAATTTTTATATAGGTCAGCTCACCAGCGGGCCTTCTCATATAATGTTTTATTGGGTCAGCTCTCTAGCGGGCCCTCTCATATAATGTTTTATAGCGTCAGCTCACTAGCGGGCCTTCGCATATAATGTTTAGGATGGTCAGCTCCGCAGCAGACCCTCACCCATAATGTTTTAGATGGTCGGCTCAGCGCACGTTTCCCTCTTAATCATGGCCCCAGTTCAGAAAAATCGAGGACATTTTTGGGAGAATTTGCCTTTGCGCACGTTTCCCTCTTAATCATGGCCTCAGTTCAATAAAATCAAGGAAATTTTTGGGAGAATTTGCCTCTGCGCACGTTTCCCTCTTAATCATGGCCTCACTTCAGAAAATCGAGGAAATTTTGGGGAGAATTTGCAGATGATATACAAGTAAATATACAGCAAATACTGTTTGGTAACAATTTTTTGCCTAAAGTCGTTTTTATCTTCCTTTTTGTGTGTTTTACGGTCAGTCTGTAAAAATGGCGTACTACGGGCGAAAGATCGTTCCCAGCAGCGATGTTGGAGTCCAAGATGCATCCAGACATCCTCCCTATGCTGTCCCTGAACCATTTCTGTGGTGTTTCCATCCTTTTCTGCCCTTTTCCTATGGACCAGGCACCCTCCCCTCATCAGAGCAGGGGGTGCCTGGTGTAATGCTCGAGTCCTCCCATTGACTTCAATGGGGCTCGGGTGCTTGGCCGAGCACTCGAGCCTCCGGGGGCGCTCGGTCAGAGCACCCGAACACCCGAGCATTGGGGTGCTCGCTCATCACTAATTATGATAATAATACATTTTTTTTATACACATGCCTGAGTCAGTGAGTCTTATATGATTTTCCTTGCCGGCTCTGTGACTGCTGCTCTCAAATTCCTTGCCATCCTTGCGCCACTGCCACACACGTCCTGTCCAGGCCCAGGCTCAGCCAAATACTTTATAGTATATCGACCTTACTGTGAATGGAGTCAATGTCACGGAGCAAAATAAATGAAGGGTAAAGACAAAATACGGGGAAGGATGTCAGGAACATGATATACAACGTAGGATTAGGGCAAGGGAGTAGCATCAGTCGGGGACAGTGAAACTTGAGACTAAAGAAAGAATTGTGGGGCTGCAAATCAGATTGGGAGGAATCAAAATAATGCAGCAGTTTGCAGATTCAAAATGCAGAAGGGAGATAAATCACTGGCATAATCATCAAACTAGCAGGGTAAGGGTGTGTCAAAGTAGGGGCAGAGAATCAGGGAGGGAAAAAATATTTGGGGTAGAATGCAGAATAAGACTGAAGTTAAATTTGGGACAATATCGTGGATGCAGCTGATGCTAGAACAAGAGAGGGGACCAAACCAGTGAATAAGCAGGGGAGGGCTGGCCTGGGGGGCAAGGGGGCAATTGCCCCCTGGGCTGGTCATATGTCTGAGCTGGTAGGCCACTGCACCTCACTAAATCTCCCAATTGTTTCTGTAAATGGAGCTACACTAGTGATACCACAGAGTTTACAAATGAAATGGAACTAAACTAGTAGCATAAACCATTTCCCTTGTAAGCTCTATAGTATAACTAGTGTAGCATTACTTAAATTGTAAGCTTTGTAGGAGCGCACTAGTGTAACCCCATTTCAACTGTAAGCTATGTGGTATCACTTGACTTACGTCACAACATTAATGCCAATTTTAAAATTAACAGAAAGGGGTGGGCTCGAACGATAATAGAAATGGGCCACTTGAATGTATTTGCCCCCTGGGCCACAAGTTGCCAGCCCTCCCCTGTGAATAAGGCAGAATCGGCAGTGCAGATATCAGGAGGAAAGGAAGCACAATCACAGTGGGGATCATCCTGCTAGGGCCACAGAACAGTATGAAGGGGTCACTTACTTCCTCCTTACTCGTCCCTTTCCCTCTTGACTTCTGCCAGCATATTATACAGCGCTCGGATCTCCGGGGTGATGGTGTCATCACCCAGCTACGAACTCTGCAGATTTTAAGTGCAGAGTGCAGACCGTGCATAGCTGGGTCAGTCAGTGCCACCCGCAATATAGTTCATAATGTCTCAGCTCTGTCGATGTATATGATGCCCGGTCATGTGATGTCACTTCCAGTTCCACCCAGCCGCAATGCCTCAGATACGGCTGGGGACTGGGGAGTAACGATGGCCAGTATGAGTATCTGACGGGCTGGGCGGTGCAAGAGGCATCACCACTCCACTCACTGTGGCAGGCAGAGTCAGCAACTGGCGGCACCCTTTGTACTGCGGTCTGCATAAGCTCAGTGCATCTACGTGAGAGCTAACAAACTCATTGACTATTTATACACATACACTAATTGCAATTTAAAAAGCCACAGGTGAGGGAAATTAACCTTTAAGTGCCACTTTAACCTGTGTGTTTCACCTTGTGTGTCTGTAACAGGGCCAAACATTCAAGGATATGTTAACTTTTGATCAGGGCAATTTGGGTGATTTCTGTTATTATTATGATTTAAAAAGGAGCCAAACAACTATGTGATAATAAATGGCTTCATAGGATCACTATCCTTAAATAAAAGACAGTTTTTTTGCATGATCAGTCATATTTTCAAAATCAATGCCAAAATTTCACAATTTCTTTAAGGGTATGCAAACTTTTGAGCACAACAATATTTCTGCATCCATAATCATAGCAGTTACCTGAGCAGAGACCTTCATATTTCCATCTGTTGTTGAACTACAATTACCATCTTCCTCCAGCATTCAGGGTATATGCCCATTATAATTTTCAGCTGCCAGCAATGTGGTGGATATCACTGTAGCACTCAATGGATTAAAGGATGAGTAAACTTTTGTATGGAAAACATTCATTGTAGGGCTAAAGGGTACTCCCACTGCTCAAAAAATAGTAATGACAGTTTAGACCATTGTTTCTTTTTACATTAAAAGTGCCCTCTTGTGTCCAGAAAGGTCCCCTGCAATTTACCTGCTGTCCAGACAGTTATTCTGCTGCATCCTATGGGAGAGGTGAGTTGCCTACTGCAGTTCTCCAGAGAAGATCACCGTTATTAGCTTCATTATTTTGTGACTGAACAGAGAGAATTTTTAATAAAATTACTCGAAAAATTGGAAGCATCTTTTTATACTCAACAGCAGTCCTGTAACATATAGTTCTTCATTAAATAAAAGTTCACTGCTCCTTTAATTCAGTCACAATTGAGGCTTTCCAGGGATGTGGAAACCCTCCTGATTAGTCAGTAATATGGAATATCTGCAGTAGCAGACTTTATTTAACATGTTAATTGCCTTTTAAAGGGATAGTAATGTTTCAGCTCCAATTAATCTTCATAGTATTTGAGCCATAAAGAGTGTTATTTCAATACTGCCAGAGTTGTAGTTCAAGAGTAATTGAATGATAAAGTTTCCCCCTCCCGCACATTTTACCTAGTGTATGCCCCCTCTCCTCAGATGTGGAATCTGGTCCATAGACCAGACATAAAGTTTCCCCCTCCCGCACATTTTACCTAGTGTATGCCCCCTCTCCTCAGATGTGGAATCTGGTCCATAGACCAGACATCTCACAGCAAGGAACAATCTTCTTACTGTGAGAACAATGAAAACCCTACCCCCCTTGAAGGTTTTTCAGCTTTTCCCCTTATCTTAATTGAAGATTGTCCCTCTCGGCAATCTACCTGGGCCCCTCCCTGCTGCTCTGAGTTGAGCAGTGTTATATCAGTAAAAGGGGCGGGAGGGGGATACTTTATCGTTTAATTACTCTTGAACTACAACCCTGACAGAATTGAAATAACACTCTCCACGGCCAAAAACTATGATGATTAATTAGAGCTGCTTTTATTATGAAACATTACTATCCCTTTAAGTTTAGTTAATATTAGCCCCAAAATCATGAACATTTCCCTGGGCAGGATAATATCCTGTAGAGCCTGCTATATAACCTGGCAGGTTTGCTCCTAGCTGAGCATCTCTGACCAATACTTTGCATTTGCATAAACCCTTGGTGTTGGTTTTCCTGAGGTTTATAGTGGACATAGACCTAATGCTCACAGGTGCCTTGAGAGAGCAGCTTCATCTCACTGATGAGACCTGAGAAGACCAAAGTTTATGTCTGATGTTAGCTGCTTCTCTTGTTTAGCGGAGAATTGGCTTGCTCTTTCTGGCTTTACTGACATTGGGGTAGGATCAGCATGGTGTGATTCAAATTTCTTCTTTGTGAATGATACTTGTGAGATAAAAGAGGACTCAACCTTGGCAGGATAGGTTGCTATAAAGAAGGCATGTCAAACACATAGCCAGCAGGCTGAAAAACGTGCAGTCAATTTGCTGGAAATAGGGTTGCCATCCGGCCACAGTACAGCTGGTAATTAGCGCACTGGAGCCGGTGCCGGAATAACTACTATACCCGCAACTGAAAAGCCAGTATTTGTGTGTGTCTGGGGAGGGGAGTGAGGTGACTGAGCAGGGAGAGGCAGAGAGTATATAAATTATGTGGTCAGTGGTCCCCCGATCATGCTCGCAGTCTTACTGGAACCTCCTAACACCCGGCCACACATGACTACTGCTGGCGTATCGAAGGCTGTGATTGGACCTCAGTACGATGGGTGTGACAGAGAAGAATATAATAGAGGGTGAGCTGCCAATTGCCGAATGTGACGATTTGTGACACCAGGATAGGACTACGAGAAAATGGCCACCAAACTTCTTTATTTAGTATGAAAATATAAAGGTAAAAATACTTTGTTGTGATTTTCAATTTTGTAGGGTCATGCAACATTGAGTGGTTCTGCCTCTATTGTGGCTTCTCCCTTTTGTGGCTCCGCCCTCACAGACCCACAACTATGGCCGGTATTGTTTTGAGGAAAAGGTGGCAACCCTAGCTGGAAATGTCCAGCCCTCCATAGAAGAAACTTTTTAAGTGGCCTGCAGGCCAGTATCAAGGGGTCAAAAGTCATACTTAGATCAATGGGATTTTTTTCCTTGTTCCCTGTAATACAGATGGTTTGCCATACTCCTGCGTGCTTTTATACATAAGGCCCTATGATTTCACTATCTCTATGCTGTAGCATGAGTGGAAAAATCAGTATTGCAGTCACTTTAACCCTCAGAATGACAGAGATGTATCCAGAGCATTGCTTGAACACTTCTATGGTGCTCAGAAGGTTAATTGATCCACCTGTATGCCCCATTAAGAGATAGCAGACAGGATAGATAGATAGATAGATAGATAGATAGATAGATAGATAGATAGATAGATAGACAGACAGATAGACAGACAGACAGACAGACAGACAGATAGATATTTACAAGCCCTGACAGTGCCAGTTCATTTACAATTTTGCTATATTATATATCTACATACACACACACACTACACACACATGTTTTAGCCATTGACTGTGTTAAGTATGCAGCCCTAGACTGTATTTGAGTTTGACATGCCAACTATATGGCAGGCTCATACCTAGCTGAGCATTTCATTGTTGCATGAGTGAGCTATGCATGCTTGAATATTTTATTTAAATGAGTGTTATGGTTTTTAAACAATATTAAAACTTATTCCAGACTGACCGTGTAGAACTCTGCTAACATCTGCTATTGCTGATATGATTTACTTTGTGCCTCATTTATATTTAAATCACTTTGACTTAAACAGATTTTTAGGAAATAAGAAATGACTGCTTTTATCATTACATCAGACATATATTACTGAAAAATAGACTAGATTTTTGAAATTCAACTACAGCATACAAAGGATCTTATTTCACAAGAGATATATCACTGTTTAAAACAGCAATCTGGGATGATCTCAATTGTTTTTTTTACTATGTTCGAAGTACAAATTTATTCTGTCTCTTTTAAAGAAAATGTTTTATTTTTTTACATTTCCTGATATGAACAGATGAGGCATTAAGGACCATATGCATAAAGTAAAGTAGAGCAAACTATTTTTTTTTTATTTATTCACACAATACAGTTGGATTGCCCAAACACACTCCTCTTTGGTTTTGTGCAAATGGCCCAAATTATAAGAAATAAATCTGGTTCTACTATAACTTTAATACATTTTAGAGGGGTTCATTTTTTTTTCAGCCGAGTGCCCCCAAACTAGCAAAGGCAAATGTACCCCCATCATGCTTCTGGGATACAGAGCTAAAACACATGCACTGCAGTGGTAATGCAGCTTCAAGCTTGACATATTGTTTCACTGTGTTCTAGACAATGAACAGCTTGGGACTCTGCATTAGAGCAGGGGTGCTCAAATCTGGCCTTGTGCATAATTGAGGATATCTTGAAAACATGTATTGTTGAGGGACTTGAATAAAGTTTGAGTACCCCCTACATTAGAGTAAGTGGGAGGTGAGCAGCCTATGTATGTGAAACCATTGACTTCAAAGTCTTTGCCTTTATACAATAAACTGAAAGTGCAGTAATGCAGTTTTTTTAAAGCCCAAATTAGCTATTAGACCTTTAAAAGCCACAGAGAAGATACTGTGAAAAATATAAACTTATGTTACAGCAGGCATGTCAAACTTAAATATAATCGATGGCTGCATCATTAACATTTCCCTCTAAGAAAGGCCAAAACGATTATGATTATAACCATTAGACTTTTTCAAAACATAAAATATGTCAAATTATATGCTATAAAACACAATTATAATTATACTTTAGCCTTAGTCAGATGAAGGCATAGTAAGAGAGACAGATAGATTGCCAGTGGCGTAACTATACTGCGACCAAGCCCGTGCACTCCAGGGGCCCAGCCTCCCCCTGCAACCCCTCCACCTGGAGCCCGCAATCTCCCGCCGGTGCTCTAGTAATGCAGAGCGCTGGGAGATGACATCATCTCCCAGCGCTTTGCATTACTAAGAGGACCACGCGGGAGCTCCAGGTAGGAGATGGGGGCATTGTGGAGGGGGTCAATGTGTTCAGGGGGGCCCGTGGCAAATCTTGTACCAGGGCCCGGATGCTTTTAGTTACGCCTCTGTAGATTGCTCCAGAGTACATCCTAACCAATGCTCCTCTTGGGGACTTATACGCTAAGGTGTAATAAACAGGATAAAGAGGAGATTGCATCCACTGTTATAAACTCTCCAAGTCATATGTTATTCTATGGATCCTATGCATTAAGGTCTCTCAGTATGGAGAAATCTTAATACATTGGCTGCATAGAATAACATGGGAACTGCAGAGTTTATCACACCGGAGACGTCATCAACAGTTTATCACATCTTTATCACACCTTAGTGCATCTCCCCCCTGTTGGTTTATATACCAGTCGGATCACCTGGAGAGTTGAGCAGTGGTCAGACCCTCACAGCTCTCAGGCTGATCCTACAACAAAATCTTGTATTTGTTAGAACTTGAAGTCTTGTAGTTCAGTCTCCTTTGGCTGGAGTTCAGTCCCCATAGACTACCTTTTGTTGTTTTTCAAATCCAACATGTGAATGCTTTGCAATGTATCAGAATCATCGCTAGCATTTCAGAGGTTAAAAGCCCCATTTAAATCAATTGAAACATGGATTTCTCCCTCTGTTGAAGTTGATTTGATCCTGAATTACTCTAGTTTTTCTTAGTACATCAGTCACTCAACTCTTATCTCAAGTGAGAAATAAATCCGTCTCTTTGAGCAGATATATATATCTAAAATCGCTCAGAGCAGGCTGTTCTGGGGAATAATAACACCTTTTATCTAGTCCTTTATGAGGTAAATGAAGAGGAAAGAAGATGTTTCCAGAAACAGACCCTTTAAAGCCTCTACTGTAATTGAAAGTTATTTTTCTGCAAGTGGATATTATATTGCCCTTCATCTCCAGATCATTAATAAATCAGAGACAGTTCAAAGAAGTGCTGCTAAAATAGTGTGGGATCTTCATGACAAAGGGTTCCAGGATAGACTCAAAGGAGACAGTATAACCATTTGATTGCCATAGAGATATCCAATGCATTGGATACCTCTCTCGCACTCAGAGGGTTAATAGATTAGTACTATGTAAAAGCTGCATAGACCGTTTTTTGCACTCTCTTTACGTACTGATTAGTGCTGGCACTTATAGCTTTTGTAGGGTGAGGTTTAGCCTGTGCCTCTCTTAGCTGCAGACCTGAACAGTGTCTGCTTCTTGTTCGGGGGGGGGGGGGGGGGGCTGGAAACATGTGGCCTGGGGGTCACATGCAATCAAGTGGCCCATTTCTTCTATTGTTCAAGCCCACTGTCTCAGCCCACCTCTTTTGTTAATTTTAAAATTGGCATTAATATTGTGAGGTAAGGCAAATGATACCACAGAGCTTACAGTTGAAATGGAGCTACAGAGATTACACTTGAAGTAAAAGCTATACTAGTGATACCATAGAGGTCGCAGAGGAAATGGGTTGTGATACTAGTGTATATCCACATGGATTGTTGCTCTATGGTATCATTGGTGTAGCTCCATTTCAGTTGTAAGCTCTGTGGTATCACTGCTGTAGCTCCATTTACAGCAGCAGGTGAGAGATTGAATGAGGCAGTGGCCCACCAACACGGACATATGACTGGCACAGGGGGCAATTGCCCCCCCTGCCCCCCAGGCCAGCCCTCCCCTGTTCTTGTTCCTGCAGCCAAACATGGGGGGGAATGCTCTAAGGTGTGATAAAGTGGAGACATCTTATCCAGTGATACCACTTCTCAAGTCCTATGTTATTCTATGGAGCCAATGCACCAAGATTTCTCCAACTTGTGAGATCTTAGTGCATAGGCTCTATAGGATAACATAGAAACTGAACTGATAACAATGCATGTCATCTTCGCTGTATCACCTTTTTATCACACCTTGGTAATTACCCCCCCCCCATAGTGTCCTGAGTACAACAATGTGATTTTGGCTGCAGGAACAAGAATCAGTCACTACTCAGGTCTGAAGGTAATAGAGGTACAGGGAAAGTCTCCAAATGGTATAAGCAGCAGTGCTACTCCGTTTTTTAATAACGTGCAAGAACAGTTTTATTTGTCGCCTATGGTGTATTTGGTTTGCTCCAAATGTTGTTTGTGTACATGTTACTGGTAGGGAATCTTAATGATCTATGCAACCAAACCCCACTGGCACTCACATGGCTATTTTATTTGTGTATTTGTAACCAGTGGGGAATCATAATGCTCTGTATAACTCAAACCACACTGGCACTGACATGGTTATTGTATTTGTGTACGTGTTACTGGTGGGGAATCATAATGGCCCATATAACCCAAAGCCCCCTGGCACTCACATGGCTATTTAATTTGTGTATGTGTTACTGAGCTCACTGGCACTCACATGGCTATTTAATTTGTGTACGTGTTACTGAGCCCACTGGCACTCACATGGTTATTTTATTTGTGTACGTGTTACTGAGCCCACTGGCACTCACATGGTTATTGCATTTGTGTACCTGTTACTGAGCTCACTGGCACTCACATGGTTATTGTATTTGTGTACGTGTTACTGGTGGGGAATCATAATGGTCTGTATAACCCAAAGCCCCCTGGCATTCACATGGCTATTTAATTTGTGTACGTGTTACTGAGCCCACTGGCACTCACATGGTTATATTATTTGTGTACGTGTTACTGAGACCACTGGCACTCACATGGTTATTGTATTTGTGTACGTGTTACTGAGCCCACTGGCACTCACATGGTTATTGTATTTGTGTACGTGTTACTGAGCCCACTGGCACTCACATGGTTATATTATTTGTGTACGTGTTACTGAGCCCACTGGCACTCACATGGTTATTGTATTTGGCACTCACATGGTTATTTCATTTGTGTACATGTTACTGAGCCCACTGGCACTCACATGGTTATTGTATTTGTGTACGTGTTACTGAGCCCACTGGCACTCACATGGTTATTTTATTTCTGTACGTGTTACTGAGCCCACTGGCACTCACATGGTTATATTATTTGTGTACGTGTTACTGAGCCCACTGGCACTCACATGGTTATTGTATTTGTATACGTGTTACTGAGCCCACTGGCACTCACATGGTTATTGTATTTGTGTACGTGTTACTGAGCCCACTGGCACTCACATGGTTATTGTATTTGTGTACGTGTTACTGGTGGGGAATCATAATGGTCTGTATAACCCAAAGCTCACTGGCACTCACAGGGCTATTTTATTTGTGTACATGTTACTGAGCCCACTGGCTCTCACGTGGTTATTTTATTTGTGTACATGTTGCTAGTTGGGAATCATAATGGCCCATATAACCCCAAACCCACTGGCACTCACATGGTTATTTTTTTGTGTACATGTTATAATGGTCTGTATAACCCAAAGCCCACTGGCACTCACATGGTCATTTTATTTGTATACATGTTACTGGTGGGGAATTATAATGGTAAATAACTCAAACCCCACTGGCACTCACATGGCTATTTTATTTGTGTATATGTTACTGGTGGGGAATCATAATGGTCTGTATAACTCAAACCCCACTGGTACTGACATGGTTATTTTATTTGTGTATATGTTACTGGTGGGGAATCATAATGGCCCATATAACCCTACCCCACTGGCACTCACAGGGCTATTTTATTTGTGTATATGTTACTGGTGGGGAATTATAATGGTCTTTATAACCCAACTCTACTGGAAGTCACATGGTTATTTTATTTGGGTACATGTTGCTGGTGGGGATTCATGATGGCTCATATAACCCAAACCCCACTGGCACTCACATGGTTATTTTACTTGTGCATATGTTACTGGTGGGGAATCATAAGTCCCATATAACCGAAACCCCACTAGCACTCACATGGATAACCCTACAATGCTTTGCCAAACAATGCATAGTGCACCCCCTGTTTTACTCAAACGTTAAATCACTGAGGACCAGAGTGGTGGGCAAAGTATTGCTTCACAGTGGTTTCACAATCCTCTGGTTTACAAAGGGTCAAATATGAACTGCTTAATAATACTTAGTATTACCTTTAAATGATTCATTAACTTTAATAAGGGCAGCCAGGGGCTCTATGGGCTAATTTGATAAAAAATTAGATTTCATCATCCAATTAATGTGAAAAATGACACACCTAAGGAAGATGAATTTCCAGATTAGATTAAGCACCGCAATGCAATGTGCTGCAGAATTCATTGGCAGGCAGCTAAAGCAAAATAATCCTAGCAAATATTTAGATTACACATTTTTTCAAAAGCGTATGTTCTTGCAGACAAAAATGTAATTATGTATGACAATAAATAAACACACAAAATGTTAATATGAATGTGATGCCAGTTTCAAGCAATTTTATTTAAAGCAGTGTCTGAAATAGGAGTAGCCTTGTGGTGTAGAAATATTCTGTGCTTGTGGGTGGAGAAAGAAAAAGTGTTACATTTAAAGGGGAACTAGCACCTCCTAATTGTAACCCACACTTACCTTATTGTGGCCAGAAAATGCTAATGGCACCTATGAATCTGGCCCTTGAACTTTTGTTCTTCAATAAATCCTAGATGAGCCAACTTAACCCTTTGAGTGCCAGAGGGGTATGCAGTGCATTTCTTCACAATGCTTTGCGTGCCCCTCTGGCGCTCAAAAGGTTAATCCTCTAAGGATCAGAGGGGTGTGGAGAGTATTTCAAAGTAATGTATTGTACACCACACTTGTCTTTAGAGGTTTATGATTGCCATGTGCAGTGAGCAAAGTTTAACCTGTTGAGTGCCAGTGCGGTGAGCAACGCATTGCTTCCCCTCTGGTACTCAAAGGGTTAAGATCCAGTGGTCCTGCAGGCAACTGTCATGTCTGCCTCCACGGACATCATATGCAAGACTGATTAAAGATGTTGTCTCTTAACCCCTTAAGGACCGGCGTGCGCATGCGCGGCCAGCACTTGAGGACCACGGGGCTTTTTTTTTTTTTTTTTTTAGGTTCCGGGGCTTTTGGAGCGGCGTGCAGCTGCGCCGGGAGCCCTGAACTCCATGCCATGCCAGGACTGTCACTGGTCCTTAAGTGCCAGACCGCCTTAACGGTCCTGGCACGTCAATGGTCCTTAAGGGGTTAAATAGATGTACAAGTGGAAGATTCATTTGGGATTTTCTGTTAGTATGGCAAGTGGAGGGTTATTATTAGATGTTAGTTCTCCTTTAATGGCTATTTTACAAAGCAAAACTATCATAAAACTGATCCCCTTTGGCTGGTCTGCCCATCTATATGCATTGTGTAGCTAAACATTGTGCAGCTAAACATTAGAGGCAGAACTTCCTAATGACTCCTATGAAAGTAAATAATGCCTACACAGGGCTAAAAGAAAATGGAATAGCATTATGTTCACGCACATGTGCAGATAGCTGTTGAGATATAGAAATGCATTCCTGATTATTTGAACTGTTATATAATTTGAATAAACTCCAACAGCAGTTGGAGTACCATTGTTTTATTCATCAGGAAAATATTTATAACATTTAGGTTTTCATAAAAACTTTTACTGCTCCTTTAAAGGGATAGTAATACTTTGTTTTATCTTTATTTTATTTTGTAGGCATTATGGTTTGAGAGATATTCACAAGCAAAGTTTCCTCTCCCGCCCCTTTTACCTAGATGTGGAATCTGGTTGCTAGACCAAACAGATAACAGAAGGTGACAATCTTCTTCCTATGAGAACAATGAAAGCCCTGCCCCCCTTGACAAGTTTTTCAGGTTTTTCCCTTATCTTAATTGAAGATTGTCCCTCTCTGCAGTCTACCTGGGCACCTCCCTTCTGATCTGGCTAAACAGTGTTACATCAGTAAAAGGGGAGGGGGGGATACTTTGTCATTCAATTACTCTTGAACTACAACTCTGACAGAATTGAAATAACACTCTCCAAAGTCCAAATACTATGATGATTAATTAGAGCTGCTTTTATTATGAAACATTACTATCCCTTTAAGTTTATGGTATTCCATGAAATTGTATTCATTTATTCCCTCTAATTCTTGGTAAATTTGTTCTGCTACCACTATCACTACCATACCTAACCGAAGATGGATAGAGGAGGTAATGAATGGTGTATAGTTTTGCATTAAATATTAAAGAATGAAAGCATATTTTGTTCCTGTTATAATTGCCCTGAGTTTCTTGTGCAATGTTAATGACTCTGTCCTTCTATGTTCTCCTTAACATAACATTAGGATGTCACTCACACACTAATCCCATACTTTGTGCTAGAGACTAGCAGTCAGGTCTCTTCCCACTCTTGTCACATCTTCAGATTTTTGCCCTTGTCCAACCTTGTAGTTACATCTCTTAAGACCACTGTGTGGCTTACATTTGATCGGCTTAGACTGACAGTCACAGAGGGTTTTAAATGTTAGTTTTGAGAGAAATGAGTTTGGCAGAGCTTCTTGTCAGAAAGTTCTTTTGATGTAAAATCATTCAGGTTAAGAATTAACTAGGTCTTTGCTCTCAGAAAGACTCAGAAATGACTGATTCATGAATAATGTTGAAGATTAGACAGAAAAAAAATGAAAGAAAGAGAAAAAAAATAATTGACCAAGGGTTTGAAATGTAACTTTGTCTGTGTACCCACAGTAGTTATACTATACAATAACTGTAAAATTATTTTTCATATCCCTAATACTTTAAATTTAGTAAAAAATAAAAAAAAGTATACTGTTGTCACATCATTTTTCTCTTGTACATTCCATTTCCATTCAGATGACTTGGCAGACTCCTTGAAAAGTACTTTCAGACCTACTTGCTTTTTTCGTTAGTTGGAGCTTTGAACTATAACTAGGGGAGAATAGAAAGGAATTGCTGATCTCATGTATTTAGTTTAGGTGAGAGTAGTATTTGTGCCTGTCAATTTTTTTAAAGGAGGATATGTCTCTGCTACTGCTTAGTGGGGTTCATTGGGCCTGTATAGTTTAATTTGTCTGGTGCAAATGTAGTCGCGTGTGGATTGGTGTCTGTGTGACGCCACTGTGGGTGCCTGTTTTGAACCAATGTGGGTGAATGCGCGTGTGTGTGTGGGGGTGTTTACACAAGTGCTTGTGCATATAGTGCTGTCTCTGTGTGTCTACCTATGGTGTGTGTTTGGGGAGCATTAAGGCTGAGCTGAGTTTATAAGGAAGGCCCGATTTGGTCAAAAGTAGGTGGGAGAGCACTGTATTTGATTTTGTATGTGTGTATGTGTTGTACTTTACTGTGAATGAGCATCATTCTGGGAAATCTCCATTGCATGTGTGTGGAAGATACCTTCTGTGGATGAATGTGTTAATAGTGGGGGCATTGTATGTATAGCCACTGTGTGGCCCCTGAAGGAGTATATGTGAATGGAGCACAATGGTTGAGTGTGTTTTTGTGTGTATGTGTGTGTGGGATTAACCACTAGCAACCGAAGCTACTGATATCTAGACGTGTCAGAGCCCAGGCATATACTTGTGTGTCCAGTAATGATGGTGTGTGTGGGGGGGTGTCAAATTGGTACCATGCTTAGAGAGCTACATAATTTTACTTCAGCTCTGTGTTTCTTTGTTTATGTGTATGTGGGGGAGGTGGGGCTACTGTAGATAAATGAGTGTGTCTGAGTATGTGACAATATGGATGACTCAATATGTGTTGGGGGCTGTAGTGATGTAAACATTGTTTGAAAATTGTAAATGTTTAAACAATTATGGCCTAGATTATATTAAGGCTGAATGGTTGATCAGAAACCAAAACTGGAGGGAAAAAAAAGCTCTGTTTTTGAGGGTTTATTTTATTTTCAAATCCAACTATTACATTAATCTAGTTGTGTAACTTGTGTAGCTGAGAGTGCATTGAGTCATTTTGTGTAAGAGGAATATACAATGAGTAAATACTGAAATGGAAAGCAATTACATTAAAGGAGCAGTAATCTTTTTTTTATGAAAACACATATTTTATAGATCTTTTCCTGCTGAATAAAACAAGGTCACTTCCACTGCTGTCAGATGTTTTATTCAAATTTTATAACAGTTCAAATAATCATGAAGTGACTTTACTGTGTTTACTTCCTGATAGTTCTGACTGACAGGAAGTGACAGGCAGTTTCTATCACATTCTATGGACAACTGTCTATCACTGACTTTCTTGACTTTCCTCTCTATTAGAATGTAACATGAAAAACTAATTAGAATTTGACCACTAGAGGGAACTGCTAATGTAAAAAAAAACACGGGTTTAAACTGTAATAACTCTGGAAATATGAATCTCTTGGCAGTGGGAATACCCTTATTTTACTCAGTAGGAAAATCCTTACAATATATATTTTCCATAAAAAACATTTACTGCTCCTTTAAGCTAGTTATAAATTCAAGTGATGATACTTGTAACCAATGTAGATGTTTGTGTGGGGTCATTTTGGCTAGGAGGGTAATACAGAGAGTACGTTCATATGCAGCTGATTCACTGTGGTTAAATGGGTTGGTAGAAAAACTGCAACTCTCTAAATAATCTACTAAATCGATAAGCTGGGGTATTTTCTCCTGAGAATCATATTGCCTGTAAATGGCCCAGTTTAAAAGATGCCAACCTATGCACCCAACTTAGAACCATGACTGAGACATCAGGACATAACAATAAATATTCTGATGGCCAGGGGCTGGATTTAAATGCAGGAGATAAGTGTTACTTCCTGTTTTATCAAAAATGTTCCTATTGAAGTCTATGGGGAAATCTGGAGATAAAAGCAGAGATAAAATTAGCACCTGCATTTGAATTCAGCCCCAGATCTTCCAAATCATCCCTTTAAAAATCATTCCAGATGTAAATGAAACTCCACCTGTAGCTTTAGTTATAAAATGACAATTGTGTTACAAGTGCGAAAGAAAAAAAAAAAAGCAATCAAAGGCTTTCCATGGTATCTTTGTGATGGCGCTAATCCTTCTTTGCTGTAGGCTCCTGACTTGCAGATTTTAGAGCTCTGCTTTCTATCTGCTTTTAGAAAATTGCTTTCTTGGTCCATTGCTCGGCTAAAGAATGTAAAACCCTGAGGTGTACATTATCTCAACAGTGAAAAGTCTAGTCACCATAAAAGTACACTGTTAACAGGCTTCCCACATTATGCTGCTGCCAAAAAAAAGCTCTGCTTAAGAGTAAAATATGAGTGCAGGAGTTTGTCATTGGACATATCAGCAATGTGTATTGCTCTTGATGTTGATTTGCTTATAAATATTAATTCCCCTTGTCAGATCTACTTTATGTCACACAAACTGCAGACAACATCATTGTGGAAACATTATATCTATGTGTAAATAAAAAAAATTGCAAGTGGTTTACTGAAAGCCAATACTTCAGAAATGAGAAATGTGTTGCCTTATGTTGTTGTTAGACAACAACACCAATCAACCTCAGCCATCATAGGGTGCAGGCCCTAGTCTGCCTCAATCCAGAGACATATAGAAATATGCATATTTAATGAAAGATTAGTAAATCTTCTGCTGTTAGATTTTTATTCAGAGAACTGGTTCAGGACAAACTCTTATTAAGTACTCAAACGGTTAAAGGGATAGTATTACTTAAAATGTAAAAAAAAATATGTTGTAGGGTTTATCCCCCTGAGTAAAACAAGAGTACTCCCACTGCTGAAAGGTGTTTCATTCAAAATGTATTAATTTTCAAAGTTGAAATTTTTAGGTGCAATATCACAGTGGCCTGAAATTGTACAGTGGCGCTATTGCTACACCATCCTATGGAGATTTATGGTCCCGGGACCAGAGCTGTCCATAGGATCGTGTAGCAACAGCGCCACTGTACAATTTCAGGCCACTGTGATATTGCACCTAAAAAATGCAACATTGAAAATTAATAACTTTTGAATGAAAAACCTTTCAGCAGTGGGAGTACTCTTGTTTTACTCAGGGGGATAAACCCTACAACATATTTTTTTTTTTTACATTTTAAGTATTACTATCCCTTTAAGTTGAAATGGATTGAGGCCCCATTTTAAAATGTCAGTGCAGTTCTGCTTCATGTTCCCAGTCCACTTCTACCTACACAGCTATCCACAGAAAACACATCTAACTTGCAATGGCTGCTGCACCAGTCTCTTATATAAGGTGTCAGTAGAAAGTGCCTAGTTCAGAGACAGGAGGGAATGAACAAATACTGTGCAAAAACAAGTACTTACATAGATTTCTAGCCTTATGCCTGCCTAGCACCAATTAACTAAACTATTTATGCTGAAAATTAGCCACTTAACACTGCTTGTACTAATGGGAGGGTAATGGTTCAGTCTATGGGCTCTTCAGATGTGTTCATTTCCTCCATGCCTTGTTTAACACCATGCATTAAACAAGGGGCAGAGTAAATGGTGTAGCTTGACTGTGTTTTCCAGCACATGTTATGGGGCAGAAGTATGGGGCTTGCTTGCATTAAAGTCTTAACAATTGTGGAGAATGTCAGCTAGTATTTTCTACAGCAGTCATGCACTGTATTGCATATCCTGGTGTTGGAGGCTAACGCTAGTGGGTGTGCACTGGCAAATTTGCACATTCACCCCATTGAGGCTGATGTACTAAGAACTGTGCCCTTTAGGAGCAAAACAACTGTGTCATAGGGGGCAAATCAACAAATAAAATCCTGAAAATTCCCATGATGTAAAATGGGTTCTTAATAACTTGAAAGCTAGAGAGGTGTTTAACCCCTTAACGACCGGTCGATCAGCACGGCGCGGTCAGTTAAGGACCACGGAGCATTTTTTTTTGCTCCTTCGGTGTTCGGACTCCCTGAACAGCGTGCAGCCGCCGGGGGAGCCCAGAATTCCATGACGCTCATAGTATGTCATGGGTCATTCAGTCAGATTTACCCATGACGTACTATGACCCTACTATGACCGCCAAGGGTCGTTAAGGGGTTAAAATGAGTGTAGTAAAACTTCCCATTTAAATCAATGGGAATTTTAGATATGTTATTTGTCCCTTATGCTACAGCTGGTTTACTCCAGAATTACTATGGTACTTTTAAGTACATCACACTCATTGCGATTTTTGTGGCCATGCTTTCAAATTGACATTGTGGTTGTGACATTCCCCTTACAATTAGTAACATAGGCAACTGCCTACTCTGCATAATGGGAAATACAGCCCATTTTATAGTTCTTACATTACAATACTTACTCACATCCATTACTCTTTTTATCAGAACGATATAAGGGCAAAACCCCAAAAGGAAAAAACAGAGAGAAAGAGCCCAGTAGTGTAGTATGTTCAAATACAGATTCTCATAATAAAAATTCAAAGTAGCACTTACATTTTAAAGTGGTCAGGACTTTTGGTATCAAAGCCAACAGACTAATCACATTTGTTTCGGAGCAAATTCAAAATTTAGTGAATATTGTATGTTTTGTGACTTTTGGATTTAATTTAGAATGGAATAACATGAAACACACAAACCAGAAACACTAAAGACACTCTCAAAATGTTGTGCACATACATTAATTTAGTTTGTTCATTAATTCATTCATTCATTCACATGCATACTCGAATGTTTATTCACAACAATTATAACACCTTGATGTCAGAGGTCCAGAGGTGTCCTCACCGCTCTGATCCATCAGCATCATATATCTAAAAAAGATGAGAGAATAAAAAAAAATACTATCCTTCCACCACCATTCCCTCGTCTGCCGACTACAATAAATAACCCACCCACTCCATCCTGCTCATGCCGTTGCACGAGCCAGAATGAGGGAAAAATGAACAGAGATTGGCTTTTATATTGCCATCCTTACAAGTAAGTGTGATAACTCCAGCAAGATGCTGATTGGCTGGCACAGTCCCAGGCAATGGGAATGCGGGAACTTATTTGAACATAAGTTCATTCTACCCTCATTCTGGCTTGGGCAACGGCTCAAGCAGGGTGGACTGGGGGGTTATTGATAGTAGGCTGTGGTGGAGGGGACAGTGGTGGCTCTGTAGTAGAGTTTTTTATTCTTTCATCTTTTTATGTACAAGATGCTGGAGGACCAGGAAGTTGAGGACGCTGCTGGACATCATATATCAAGATAAGCATTATGACTTGGGTGAGACTTTCTTATAGAATTCCGGTGAACAAATTTAATTTATTAATAAACATCTTCACTGACATTATTACTAACCGAACTCGGGAGGGAGGTCAATGTCATTTGTTTCATCTGAATGTATAAAACAAAATTTACTGAATTAATTGGATGAAACACATTTGTTTGCTGTGCTTGTCTAATTTCTAGTGTTGTCTTAAAAATATATAGAGATTAGCATTCTGAATAAAATTTGCCTCTTTCTTTAAACATACTAGATATATAATAATCGTTAATCCTTTGTGAGCCTATTGGTGTCTGATACATTGTATTTAAAACAATGCACAGAAATGTTAGGGGGGAAGTAGCATGCAGTGCATCAGCCTGAGGAATTACTTTATTTGCTTTCATGTTAAAAAAGAACTAATTGGTCAGGAATTGCTGTTTGTCTAGAAAGAATACAATTGATGTTATTTTGACAGTGCTCTGGATAAGCAAACAATTAATAAACACATTAGGAGAATGCATCAGGGTTGCCATTAGCAGAGCAGAGATCAGTCCCATTAACTTTGAAAATACTTATTAGTGCCGTTATAGGTACTCAGGCAGAAACAATTCAAAGATCACTGTGGGAGTAAATGCATGAATGAATCATTCTATAGCGTGTGTTAGCATAAAAGTGAATATAAACCTATATCTATGTTAGGCTACACATACACATACCCACCAATGCAAAATGCAGTAGGGATATTGGACATTCCGCCCAAAAGAAAAGCGGAGCAATTCTGGAGCAAACCAGCTGCGCCATAGGGACAAATAATTGTGAAGTCTCTGATTAGATGGGACTTCACAATGTGTTGGAGTCCTCACCTGCATTCAGGGAGTTAAAATTCCCATTTAAATCAAAAGAAGTTATGATATTATTTATTTGTCCCCTAAGATTCATAGTAACATAGTAACATACTCGACCTTTGAGTTCTGCAACAAAGCATCAGATTTGTCTCAGTGAACATGATATCTACTACTAATCAAGAATTTGTTTTGAGAACCAATACACACATAATTTATTATTTTTATTCTTAGTGTCCGTGCTGATTTTCTGCCCAGATTTAAGTTAGGTGGAGGATTATTATTATTAGGTGTTCCTTTAAATGTTGCCGTTTTAATTGACTCAGTTACCAACTGGGCTGCTGCACTCTTTCCTCCAAACTAGGTGCTTCTGGCTTAAATCAATCTAAGAATTGAATTCCATATAGCCGAGCACACTTTTTCAATAAAATTTCTTCTTTATTAAACCATTTAAAACCCAATGTTTCAGTCCTCTCTCGGACTTTCATCAGGGGCATTCACATTACAAAATACATTACACACCTGGTTAAAATACCTTTTCAAACCTGGCGGCTGAATCGCGCATGTCAGGCTGCCATGACAACCCTCAACGCCATTCATCGCCAGGTGTGATCTCAATCTTGCATTATCATCTTCTTAAAAAACATTAACACTTAAATAAAATGTATCAAACTGAACTGTTCATTCAAGCCATTTGGCACCCATGTGTGAAGGGTATAAATCCAATACATTTCCCTCCTAGCTAATTGGATCTCTCTATCTCCCCCTCTTGGAGCTTGCCTGATACATTCAAAAGGAAAGCACTTCAAATCTCTGATACAATGTTTCTCTTGTATAAAATGCCTGGCCACCAGAGCGCGTTTTAACTGATCATCAGTTAAAGTTCCATTCAGACCTCTCATAATGACGGACCTGTGTTCGCGAATGCGATCCTTAAAGGCCCGAGTGGTTTTACCCACATATACCTTTTCATACGGGCACAAGAGAAGATAGATGACGTACGCTGTTGTGCACGTAATATTACTTTTCACTGTCAGGTTGTAATTCACCCGTGGTACTTTAAAACTTTTACCAACCAGCATATGTTTACATGTCACACAACTGTTACATCCATATACTCCTCTTGTTGCTCCGCTTTGATTGATACATTGTTCTGGACATAGTAACAAGGTTCAGACATTTTATTTCACTTGTCCTGGAACTTAACGGTATATACAATTTTGTTGAGGTTGAGAAGTTAAAGGGGAACAATAACTGAGAACATGTGGTCCTTAATTTGTTGCTAGTTAAAGGGTTAGTAATTTAAGTAGATGCAATATAGTACATTTAAAAAAATAAAGTATCTGGAGGAAATCCTATCTCTCAAACCTTTATGGCTTGTGAGATATTCAACGCTAAAGTCACCCCCTCCCCTTCTCCTGACATCAGCGCTCTACTGACAGCAAAAGATCCCAGTCCATGGACCAGCCGGCGGCTCTTCAGCAGAGCCAAAATAGCGATCTTAAAAAATAATTACTTTGTTGGAATGGTCTATAAAGTGTGCCTGGTTTGCAAGCACACTTTTGTAGAACATTCCAATGAAGTAGTTCTTTTTAAAGATCGATATTTTTGCTCTGCTGAAGAGCCTTCTTGAGTTGGTCCACACAAATCTCTGTCTGTCAGCTTTACAGCTAACATGAGTACGGTGGGAACTTTAGTGGTGGTCTCAAATCATAAAGGATTGAGAGATAGTACTTTTTTTAAATCTGCCATATTGCATCAACTCAAATTTGGGCATTACTAACTCTTTAAGTGCCCTTCAAACAGCAGCCAATAATTTCTGTTTAAAGTTTTGGTATGAGATAATCCAAAAGACATGTAAATAGATATACCCAACTACTGTATTAAAGGGATAATAATACTCAAAATGTAAAAAATAAATATTGTGGGGTTTATCTCACTGAGTAAAACAGGGGCACTCCCACTGCTGAAAGGTGTTTTATTCAAAGTTATTACAACTCAAATTTGATTTTTTTAGGTGCAGTATCACAGTAGCCTGAAATTGCACAGTGGCGCTGTTGCTATACCATCCTATGGAAATTTATGGTCAACTGACCAGAGTTGTCCATAGGATGGTGTAGCAACAGCGCCATTGTACAATTTCAGGCCACTGTTATACTGCACCTAAAAAAATCAAGTTTGAGCTGTAATAACTACTGAATAAAACACCTTTCAACAGTGGAAGTACCCTTGTTTTGCTCAAGGGAGGAATAGTGGTAGAGGACAGTTCTACTTTAAATAGAGCAGTAGGAGGCTGTAGTAATGTATCATTAATAGCCCAGAACTGCTTTGTACAAAGAACAAAATTCTGGAGCATACCAACTGCACCACATAAAGTGGAACATTTCTTTAAAATAACCAGAAAATAGTTTTGGAGAGATTGTGTCGCCTTGTCGGACACCTTTTCTATGTTGATCTGAACTTTGTCATTGATAACCTGTATTGATGCAGTTTCATTTTCATATTTTGATTGGAGGATCCTTATCTAAGCCTTCAACATTTCAATAGTGACTTTATCAGGTCCAGATGCTTTGCCATTTTTCATTGATTTTATTGTAGCTTCTACTTCTTCTACCATAACTTCTGGAACAGCTTCAGAATCTGGCACTGCATTCAGTCATTGTCCTTGATTCTTTTAAAGTCCTGAACAAAATTCATCCACTCGTTTTACTATTTGTTGAGTTTTAACTGTTGTGCCATCTTCAAGCTTTAATGCAAACACTTGTGTGGCCAACTTTTGTTTTGCTTTCATTAGCCCTTGATTTTCTTCCAGTGTCCTTTTTTTTTAATTTCAAACTTTATTAGGAAAACAAAACCATTGCAACAAATGAAGCAGCAGTAGTAGTATAGGTTTACAATGCAAATGTCACAATCTTCCAGTGTTCTTTTGATGAGCTCAGAATTGAACGTGCACATCTCTTATATTAACCACTTCCATATGATCTTGGACATTTCTACATAGTCTAACCTGTTTCTAATATTGCTGTTTTGCATAATTTGTCTTAGGTTTTTCATCATGGCAACTGTTTCTTTTGATATTCTGTTTTATTTTTCTTGTTTCATAGTAGGTGCAAGGACATGAGGAGTGTCTACAATAGTCTCAATAACTTTTTCATAGTGGGTTGAAATGTCTATGTCTGGAAGGCCTTGCAGCACACTGAAGCGAAGGAACAGTGCTAACTTAAAAAAATCCTTTTCTTTCCAAAATCTAAAAATCTCTCTCTCTCATATATATATATATATATATATATATATATATATATATATATAATTATTATCTTCAGCTGCCAGATGAAGGCCTCCTCAGCAAGTTTACAATAACTACAGTCTTGTGGGGGGTTTTGCCATTGTGTACCAACAAATTTGGTAATTTCATCTACCTATCTTGTCTTTGGACTTTTTCTTGAGTATTTAGTATCGAGTGGAATCCATTCCAAACTTCGTTTGGTCCTTCTACTGACAGGCCTTTTTGCTATGTGAGCTGCGCAATTCCATTTTGGGCACTTTACTCTTTCAGTGATGTTGAAACCTTTGTTAGCAGACAAATCCATGCACACATTTTTCAGTCTCTTTATGTTACGTTCAGAATTCAACTTCCACACTTCTCTGTTTCATCTTACGTTTTTGTATGGCTTTGGCATTCAATGTCCATGTTTCAAAGCCATACTAAGAACTAGGAGGACACATTGGAGAAAAACTTTTCAATTGAGGCGAAATGGTAAATTTTTTCTTAAAGACAATAGTCCTAAGTTTTCCAAATGTTTGCCATGCCAGTTTTATTAGTTGCTCAATTTCCATCATGGTGTTTCCATTTGTTGGCATTTCCTGTCCAAGGTAAACATTCTTGTTCACCTCTTCTAGTTGGTTCACTTTTAAAAGGTTGCACGCAAAACAGCATGCGACCAGAAGGCGCATTCAGCATGTCTCCCAGGTTAAAGGGGCGACATGAGAATCTTGCACTGTAGGAAAGCGTGAGATTCTCATGTCACAGAATGAAATGTTGCCTCTCCCCTTCTTAGTCAACCTTCCCTACACCAGCCATCAATGTGTGAGCAACGTATTTGCCCCGACTCTCTCTCCCCCCTTCTCACCTCCTCTTCTCCGCAGTGCGTCCGGTGCTGTTCTGGTTCTTTTAAAAGGATACTGTTCTAGTTCTTGTCCATCTACTGTGATTTTCCTTGCTACGGTAAATTTGTTAAACTTGACTTGTGTTGATATACATCTTCAGATCAACATGTATTATTTTCCATATATGAGTTTCTGATTTGCTACTAAACATGCCCCAGGGCAGCACAAGGACAGAATTAGCTCCTCCAGGTGGCAATGATTTTGACAGGAGTGGCCAGAGGGGTGAAGCATTGCTACTGGCACTGCAGAAAATTGCCAGGGGCTGTGATTTTGGCAGCTTCTGTCAAAATCACTGCAGGGACTTGCCAGGGGTCACTGATTGTCCTTCTCACCTCATCTATTCCCTCTCTCCCACACTTCATCCACTCCCCATCCCCTTCTTCATATCATCTGAGAAGAAGTTAAACAACTGAAGGCTATGTAGCATGGTGGTGGAAATGAAGGCAAAAGAAGGAGAGGGGCACACTCTTCCCTTTACTGCATTAGTCCCCCCTCCCCTTCACCTTTTCTGCATGGCCAATGTCATGCTACATAGTTATTACCATAACCACCATTTAAACCAGTGGATGATTTTATTTGCTCCCTTAGTGCAGTTGGTTTGTACAAGTTTAGGAAATCAGCCCCAATGAATACTGTACCACACCACTCTCACCTCTCAACTCAAGTTCACCCCAACTGTGCAATCCTCTCTCCTGACAGCTCCCTCCTCACCCCACTCTCACTCACAGATCATCCACTCTCTTCCTTTCTCATCGGCACTTCACTCAGCTCTCTCCCCACTCTCATTTCCTGATTAACCTCTGTCCCCACAGATCACCCCTGCCCCTGTGCCGTTATCTATGCTGCAGTCAGTGCTCAGTGCCAGTCCGAGCCCACTGTTCCTCCATGAATCATTCACGCACCATGTATGTCCATTTGCAACCCTGGTTCAGCCAGCCTTACCCTTCACATACAAGCCATTGTGTGCCTGTACAGCCCTGATTCTGTAAACAAATACCATGCACAGGCAGTTAAAGGGATAGTAATACTTTGTTTTATCTTTATTTTATTTTGTAGCCATTAAAAAACATGAAGAAAGATATGTCTTATCTCTCAAACCTTTATGGTCTGAGAGATATTCACAAGCAATGTTTCCCCTCCTGCCCCTTTTACCTAGTGTAAGCCATTTCTTCTCAGATGTGGAATGCAGTCCATAAACCAGACAGATAACAGCAGTGGACAATCTTCTTCCTATGAGAACAATGAAAGCCCTTCCCCCCTTGACAAGTTCTTCAGGTTTTTCCCTTATCTTAAATGAAGATTGTCCCTTTCTGCAATCTACCTGGGCACCTCCCTTCTGCTCTGGCTGAGCAGTGTTACATCAGTAGGGGTGGAAGGGGGATACTTTGTCATTGAATTACTCTTGAACTACAACTCTGACAGAATTGAAATAACACTCTCCAAAGTCCAAATACTATGATGATTCATTAGAGCTGCTTTTATTATGAACCATTACTATCCCTTTAAGATGTGACCCAGCTGAGAAAGACCAACAATGGAAAAGCACACATCTGTACTTAGTGCTCAGGTTGCTATTAACCCCTGCAATTCCAGCAATCCTATTCCCTTCCTGCTTAGTTTACTATTAAGCACAGCACTTTCAGCAGAGGAACCCCCTCTACCTTTTACTGCATTACCTCCCCCTTCCCCTTCACTGCCCAGGCAATATTGTGCTACATAGCTAGAGTGTATATAAAATACCTCCAAAATTTAAGACCCAAAAGTAAAATTTTAAGATTTCATCTTGTAGAGTTCTACCTGCAACCCAATTTTCAGATTTTAAACCATAAATTAGATGTCCAAAATTTGGAGTGTTGCAATATGCTCAATACAGAGTACCAGTGCTCCATTCAGTTTTGGCAAGAGTAAAAGTACAAATCTAACCATGTATGGACTTAGAAGCATTATCAAGAAACTTTCCAAGATGAATATAAAAACTCACATTTCAACCAGTCAACATTACAGCCAAATTGATGTCATCATCAATTGATTGTCTTTGGTGATTTACTTCATGCATTTAATTCACATAAATTGCTTGTCAGAAAGTTTGGAATAACAGCACAATGTTTTCTCATTAAACTTAATAAAGTATGATTCAGTATCCCTGTGTTCAATAAATATCTGAGACATCTGACTCAAGGGCAAGATCAAAGAAAAACAGTTAATTGGTTTACTTTGTGTTTAGTGAATTTATATCGTAATTATGCAAAAATATGCTGATTAACACCAACTAATGACATGATTGTTGTTTACTTTAGATATAAATGTGTCTTCTGTGTACTCTGGTTCTAGACATTTTCACTAAAAACAAATTTTCTCCAAATTAAATATGTCCAACAGTTATAACTCACATATGTACTAATCCATTATAATTTGTCTGTATTATAATTTCCACTTAATGAGTAGATAATGTGTATTTAAATGAGATTTAAAAGTGTTCAGAAATATGTTTCATCTTTTTCATGGCTATTTTTTTAACAGTAACCACGGTTAGCTAAAAAATTAATCCCAGATTAACCAGTGTCTTTATATATAAAATTTGTACAAACATGATTTGACAGCAGATAAGAACCATTTGATCAATCTAGTCTGCCCATGTTTCCTACTGTAAAAAACCTCAAACATTATTTGGTCCTTGCTGTTGGCTTATGTTCCAGATACCCTTATGCCTATCCCAGACCATGCATGATTAAAAGGATAGTAATACTTTATTATTACTATCCCCCATTTTGTAGATATTTGCAAAATAATTTAATAGCCCCCAGGTATATAACCATAAAGTTTTGAGAGATAACCAAAGACAAAGTTCCCCCCTCCCTCCCCCTTCCCAGAAGTCAGTGTTGTACTGACTGCAGGGATATCCGGTCTGACTTTCATCAGGCAGCTCTGCAGCAGAGCCGCAAAAATAATTATTTCACTGAAATGGTCTTCTACATGTGCTTGCAAACTTTACCTTCGGTTATCTCTCAAATCATAAAGGTTTGAGAGATGAACCTGGGGGCTATTAAATTATTTTGCAAATATCTACAATATGGGGGATAGTAATAATAAAGTATTACTATCCCTTTAAATTCCTTCACCTCTACCATGTCTACTAACAGGTTATTCCACTTATTATCACCCTCTCAGTAAAGTAAAACTTCCATACATTACATCAAAACCTCTGTTCCTCAAGTTTTAGACTATGGCCTATTGTGCTAACATTTCTACTGCTTTGAGAGTCAGTGTTATATGTGTAGATGTGTTATTGATCAGTGCAATTCATATACTGAATTGAGTGTCAGAAGGGTTGTTCAATGCATTGTGGCAGTCTGACACTCAAAGGGTTAAATGAATTATATGAATTAATGGATCTTAATTTGTTCAACAAAAAGGGGGTGATGCACTAACACGTGATAAAGAGGTGATAAAGCAGAGATAACTTCTCCAGTGATATCACTTCTCCAGTTCCTGTGTTATTCTATGGAGCCTATGCAATAAGATTTCTCCAACTTTGGAGATCTTAGTGCATAGGCTCCACAGAATAACAGAGGAACTGGAGAAGTGATATTACTAGAGAAGTTTTCTCAGCTTTTTCATCTCTTTATCATGTCTTAGTGAACAACTCACAACGACTTTCATAGTAATATGCCCCTTAAACGCTTAAGGACCAGCCGCTCATGCACGCGGCGGTCATTTAAGGACCACGGAGCATTTTTTTTTTTTAATTGAATCCGATTCTGGACTCCCCGAATGGCATGCAGCCGCGCGGGGAGCCCGTAATTCGATGACGGTCCTGGTACGTCATTGGTCCTTAAAGCAATTCCAGCCATGACGTACCAGGACCGTCAAGGGTCTTTAAGGGGTTAAAAACTGTCAGGAATAGCTGTATACTCTATTTTGTTTTATTTGAGCTCTGTTACAGTACACTGTTAGTTGTTTCTTTTTAACCCCTTAAGGACAGGGGTTCTTCTACACAAGAGGATCAGAGCCACTTCATTGGCTGAACTGGCAAATGTGAACGATTGTTTGTGCCGACTCACCAGGGGAAAGGCTGAAACTGGAGCAGTTTCAGCCTCCCGCCATGATCACAGAGCGTCTTCAGGCACTCTGTGATCATTTAACCCAAGATGTGCAAGAACCATCAATGGTCTTTAAAGGACTAAAATCTGTGACAGTACTGGCACATTACTGGATGTTAACGGATTACAATTTGAAAAAGATTACTGACAATTATAAGGATTTAGGCCTGATGAAGTCAATTGTTGTTGTTAGGAGATTGCTATATACAGGAAACTGCAGGTTTTATGCAGAGATGTGTGAGCAGATAGCCCTGACTTGTATAAAGGACACTCTATGAGATTTCTTTACATTTCTTGTATAGAATTTCAACCCTTTGGACCATGAAGACATGTTGAGTGTGTATTTTCATAATCAATTATAGTGCTTTGCAAATAACACAACCCCACCAGCACATAATAATGTACTTACCGTATGTGTTACATAAAAAATATTAGAAACAGTACTTTTTGTTCATCCTTATTTTAACAAGGATGAGAGACTTTTAATCATAGCTACTGCTTCACAGTGCTGGAAATCTGATATAAGTGTAAGGCAATTTAAATTTCAGTTGGTTATGTCTGAATGAATCTTTTCACTTGTATGCCTCATCTGCATTAAAGAAAGTAAATATCAGTAAAATAGTCACAATGGTATCCAGTTATTTTCTTTTTTGGACAATTTTAAAAATATTACTGTGTGTTAATGCAGATATTTTCTCAAGAAACCGTACTGTAAATTAAAATGGGTTAAGAAGCATTAAATACCTGTTTATTTAATCGCTCCTACAGTTGCCCTCTCCCTCCCCCTTCCCCATAGTCAGCGTTCTAGCTGACTGCAGGGAATCCTGTCATACGACCCTCAGGCGGCTCAGCAGCACAGCCAAGATCGCGGTAATAATAAAGAAATCTTTCACTGAAATGGTCTTCTACGTGTGCTTGATTTGCATGCACACGTAGAAGACCGTTTTAGTGAAAGATTTTTTTTTTATTAACATGATCTCGGCTCTGCTACAGAGCTGCCTGATGATCGTAAGACCAGATTTCCCTTCAGTCAGCTACAACGCTGACTTCGGGGAAGGGGGAGGGAGAGGGCAACTTTAGGAGCGATTATCTCTCAAACCATAAAGGTTTGAGAGATGACACTGGGGACAATACATTTATTTTTAATATAACTTTAATATAAGAATTAGTAATAATTAAGTGTTACTATCCCTTTAATAACAGTCATCGTGGGTAAAAAATGGATTGCTGAATTTGTTTTGTTTTTCCTACAAACACCCCTTTGGAATCCTTTTGTTACCAGATAGTAGTGATCTCCCTGCTCCAGCAAAAGAGAGGTTAACCATGAGCAGTTTAAAAAAACAGCACTCCACCAACTCCCAACCTCCCAATCTCTCTGTTGATATTGCAGTCGACAATTAGCCACACAGGCAAGAGAGGGATTAATCCTTTGAATACCGTAGGGGGTACACAACTTATTGCTCTGTAATGTTTTGTGTACCCCATTGACATTCGGAGGGTTAATGACTATAGAATAAAAAATAATATGGTGTACATTCAATCCATCTTACTTTTTCAGGTTAAGAATGTGTATAAATATTAAAGTTGAGTCGGGACCTGTCATATTATTTAAGAAAACAGTAAGGTTCATCATTAGAAGCCCTTCCAATACTCATTCCCCCCAGGGATTAATTTAATTAATTGGATATCATTTTTTTATTCAATGCATTAATATGGTTTTACATATATATTTCTCTTATTAATGTATTTCTTTGTGTTTTCACTTAAAAAGGTGAGGTGAATGTGTTCATTTTTTTCTTTATTTGTTAAGGGTCAGAACAAAACACTGTGTTTTGGGATATGAGGATACACTTTATTTTTCTTAACACTCCCCATCCTGATTTGTCCAGGATGGAGAGATGTGGGATAACTTTATCCCCAAAATATTTTTAAGGCTATTCTGGCTTCATCTTCAATGAATGATTAATGTTTAACAGGTTTAAAGGGATAGTAATACTTCGTTTTATATTTATTTTATTTTGTAGGCATTAAAAAAACATGAAGACCAATATAAGTCTTATCTCTCAAACCTTTATGGTTTAAGAGATATTCACAAGCAAAGTTTCCCCCTTCTGCCCCTTTTACCTAGTGTAAGCCATCTCTTCTCAGATGTGGAATGCAGTCCATAGAACAGACAGATAACAGAAGGGGACAAGCTTCTTTCTATTAGAATGAAAGCCCTGCCCCCCTTGACAAGTTTTTCAGGTTTTTCCCTTATCTTAATTGAAGATTGTCCCTCTCTGCAGTCTAACTGGGCACCTCCCTTCTGCTCTAGCTGAACAGTGTTACCTCAGTAAAAGGGGCGGGAGGGGGAGACTTTATCACTGAATTACTCCTAAACTACAACTCTGACAGAATTGAAATAACACTCTCCATGGCCCAAATACTATGAAGATTAATTAGAGCTGCTTTTATTATGAAACATTACTATCACTTTAACTCCTTCTTTGCCTGACTGGCTGGAATGCATTCATCGTAATTCAGTCCCAGAAAATCTAGCAATGTAGGAATAGATGATGGGTCCCAATTCGGCTAATGGGATGTTAGGGTACTGTATTTTTATTTCTTGGCCAGTTAACCCCTAAAATGTCCGGCTGTTGACAATGCATAGCAAAGCAAGATTTATGCTATCAGAGGGGTTAAGAGGTTTTTATTTGAGTGAGGGGATGGTGATTGGGTGCACTTGGGGAGCTGTTTTGATAGCAGCTTTTCAACTCGATTGGCCTTTTTCCTAGTCTTGGCACACCTGAGCTGCCGAGGCTGGGATGATCTGCCCTGCCCCAGTAAGTAGACTTGAAAAGGCCATCCTGTTTCAATGTTATAGGGTAATGCAGGGATACAGTGCTTTTTTTTGGATGTGTGCTGAACTGCTAAAATTCGGTATACATCCTGTCCGTAATGAAATGGGACATCAGAAAAAGGCTAAATAAAAATGCTCTTTGCTTATTCTTTTGCTGCTTGAATTTAAATCCAGCTTTAATAGAATTCAACCTTTGTCAGCATAATATAATCCAGGACTGAGTTGGAGAGAGCTGGTAATGGTCAACAGATTTTAGCAATGAATCACCATCTCTCTCCTACAGATGGTAAAAGACAAAATAGAACTAAGCTGTTCTTTTTCATAGATCAGTGAACATTATATTTATATATGTGTTGTATTCATCATTGTGAACAAATAATACACTTCAGGTTGTGAATTATGACCACTGGCTTTTCATTCCATCTCAATGCATTCTGAATAATAAGAGCAGCAATTAGACTCAAAGCCAATGTCTCCAAGCTCCTTGATTCCACCTCAGTTTTATAAGTACGGCATAAATTGTCTTTATCTATATAACCAGATTCATAATATGGTCAAATTCAAAATACTGATTGCAATAATTGTGTCCTAGAAGAGCTAAATGTTACAAAAAACTACCAAAATTCATCACAGATGAAGAGCAGAAAAAGCTATGTATATAGCTTTACAAAACTGTGATGTTGGTAAAATACAAGGGGGGTTATGCACTAAGGAGTGATAAAGAGGTGACAAAGTAGAGAGGACATCTCCAGTTCCTATGTTATTCTTTGAAACCTATGCACTAAGATCTCTCCCACTTAGTGCATAGGCTCCATATAATAACATCCCTGGAGAAGTGATATCATTGGAGACGTCATCTTGACTTTATCACCCCTTTATAACCTTTTAGTGCATCTCCCTAAAGATGTCACAATAAACAATAAACTTTCACAGTTAAAAAGCAGACATCTTCTATTTTCATACAAATATCTTATTTATGTCATCAGATGTCATATTATAATCGCTTCATGGTTTGGTGAATTTAACAGTACTAAAAATATTCTTATTTACTTCAGCAGGAAAAGCCCTATAGTATATAGTTATGTTTCATAAAAAAAGTTTACTCATCATTTAACCTTTTAGGTTTTTGTGTCAGGCAATAGTGAATGGGACTGGGTGGGGCTACGGTCTTGTCCGTGAATATCTGAGATAGAAATCTGGCCATGCTTCCATTCTGTATCAGTTATGACACATCCAGGAACCTTAATCACAAAAAATATCTGATGAGTTATTTAGCCATTATTCTTTCTGCTCGAAGATACTGTTACATAAGGATAGGCCTCCAAATGTGCATGTGTCTGTAACTGTTTCCTTACACACATAACTAATTCATAACATTTAGCTATGCTTCATTTCCTGAATGTGTTTTCTCCAACCTAAAAGCCTATTCTAGGAGTTGTATCGAACAATTACAGGGGAAACTGCACTATACAGGATCAAATAAAACACCCATTCATTTAACTGGGACTTTTAATCCCCATTTAAATTGATGGAAATGTTTATTTGTTCCCATGATCAGTTGGCTTGCTTGAGATTTTCTCCAGCTCTTCTTAGTACATCAGGGTCCTTGTGCCTAATCCAATGTGCTCAGGGAGTTATAACAGCTAAAGAGGCATAGTTTAACCCATTAACATCCATATTTATTGGGTTTAATGCCATATGGAAACATGAGAAGTCTGTCTCATGACAGCCCCATGCCTCCTGTTAACGCAGCAGGCAGGAAATACATATTGAGCTGACTCCACCCATAACAGCAGCCCAGTCCAAAATACAGGTCAATTCCCCTCTGCCCCATCAAACCCCAAGTGTACTTTTCAGGCTTCTTAGGGCTCCTCAATGAGATATAGCTAAATAGTTAGATCCTTGAGTGTTGACTAGCCAAAGAAAGAAGTAAATGCTACACTTTTGTTTCATTTCAGTGAATGTTCACTTCTGGCTTCTATCTCTCTCTTGTCTCTCTCTCAATTATGGTTCAAGTCAGCTGCAATATAATGAACAAATTCTTGAAATAAAGGGGCAGTAAAGTTTTATGATGAAAAATATCTATTGTAGGGCTTTTCTTGCTGGGAAAAGCTTAATTCATAGGTTATTGTAGCTGAGACTGTCACAATGAGGTGAAGCTGTTCACCTTCAATGTAGTCTCACTTTCTCCCACAGAGGTCTATTGAAATAATAAGTCTTAGATGTATTAATGAAGCATCTGCCAGTAGTGAGACCACCCTTGGTACAAGCCCAACAGTAAATATATTTTTCATACTACAGCAGTACTGCACTTGTACCTGGGGACTGAAACCTCTTGAATGCTAGAAGGATCTTTAATGCAATGTTATAAACTAAAGATGAACAAAATGTATGTAATTCATTTAGGGGATCAATTCAGAAGATTTTGAGATAATTCAGTTTTGGGCCAAACTGATTCTAAGAGAGGGGCCAGGAAGAACGGAGAATACAGGGTGAAAGAGAAAGACAGAGAGAGAGAGAGAGGACCTTCTACAGTCCTGCCTTGTAAATAGACACAAACCACTGAAGCTACGAAAATGCATCAAGGCATGGATAGTTAAGTATAGTACAAGTGAAAAGTTGTCCTTCCATATTGTTTTTGATGTAAATTTCACTAAATGATATCGATGTGATGGACCACGATGGACCAAGTCATATAAGAAAAAAACACTAAACACGTCCAGATTATGGGCCTTATCTTAAAAGAAAGGGATAGCAATGTTTCACAATAAAGGCAGCTCCAATTAATCTTCATAGAATTTGGGCCAGTGTTATTTCAATACTTTCAGAGCTGTAATTCAAGACTAAACAATAAAGTATCCATTTCCCTTTTACTGATGTAACACCACTCTCATCAGAGCAGCAAGACTGTCTGGATGGTTTTCCTTATGTTCACAGTAAGACGATTGTCCCTTGCTGTGACCTGTCTGGTCAAGATACCAGATTCCATATCTGAGGGGAGGCAGCTTACACTAGGTAAAAGGAGTGGGAGGGGGATACTTTATCATTCAATTACTCTTGAACTACAACTCTGACAGTATTGAAATAACACTCTCCATGGCCCAAATCCTATGAAGATGAATTGGAGCTACTTTTATTGTGAAACATTACTATTAGTGTTGAGCGAGCGTGCTCGGCCGATGCTCGGATCGGCTCGAGCATCGCTCTGCTCGGCACATGGCGGTACTCGTCGAGTACCGCCATGTGCTCGCCCGCCATGTTTGGGTGGTGGGGATCTGTGCCGGAAGAGGCACAGATCTGAAGACGCTCCGCTGGACCACCAGGGACTGGAGGTACGGGGGCATTGCGGAGATGAAGGGGGCATTGCGGAGATGAAGGGGGACATTGTGGAAGAGGGGCATAGACTCTATGCCCCTCTTCCACAATGTCCCCCTTCATCTCCGCTATGCCCCTCTTCCACAATGTCCCCCTTCATCTCCTCTATGCCCCTCTTCCACAATGTCCCCCTTCATCTCGCTATGCCCCTCTTCCACAATGTCCCCCTTCATCTCCTCTATGGCATAGAGGAGATGAAGGGGGACATTGTGGAAGAGGGGCATAGCGGAGATGAAGGGGGACATTGTGGAAGAGGGGCATAGCGGAGATGAAGGGGGCATAGCGGAGATGAAGGGGGACATTGCGGAGATGAAGGGGGCATTCGGAGATGAAGGGGGCATAGCGGAGATGAAGGGGGGCATTGACCAGGCACCCTCCCCTCATCAGAGCAGGGGGTGCCTGGTGTAATGCTCGTGTCGCCCCATTAATTTCAATGGGGCTCGGGTGCTCGGCCGAGCACTCGAGCCTCAGGGGGTGCTCGGTCAGAGCACCCGAGCATCCGAGCATCGGGGTGCTCACTCAACACTAATTACTATCCCTTTAAAAGAAAGTGAAAACATTCTGGGACAAACCAGTTTCACCATAGCGGAATACAAAAATACACTTTGATTTAAATGGGGAATTAACCCCTTGAATACAATAGAGGGCTCCAGTGTATTCCTCAACAAAGCATTGGAGACCCCTCTAGCATTCAAAGGGTCAAAATCATCATTTAAATCAATGGAAATGTTTATTTCTCCCCTGTAATGCAGTTGGTTTGCCTCAGAATTCCTTCCCTTATGTTTTTTTAACAAATGGAACACCAAAACCACCAAAAACCGGAAAAGCTGTACACATAAAGAGCAATGGTAGTAAAACATTTAAAAGGGAATTAAACCCTTTAGAATTTCACTGTCCAAAAACTTTGCTGTACAAGAAACTGTATATGCTCAAATCTACACATATTTAGGGGTTATTATGAAAATCTAAGATTAAAAAAGTAAGAAAAAATAGCAAACGTTATAGAGGAAATGTATTGGATAAAGTAGATTTATTATTTTTAATAAACATATTTATGTTTTTGCTTTACTTTTGTAGACGGGAAACTTTGATAATAAGCCCCTTATGGTTGTATCTGGTTCTCCAAGACATGTAGAACAATTTATTCCATTTCGTTATCTCTAAGTTCCGCTATCATTCATTTTATTCTTTTCCAGACTGAGTTCTTATAACAGCTGCTCCAGTATTGATTGAGGTCAAGGTACATTTTGTGGAAGGCAGGTTATATAGCCAGTGCTGTGTGAAAGCAGACATATCAGGACAATGTATCAGTTATCTTACATGAGCTTCTTTACCTTATCATTCTCATATCTGAAAGTGAAAAAGGATTATCTGAAAGAGCCAAGTCAAGTAAACACAACATATGCAACTTTTAGTCAGTGGGAGGAATTTTATTCAAAGTGCTGCTAAATAGTGATGAGCGAGCACCCCAATGCTCGGGTGTTCGGGTGCTCTGACCGAGCACCCCCTGAGGCTCAAGTGCTCGGCCGAGCACCCGAGCCCCATTGAAGTCAATGGGAGGACTCGAGCATTACACCAGGCACCCCCTGCTCTGATGAGGGGAGGGTGCCTGGTCCATAGGAAAAGGGCAGAAAAAGATGGAAACACTACAGAAATGGTTCAGGGACAGCATAGGGAGGATGTCTGGATGCATCTTGGACTCCAACATCGCTGCTGGGAACGATCTTTCGCCCGTAGTACGCCATTTTTACAGACTGACCATAAAACACACAAAAAGGAAAATAAAAACGACTTTAGGCGAAAAATTGTTACCAAACAATATTTGCTGTATATTTACTTGTATATCATCTGCAAATTATCCCAAAAATTTCCTTGGTTTTCGGAAGTGAGGCCATGATTAAGAGGGAAACGTGCGCAGAGGCAAATTCTCCCAAAAATTTCCTTGATTTTCAGAACTGAGGCCATGATTAAGAGGGAAACGTGCGCAGAGGCAAATTCTCCCAAAAATTTCCTTGATTTTCAGAACTGAGGCCATGATTAAGAGGGAAACGTGCGCTGAGCTGACCATCTAAAACATTATGGGTGAGGGTCTGCTGCAGAGCTGACCATCCTAAACATTATATGCGAAGGCCCGCTAGTGAGCTGACGCTATAAAACATTATATGAGAGGGCCCGCTAGAGAGCTGACCCAATAAAACATTATATGAGAAGGCCCGCTGGTGAGCTGACCTATATAAAAATTGGCAAACAGGGCCCGCTGGTGAGCTGACCCTATATAAAAATTATATCACAGGGCCCGCTGGTGAGCTGGCCCTATATAAAAATTATAGCACAGGGCATATGGAAGAGGAGGAGGAGGATGAGAAGATTAAGAGTCAACCATATACCCGTTTTTTGGGTGGAAGGGGTGAATGGGAATACAGAGTATTCCCATCATTGTAAATAACATATATAAAGTGAGTTTATGTTCCCCCGGGGCTTTCCTCCAGTGGAGTGGAGAAGTCAGGGGAAATCCAGGCCTTGTTCATTTTTATAAGTGTCAACCTATCAGCATTGTCGGTGGAAAGGCGGATACGCTTATCTGTTATGATGCCACCAGCAGCACTAAATACCCGCTCAGACAGAACGCTGGCGGCAGGGCAGGCCAGCACCTCCAAGGCGTAGAGTGCCAGTTCATACCACGTGTCCAGCTTGGACACCCAGTAGTTGTAAGGCACAGAGGGATCATTGAGGACGCTGACACGGTCTGCTACGTACTCCTTCACCATCTTCCAAAACTTTTCCCTCCTTGTGACACTAGGCTGCGCATCAGGGTGAGGGTGCTGGCGGGGTGTCATGAAGGTGTCCCACGCCTTGGAGAGTGTTGCCCTGCCTTTCTCGGAACTGCTGTGTGCTCCCCTTTTCTCCCCTTCTCGGTTGGCCAAGGTAGCACGTACTCTGCCGCCAGCGTTGTCAGATGGAAAATTTTGGAGCAATTTTTCAACAAGAACCTTCTGGTATTGCACCATTTTGCTTGTCCTCTCCACCGGAGGAATGAGAGATGAGAAATTCTCTTTGTAGCGGGGGTCCAGAAGGGTGAACACCCAGTAATCCGTGTTGTTTAAAATGCGTATAACGCGTGGGTCACGGGAAAGGCAGCCTAACATAAAGTCAGCCATGTGTGCCAGAGTACCAACAGTCAAGATTTCGCTGTCCTCACCAGGAGGATGACTCTCAATATCCTCATCCTCTTCCTCCTCTTCTGCCCACCCACGCTGAAGAGATGGAACTAAAGTTCCATGGCTACCCTCTGTAGCGGAGGCAACCGTGTCTTCCTCCTCCTCCTCCTCCTCCTCCTCCTCCTCCGCCTCCTCCAATTGTCGCTGAGAAGACGAAGTGAGGGTGCTCTGGCTATCACCTTGTGTAAGCTCTTCCTCCCCCATTTCCACCTCTTCCACATGCAAAGCGTCGGTTTTAATTGTGAGCAGCGAGCGTTTCAGTAGACACAGAAGTGGGATGGTTACACTGATAATAGCGTTATCGCCGCTCACCATCTGTGTCGATTCCTCAAAATTGCGTAAAACCTCGCAGAGGTCTGACATCCATTCCCACTCCTCATTTCTGATTACAGGAAGTTGAACGGAGAGGCGACGACCGTGTAACAGCTGGTACTCCACTACTGCCCTCTGCTGCTCACAAAGCCGGGCCAACATGTGGAAGGTGGAGTTCCAGAGCGTGCTCACGTCACACAGCAGCCGGTGAGCTGGCAATTGTAAGCGCTGCTGCAGCTTCAACAGGCCGGCTGAAGCTGTTGATGACTTACGGAAATGTGCACACACGCGGCGCACCTTGGTCAAGAGATCATGCACATTGGGGTAGGTTTTTAGAAATCGCTGCACCACTAAATTAAATACATGCGCTAGGCATGGTACGTGTGTGAGCTTGCCGAGCTCCAAAGCCGCCACCAAGTTACGCCCATTATCACACACAACCATGCCTGGTTGCAGGTTGAGTGGCGAGAGCCACTGCTCGGTCTGGTGACTAATCCCCTGCAACAGCTCTGAGGCCGTGTGCTGTTTGTCCCCAAGGCAGATCAGCTTCAGCACGGCCTGTTGACGCTTCCCCACTGCAGTGCTACACTGCTTCCAGCTACTGGCTGATGGGGGAGTGGCGCTGCGTGTAGAGAATTCGGAGGTGGAAACGGAGGAGGAGGAGCCAATAACGTAGGTGCTGGTGGAAACCCTGATGGAGGTAGGGCCCGCAATCCTCGGCGTGGGTAGCACCCGTGCCATCCCAGGGTCCGAGTCGCTCCCAGCCTCCACGACATTCACCCAGTGTGCCGTCAGGGAAATGTAGCGTCCCTGGCCACAAGCACTTGTCCATGTGTCAGTCGTTAAGTGGACCTTCCCAGTAACTGCGTTGGTCAGGGCACGGGTGATGTTACGGGACACATGGTGGTGTAATGCGGGGATGGCACACCGGGAAAAGTAGTGGCGGCTGGGGACCGCGTACCGAGGGACAGCTGCTGCCATCAGGCTGCGGAAGGACTCAGTGTCCACAAGCCTAAATGGCAGCATTTCGATGGCCAGTAATTTTGAAAGGTGTGAGGTTAGTGCTATGGCCTGTGGGTGGGTGGCTGGGTACTTTCTCTTGCGCTCAAATGCCTGGGGTAACGACATTTGGACGCTGTGCTGGGACAGGGAAGTGGATGTGGTCGCTGATGGTGCTTCAGATGGTACAGGTGCAGGGCGGGAGGTATGCGGGCCTGCGCCTTCGACAGGCGATTGGCCGGCACCGAAAACAGGGGAAGAGGAGGCAGTGGTGTGGCCTGCAGACACAGATGGGCGATCCAGGCGTTCCTCCCACTTACTACGGTGCTTGGATGCCATGTGTCGGATCATGCTGGTGGTGGTGAGGTTTCTAGTGTTCATGCCTCGGCTCATTCTGGTGTGGCACAGGTTGCAAACTACAATTCTTTTGTCGTCCGCACTTTCCTTAAAAAAACGCCATACCGCGGAACACCTACCCTTTGGCAAGGTAGATTTACGCAAGGGGGTGCTCCGTGGAACATTTGCGGGCCGGTTTGGTGCGGTCCGCCTTCTTTCTGTAGCCACACCACTGCCTCTTCCAGCCTGTTGCGGTGCTGCAGATGGCTCACCCTCAGGACTGCTGACATCGCTCGGCTCTACACCTTCCCAGGTGGGGTCAGTCACCTCATCGTCCACCAAGTCCTCCTCCACTTCCTCACTCTGATCATCCTCCTCAAGTCTTGATCCCACCACATACTCAGTCATTGACAACTGTATAACATTCTCCTCAACAAGGTCTTGAGACGGAAATAGTGGTTGATTTAATGGCAACTGTGTCTCATCATCATCATCATCATCCACTACTTCCTTTGACCTTAAATGCCGTTCACATCTGTCATCTTCTTGTGATTGGGTAGCCTCTAGAGGTTGTGAATCAGGGCACAAGATGTCATGTTCCTCTGCAAGCGTGCTTGGAGAGAGGGTCAAATGAAGGATTGGTGATGAGACGAGCTCCTCACTATATCCCAGTATGGGATCACTTCTTTGACCAGACCGTGTATGGTGGGAGGAAGGATGATCAGAGTGAGGATTATTTTAACCAGACTCTTGGCTACTGAGAGTGGACTTGGTGGAAGACAGGGTGGTGCTTAACCGACTGGAAGCAGTATCAGCTGTCATCCAACCGACCACCTGTTCGCAGTGGTCGGACCTCGAGAGTGATGTCCTGCGACGCCCTGTAAAATTACACATGAAGCTAGGTATGGTGGATGTCTTTCTTTCTTGTGCTCTGGCACCAGGCACAGTTTCTCCGCGTCCTGACCCGCGCCCTGAACTTTCAGGATCACGTCCACTTCCCCGTCCCTTTTTACCCGCCTTCTTCATCTTACACAGAATATGTGACTTTAATATTTGAGTTTGAAAACTTAACAGTATTTCTTCCTATTCTGCAACTCTGCAGAGTACACAGAATAGGCTGCTAAACTGCGGTGACACACACAGAATGGAATAAGTGACTTTAATATTTGAGTTTGAAAACTTAACAGTATTTCTTCCTATTCTGCAACTGTGCAGAGTACACAGAATAGGCTGCTAAACGGCGGTGAAACACACTGAATGGAATATGTGACTTTAATATTTGAGTTTGAAAACTTAACACTATTTCTTACTATTCTGCAACTCTGCAGAGTACACAGAATAGGCTGCTAAACGGCGGTGAAACACACTGAATGGAATATGGGACTTTAATATTTGAGTTTGAAAACTTAACACTATTTCTTACTATTCTGCAACTCTGCAGAGTACACAGAATAGGCTGCTAAACGGCGGTGAAACACACTGAATGGAATATGTGACTTTGATATTTGAGTTTGAAAACTTAACAGTATTTCTTACTATTCTGCAACTCTGCAGAGTACACAGAATAGGCTGCTAAACGGCGGTGAAACACACTGAATGGAATATGTGACTTTAATATTTGAGTTTGAAAACTTAACAGTATTTCTTACTATTCTGCAACTGTGCAGAGTACACAGAATAGGCTGCTAAACTGCGGTGACACACACTGAATGGAATAAGTGACTTTAATATTTGAGTTTGAAAACTTAACAGTATTTCTTCCTATTCTGCAACTGTGCAGAGTACACAGAATAGGCTGCTAAACGGCGGTGATACACACTGAATGGAATATGTGACTTTAATATTTGAGTTTGAAAACTTAACACTATTTCTTACTATTCTGCAACTCTGCAGAGTACACAGAATAGGCTGCTAAACGGCGGTGATACACACTGAATGGAATATGTGACTTTAATATTTGAGTTTGAAAACTTAACACTATTTCTTACTATTCTGCAACTGTGCAGAGTACACAGAATAGGCTGCTAAACGGCGGTGAAACACACTGAATGGAATATGTGACTTTAATATTTGAGTTTGAAAACTTAACAGTATTTCTTACTATTCTGCAACTGTGCAGAGTACACAGAATAGGCTGCTAAACTGCGGTGACACACACTGAATGGAATAAGTGACTTTAATATTTGAGTTTGAAAACTTAACAGTATTTCTTCCTATTCTGCAACTGTGCAGAGTACACAGAATAGGCTGCTAAACGGCGGTGATACACACTGAATGGAATATGTGACTTTAATATTTGAGTTTGAAAACTTAACACTATTTCTTACTATTCTGCAACTGTGCAGAGTACACAGAATAGGCTGCTAAACGGCGGTGAAACACACTGAATGGAATATGTGACTTTAATATTTGAGTTTGAAAACTTAACCGTATTTCTTACTATTCTGCAACTCTGCAGAGTACACAGAATAGGCTGCTAAACGGCGGTGAAACACACTGAATGGAATATGTGACTTTAATATTTGAGTTTGAAAACTTAACAGTATTTCTTATTATTCTGCAACTGTGCAGAGTACACAGAATAGGCTGCTAAACTGCGGTGACACACACTGAATGGAATAAGTGACTTTAATATTTGAGTTTGAAAACTTAACAGTATTTCTTCCTATTCTGCAACTGTGCAGAGTACACAGAATAGGCTGCTAAACGGCGGTGATACACACTGAATGGAATATGTGACTTTAATATTTGAGTTTGAAAACTTAACACTATTTCTTACTATTCTGCAACTCTGCAGAGTACACAGAATAGGCTGCTAAACGGCGGTGATACACACTGAATGGAATATGTGACTTTGATATTTGAGTTTGAAAACTTAACACTATTTCTTACTATTCTGCAACTGTGCAGAGTACACAGAATAGGCTGCTAAACGGCGGTGAAACACACTGAATGGAATATGTGACTTTAATATTTGAGTTTGAAAACTTAACAGTATTTCTTACTATTCTGCAACTCTGCAGAGTACACAGAATAGGCTGCTAAACGGCGGTGAAACACACTGAATGGAATATGTGACTTTAATATTTGAGTTTGAAAACTTAACACTATTTCTTACTATTCTGCAACTCTGCACAGTACACAGAATGTGCTGCTAAACTGCGGCGAAGCACACTGAATGGAATATGTGACTTTGATATTTTAGTTTGAAGACTTAACAGTATTTCTTCCTATTCTGCAACTCTGCACAGTACACAGAATGTGCTGCTAAACTGCGGCGAAGCACACTGAATGGAATATGTGACTTTGATATTTTAGTTTGAAGACTTAACAGTATTTCTTCCTATTCTGCAACTCTGCACAGTACACAGAATGTGCTGCTAAACTGCGGCGACGCACACTGAATGGAATATGTGACTTTGATATTTTAGTTTGAAGACTTAACAGAATGTGCTCTAATCTGCAACTTTGCACACTAAACAGAATGTGCTCTAATCTGCAACTTTGCACACTAAACAGAATGTGCTCTAATCTGCAACTTTGCACACTAAACAGAATGTGCTCTAATCTGCAACTGTGCACACTAAACAGAATGTGCTCTAATCTGCAACTTTTCACACTAAACAGAATATTTTTTTTTTGTTTTTTTTTTTCCCCCCACACAAAATAACCTTCTGCCCCCACACACAGTAGTCCTAAAAAGGACTTTTGGTTCTTTTTTTTCACAATTTTTGTTTTTTTCCTCCCTACACTGCCTTTCCCTTCCTATCCTCAGCTCTCCCTGGCTCAGACTGAGCCGAACTCGATGGTCAGGTGCTATACAGCACCCGACCACGGGTTCTGGCCAGCCAATCAGTGTAATGCCAGCAGCCAACATGGCTGCTGGCATTACACCGATGTCAGAGCCTCCCTGCACGTTTATTGGCTGCGCAGCAGCCGCAAAACGTGCGGGGAGGAGACCCGAACATGGCGGGCGAGCACATGCGGTACTCGTACGAGTACCGCCATGTGCCGAGCAGAGCGATGCTCGAGCCGATCCGAGCATCGGCCGAGCATGCTCGCTCAACACTACTGCTAAACAGTGGTTGTTTAATGGAAACATAAAAATTATTAAAACATATATGCACCCTGAAGGACATACTGCCATATCCTATCTAAATTTATAGAACAAAGTACTTACACTGTTGATCACTTGATCAGTTTGTGATTTTTTTTTATAGAAATGTGGTGATGGCAGCTCCTGTTTCCTCTTTATGAATGACCAGGGAGTACGGAGTGTGAGCAGGGACAAGCTTCCTCCTTGCTAAACCCAGTATTGGGCATGTGTAAGTTTAAAGTGATAGTAATATCTAGTTAAAATAATTATGCAGAGTCTTCTATATATTAATACTAACATATTGCGCTATATTTAAGTCCTTACTTTATTGTAGTTCAAAAGTTATTCAGCTCTAAAGATTCTCCGCCTGCCCCTTTCTGGCTGCCTCCCTCTGGATCTGTAATGGGGTCGTGCAACTCAACAGTTGTAGTGAGGGACAAACTTCAGTAAGTAAGTATAAGGGAAATCCTGCACCCCCTTGACGAAGTGGGGCAGGATTTCCCTTTGCTTACTAAAGTTTGTCCCTCACTGTAGCCGTTCAGACCACACTGCAGCTTCTGATGTGATGTAACCAGAAGGGGAGGGAGGTGGATCTTTATCTCTGCATAACTTTTGAACCACAATAAAGTAAGGACTGAAATATAGCGCAATATGTTAGTATTAATATACAGAAGACTTGGCAAAATAATTGTAATTAGACATTACTAACCCTTTAAATGTGTAATTAGTGCATGCTCACTTGTAATACTGGGTTTAAGCAGAGCTAAAGATTGTCCATGCTTGGAATCCATATTAACTAATCCCTGCTTAGTAATTAATAAAAAGTAGGTACCATCATCACATGATACCATTAAAGGAGCATATTTTACTATTAAATGTTTCTTTTATTTTATCTGGTCAATGAATAGTTATAACAAGTATTCATGTACTGTAAGTCTCTAAGAGATCTCTACTAGCTCTTTTTAAATTAAGAGGTTAACACAAAATAAAATCCCATCCATATAGCAAGTACATCAGCACTTTATATTATAATTAATTGCATTCAGTGGGCCTTATACAGAATGCTAAATAGGTGCAATTCCAGAGCAAACCAACTGCAATGGTGGGGTAAAAATCTGTGTCGATTAAAATTGTCCATAACACTTTGAATGCTAAAGTGATAGTTAACAAATGTATTTGTGCTGGAGGCCTCTCTAGCATTCAAATAGTTAAAAGCACCAGTTAAATTAATGGGAACTTTTATTTGTTCCCTACAGTGCTGTTGGTTTGCTCTACCACTGTGCGTAAGGCCCTGTTTAAAAAATACTTCAGTTGGAATTGTCTTTATAACACATCAACAAAATAACCAAACTGAAAACATCACTGTTGTGTACTATTTTGTTCATTTTCAAATTGGCCCAATTACTTTACAGAGTTTGATTGTAAAGGTGGAAAAAGGTCGTGTAACCCTTTGAGTGCCAGATAGGTATCCAACACATTGCAACTCAATGCATTGGATACCTCTCTGGCACACAAAGGGTTAGTTTGGTTGCCAAGATTTGTTTTTTTTCTTCATTATATACTGTATAGTTTCCTAGCCTGCCCAGTCACCATAAAGTTTTGAAAACCACTGCTTCAGAGATAGGAACTGTCACCTGGCCCCCTTATCACCTCAGCGGAAGCATCCATCTTGACAGGATCTGGTTGACTGGCAGATTATCAATTCATGCAAACGAGCTAGCGCTAGCCATCAAAGGGAAGAAGGTGGGAGATTAGTGCTAATATAACCATTGGTCATTTTGAAAGCTCTTTCCAAATCACCTAAGTTGCTACAAGGAGTTAGTTGCACTATAAATAAATATTAGAGAGTAGTGAATAGTGCACAGCATTGCCCACGCAATTGGGCACACCGTGCATGTATGAAACCAGGTGGAATGCTGCAGCGGTCAGTCTCACTGCAGCAATTTTCACAGGAGTGGGCGGGGGGCTTCACCTCCACCCACTCTTGTGCAAATCACCACCCCTGATTCGCTGCATGCAGCTTATCCCTGTCGCCCTGGGGCGAGGTGGACAGCACACCAAAAACCAGTTTGACTTTTATATGTATAGAAGAATGGGCCCATATTACATCTATAAGAAAATGAGTTTAGTCAGTCCCTGTCAGTAAAACCTGGATTAGACTGTCTAGAGACAAAGCCAATGTTCTCATCTTGATATAATGATGTGGAAGACCTTACAACAAAACACAGAAATCCATATTTGTATTAAAAAGTAATGCACTCTCATGTGGGGCACTGGTGTTGACAGCCTTCTCTAACCCTCAACTCCATTCTGACCTTCTGAGACTTCTCTGGTTTTGGAGTCAGAATTTTCTTCCTTTGATGTTTAGTTGGAAATGGCTTTGATTGGGTTTTTGCCTTTTTTGAGCAGCAACAGAAAGGATATCTAAGACCAAGCAAAGCAGGTTTCATTATGCCTCTAAGAGCTCTGCTCACCTTAGTGCATCCCCTGTACTGAAAAGACATATCTATAGCATTGAAGTTTTATTCTTGCTAAACTAACACATTTATCAGGCCCGGATTTGTGAATAGGCAGACAAGGCACTTGCCTAGGGCGCCCGATTTTCAGGGGCGCCTTGCAATGCCATTGTCACGCTCACAATTCCGGATGCTGTCATTGCAGTGCCTCACACTGCCATTTAAATATATGCTGTGCGTGTGTGCCTTGGCTATGCCCTGCCTTGACTCGAGGGCGCAGGCGCTGTTACCTTGGACTAGTAGTCTATTCTGTGCCGGCCGCGGGGGCGCCACTGCTACATCTGCGTCTGATGTGACAAGACATCCCGAGGTGACCAATGAGAACAGAGGTAGAGGCTCTCTGTTCTCATTGGTCACCTTGGGACGTCTTGTGACATCACAACGCACCCACACGGACATATTGGGAGCAGCGCAAGCTACACTGAGGGATCTACATAAATACTCCAGGAAGCGGCCTACACCACATATTTGCCGGCTAAGCTGAGTGAGAGAGCGTTTTTGTTTGGGCCGGCTCAGAGTCGGGTTACTAGCAGTTGTGGGAACTTGTGTAAGGGGCAATGTGGAAATTAAGGAGGCATTGTGGAAGGGGCAATGTGGAAATTAAGGAGGCATTGTGAAAGGGGCAATGTGGAAGGGGCAATGTGGAGATGAAGGGAGCATTGTGGAAGGGGGAAATGTGGAGATGAAGGGAGCATTGTGGAAGGGGCAATGTGGAGATGAAGAGGGCAATGTAGAGATGAAGGGGGCAATGTGGAAGGGGCAATGTAGAGATTAGGGGCCTTGTGGAAGGGGCAATGTAGAGATGAAGGGAGCACTGTGGAAGGGGGAAATGTGGAGATGAAGGGGGCAATGTGGAAGGGACAATGTAGAGATGAAGGGGCCTTATGGAAGGAGCAATGTAGAGATGAAGGGAGCATTGTGGAAGGGACGATGTGGAGATGAAGGGGGCATTGTGGAAGGGGCAATGTAGAAATGAAGGGAGCATTGTGGAAGGGGCAATGTGGAGATGAAGGGGGCAATGTGGAGATGAAGGGAGCATTGTGGAAGGGGCGATGTGGAGATGAAGGGGGCATTGTGGAAGGGGCAATGTGTAAACAGGGTTAGGTGTGAGACCAACACCAGCATTTCAGTCTGCACTGTAAGTGATAAGGGTGTGTGGTACAAGTGTTTGAACTGTTAACAATGTGTGTGTGGAATAGCAGTGACATAGTAAGGCATGTGTTAAAGTTCAGAAAGTGAACATCAAAATATGTGCACATAGCGGTTGAAGTGTTAAGAATGTGTGTTGTATAATTTAGAACTCACTGCTTGATTTATCAGTATTGAGTTGATCTTTGGTACTGGTACCTTACAATTACTTGGGTCTTAAACGCTGGGAAATAAAGGGCAGGTTACATTTATAATAAAGGTGATTTATGCTGTCTGTATATATACCACCACTGGGCCTGCATCTCACTATATATAATATTTTCCTCTAACTCTGGGAAAATTGTCACAGTACTGTGAGGAATGAAACAAACCTAAAAATGAGTGTGGTTAATGGAGGGGTGTCGCTAACCGAGAGGCGTGGTTAAGGGGTGGGGCAAAGGCGGGGCTAGGGGCGCCAGACGTTGTTGTGCCTAGGGGCGCCTGAGATGTAAATCCGGCCCTGACATTTATACTGTACTAGAGTAAAAGCCCATGTACACGGGCCAAGGTCCGGGTGATGTTTAACCCTTTGAGTGCCAGAGGGGTACGCAACGCATTGCTTTGCAATGAGTTGCGTACCCCTCTGGCACTCAAAGTGTTAAGAAGCTGGTCCTGCTCTGCATCCTGCCACCAGTCATGCACTGTAGGGACTGCCCGAAAGCACAGAATGCTCCCAACATACAACTCCCAGCATTCCGTGCGTTCGGGCAGTCTCTACTGCACATGACGGCTTCTGACAAACATCATAGAGAATTATTATATAGGATGTAGAGTTGCTTCTCTTTAACATGAACCACCATAGAGTTTTGATTACCCATTAGTAAAACAATAATGTGCTCTAGAATTAAGATTATTTGGAGCAGCTGTTTTTGTGAAACATTACTATCTCTTTAATAAAATGTTGCAATCACATGTAAAAAAAAAAAGCTAATATATTTGAAAATACATAAAATTAAATTACCCTGTTTGCAAGATTTTCAATGTTTGCCAAATATAACAATCTCCCTCACTTCAACTGCATCTCTGTAACTGTTGTGATGCTAATTATCACTGAAGATTTTAGTAAAGTAAAAGACCTCAACCCAGATGCCAATGACAATTTCCTTGTTTATGTTAATTATATTTTTGGAAAATTGCATGTTCCTTCTTGGACACAATAACCTTGCCCTAGAATCATTGTCATTCCACATCATCTGTTGTAGATTACAGCTGCCTATACCAAGCCATCTGGACTAGCATATCGTATCTGTCTCCAGACACCAAATATGTCAGTGTTTCTTTTTGTAGGATCTAGGTTTCTCTGTGAATAACACCCAATCTCTGCTCATGATACTTCATCTAATAAAATGTGTATAAAGCAGGATTATACACATATATAATATGTCAATAACATTTATGAGCCATTCTTGTTAATTTAAACGTAAGACTTTTTGTACAGAGTAGGATTATCACAGTTCCCGTGACTACCTGTCACTCTCTGAGGTGATGTGTTCCTATTGGCAGCGCTAGTTATGCCTGCCCAGTATGGCCTTCTTATACCGGGCCTCTGGCACCTGTCAGGTGCCCTTTCGTGGTGTTCCAGTACCAGTGCTTCCGTTGCTGTGTTCCTGCGTTCCTGTGTACCGATTCGGCTTGTCTGACTATTCTTCTGGTTCCTGCTCAGTGTATGACCCGGCCTGACTGACGTTCCTGCTCCGTGATTGTTCCGGCTTGTCTGACGCTCCTGCTCCGTGTATGACCCGGCCTGGCTGACGTTCCTGCTCCGTGATTTATCAGCTTGTCTGACGCTCCTGCTCCGTGTATGACCCGGCCTGGCTGACTTTCCTGCATTGTATCCAGCTTCCTGTGTTCCGGTTCCAGTGTGGCTTCCTCTATGTCACTTGACGACATTGTGAACTGTCAGACTTGTGCTTCTTAAAGCTGACCGCCCACTTGCTGAGCTTGTTGCCTCCGTTACCGAGCCTGTCCATTAACATTTGCTGTGCTTGCTGTCTCAGATACTGGGCATCCGTTAACACTAGCTGAGCTTGTTGCCTCCGTTACCGAGCCTGTCCTCTGACACTTGCAGTACTTGTTGCCTCCGATTCTGGGCCATCCGTTAACACTTTCTGAGCTTGTTGCCTCCGTTACCGAGCCTGTCCGTTTTCACTTGCAGAGCTTATTGCCTCAGATACCGAGCCTCTCCATTAACACTTGCTGAGCTCTCACTCTCCTTACCGAGCCATTTGCTACATTTGCAGAGCAGTGGGTTTCCGTTACCATCTACCATTAGCTCTTGCAACATTACGCTTCATTGGCGCACCGGAAGGGTGCTACTGGCTCTGGTCTTACTTAGCTCTAGCAGTGTTGGGGTATCCGTTTACGCACCACGGGGTGCTACTGGCTCTGGTCCCTTTCAGCTCTGGCAGTACGGGTATCCGTTGACGCACCAAGGGGTGCTACTGGCTCAGGTTCCATTCAGCGCACGCAGTGTCATTAACCCTTTCAGTACCGCAGAGTGTTGTGGCTCCGGTCCCATTCCGCTCACGCAGTGTGCCTATTCCGTTACGCACAGCAGAGTGCCCTTGGCTCTGGTATTATTTAGTTCTAGCACCAGTGTTGGTCTTGCTTATCACCAGTCCTTGAGGACTACTGGGCCACATCAGGGACTGATTATTTGCATTGGACTTAACCCTAGCCTTACTCTGTTCCATTGCTTGTATGCATTGCTCTTTATCCATACTGTGTCTGCTATATTACCATATTGCCTTCAGTTACGTGTAATTACCTATTTCTGCCCTTAGGGGGCCGTGTTCCTCATTTCTTCTAAATAAAACTGTGTTTTATTTTTTACCTTTGGTCTGAGAGTCTGAATAACCGTTACAAGGATGAAGTTTTGTGATATCTGCTACATTTACAAATATTAATTATTATTTCCAGAGAAGAAGTGAAAAAAAAAATATGGCGTACTGCTGGATCCTTTTTAACTAAAAATTAGCCCTATGTGTGTTTATGCCATACCAGGGAACTCTCCGGAACTGCCCTGGAGATGTTTTGCTAGTTAACTACTGCCCTGGGACTTGGGGTTATTCTCCATAGTTAGTTCCTTGGTTTTAATATACCTTGTTATTTATATAGTGCTTGTTGATCCAAAGAGAAATCTGATTGCCATTTGGAATCAAGAAGGAATTTTCCTCCCATACAAAGCACAATTTGAAATTGCTGTAATGAGAGGTTTTTTTTTTTTTTTTTGCCTTCTATTGGATCATCTACGGTAAACAAGAATAGGAGAAGGGTTTCAACCTAAACTACTATGTAACTTTCTATGCACACATACACACACACACACAGTGAAATCATATTATATTAGTAAAAATGACTAATAATTACCAGTTTCATTAACAGACTTAATAAATAATAGCACAGAAGGACATCATAGTACTCTCTCCATAGATAAATGAGAAGTATTAATGAATATGCCTCCAAATGTCTTATGTGGGCATGTGATATTGCGGTATATCTTTCGAATAGCAAATGCATACTTTAGTTATTGGTGATTAGGAGAGTGGATGAATGAGTCTGTGGATGGATGGGACAATTAATAAATGGGACAAAGGATAAATCCATGGGTGGATGAAAGGTAGCATGTGTGAGAACAAAGAAAGATGTAGTGGTATGTTGTAACTGGAGGGATGCATAGGTGTATGAGTGGATGGATGGATAGACGGATGGCAGATTGATGGTTTTTGGGTCAATAAATAGATGTCAGGTAAATGGGTGCAAATGTGGTTTGGTCAGTGAGTCGATGGCAGATGGATACATGGGTAGTTGGACCAATGAATGAATGGACAGTTTTTTTTGGAAGATTGGGTCAAAGAATGGATGGATTCATGAGTGGTAGTGTTTATGGATGGTAGATAAATACATACATAGGTGGTTGAGTTGATTGAATGGTGGATGGGTGGTAGAAAGATTTATGGATGATTGGGTCACTTGATTGATGGACGCTGGGTGTAAATGACTGGCTGGATGCATGAATGGTTGGGTCAGTGGCTGGATGGTGAATGGATGGATGAATAATTTTAAAATCAATTATTACACGGCAGAGTAAGCATTAGACATAACTGTAAAATGAGCCTGCTGATTATAAAATGATCTTTAATCATCTCTAGATTATAAGTTTTAATAAGCAGGTCTCTCTTCACTGTTTTTATTAGCATGCATGGTATAATATATTTTTTAACCTCTTGTATGCTCTGTATAGAGCTTCTGAAACTCTATGGAACTATAAGTAAAATATAATAATATATTGGACAATCAAGTGGTATAGAGATAGGAGACTACAATAAAACTGCACATACAGTGTTTGGACAGAAGTTAGAAGAGCACAGGTTCTTAAATGCATTGGTTCTCAAACTGTGTTCTCTGGATCCCAGGACCGAAGTTACATCACAGGTGCCCCTATGCAAGGCACACTGGCTGCTCTTAGCTCAGCTTATGGCCACTCCCCCACTCCTCACCTGACCCCACCCACAGTTCCATCAGCTGCTCCCTGATACAGAAAATACCCTTAGCCTATAATATACAGAAACAAAAACGTTTTTCAGCCCTTGTTTACTAGAGAGATCTCCAACATATTGCTCTGCAATGCACTGGTGATCTATCTAGCATCCAGTTTGTTAAAAAAAATAACCTGTAATGGGATACAAACTGGTGCAGGGATATTGAGATTGCTTTGGCCACACCTAACATTCAGAATGTGCGTGTGGCCAACAAAGTTGAGGTTCCCCTAAAAATTTGGAGCTCTAGGCAGTTGCCTACTACTAATGGAAGATCTAGTCCTGCTGGAGCCTGTGGTTTCCCTGAAGTGTAAATAATGGCAGACAGTTGAACAAAGCTTGGGTGACTATTAGTATATGCAAGGTTCTATGACTGAGCAATGTTAAGAGCATCTAAAGCCTCTAGTGATATTATGAAGCAAGAAGGGCCAGATTTATAATTAGGCAGAGTAGGCATCTGCCTGCAGGCGCACCCCACAGAGGGGAGCTTGTCATTGGGGTCTTTTTTTTTTTTTTTTTTTTTTTAAATAGCTTCGCCCACCTGGTGGGATCGTCCTTTGTTTTTTTTAAATTAGCCCCCTCTGCCTGACGTCGCAACATGGTGAGGTCTGTGCCTTCTTCGGCACAGACCTGTATCTGCTGAGCTCCCTCGTCGGCTCTTTAGTAATGCAGAGCACTGGGAGATAAAATCACCACCCAGCGCTCTGTATTCCTAAAGAGAAGACCGCGCGGGAGCAACAGCAGCTACAGGTCTGCCGCTGGACCACCCGGGAGGTAGGAAACGGACACGGGAGGGGGTAATATGGAGATGATGGGGGCAATGTGGAGATGATAGGGGCAATGTGAGGGCAATATGGAGATGATGGGAGCAATGTGAGGACAACATGGAGCTGATGGGGGCAATGTGGAGATGATGGGGGCAAGTTGGAGCTGATGAGGGGCAATGTGAGGGCAACATTGAGATTATGGGGAGCAATGTGGAGATCTGGAGCATTGTGGTGGTGTACAATGGAGATGGTCAATGGGGGGGGGGGGGGCGGGCGATTCAGATTTCTGTGCCTACAGGCTCCTGAGATGTAAATCCAGCCCTGGAAGCAAGTGCCCCCAACTATAAAAATACATTTAGGAATTGTTCAAATTTAGTGTTAGTCTTAAATGTTTTAAATGCAGCTTTTTCTTTTATTAAAGATGAGACATGATTCAAAGTGATGTCATACAAAAGCAGTTCATGGATAAACCAGCCCTCATTGCAACATCTCTCTGCCTGTTAGTCTTAATTTTTAAACTTTCCTGTTATGGGCAAAATTAGCACATTTGTGTTATGCATCCAGAACAGCCTCACTCCTTTCTCACTGTCTGACCAAAGGGTTAAACTGCTTCCTCTCTGTGGACCTGGGACTTCTCAGAACCCAAGGTATGGCCCCCAAATGCCCCCTGAGAAAGCCAAATACACCATGCATTAAAATAAACCTGCTGTGACTGCCAGTGGACATGTGCAAGGCTGAAACAATTTTCTGGAGATGCTTTCCTTAAATTTTATTCTTACAATTTAGTCTTCATTTTACATTAATACTATGTTAATCTCTGGATTATAGAGAAGTCTCCAGTGCATTACAAAGCAATGGATTAGAAACGTCTGTAGCTTTGAAAAAGTTAAAGGGATAATAATGTTTCATAAAAACAGCAGCTCCAATTAATCTTCATAGTATTTGAGCCATAGAGAGTGTTATTTCAATACTGTCAGAGTTGTAATTCAAGAGTACTTGAATGATAAAGTATCCCCCTCCCGCCCCTTTTACTGATGTAACACTGCTCACCTCAGATGTGTAATCTGGTCTTGAGACCAGAGAGCTCACAGCAAAGGACAATCTTCTTACTGTGAGAACAATGGAAACCCTGCCCCCCATTGACAGGTTTTTCATGTTTTACCTTATGCTCACTGAAGATTATCCCTCTATACGATCTATCCGGACAGTCTTGCTGCTTTGAGGTGAGCAGTGTTATTTCAGTAAAAAGGGTGGGGGGATACTTATCATTTAATTACTCTTGAACTACAACTCGGACAGTATTGAATAACACTCTCCATGGCCCAAATACAATGAAGATTAATTGGAGCTGCTTTTATTGTGAAACATTACTACCCCTTTAACCCCATACCGCCCGAGGACGTATATGTACATCCGAAGCGGATGTCCCAGAAATCCGGGCCCCCTCGCGGCTGCACGCCATTCAGGGACTCCGGATTCTTTTTAAAAAATAAAAAAAAAATTTCGTCTGGTGTTAAGTGCCACACGCAGCCAGTCACTAAGGGCTTAAAGGAGCAGTAAACTTTTATTTATGAAAACACATATTTTACAGAGCTTTTCCTGCTGAATAAAACAAGGTCAGTCCCATCACTGTCAGATGTTTTATTCAAAATTTATAGCAGTTTAAATAACCAGGAAGTGAATTTACTGTGTTTACTTCCTGATAGTTCTAACTGACAGGAAGTGACAGGCAGTTTCTATCATACTCTATGGAGAACTGTATGTCTCTGACTTTTCTGACTTTCCTCTCCATTAGAATCTAACAGGAAATCTAATTAGAATTTGACCACTAGAGGGCACTGCTAATGTAAAAATACATGGGTTTAAACTGTCATAACTCTGGAAATATAAATCTCTCGGCAGTGGGAGTACCCTTATTTTACTCAATAGGAAAATCCCTACGATATATATTTTTTCATAAAAAAAAGTTTACTGCTCCTTTAACCCCTTAACGACCGGGGAATCCGGAACCGGAAGTCACTAGACGACCACGGAGCAATTTTTTTTTATTGCTCCGTTGGGTTCCGGACTCCCCGAACGGCGTGCAGCCGCGGGGGGAGCCCGGAACTCGATGACGGTCATAGTACGTCATCGGTCGTTAAGTCAAATCAACCCTTGACGTACTATGACCGTCAAGGGTCGTTAAGGGGTTAAAGGTTTTGGCTTTATGGTTCAATGTCAATTTTGAGTGAAACCAGGGCAGAAAGTTTGAGAAATACTGTCCTAATGTAAAAATCAGTAGAATCGATAAATATATATTTTTTTCTGATGAATATTTACATAGCTGTACAGCGGCACATCATTTTCTAAACAATTTTACAATCCAATTGAAATACATTTTGTTACAGGCAGTTACAATTTTGTTATAAGTAATCAAAAACATAGAAAATAACAATGATTACATATACAACAGTACTGAACAAAAAGAATCATAATTTCAGCAAAGAGCTAGTAATGGCTACAATACTACAGTCAGTATTCATACACATCTGACCTGCAAGTAGCTTTTGATTTTTAAGCACTCGGCACATAGCAATTTATTTTCCTTATTCAAATATAGACTGCAGTGATTGTAGGAACATATTCAATGTTGTTTTTTATTGAATAGTTCCACAAGTTTTTATTATACAGTACAAATCATCCAAATGTAAATTTAACCCTTTGAGTGCCAGAAATGCAGCCAAAATAGTCAATGCTAGACAAGTTTCCAAGACATTTCCCTGAAAAGCAATGCACTGGACACCTCTCTAGCATGCAAGGGGTCGAAAAACTTGATTCAAGTGCATAGCATTTTTAGGATTTTTTAACTTGTCCCCTATGGTGCACTTGTTTTATTCCAGAACTAGTGTAAAAGCCCATGTACACGGGTGTACTACAGCAGAACAATACCTCCCAGCATTCTGTGCATTTGGGCAGTCTCTACTGAGCATGACTGCATAGAACAAACTTACATTTGGCCTGCGTTCGGGCAGTCTCTACTGTGCCTGCATTCAGGCAGTCTCTACTGTGCATGACTGCATCGGACAAACATACATCTGGGCTTTATATTATAGGATAACTCCATTTTGATTTTATTAATATGGGCCCTTGTTCCCTGACCCTAGCCGCAAATAAAGTGTAGACACACCAGCATACCTGGGAACTTCTTGATCTGGCCTTCCCGGAGGGAAGACCTGTGGTGCCAATGAGGGGAGAGAAATGACGCAATTCACGTCATAACCAGGGTGGGGCTTAATCACGAGTGGGGGGAGGGACTTCTAAAACAAAAAATAGCTAGAATAGACTGGGGAAGGAGAAGAAGAGAGCAGGGAGTGGGAGAAACAGGGTGGGATGAACCACAAGTGGACAGAGTTTCATCAGAAACTCTCCACATCCGGAGAATCAGACTCTGCCCCAGAGACCCAGTTATGCAGTGTTAAAACCGGAATTTCCAGGGCAAAACTGGAGAGTTCCCAGCTATGCATACCAGTGGATTTCCATACATACACACTCCCCCAGATCTCTGAAGTGGCAGACCCAGATTCAGCAGCATGTCCTGTATTGGAGATGAGGTAAGCTGGCTGTAGATGTCAGATCACAATATTGTATGCAAAGCCCAAGGCAGTCAGGTACACAGAGATATTGCTGTCTCTGGGCATGTGCACAAGCCTTCAGGACAATGACTTCCAATCCAGAGGGTCATTAGTACTAAGGGAATGTCCTGGAAAACTCAGTGGAGAAGGGGAAGATGGAACTGGCATTTGGTTACATGGACACTGTTAGTGAGACTCTTATCTGGTGGTTTCAAACCCCCAGTCTTGCCTGAAGCCCGTTGTTTGGCTGATCCATTTCAGCCAGGAGGTAGCTTGCTTCCAGATTTAGCTCCAGACTTCCTGGGGGAACAAGTGGGGAAAGCTGAGAACAATGACGGAGCATAGATTCCAGGGCTATAAGGAGTATATCAGCCAGGGTTTGATATGAATGAGGGGAACTTGTTTTGGTATTGCAGGATACATACAAGCTTCAGCTGTATTCAGATGCCCCACGATGTATCACTGTGCTGCAATAAACACCTTTATGAGGAAGATCAGCCCATTCTGGATTATTTTTCCATCATAGGTCAAGAACCTATGGTGGTATCCTATTAATGCAAGAGATCCTCATCATAAGAGTAAAATCATCAAAATATGACCCGAATTATATTGTAGCTGATAAATATAAAGTTTTATCTACAAATTTCTCAGTGGTAATATGTTAGATAAAACCACTTTTAAAGCTCATGACCTGCAATGTAATCTAGGCCTCTGTTCCAAACTTGATTTTCCTGCATATATGTAGGCATCAGTACAAGATCATTTGACCCTTTCTTGTTTAGGCAAGCTTCTAGTGAGGGAGTCATTGTTGATGGCTGGTCACATGAGTATGAACCATTATGGTTTGGTCATTCGAGCATGAGATAAAAATCACAACCATCAAGGTAGCTGGGGAAAAGATTTGCAGCCAGCTCCGTGGACTGCTATAAAGAACCACCTTGTTGCAAATTTACTCTGTTTCAGTAAAGTTGTAGCACACTGGATTATAGTACTTTAATATGAGGTGATATTACTTTGTGTGAATGGAGCCATTGTACAGAAGTATACCTTTAGGCAAGTACATTATAACCAGTGCACCATCACTGGGTTGGTGTCGCCAGTGTGAAAATGTCCATAGCCTCTTCACATTCATTTATGAAAAATTCTGGTTAGGAGTACCTTGGATTTAAATGGATATGGATATATTTAATTTTTTAGTGATAATGTCACTTTAATGTGGCATATCATATCATGTGTGGAAAATGTTTGAAACTAGTACTGTATACAGGTGAAACTTTAGAGACTTTTAAAGAAACATATAGATCAATAAAATTATTTAAATAACCTTATCAGATAATATGTACTAATAAATTGTACAATTAAAGAAATCCTTTAACCCTTTGATTGCAATGCATTCCGTACCCCTCTGGCACTTAAAGGGTTAACCTAAATTGGTCTCCTTCAATCACATGGGCTACAGCATCTGAGCTAGGGGTAGTAAGTAAAGGTGGGAGATAGCTACAGGAAGTGAGGCAAGAAGGAGGTTAAAGGGATAGTAATACTTCGTTTTAACTTTATTTTATTTTGTAGGCATTAAAAAAATATGAAGAATGATATAAGTCTCATCTCTCAAACCTTTATGGTTTAAGAGATATTCACAAGCAAAGTTTCCCCTCCCGCCCCTTTTACCTAGTGGAAGCCATCTCTTTTCAGAAGGGGATCTGGTTATAACACCAGACAGATAACAGCAGGGGACATTCTTCTTCCTATCAGAACAATGAAAGCCCTTCCCCCCTTGACAAGTTTTTCAGCTTTTTCCCTTATCTTAATTGAAGATTGTCCCTCTCTGCAGTCTACCTGGGCACCTCCCTTCTGAACTGGCTGAACGGGGGGGGGATACTTTGTTTGTGAATATCTCTTAAACCATAAAGGTTTGAGAGATAAGACTTATATCATTCTTCATGTTTTTTTAATGCCTACAAAATAAAATAAAGATAAAACAAAGTATTACTATCCCTTTAAGAAGTTATATAGGTAGGTGCCGAGCAAGGGGCACTTCATTTTACATGTAGGATTGAACAGCATCCCTCCCCTAAGTTGGTTATTTTTAGGGGGTTTGGTTTTCGGGTTTTATGGAAAATGGGACTGTGTGGGTTGGTTTGTTTTATTGTTTGTCACAGTTTTGTGTGAGCTTTGGGCCCTCGCCAATGTGTATAAGGCCATTAAGTTGGATATGGTTACAGGAGATGGTAGTCCAGCAGACTAGGGACAATTACATCCAGACTGTTTTGTGGGTTTATACACCGGCCCCATTGAGCTGCAGTGACCAGGTAATGGGGTGTGGTAAGGTGGCAGAAGATTGGGGTGAGCCTAAGGCTCAAAATGGGAATAGGCAGGTTCTTGACCTACTAGGTTTGGTTATTGGCAAGTGCTTAAAGTCTGGGTTGAAAATGGTGTTTATGTAATGTTAAATAAAGCTGTGGCCTGAGTTAACCCATAATTAGGCTGTTTGTGTCGTTACTTAAATCATTACCCCATTCATAAGATATGCTTCGTATTTTTAGCAGAAAAGATTGGAATTCTGTTAAATTAATTTCTACTGAAAAAGTCACCCAAAGGTTTACTAAATAACCAATGCTGAAAACAATACATAAGAATGGCTTATTTGTGAATCAAATGAGCTCTAAGGACTTTTAGTAAAATCCAATGACTACACTTTCACTTACAGTCTTACACTCATAAGGGGAGTAATTCTGGGGCACCATAGAGGACAATGCATTGAGACCTCTCTACGTTCTAAGTTCTACCCCCTATGGTGCAAATGATTTTCTCCAGGATTGCACCACGTTAGCTTGACAAGTTAGGATTAGTGGGCCTTATTCACATAAGAAATGGAGAGCAATTCTGGAGTCATTAGGGACAAGTAAAACTTCCCAGTAATTTAAATGCTATTTTTAACCCTTTTAATGTCGGAGAGGTGCTTTGCAATGCATCCGAGACCTCTCTAGCATTCAGGGGCTTAAATCCCCATTTAAACAATGGGACATTTGGGAGATATTATTTCTCCCCTGTGGTTCGGTTAACTTGCAATTCATTTCTCTTGTGAATATGTCCATTAGAGTCCTAATCATTCTCTTAACATACTTATTTTGAGGTTATTCATTTTCAGTTTTTGTTTTTGTTCCCATAGGTTGACAGAACAGAGGTAATCAGGACCTGCATAAACCCGATTTTCTCAAAAATTTTCACAGTCGATTTTTATTTTGAAGAAGTTCAGCGCCTTCGCTTTGAAGTTCATGATATCAGCAGCAATCACAACGGTTTGAAAGATGCAGATTTCCTGGGTGGAATGGAGTGCACTTTGGGCCAAGTAAGTGATAGAGCCACACTAAGATTCCCTAGGGCCCTAAGCAGGATCACAAACTGGCAACCCCTCCCCAAGCTTGGGCTCTCTCTCCATCCCTGGAACAAACCTGTCTTGGTTTGAAAATGTTCTTGTGGGTAGAGGTGCTAGTAACAGCTTCATAAAAGTCAAAATGAATGTCATAGCCCCTTGGATGCCAGAGAGGTCACCAAAGCACCGCAAAGGAATGAATTGGGTTCCTCCCTGGCCTCCAATGGGTTAAATATATTACAAGTGTACTTTAAGCGTATACCTGAAATGGTGCTACACTATTGATTCCACAGAGCTTACAACTGAAATGGTGCTACAAAATTATACCACAGAGATTACAATTGAAAATGGGCTACACAAGTGATACCACAGAATAAACAATTGAATGGGCTATAAAATTATACTACAGAGCTTACATTTTAAATGGGGCTACATAATCTACCCTCATTTGTATAATGATGCTATTTGTAGATTACAGTGGAGGTAGGTGGGGCTTTCTGCTTTTAAATGGTAGTGGTTCACATTGTGTGTTCATATCTGATGCTAACTTTGTATGTTTCTTTGCATCTAATAAAAACAGCAACAGCTGATTTATGCACATCTCCATGAGTGTGTTCTACTACTTTGTTCCTTGCTACATAAGTGATACTACAGAACTTACAACTGAAATGGGGCTACATAAGTGATACTGCTTACAATTGAAATGGTGCTACATAAATACCCACATACAGACTCTGCCCCCAGCCTGATTCCACTGAAAGTCACAGTCCCTACATACATTGTCTGCCTACGACCAGCCAGCCTCATTCATCTGCTAATCACAACCCCCACATACATTGTCTGTCCCCCCTTTACCTTTAGGAGAGGAGAATTTGAGCCCACATTCTGATGCTGCACTATTCTTTTCTCCGTTTCCTACAACATGAGTGTCATTGTGGAGGAGCAGTTCCCCGGGCTCCGCTTACACCATATTTCTGCTTTGCTTTGAGGTCACCTCAATAAAACCAGAAGTATGGTGTAACAGGAAGACAGTGAAGCTGTTATTCCATCAGGACACTCATACTGTAGGAAACAGAGCAGAGGATAGCACAGCACAGATGCACACAAGTTCTATACTCCCTCCAGGAGCCTGGAAGAGGACTTGACCATGGATGAGTCCCCATTGCCAGGCCCCTCACATTTCCCTTGGCCCTACACAATTGCTTTGGTTGTCTTGTGCATAATCCAGCTCTGGTAAGTAAAATAACTTCTGTCATGTGTACTCAGTAATCATTAGATAGACGTTCCACAACAAAATCCACTTGGTAAAATTTGTGAATTCAAAGACTGTGAGGATCTGGTTCATTTTAATGTGGTCACAACAGCTACTAAAATAGAATGCTGTCTATATAAATCACATTTAAAAACTAATGTGTTATAATGCATAGATGTACAGCAAAGATAACAAAATCGTGTTTTATAATGAGATCCAGTCCCAATCCCAAGGCAAGACAATTTCCACAATTATTTACTATGAATTACTTGGTCTTAAATCTGTAACACAATTGACACAAGTACAATACTCCAAGAATAATTATTAAATAATTATTGGAGAATAAGGTGAATAATTAAAATTGGTACAAGAGATTTTTGACTGATATATATAGGGACAGATTTATTAACTGACAGCTGACACTAATAAGGTCAGGCCACGAACCTCATGCTGATGGGAGATCTATCTGCATTGGAAGTCGTGTCTTCGATGGATCAATAACAGATATGAATTACAAATCAATGATCAGCAGGGGGCATTTTACCAACACCTCCAAGTATTATAATTCACAGCAGCTCACCAAACAGCTGTGAATATATATCAATCGGATGTAGTAAATATTCACTGGCAAAAAACAATGTTTGGAAGGAGCAGTGGCTTATATACTGTATAAAATGAGGAAACATAGAAGAAATATAAGTGGACACACCATACTCCTAGCATCTCAAATCTTTATTCTTCAGTTTAACGGTGCAGCAGCCTCCTGGGTCTCGTGTTTGATTTGAACTAGTGTAATACAAACAGGAAGAAATAGGCATGTTCTTGAAATCCAATGAATCAATAGGGATTGTCCAAACCCCATTGTTTCTTTGGATATCAGTTGTGTGCATATTTGTTTCTGCTTCCATTGCACTGAGGCTTATACATCAAGGAAAATGTTTAGTAAATCAGGAGTAAACCAATTGCACTAGATAGATAGATAGATAGATAGATAGATAGATAGATAGATAGATAGATAGAGAGATAGATAGATAGATAGATAGATAGATAGATAGATAGATAGATAGATAGATAGATACCTTGGAATATATATGAAATGAAACAATCCCATTGATCTGTATGGGAATTTTGCAATTCTGGACCAAACCATCTACACCATGGGGGGGGGATGAAAATCACCACTGATTTATACTGGGTTTTTAAACCCTTGAACGCTAGAGAGGTCCCCAGTGCATTGCAAATCAACACATTAGAGACTTTTGTAGCATTCAAGGAGATAAAAATCCCATTTAAATGAATGGTAGTTTACAGAGTTTTCTATTCCCCATATGGTGCAGATGATTCACCTCAGAATTACACCTCTCTAGCTTTATGAAAAAGACCCAGTGTTAAGTATAATAACTGGAGCAATTTTGGAGCAAACCAACTGTGCTGTAAGGGAGAAATAAAAAGTCCCATTGATTTAAATTGAACTCTTATGTCCTTGAATGCTTGAAGGCTAGAGCGGTCTCCAATGTATTCTTAGCCTCCCTAGCATTAAACAGAATAAAAACAACATTAAACCAATGGAAATTTGGGGAATTTCATTTTTTGTCCTGTGGTGTGTTTTTTTGCTTCATCTCTTTTATAAGACCCATAAAGTTTCAACTGTTTTACTCCAGACATACTAAACTTTTGCTTTTATACATATTCCCTATGTTTTACACAAAAAGCAGCTCCAAGCAATCTTCATAGTATTTGGGCCATAGAGCGTGTTATTTCAGTACTGTCAGAGATGTAGTTCGAGAGTAACTGAATGATAAAGTATCCCCCTCCCGGCACTTTTACCTGGTATAAGCCACATCCCCTCAAATGTGAATGGTCTCTTGACCGGACAGGTCGCAGCAAGGGACAATCTTCTTACTGTACGTGTAAGGAAAACCCTTCCCCCCATGACAGGTTTTTCAGGTTTTTCCCTTATGCTCTCTGAAGATTGTCCCTCAAGGCAATCCATATGGACAGTCTTTCTACTCTGAGGTGAGTAGTGTTACATCAGTAAAAGGGGCAGAAGGTGGAACACTGAAGATGACAAGTCACATTTTAGTGTTGATGATGGCATAGTGCAATTGTTGCAGATGAACCAACTGCTGCATCTGACAGTACGACAAACAAGTACCAAAACACCTGTCCTCAAATTAGTAGCAAACTTTGTGAAAGTAAAAATAAAAATAAATGGTTGACACCTCTAAAAGCTTATAGGAATATAAGGGTAGTGGGCAGAAGCGTCAGGCGATGTTGAGGATGACCAAATGATGACTGATGATGACTGATGATGTAGATCTAGAATATATCCCTCCAGCATCCTCCTCTTGTTCAGATACAGATGAAGTTGAAAGTGAGAGACATGATGACATGGCCAAAAAGTTAGGTGAAAGGCAAAGGTTCAGTCTTTCACCACTGAAAAGGATCACTGTGCCTGTCTATAAACTGTTTGAGAAAACGATTGTAAAGTCTGACCCTAGAAAAGCAAAGATGCCTAAAAATACACAATCATCCTGTCAGTTATCATGAGCATCATCGCCGTTTCCAAGTCCAAGCCACACTCAGCCACATACTTGTGTTGAGTAACCAGCAGCAACAACAACAGCACAGATTATTAACATCTATAACCTTAGCTATGATGAGTGCCTCAGCTGCTGCAGGAACGGGGCCGGATTTACATCTCAGGAGCCTGTAGGCACAGAAAGCTGAAGCGCCCCCCCCCCCATTGGCCATTTCCACAATGCTCCAAATCTCCACATTACCCCCCATCAACTCCACATTGCCCCCATCAGCTCCACATTGCCCCCATCAGCTGCCCCCATCAGCTCCACATTGCCCCCATCAGCTCCACATTGCCCTCATATTGCCCCATCAGCTCCACATTGCCCCCCATCAGCTACAATCAGCTCCACATTGCCCCCCATCAGCTCCACATTGCCCCCATCAGCTCCATATTGCCCTCATATTGCCCCATCAGCTCCACATTGCCCCCATCAGCTCCACATTGCTTGCTCTCCATCATCCCCATATTGCTCTCACATTGCCCCCATCATCTCCACATTAAGCTTCACATTTCCTACCTCTCTGGTGATCCAGCAGCAGGAGAGATCTGTACTTCTGCACAGACCTGTAGCTGCTGGAGCTCCCGCACGGTCTTCTCTTTAGTAATGCAGAGCGCTGGGAGATGATGTAATCTCCCGGCACTCTGTATTACTAAAGAGCCGGGGGAGCTCAGCAGCTACAGGTCTGTGCAGAAGGCGGCACAAACCTTACATGTGGCGGGTGTTGCGGCGCATCGCGGCACGTGACTAAAAAAAAAATAATTGATTTCTATGGCAGGCGCCCCTCTGTAGGGTGTGCCTGTAGGCAGATGCCTACTCTGCCTTATGGAACATCTGGCCCTGTGCAGGAAGTGCTGGACCTTTGACACCTAGTAGTAGTAACAGCAGAATTGCATCAGCATCTAGCTCCAGTAGTAGTAGTAGCCCCTTAGGAACACTGCAGTCCATGAAGTCCACAGTATGGAGATACTTCACTCAGGATCTAAAAGCTAAACATGTTGCTATATGTCGTCTGTACTAGTGATGAGCGAGCACCCCAATGCTCGGGTGTTCGGGTGCTCTGACCGAGCACCCCCTGAGGCTCGAGTGCTCGGCTGAGCACCCGAGCCCCATTGAAGTCAATGGGAGGACTCGAGCATTACACCAGGCACCCCCTGCTCTGATGAGGGGAGGGTGCCTGGTCCATAGGAAAATGGCAGAAAAGGATGGAAACACCACAGAAATGGTTCAGGGACAGCATAGGGAGGATGTCTGGATGCATCTTGGACTCCAACATCGCTGCTGGGAACGATCTTTCGCCCGTAGTACGCCATTTTTACAGACTGACCGTAAAACACACAAAAAGGAAAATAAAAACGACTTTAGGCGAAAAATTGTTACCAAACAGTATTTGCTGTATATTTACTTGTATATCATCTGCAAATTCTGCAAAAAATTTCATCGGTTTTTCTGAAGTGAGGCCATGATTAAGAGGGAAACGTGCGCAGAGGCAAATTCTCCCAAAAATTTCCTAGATTTTTCTGAACTGAGGCCATGATTAAGAGGGAAACGTGCGCAAAGGCAAATTCTCCCAAAAATTTCCTTGATTTTCAGAACTGAGGCCATGATTAAGAGGGAAACGTGCGCAGAGGCAAATTCTCCCAAAAATTTCCTTGATTTTCAGAACTGAGGCCATGATTAAGAGGGAAACGTGCACAGAGGCAAATTCTCCCAAAAATTTCCTTGATTTTCAGAACTGAGGCCATGATTAAGAGGGAAACGTGCACAGAGGCAAATTCTCCCAAAAATTTCCTTGATTTTATTGAACTGAGGCCATGATTAAGAGGGAAACGTGCGCTGAGCTGACCATCTAAAACATTATGGGTGAGGGTCTGCTGCAGAGCTGACCATCCTAAACATTATATGCGAAGGCCCGCTAGTGAGCTGACGCTATAAAACATTATATGAGAGGGCCCGCTAGAGAGCTGACCCAATAAAACATTATATGAGAAGGCCTGCTGGTGAGCTGACCTATATAAAAATTGTCAAACAGGGCCCGCTGGTGAGCTGGCCCTATATAAAAATTATATCACAGGGCCCGCTGGTGAGCTGGCCCTATATAAAAATTATAGCACAGGGCATATGGAAGAGGAGGAGGAGGATGAGAAGATTAAGAGTCAACCATATACCCGTTTTTTGGGTGGAAGGGGTGAATGGGAATACAGAGTATTCCCATCATTGTAAATAACATATATAAAGTGAGTTTATGTTCCCCCGGGGCTTTCCTCCAGTGGAGTGGAGAAGTCAGGGGAAATCCAGGCCTTGTTCATTTTTATAAGTGTCAACCTATCAGCATTGTCGGTGGAAAGGCGGATACGCTTATCTGTTATAATGCCACCAGCAGCACTAAATACCCGCTCAGACAGAACGCTGGCGGCAGGGCAGGCCAGCACCTCCAAGGCGTAGAGTGCCAGTTCATACCACGTGTCCAGCTTGGACACCCAGTAGTTGTAAGGCACAGAGGGATCATTGAGGACGCTGACACGGTCTGCTACGTACTCCTTCACCATCTTCCAAAACTTTTCCCTCCTTGTGACACTAGGCTGCGCATCAGGGTGAGGGTGCTGGCGGGGTGTCATGAAGGTGTCCCACGCCTTGGAGAGTGTTGCCCTGCCTTTCTCGGAACTGCTGTGTGCTCCCCTTTTCTCCCCTTCTCTGTTGGCCAAGGTAGCACGTACTCTGCCGCCAGCGTTGTCAGATGGAAAATTTTGGAGCAATTTTTCAACAAGAACCTTCTGGTATTGCACCATTTTGCTTGTCCTCTCCACCGGAGGAATGAGAGATGAGAAATTCTCTTTGTAGCGGGGGTCCAGAAGGGTGAACACCCAGTAATCCGTGTTGTTTAAAATGCGTATAACGCGTGGGTCACGGGAAAGGCAGCCTAACATAAAGTCAGCCATGTGTGCCAGAGTACCAACAGTCAAGATTTCGCTGTCCTCACCAGGAGGATGACTCTCAATATCCTCATCCTCTTCCTCCTCTTCTGCCCACCCACGCTGAAGAGATGGAACTAAAGTTCCATGGCTACCCTCTGTAGCGGAGGCAACCGTGTCTTCCTCCTCCTCCTCCTCCTCCTCCTCCTCCGCCTCCTCCAATTGTCGCTGAGAAGACGAAGTGAGGGTGCTCTGGCTATCACCTTGTGTAAGCTCTTCCTCCCCCATTTCCACCTCTTCCACATGCAAAGCGTCGGTTTTAATTGTGAGCAGCGAGCGTTTCAGTAGACACAGAAGTGGGATGGTTACACTGATAATAGCGTTATCGCCGCTCACCATCTGTGTCGATTCCTCAAAATTGCGTAAAACCTCACAGAGGTCTGACATCCATTCCCACTCCTCACTTCTGATTACAGGAAGTTGAACGGAGAGGCGACGACCGTGTAACAGCTGGTACTCCACTACTGCCCTCTGCTGCTCACAAAGCCGGGCCAACATGTGGAAGGTGGAGTTCCAGCGCGTGCTCACGTCACACAGCAGCCGGTGAGCTGGCAATTGTAAGCGCTGCTGCAGCTTCAACAGGCCGGCTGAAGCTGTTGATGACTTACGGAAATGTGCACACACGCGGCGCACCTTGGTCAAGAGATCATGCACATTGGGGTAGGTTTTTAGAAATCGCTGCACCACTAAATTAAATACATGCGCTAGACATGGTACGTGTGTGAGCTTGCCGAGCTCCAAACCCGCCACCAAGTTACGCCCATTATCACACACAACCATGCCTGGTTGCAGGTTGAGTGGCGAGAGCCACTGCTCGGTCTGGTGACTAATCCCCTGCAACAGCTCTGAGGCCGTGTGCTGTTTGTCCCCAAGGCAGATCAGCTTCAGCACGGCCTGTTGACGCTTCCCCACTGCAGTGCTACACTGCTTCCAGCTACTGGCTGATGGGGGAGTGGCGCTGCGTGTAGAGAATTCGGAGGTGGAAACGGAGGAGGAGGAGCCAATAACGTAGGTGCTGGTGGAAACCCTGATGGAGGTAGGGCCCGCAATCCTCGGCGTGGGTAGCACCCGTGCCATCCCAGGGTCCGAGTCGCTCCCAGCCTCCACGACATTCACCCAGTGTGCCGTCAGGGAAATGTAGCGTCCCTGGCCACAAGCACTTGTCCATGTGTCAGTCGTTAAGTGGACCTTCCCAGTAACTGCGTTGGTCAGGGCACGGGTGATGTTACGGGACACATGGTGGTGTAATGCGGGGATGGCACACCGGGAAAAGTAGTGGCGGCTGGGGACCGCGTACCGAGGGACAGCTGCTGCCATCAGGCTGCGGAAGGACTCAGTGTCCACAAGCCTAAATGGCAGCATTTCGATGGCCAGTAATTTTGAAAGGTGTGAGGTTAGTGCTATGGCCTGTGGGTGGGTGGCTGGGTACTTTCTCTTGCGCTCAAATGCCTGGGGTAACGACATTTGGACGCTGTGCTGGGACAGGGAAGTGGATGTGGTCGCTGATGGTGCTTCAGATGGTACAGGTGCAGGGCGGGAGGTATGCGGGCCTGCGCCTTCGACAGGCGATTGGCCGGCACCGAAAACAGGGGAAGAGGAGGCAGTGGTGTGGCCTGCAGACACAGATGGGCGATCCAGGCGTTCCTCCCACTTACTACGGTGCTTGGATGCCATGTGTCGGATCATGCTGGTGGTGGTGAGGTTTCTAGTGTTCATGCCTCGGCTCATTCTGGTGTGGCACAGGTTGCAAACTACAATTCTTTTGTCGTCCGCACTTTCCTTAAAAAATCGCCATACCGCGGAACACCTACCTTTGGCAAGGTAGATTTACGCAAGGGGGTGCTCCGTGGAACATTTGCGGGCCGGTTTGGTGCGGTCCGCCTTCTTTCTGTAGCCACACCACTGCCTCTTCCAGCCTGTTGCGGTGCTGCAGATGGCTCACCCTCAGGACTGCTGACATCGCTCGGCTCTACACCTTCCCAGGTGGGGTCAGTCACCTCATCGTCCACCAAGTCCTCCTCTACTTCCTCACTCTGATCATCCTCCTCAAGTCTTGATCCCACCACATACTCAGTCATTGACAACTGTATAACATTCTCCTCAACAAGGTCTTGAGACGGAAATAGTGGTTGATTTAATGGCAACTGTGTCTCATCATCATCATCATCATCATCCACTACTTCCTTTGACCTTAAATGCCGTTCACATCTGTCATCTTCTTGTGATTGGGTAGCCTCTAGAGGTTGTGAATCAGGGCACAAGATGTCATGTTCCTCTGCAAGCGTGCTTGGAGAGAGGGTCAAATGAAGGATTGGTGATGAGACGAGCTCCTCACTATATCCCAGTGTGGGATCACTTCTTTGACCAGACCGTGTATGGTGGGAGGAAGGATGATCAGAGTGAGGATTATGTTGACCAGACTCTTGGCTACTGAGAGTGGACTTGGTGGAAGACAGGGTGGTGCTTAACCGACTGGAAGCAGTATCAGCTGTCATCCAACCGACCACCTGTTCGCAGTGGTCGGACCTCGAGAGTGATGTCCTGCGACGCCCTGTAAAATTACACATGAAGCTAGGTATGGTGGATGTCTTTCTTTCTTGTGCTCTGGCACCAGGCACAGTTTCTCCGCGTCCTGACCCGCGCCCTGAACTTTCAGGATCACGTCCACTTCCCCGTCCCTTTTTACCCGCCTTCTTCATCTTACACAGAATATGTGACTTTAATATTTGAGTTTGAAAACTTAACAGTATTTCTTCCTATTCTGCAACTCTGCAGAGTACACAGAATAGGCTGCTAAACTGCGGTGACACACACTGAATGGAATAAGTGACTTTAATATTTGAGTTTGAAAACTTAACAGTATTTCTTCCTATTCTGCAACTGTGCAGAGTACACAGAATAGGCTGCTAAACGGCGGTGATACACACTGAATGGAATATGTGACTTTGATATTTGAGTTTGAAAACTTAACACTATTTCTTACTATTCTGCAACTCTGCAGAGTACACAGAATAGGCTGCTAAACGGCGGTGATACACACTGAATGGAATATGTGACTTTGATATTTGAGTTTGAAAACTTAACACTATTTCTTCCTATTCTGCAACTGTGCAGAGTACACAGAATAGGCTGCTAAACGGCGGTGAAACACACTGAATGGAATATGTGACTTTAATATTTGAGTTTGAAAACTTAACAGTATTTCTTCCTATTCTGCAACTCTGCAGAGTACACAGAATAGGCTGCTAAACTGCGGTGACACACACTGAATGGAATAAGTGACTTTAATATTTGAGTTTGAAAACTTAACAGTATTTCTTACTATTCTGCAACTCTGCAGAGTACACAGAATAGGCTGCTAAACGGCGGTGATACACACTGAATGGAATATGTGACTTTGATATTTGAGTTTGAAAACTTAACACTATTTCTTACTATTCTGCAACTCTGCAGAGTACACAGAATAGGCTGCTAAACGGCGGTGATACACACTGAATGGAATATGTGACTTTGATATTTGAGTTTGAAAACTTAACACTATTTCTTACTATTCTGCAACTGTGCAGAGTACACAGAATAGGCTGCTAAACGGCGGTGAAACACACTGAATGGAATATGTGACTTTAATATTTGAGTTTGAAAACTTAACAGTATTTCTTCCTATTCTGCAACTCTGCAGAGTACACAGAATAGGCTGCTAAACTGCGGTGACACACACTGAATGGAATAAGTGACTTTAATATTTGAGTTTGAAAACTTAACAGTATTTCTTACTATTCTGCAACTCTGCAGAGTACACAGAATAGGCTGCTAAACGGCGGTGATACACACTGAATGGAATATGTGACTTTGATATTTGAGTTTGAAAACTTAACACTATTTCTTACTATTCTGCAACTGTGCAGAGTACACAGAATAGGCTGCTAAACGGCGGTGAAACACACTGAATGGAATATGTGACTTTAATATTTGAGTTTGAAAACTTAACAGTATTTCTTCCTATTCTGCAACTGTGCAGAGTACACAGAATAGGCTGCTAAACGGCGGTGATACACACTGAATGGAATATGTGACTTTGATATTTGAGTTTGAAAACTTAACACTATTTCTTCCTATTCTGCAACTCTGCAGAGTACACAGAATAGGCTGCTAAACGGCGGTGATACACACTGAATGGAATAAGTGACTTTAATATTTGAGTTTGAAAACTTAACACTATTTCTTCCTATTCTGCAACTCTGCAGAGTACACAGAATAGGCTGCTAAACGGCGGTGATACACACTGAATGGAATATGTGACTTTGATATTTGAGTTTGAAAACTTAACACTATTTCTTACTATTCTGCAACTCTGCAGAGTACACAGAATAGGCTGCTAAACGGCGGTGATACACACTGAATGGAATATGTGACTTTGATATTTGAGTTTGAAAACTTAACACTATTTCTTACTATTCTGCAACTGTGCAGAGTACACAGAATAGGCTGCTAAACGGCGGTGAAACACACTGAATGGAATATGTGACTTTGATATTTGAGTTTGAAAACTTAACACTATTTCTTACTATTCTGCAACTCTGCAGAGTACACAGAATAGGCTGCTAAACGGCGGTGATACACACTGAATGGAATATGTGACTTTGATATTTGAGTTTGAAAACTTAACACTATTTCTTACTATTCTGCAACTGTGCAGAGTACACAGAATAGGCTGCTAAACGGCGGTGATACACACTGAATGGAATATGTGACTTTGATATTTGAGTTTGAAAACTTAACAGTATTTCTTACTATTCTGCAACTGTGCAGAGTACACAGAATAGGCTGCTAAACGGCGGTGAAACACACTGAATGGAATATGTGACTTTAATATTTGAGTTTGAAAACTTAACAGTATTTCTTACTATTCTGCAACTGTGCAGAGTACACAGAATAGGCTGCTAAACGGCGGTGAAACACACTGAATGGAATATGTGACTTTGATATTTGAGTTAGAAGACTTAACAGTATTTCTTCCTATTCTGCAACTCTGCACAGTACACAGAATGTGCTGCTAAACTGCGGCGAAGCACACTGAATGGAATATGTGACTTTGATATTTTAGTTTGAAGACTTAACAGTATTTCTTCCTATTCTGCAACTCTGCACAGTACACAGAATGTGCTGCTAAACTGCGGCGACGCACACTGAATGGAATATGTGACTTTGATATTTTAGTTTGAAGACTTAACAGAATGTGCTCTAATCTGCAACTTTGCACACTAAACAGAATGTGCTCTAATCTGCAACTTTGCACACTAAACAGAATGTGCTCTAATCTGCAACTTTGCACACTAAACAGAATGTGCTCTAATCTGCAACTGTGCACACTAAACAGAATGTGCTCTAATCTGCAACTTTTCACACTAAACAGAATATTTTTTTTTTTTTTGTTTTTTTCCCCCCACACAAAATAACCTTCTGCCCCCACACACAGTAGTCCTAAAAAGGACTTTTGGTTCTTTTTTTTCACAATTTTTGTTTTTTTCCTCCCTACACTGCCTTTCCCTTCCTATCCTCAGCTCTCCCTGGCTCAGACTGAGCCGAACTCGATGGTCAGGTGCTATACAGCACCCGACCACGGGTTCTGGCCAGCCAATCAGTGTAATGCCAGCAGCCAACATGGCTGCTGGCATTACACCGATGTCAGAGCCTCCCTGCACGTTTATTGGCTGCGCAGCAGCCGCAAAACGTGCGGGGAGGAGACCCGAACATGGCGGGCGAGCACATGCGGTACTCGTACGAGTACCGCCATGTGCCGAGCAGAGCGATGCTCGAGCCGATCCGAGCATCGGCTGAGCATGCTCGCTCAACACTAGTCTGTACGCATAAGGAAAACCCTGCCCCCCTTTACAGGTTTTTCTTTACGCTCTCTGAAGATTGTCCCTCAAGGCAATTCATTCGGACAGTCTTTCTGCTCTGAGGTGAGCAGTGTTACATCACTAAAAGGGGTGGGAGGCATATACTTTATTATTCAATTACTCTTAAACTACAACTCAAACATTATTGAAATAACACTCTCCATGGTCCAAATACCATGAAGATTTATCAGAGCTGCTTTTTGTTGTGAAATATTACCATCCCTTTAATAACAGCAGTGTTAATAAAAAATGTCCCAGTGTTTGTTGTTTTCATACAATGCATTGCTCACCACTGTGTTGATTAAAGAGTTAAGATGTTAGCCACTGGTGAGATCATATGCTAATGTTTTACATAATAGTTTTGTGATCAATGTTTATTCGACTCCGCTCTGAAATTATTTTTATGGCAGTAAATAGAAGTTGCTTCTAGCACTAGATTGGATATTAACATAATTATTATCTTTTATATACAGTATATTCCTTGGTGCTGTTCTTAGTTTACCTCATTTGTAAGTCCTGGACCTTTCATTTCTAAGCTCTTGCCCACAGACTGGATGGTATTATTTTGCTTGCTGGAGTATAACTTTATTTGTGCAGTGCCACAGTCACCCACACACATTACCTTTCTATTAACACAGATTTCCTCCAGAAAATGGCCATTCAAGGCCATGACATTGCTACTCACAGGGACGCTGAAGCAATAACAGTTTCCAGGGACACAGGAGAGGATAGTTATCTGGACTGTAAGAGTACTTTTAGATTTATTTTGGTTCCCATGTGTTTGTACTGTGTACAATTATGTATAAGATAAAGTGATCAGGGTCCTACTGTGCTCTGTTTTAATGCACAATATGTATAAAAACAAGGTAGACTAATTCTGGAGCAAACCAACTGCACTGTAGAGAAAAAAGAATCCCATTAATTTAAACTGGCGCTTTTAATCCAAAGAAAGACAGAGGTCTCCAACACGTTTAGAAGCAATGTGTTTGAGATCTCTTCAGTAGGGATGGGCAAAAGTTTTCTCTTCAACACTGAAATAGGCGAAAAATGGTACTTCCGACCTAGCGGAAAATTTAGAGTGAAAAGTGACTTTTTCCCACTCTTTTCTCCCAGCTTATTCCATTGAACTCAATGGGAAGACTGTATTTCTCCTCACCAAATGGCTGTTTTCTCTTCTTTTCCTGCAGGCATATAAAGGGGTGTCAGGCCCTCACAGAATATTATTCTGTGTTTGTTAGAGGAGAAAGCAGCACATTTAAGCCAGAGAATATACGCAAATAAAGTACACTTTAAGCTTAGTTTAGGGAGTCTTTTAGGTAGGACATTTGTTATTTGTATTAGGGGAGTCTGGGAGTAGTCTGGAGTAGAAGAAGAGAGAAAAGAGTTTGACCCCAAATACCCCAAAATTCGGTCTGTCTGAATGGCAAGACACAAGCAGCTGAGATCCAAGCTCCTTCCTGATCTGGCTGTTATATGTGTGTTGGGGGAATCTGGGGGTGTGAGAAGGGAGCAAAGGAGGTTGACCCTAAATACCCCAACATTCTGTCTGACTGATTTGATTTGTATGACACAGGCAGTTGAGGTCCATGCAAATTCCTTGCTGATCATGCTGTTGCTGTCTCCATGCTGGTGGTCTGAAGGAAGGGATGAGAAGAGAATAAAGGCGGTTGACCCAAATACCCCAACATTCTGGCTGACTGATTTTATTTGAAAGACACAGACAGCCATGATCCAATTTCATTGCTGAGCTTGCTGTTACTATCTCTGTAGTGGGGTAGTCTGGAGAAAGAAGTTGCTGATATTTTTTTTTAGTTATATATTTTTAACAGTGATACAACTGTAAAAATAAAAAAATTAAAAATTAGCTGACAGACAGCTGACTGGGACCCTGACGTGAGCAGTGTGACTAAGGCAGACTTGATAGATATCAGATGAGACTGAGTATTTTGTTGAGGGCCAAGGCAACACATCAAACTCCCTCAGTTGTGTTGTGTACTGTAGAGTAAAAACACACAGTAGTTGAGTAATGTCCATCAAACGCACAAGGGGTGGGGGGAGGGGGAATGGTGAACCTCTCCTCCGGGGAGGAGAACACTGAAGATGACGAGTCACATTTTAGTGTTGATGATGGCATAGTGCACTTGTTGCAGATGAACCAACTACTGCATCTGACAGTAAGACAAACAAATACCAAAACACCTGTCCTCAAATTAGTAGCAAACTTTGTGAAAGTAAAAGTAAAAAGAAATGGTTCACACCTCTAAAAGCTTATAGGAATATAAGGGTAGTGGGCAAGAAGTGTCAGGTGATGTTGAGGATGACCTAATGATGACTGATGATGACTGATGATGTAGATCTAGAATATATCCCTCCAGCATCCTCCTCTTGTTCAGATACAGATGAAGTTGAAGGTGAGAGACATGATGACATGTCCAGACGGTTAGGTGAAAGGCAAAGGTTCAGTCTTTCACCACTGAAAAGGATTACTGTGCCTGTCTATAAACTGTTTGAGAAAACAATAGGAAAGTCTGACCCTAGAGAAGTAAAGATGCCTAAAAATACACAGACATCCTGTCAGTTATCATGAGCATCATCACCGTTTCCAAGTCCAAGCCACACTCAGCCACATACTTGTGTTGAGTAACCAGCAGCAACAACAACAGCATAGATTATTAACATCTATAACCTTAGCTATGATGCGTGCCTCTGCTGCTGCAGGAAGTGCTGGACCTTTGACACCTAGTAGTAGTAACAGTAGAATTGCATCAGCATCTAGCCCCAGCAGTAGTAGTAGGAGCCCCTTAGGAACACTGCAGTCCATGAAGTTCACAGTATGGAGATACTTCACTCAGGATCTAAAAGCTAAGCATGCTGCTATATGTTACCTGTGCAAGAAAAATGTGAGCAGGGGGAAAGCAGGTTCACACTTAGGCACCAATTCAATAAGATCCCACCTGAAGCACAATCACTGGTCTGACTAGGAGACACACCATGAACATGTCACAGGTGATACAATTAGCAGCAGCAAAAGCACTACAAAAATTTCCCAGGGCTTTCGGGCAGATAAGAGAAATAGTGATGTTATTGATGTGTCAGACAGTGTGCCACTGTCAACAGTTAGTTCATTCCAAATAATACCCATGCCTCCTGCTGCAGAGGTGTATGATGACTCTGGGTTTGCTGTAGAAGATAGTCATAGAGTGCCTACACATACCTCCACCACCCCTACCACCTCCATAAGTTATGGCGTTAAAGTAATGATTTTACACAGTTTTTCTACTATGCACTGCCATCCCAATTGTACAGAGCTGCAGAATTAGTTGGTGCTATATAAATAAAGAAGAAGACGAAGAAGAAGAACTTACGTTCTTTGAAAGAATCAAAACCTGCACAAACATAATGGAAAAGTACACCCATGGAATAGTAAATTCAACAAAATGTTCACTGTTGACATCCTTCCCTTTTCTTTTGTTGAAAACAGAGGCTTTAAAGAACTGATGTTGTGTGTTGCACCCTGTTGGAGTATTCCAAGCAGCAGTTATTTTTCAAGGATGTCCATGCCAGTGTTACATAAGCAGGAAGTTAGTATTCTGGGCAAAGAACAAAGGCACTCAGCCTGCTAAGTAACAACCTTTTTAAACTTTGACTTTCAGCTATTTATTTATCCACTGCAGCCCTCAGAAGAATTAATATTGTGGTGTGAAATGTTGTAGTCATAGGAAACATAGGCGAAAAATTATTGGCACTGGCGAAAAAGAAGAAAAGTTTTGCAGTGGTGAAAAGAAGAAAACTTTTGCCAAAAAAGCAAAAAACTTGTTGGTTTTTCATGAAAAGTCACGTGGGAAATTATTCTCACTTTTCGCCCACCCCTACTCTTCAGTTACCTAACTGAAGGAAAAAAAAAAACATTAATTCCAGTTAAGCCCCAAGTGGGTAGAAGAAAAATACTTCATGACTCCAAAAGGCAGTCAGATAGTTCCCTGGATCAACAACCAATCTGCATTGAAGCCAACTGTCATAATTCTCAATATTGTTCTGTTCTAAATAGGCATCCATTGCTTTTTTAAAAGCCGTTACAGTATCTGCAAGCACAACATCCCGAAAGCAAATAATTCAATAGCTTTACTGCCATTACCATAAAAAAATTCCTGCCTTTGTTTTAGTAGAAAGCGGCTTTCCTCTAGTCTTAATGGATGACCTCTCATTCTTAGCTCAGCTAATTAATTATTTAATTGGACAGTTTCTTTGTATTGTCCTTGAATATGTTTGTAAATGATAATCATATCACCCCTTAAACATCTCATCTCTAATGTAAACAAACCTAGTTTGGCTAAACTATCTTTATAATTCAGATCCTCCAATCCCATTATCAGTTTTGTTGCACATCTGCACTTTTTCCAGTTTAGTAATGTATTTTTTAAGAACCAGTGCCCAAAACTGTACTTCATATTCTAGATGAGGCCTAACCAAGAATTTATATAGAGGTAGGATCATTTTAGCATCCTGTGCATCTACACCTCTTTTTATGCAGGCTAGTACCCTATTTGATCTTGCAGCAGCTGAGTGACTCTGCACACTGCTGTGAAGTCTATCATCTATCAGTACTCTAAATCTTTCTCTAATGAGGATTCCCCAAGTTGTTTCCCATTTAGAGTATATGTATCATGCTTGTTTCTACAGCCCAAATGCATAACCTTACATTTATCTACATTAAATGTCATCTGCCACTTTTCTACCCATTCACTCAGTTTATCTAAATCCTTCTGCAGAGTAAAAACATCCAGCCCTTTATGTAATTCCTTGCACTGCTTGGTGTCATCAGCAAACATTGAGATATTACTTTCAATTCCTACTTCTAGATCATTAATAAGCAAATTAAAAAACATTGGACCCAGGACTGAACTCTATGGCAACCCACTTACAACTTTAGATGAACTTGAAAAGGTTCCATTTACAACAGCTCTCTGCTATCTATTATTAAGCAGCTCTCAACCCGTGTACAGATACCACTGCCCAAACCGAAGCCTTTTAATGTATGCAGTAACCTGTTGTGAGGCGCTGTATCAAAAGCTTTTGCAAAATCCAAGTATACTACATTAACAGCAATTGCCCTGTCCAAATTACTACTTACTCTTTCATAAAATGCAAGTACATTAGTCTAACGTGATTTATTCTTTATAAAACCATGCCGACTCCTACTAATAATATTATTTATGTTCACATAGTTGTGAATACTGTCAGTTAGTAACCCTTCTAATATATTACCCACTATGGAAGTCAAGGTCACAGGTCTATAATTTCCTGGTTTGAATTTTGACCCCTTTTTGAACAATGGAACTACATCAGCTTTCCTCTAATCACAGGGCAATATGCCTGATGAAAGTGAATCATATGAAGTATAATGGTCTTGCTATTACTGAAATACATTCCTTAAGCACCATTGGGTTTATACCATCAGGTCCAGGTGCTTTATTCACCATAACATTTTCCAGTCTCTTTTGGACTTTGTCCTAAGTAGGCCATGTACATGATGGAGGAAATTCTGTGGTTTTGTCTATTTGCCCATAGCCTTTCATTGGGTGAGATTCACTAAGCAGTGATAAAGAGGTGATAAAGTGGAGATGACTTCACCAGTTTATCACTTCTCCAACTTCTCAATTTCCTATGTTATTCTATGGAGCCTATGTACTAAGATTTCCTCAACTTTGGAGATCTTAGTGCATAGGTTCTATGGAATAACATAGGAACTGGAGAAGTCATCTCCACTTTATCACAGCTTAGTGAATATCCCCCATTGTTGCTTCCTTTGTATCTACTGAAGCAAAGAATGTATTTGTCAGCCATAGCCTTATCCTCACTAATCAATTCACCTGTCTCAGGACCACTGTCAACCTTAACCTTTTTGTTATTATTATACTTGTAGAATTATTTAGGATTTTTCTTGGTATCAATTGCAACATTTCCATAATTTTCAATTTTAGCTATCTTAATTGCTTGTTTGCAGATTTTATTACATCCTATATAATAATTCGCTAGGATGTTTGTCAGAAGTCGTCATGTGCAGCAGAGACGGCTTCTCGTGTTACAGTCATGCCCAGTACAGACTGCCCGCTCCGCAGCTGATACGGAGCGGGGTGCTCCGCTTCAGACCGGAGTCCTCTCTGCGCACCATCCTGGGACCCAGGAAGGTGTGCAGAGAGGACCACAGTTTGAATTCGGAGCGCCCTGCTCCGTATCAGCTACAGCGCTTTCTGGCAGTAAGTACTGCACATGACTGAAGCTCCAGTGTTGGCCCATGTACAAAACTAGTTCTTTATATTTTTTAAAGATGTATCTGACCCGTCTAACTTAAACACTTTAAAAAACTGTTTCTTATTTCTCATTTCTAGTGTTGAGCGAGCACCCCGATGCTCAGGTGCTCGGGTGCTCTGACCGAGCACCGCCGGAGGCTCGAGTGCTCGGCCGAGCACCCGAGCCCCATTGAATTGAATGGGGCGACACGAGCATTACACCAGGCACCCCCTGCTCTGATGAGGGGAGGGTGCCTGGTCAATGCCCCCCTTCATCTCCACAATGCCCCTCTTCCACAATGTCCCCCTTCATCTCCGCAATGTCCCCCTTCATCTCCGCTATGCCCCCTTCATCTCCGCAATGCCCCCTTCATCTCCGCAATGTCCCCCTTCATCTCCGCTATGCCCCCTTCATCTCCACAATGCCCCCTTCATCTCCGCAATGCCCCCCTTCCACAATGTCCCCCTTCATCTCCGCAATGTCCCCCTTCATCTCCGCAATGTCCCCCTTCATCTCCGCTATGCCCCCTTCATCTCCGCAATGCCCCCTTCATCTCCGCAATGTCCCCCTTCATCTCCGCTATGCCCCCTTCATCTCCGCAATGCCCCCTTCATCTCCGCAATGCCCCCTACCTCCAGTCCCTGGTGGTCCAGCGGAGCGTCTTCAGATCTGTGCCTCCTTCGGCACAGATCCCCGCCACCCGAACATGCCGGGCGAGCACATGGCGGTACTCGTACGAGTACCGCCATGTGCCGAGCAGAGCGATGCTCGAGCCGATCCGAGCATCGGCCGAGCATGCTCGCTCAACACTACTCATTTCCCTTCAAACCCACAATGGTTTCACTTTACTCCTCTTGTGCTTATTCCCCAGTGGTATATATTGACATGTATATTTATCTAAAAGCATTTTAAATAAAGTCCATGGTTCTTGTGCATTTTTAGCTTTGAAGATTACATCCCACTGAATATCCTTTAACACTGCTTTTAGCTTTGTAAAATTAGCCTTTTTAAAATTTAATGTTTTGGTTAAACCCTTACTATTGCATTTGTCATAACAAATTTCAAAGGATACCATATTTTGGTCACTGCTGCCTAAATGTTCCTTTACTTGTATACTGTTTATCATGTTAGAATTGCTTGACAGCACTAGGTCAAGCAAGGCCTCTATTCCAGTTGGCTCCTCTGCTAGTTGGGACATAAAATTGTCATTAATCACACTTAGAAAATAATTTCCCTTTGTTGTGCTGGAAGTCATATTCCTCTAGTCAATTTCAGGATAGTTTAAATCTCCCATTATAATTACATTTCCTGACCTAGAAGCCTTTTCCATTTGTGGTAAAAGTAGGGCTTCCTCAAACTCTCCAGTATTAGGTAGCTTGTATCAATTCCCCATTAACATATTTTTATTTTTGTGTGCCCCAGTGTGTATTTCAACCCACAGGGGCTCTACATTTTCAATGGACCCTTCATTTATATTTTCCCTTATACTAGGTTTTAAGGGGATAGTAATACTTAAAATGTAACAAAAATTATGTTGTAGGGTTTATCCTCCTGAGTAAAACAAGGTGGATCCCACTGCTGAAAGACATTTTATTCAAAAGTTATTAGAGCTCAAACTTGAATTTTTTATTAGGTGCTGTATCACAGTAGCCTGAAATTGTACAGTGGAGCTGTTGCTGCACCATCCTATGGACAGCTCTGATCAGTTGACCATAAGTCTCCATAAGATGGTGTAGCCACAGCGCCACTGTACAATTTCAGGCCACTGTGATACTGCACCTAGAAAATTTGAGTTTGAGCTCTATTAACTTTTGAATAAAACACCTTTTGGCAGTGGAAGTTCTTTTGTTTTACTCAGAGGGATAAACCTTACAACATATTTTGTTTTACATTTTAAGTATTACTAGTCTTTTAAGGCATGTTTTACAAATAGGCATACCTCCCATCCCGTTTTATTAATCTTATCCCTCCTAAAAAGTGAATAACCCTCTAGATTGACTGCTAAGTCATATGTATCATCTAACAATTAGATCATACAGCTCATACATTGCAATCATTTCTAGTTCTCAATCTTACCATGCAGACTACAAGCATTTATATACATTTTATCTTTTTTGCCATTCTGAGAGATTTCATTCTTTGTAAAATATATTTGCTGTTTATCAGGCTGTAGCAATGTTGCCTCCCTACTTGATGAACTTGCCCATTCCACCTCTCCACCCCCATGCCCCTTCTCTAATCCAATTTCCTCAATTATACTACCTTCCCCATCCTGTGTTACATCACCCTCTGTCCTTTTCTAGTTAAAAGTCTTCTCCAACCCTCTAACCATCCTAACTCCTAGCACCATGGCCTCCGTTCTGTTAAGGTGCAATCCATCTTGACTATAAAGATCGTCCCCTAGGAAAAAGGCTGCCCAGTGCTCTAGGCACAATGTGACTGTTACATTCATTGTCTTTGATATTTCTTCAGTAGACATCTATGATTTAAAAGTCACACTTAAACCGATATGGATTTTTATTTGTCCCCTATGGCACGGTTCATTTGCTCCAGATTTGTTCGTCTTTGAATTTATACATAAGACCCATTATGTTGGTATTTTATAAATAAATGATAATAACAGTTAGCATTCCTAATAACATAATCCAATCACCATATTAATTTTGTTGGCAGTTTGTATTGGAGGCACTTTTGTATTGATTTTTTATTGTCGGGAGTATGTGAGTGACAACGGCTTTGGAAGGGGGTAAAACTGTCCCCAATTTCCTCCAACAGTTCTCATGTCCTTTTGATTTACCCTTCCAGCAGGTGTATACATGACAGAATGACTGGTTTCAGAGAGATAAGTGATTGGATAAGGAGGTTGTTGTCATCTGTTTATCAAAGGCTGGCTAAAGGCAGGGAAATCTGCATATATTGCCCATAAAGGTTTGAGAGATGGGACTTACATCAGTTAATTTTTGGAATAGCTACAATATTATATTTTAGTGCATACAGACATTACTATCCCTTTAAAGTACTAGCAAATATTTTTTTCTAACACATTTTGAAAATAATAATCTTGATATAACATGTCCTGGCCTGAAGCAAGCAGGAACTGCCAAACACACATGATACTGTTTACTAATGGATCCAGACACTTACTGGATGATAAAGCATCTCAGCCAATATCCAGCTGACCAGTGTTTACAGTTGTGTCGCCAAGAAACGAGCGTAGGGGCTTGAGGGCTGAATTAATGGGAGAACTTGTAACAAGATGAATTATGTTTATTGCACTGTCGGTAGCAGCTGTATCTTTAATGATATATAGTATACGGTGGTAATATATAGTTTTAAATGCTGTTTTTATTGTTTATATCAATGCACTTGTCAGCTCAATTATATAAGTGGTGGATTTCCTTGATTCTGACACATCCATTAGCTCCTTCATGCTCTAGAAGTTTTTATACCAGCAAAAATAATCTTATTGCATATGCTTCACAAATTACATATTGCTTGCAAAAATAAAAAATAATGCTTGCCATATAGAGATTTATTTACAAGCAATGGATAATAGTGCTGTTCAGCATTATATAACATGTATCAATAAATGAAGAATATAGTTTACATTTTACATTACTGTATATCCTTGACAATAGGCATAAATATATTATGTGATGGTTACTACAGTTTTACCCCCTTAAGGACCTGGAAAATATAGGGGGGATTGCACTTAAGGACCGGAGCAATGGTGACCTTTTTGACTATATCTTTGTTCAACAGTGTTTTCCCTCAAAGGCTTTTATTCCATCCACATAAATTATATACTATTTTTTTATGCACAAATAGAGCTTTCTTTTGATACATTTACATGGATAACCCACCATTTACTTTATTAAAATTAAGGAAAATGGTAACAAATGTAAAAAAAAAAATGTCATTTTTATAAATGCCATTTTTATTATATTTTCTTGTTATCATTTGGGTGCAATGGGTTACATTTTTATGGAGACTGCAAGAAAGGTATGACCGGTCAGTCATACCTACAGAATGGGCAGTATTAAGAAGCACTGTCCCCCCAGGCTGAAAATCCCCATGTCCCTCATTCCCTCCCTATTTTCCCACATTTTTATTGATAGGAGTTGGCAGTGTGTATGTGTATTAAATGTCTCCACAGCAATCACACTCCCATTATTTTGTGTTTACACTTATTTATTTTATGATGTTACTGTTTAAATAAAATATTTAATCTTTTTCAAATTTATATTAAAAAAAAGTTGGTTTTAGCAGGTCAGAAATGGACCTGTATCCAGCCAGCCCCTATCACCAGCACTGAAGGGGTTAATACCCCCAACTATTGACACATTTTATTTAACTATGTGTCTGCTCTCTGCTTCTCTCTTCCTTACTTTAATAGTAAGGAAGAGAGAGGCACAGGGCGAACATAAAGGCATTGTGTCAAGCACACTGCCTGTTTGACTGAAAATGCCGGTACATGTGATCGCTCCTGGAGCAATCACGTATACCAGCAGAAGAGACACGGACTGAAACAGAGCACTCCGGTCCCGGAGCTCTCAGTTTTAGCTTCAGCAGAATGATAGCAGTGTGCACCGTCATGGGTCCTTATGGGACGTTTACCCATGACGGTCCTGGCACTTCATGGGTCGTTAAGGGATTAACAGACATTATCACCAAAAATGAAAAGGCCTTAATTTCATTATAACATTGTTTACTTCTAGTCTGCATTTTTTAAATTGTTTCTTTGGTGAGAAAGCTCTGAAATGTTTCAAAATAAAAGGTAAAAAATAGTCACTTTTTACCATATTTTCAGGCTTGTTAAAAAGTCATAAAACAATAAACAATAATTATTTTGAGATAAGAACCCACTCCATTCACTGAAACTCTCATTTCTTATTTACTTGTATATAGCATGCCATTCTGTGTCCTTACCATTTATATAAACAAAGTGGGGTCAAATGGTCATATACAGCTGCCTCCATATGTCTGAACTTAAACTTTAATTAGTCACTCATTAACACACATATAAATATATATTGAAATAAAAGATCCTGAGTATGTAAACAAAGCCCTGTGTTCTTGAATAACCTGATTAAAAATATTAAGTAATGAAAGGCTCACTACTGAACCAACCTAACCTAATAGTAACACAAATTAGGCCTCCTTAGGTGCTATATAGTTACAGGATATCACCGAGAAGCCTCTGTTTAAGACCCACACAAGTATAGTCATGCTAAATAATATAAATCTACATTGCTAAAAAATCACCAATAAATAAAAACTAAAATAGAAATACACAGGTTCAGCTATAGGTTTGCCACACAACCCCAATGTGTTACAAATGAATAGATAAACCCAAAAAATATGAGCAACCTGTGAAATAACACGATTAAAAAATATAATACTTATTTAAATTTGTTAGACAGTACCTGCAACATAGATATTCCCTCAAAAATAAGAGACAAGAATGTCAACTAAATTAAAATCATCTCAGTATTTCCTCTCAAAGAGTCCCTTGGATGAAACCATTCCCACTTCAGGGAAACCTATCTTTCATATATAAGCAAGAGTGTCTTATCAGTAGTATAAGAAGTAGTTACTGACAATGTATATGTGTTAGGGCTACTGCATAAAAATACAATTGTTATTGGTTAACGCATTTCATCCTGTTTGGACTTAATCATGGCATAAAATTCAAATATCTCTTTATGAAATTCTCATCCAATTGGATGAGAAGTGATAGAGGAAAATAACTTGTACCCCGCTCCTTAAAAGCTGGTTTTGTGTCTGCTGATAACTGCTCCAACATAATCACTGCCTTGAGAATAGGTGATATGGTGCATTTGCCCTGCTTTGCCCATATGCTAAATTTAGTTGTGACAAGAGTCCTGTCAGAATCCGAAACCTCAGAGAGATGCTTACTATTGCCCACAAAACCTGTGCCCATTTAGTCACTACTGCAGTGCACACATTGTTCTATATTCCATACAAGAGGATAACAACCTGCCCCATCACCAGCTGAAAATGGAGGTCCCTACCAGATGGAATTCCACAGTGTACATGCTAGAGCATTTGTATGAGCAGAAAAAGGCCATCAGTGAGTACACCATGCAAAACTGGAAGGCTTTGGAGGGAGCTTCTTTGTCACCTGTCCATTGGCAACTAATGTGCAATGTATGAGCAGCTGATACCCTTTAAGGAGGCATGCTGGTGAAACGCATAGGAGCAGGAATTAGTGAAATTCTACCACTGATATTTTTCTTGCAGAAAAAAATGAGGAGCATGACTGAGGAATCTTATCATAGTGACAATACAGGGTTCACTATGGAAATATTGCCAGCAATTGGCGATCATCATAAAGGGGTGATCAGAATGTCGCCTCCTAATCATGCAGGCGATATCAGAATATAGCCTGCATGAAAAGAGTGACATTCTGATGTTGCAGTGTTAATTGCCGCCAAATAGAGGGCGATATTTATATATATAATGCTGAGCCATGCTCTCCCATACCTCTATGACTCTCTGTCCTTCCCCTCACTGTTTGGCTGTTTGAATCAGTGCTCGTACCCAGCTGCCTTGTGTGGCTTCTCCGCTCCTCTTTAGATTTCTGACTAAAGTCGATTCTGGCATCACACCTATATTAGAAATTAGCTTCTCTCCACAATGCAACATACACCGCATCAGTCCAAAAAATAATAATAAAATGTATAGGCAAGTCTCTCAAGCATGGACAAGGTTTAACCAGAGGGGTGTGTATCACATTGGGATGAAATGAATATCGAAGTGACAGCTTTCCATGTAAACTTTCCATGCCCTCATCTCCCTCTTTTGCTCCTTTATTTCCACACCGAGTGCTCTGCCATTTTCCTCGCTGTTTATTTGTACTGATGTCCTCTCATGCTGCCAGTGCCGGTGCTATGCAGAAGTGCTAAGGGCTTCAGTACAAGTGGAGAGGAACTAAAATCTATTAGAGGTATGAGACCAGAATGGACTTTAATCAGAAAGCTAAAGAGGAGTGGAGAAGCCACACAAGGAAGCTGGGTGGATACAGGGTACGAGCGCTGATTCAAACAACCAAATGGTGAGGGGAAGGACAGAGAGGCAGAGAGGTATGGGAGAGCATGGCGCAGCATTGTATATATAAATATCACCCTCTATTTGGTGACAATTAAACATGTGACATCAGAATTCCGCTCTTTTCATGAGGGATATATTCTGATATCGCCCGTGTGATTGGGGTGACATTCTGATCATGCCCTGATCACGGTCTTGTCTGTCTAATGAATGTCTGGGAATCTAGACATGAACCTCTTGTTCTCCAGGGCCTTGTGTGAACATCTCCATATTTCTGATGAGATCCAAGAAGGCTGAGACAAATGTTTGGGCTCATTTATTTTCTTATTTTGAAGGGAATTGCCTGGAAGCTACTGTTTAGACTGGACTTTTTTGGGTAGAAATGGTGTGATGTGAAGTGTAGGATAAGGTACTATATAGCAAGCTACAGTATTGTGCTTTTAATATCCTACATTATGTATGGCATATTCTATTTATTTTGTGCATACAATGATAAACAGAGCAAACTGTAGAAATAGACAAGTTGAGCCTTATTTTATTAAAGTGATACATTTTATAAGAAGGCATATATCTAAAGCTCTGGGTTTTGAGGTTTTGAAATGTATGCTGTTACCAGACTTTGAATTATTTTACATTTGCTAGTGGTGTTCATATAACTTTGATGAGAGGTTTATTTGTGTATGAGGGGTATCTTTGTATGTGTCTCATATGATGAAAACGAAAATAAACAAGAAAAAAACAACAAAATTGTCAACTGAATCTAAAATGCAAGTGCCAAAACAGTGGTTGAAAATGCCTTAGCAGAGAAGAGGTTATAGGACATGTTTTCTTGCTAGTGATGCATAATTTTTATTAAATAAATACTTACCTTGTTTTTGTATTCTTCATATTTCTTCTTGAGAGGTTGGGCAACACATCAGAATTATTTTGTCTTCAGCCTTTCGTATCACCAAATTCACATGGTCAGAGCAGGGACAAACTTCCTCTGTGCTGAAACTCTGCTGTTGAATGATACATGAAGGCCAAAGTCAAAGTAAGTTTGTATGAACAGTCCTAGGACTTTTCGTCCAAGGTGACTATATTAATACACTTGCATATGTTTTCGCATGAGCAGTTCAGCAGTTTTGAGCAGAAAGGAAGTGTTCCCTGCCTCATGTATGATACAAGATGAAGTGGAGTTTGAGAACACTAGTGTAAATATGTATTTATTTAATTGTATTCATTGATTTAATCACAGTAAAATGTTCTTTAATATAACTATACTAGATGTCACTGCCCTTTCAAATCTTGCATGTATCAAGCTGTGAGAAAACTATTTTAGAATGTTTCCTAGTTGTGATGTTAGCCTATTATTTTTAATTCTCAAGTGCAGTGTTCCTTTAAAGACAGATAAAACCAACAGTAGAATGAGAGGACAAATAAACATTATCATTTATCTAAATTAGGGTTTCAATCCTTTGAATGCTGGAAGGGTTTAACCCTATTTAAATGAAAGGGAATCCTGGGAATTTTTATTTGTCCCCCATGATGCAGTTTGAATGCTCAAAGCTGTCCCAGGTCTTCTTAATATAGATTCTCTTAGACAATAAAATAACTTGGCTTCCTATAATAACACATCAACTAAATGTGCAGATTTCTTGAAGGGATTTCCCTCAAAATCCTGACATGAGATAATGTGGCATATTTTGTATAGTTATGGTTACCGCTAACCAGTGTTTTACTATCAGGATATTCAAAATAGGGCTTGAAGTCAACAATAAACACATAAAACATTCAGTTTGTTATGGGGTGGGGGCTTGACAAATGTGGGGTGATTTAATTTTGACAATATAGTTTGAAAACAATAGAATTTTTTGAAAATTAATAAATGCATTCAAGATATGAGTAATGTGTCTTCATTTTTTATGTTTGTATCTATACAGATTGTGTCACAAAGGAAACTGTCAAAATCCTTGTTAAAGCATGGAAACACAGCAGGAAAATCATCTATAACGGTATGACTTTTATAAAACTTCAACCAAAATAACAATGAATAAATGATCCTAATAAAAGAATCTATGGCACATCTTTCCTTCCTGTTGAAAGTCATAGCAACTGCACATTTTTCATTTTTATTTTCTTCAAAAATCCATTGTGCCCTTTGTTCTTTCCTCAATATCTACAGTTTTTTCCGGAGATTTGGAAGGTGATTTCTTTCAGTTGCAGCAACAGACCATTAATTTACTCTTTGCTTATTTTTCACTTATACCTTATGACCTTTTGATTTTCTGAACATAAAAAGCTTTTAGCTTAATATCCAATGTTTGACCTTTACAGTGGTAAGGCTTTTTGTAATTGAGTTCCCACCAGATAATGGCACCCTCATGATTCTTGACTCATGTTTTATTGATACCTAACAAGTCTATTTATGTTAATGACTAAAAACAAAGATATTTTACAATTTTTCCACAAAGAAGTGACTGTCAAAGAAAGATCATTAATTAATTGATAAGCACAGATTCAGCTTTAAATATTGCACCTAGGAGCTTGGAGGCATGTACATTGTTTCTTCAAGAATGTGGTAATAATATTTAGATTAATAATTCTAGCGTGTAAGTATTTACTAGTAGGCACCATTTTGTTTGTTATTTTACTTTAGACTGATTATACAGAGCTGCAGGATATATTAACACTTTAAACAAAATAGTAATTGATATGCTTCACATTTAACTTATAATCCTTAAAAGCTACAAGTATTTAATATGTTTTCTATTCTGTCTCACTGTTTTTCACCTGTTTGCAAAATGTAGGCTGAAATTCATCAAGGTGTGAATAGGTCAATGCACAAGGAATTCAGAGGATTTCTTTGTGCATTAGCCATTTACCTGCTCGGCAATGGACAGGAGGATCTGCTAATGCCATACACCAGCTTCAAGCTGGCAGATCCCATTATAATCAATGGGGGCAAATACACATGCATAAACATATGTTCTAGGCGTATGGGTGGGTGTATCACTGCATTATTATGATTACGGCCATTTCCCTGTTTTGCACACTTAAAGGGATACTAATACTTCGTTTTATCTTTATTTTATTTTGTAGGCATTAAAAAAACATGAAGAACGATATAAGTCTTATCTCTCAAACCTTTATGGTTTAAGAGATATTCACAAGCAAAGTTTCCCTCTCCCGCCCCTTTTTCCTAGTGTAAGCCACCTGTTCTCAGATGTGAATCTGGTTGCAAGACCAGACAGATAACAGCATGGGACAATCTTCTTTGTATAAAAACAATGAAAGCCCTGCCCCCCTTGACAAGCTTTTCAGCTTTTTCCCTTATCTTAATTGAAGATTGTCCCTCTCTGCAGTCTACCTGGGCACCTCCCTTCTGATCTGGCTGAACGGGGGGGGGGATACTTTGCTTGTGAATATCTCTTAAACTATAAAGGTTTGAGAGATAAGACTTATATCGTTCTTCATGTTTTTTTAATGCCTACAAAATAAAATAAAGTTAAAATGAAGTATTACTATCCCTTTAAGGCATGAAAATACGATAGCTCATTGATGGATACCTGAAGGTATCCATCAATGATCATGGCTAAGTGCTGGTGAAGAGCAGCATATCTGATACACCTCTTTTCCCGCACTTTGTATGAATTTCAGCCTAAAATGAGCACGCCTGAATTATACGTTTTTTATTTGACAATTTCTATTGATAAAAATGCTCCTCTTCACTAAGTAATAAGATGTTACCAGTATATTATGACAATAGTGGGGAAAATTCACTAATCTGTGATAAAGAGGTGATAAAGCAGAGATGACGTCTCCAGTTTATCACTTCTCCAATTCCTATGTTATTCTATGGAGCCTATGCACTAAGATTTCTTCAACTTTGGAGATTTTAGCGAATACCATAAAATCTCAGGTATAATATGCACCTGTGTATAATACGCAGGTATATATTATGCCTAAGATTTTAGGGGAAAACAAGAGTGCCTATGTATAATATGCACCCTTCTTTTCTCCCTTACTACAAAAAAAATATAGTGTTAGCAGACCTCTTCCCTCCCTCCCCCAGCGCTCCGCTTTGAAGATAAACCATACTTTTGTGCAAGTGAACTGCCGAAGAGAAGGCAAAACTTCTTGCACTTGCCGCCCTACCGCCCACTTCCTTCAATTGGGCTTACAGGACCTTCCGCCTCCAGCCAATGGTAACGCCCTGTGTGGTAATTGCCGTAGCTATACAAGTGTGCTACCATGTGGATGCCTAGTATCTGTCCATTTATTATTTCACAGTCCCTTAAATGGGCTCCCAGATGTTTGCATACATTGTAGCACTGCTTATCGATCAGCTAAGGGCACTTTCATCAGAGCCGCGATCGTTTCTTAGGCATTGACGGTTATGCGGATCTCCTCCGCATTCCTGTATATTAGGTTTGCTTTATGATTCATTTAATTGATTCCACTATGTTTTTCGCTACGGAGTGCATTCTTTGGTACTTTGTATAATTCTTATATTCTAGCGGCACTGTCTCCAGCGCATCGCGCACCCCTTGATATACATCTTTCTTAGTATCACATTTTCTCTTTAATTGTTTCCGCTGAATACGCAATCGACAATACAGTATGTCCAGTGTGTTTATTTCGATATGGCTCATTGAATGGTACACATGTTACACTTTGCGCTATCATTGTGGTGTACAAGGTAGCGCGCTTGTTTATACCTTCTCGTCACATACTTATTCGTTTATTCATTAAGCCATATTCATATTCCACTGGTATATTGTATTCAAGACATAATTATCATCTTGATTTATGTATAGCATTGTCCATTATTATACATGGTTTTATATGTAAATACACTATATTTAAATTCACCAATCACCAGCGCTAATTTTGGCGCTATGTTTGGAGCTGGGGTTTAAAAAGGGAAGTTTGTTTTCTTCACATTTATCCTGACGAAGGCTGCTCAAACGCATCCGAAACGTTGATGAAATAAATATCCACAATTTGTCATCACTTATTTGAAGACCTGCGAGTGCTTTTGTTCATTCTGGACTTGTATTTTGGCTTTAACATTAGCACACAGGCAGAGATTAGTCTCAGGGGGGAGGCCATACCCTGTTCCAGGGCTAAGTCTATAGTCTGTGGGCAGGAGGCTGACCCTCAGGACCCTCCAGAGCCAGAAGCCCAGTGGTTCCTGTGACAGAAGATCTGTTCATGTTTGAACATGTTTGATTAAGCATTGGGTTCTTTAAATTGAAGCACATTTAGGGTCCATGAGGACAGACATATTCTTAGGAATTTATATTCTGGGGAACTTTAACAGTTAATATTTGAAAAGCACTTAGGGTTGGCTCATTCTGAAAGTACTCAGATGTAAAAATACTGGAGTATATGAAAGAACCATACATAACATAAATGGTACATGAAATCATGTAATCTATCATGAGGTGTCCATAAGTCAAGTAAAAAAATTAACTAAATCATTATGTTTCATTTAGGTGATTGCTGAAGAATTATCTGGAAACGATGACTATGTTGAACTTTCATTCAGTGCCCGAAAATTAGATGACAAGGTACAATACTTCTTGATAATCTCATTTAATCATGTAATAAAACAGGAATATAATCTAATATTATTACTGCTTCAAGCTATTTTATCTCCTTCAATATGAAATAATTAGAGAATCCTGGTCAATGCTAGTCATGTGCCTTAGAAATTATGTAAAGTGTGGATCTTTCAGGAAATAAAAAATGGCAAAATAAAAGCCTTCTCTCCTACAGAGAAAGGAGAGCGTAATCTATGGTGACTTACAATTACTGTACCTTCCCTGCAGGAAAAATCTTCTAGACTGACCTCCTGGCTAATCTAATATGATATCATCATGAACCTTGAAAAGAATATAAATAAAATGATTTCCAGTTGACAATATTGAGTCATAAAGACAAAACTGCAGTGATTCTGGGGCAAAGCAAGTGCATCTTAGGAGACAAATGAAGATTCAAGGGGGTCAAAAGAGGGAAAAAGGCCATGGAATATGGAATTTGTATTTGTTCCTCATGAAGCAGTTGCTTTGCCCCAGAACTACTCCACTTTTCTTTGTGGAGATGGCACTAAGGAAACTTTGCATAAGATTTGCTTCTTAATCTCAATGCGTCTTGGTATCTAAATGTAATAGCGATTTTCACTATTCTGATGGTGTAAGTATGTAGAATGTGTAATACAAACTTTAGCTTACAAAATGAATTTGTCCTGTACAGTAAACATTCTAGGGCAATAATTCTATAGTAACCCCCATAAGAACTGGGTATATTTTACCTCTGAAATTGTTAAAGGGATAGTAATACTTTGTTTTATCTTTATTTTGTAGGCATTAAAAAAACATGAAGAACTATATAAGTCTTATCTCTCAAACCTTTATGGTTTAAGAGATATTCACAAGCACAGTATCCCCCCCGTTCAGCCAGATCAGAAGGGAGGTGCCCAGGTAGACTGTAGAGAGGGACAATCTTCAATTAAGATAAGGGAAAAACCTGAAAAACTTGTCAAGGGGGGAAGGGCTTTCATTGTTTTCATACAAAGAAGCTTGTCCTCTGCTGTTATCTGTCTGGTCTTACAACCAGATTCACATCTGAGAAGAGATGACTTACACTAGGAAAAAGGGGCGGGAGGGGGAAACTTTGCTTGTGAATATCTCTCAAACCATAAAGGTTTGAGAGATAAGACTTATATCATTCTTCATATTTTTTTAATGCCTACAAAATAAAATAAAGATAAAACGAAGTATTACTATCCCTTTAAGGACTACAAAGCACTGCTTTTCAATTCATTTCACACCCCTGTGGTTCTTTAAAGTTTAAGGACCACATCAAATTTCACATTTCGTGCTATGTATTAGTTAAATGAGATTTTGCCAATTATTTATGTAGTGTACCCATGCAAGCTATATATTGTTTTTCTCAGGATAAAATAAGCTGTTTTTGATACCACTGTATATCCTATATAATAATTCGCTAAATGTGTGTAACGTTGCAGTCATGCTCAGTAGAGACTGCTGCACGTGCTGCAGTCATGCACAGTAGAGACTGCCCATGCCACGGCTGATACAGAGCTGGACGCTTCTTCAGAGCGTCCAGCTCTGTATCAGCCGTGGTGCAGGAAGTTTCTACTGTGCATGACTGCCCTGCGACCGGCTGACACTCTATCAGCAGCGGCGCGGGTAGTCTCTACTGTGTATGACTGCCCCGCGACCGGCTGGCAGTGGCAACTAGTATATTTTCAGTGATATTTTATGACAACCACATTAATTTGTGCAAGCCATAACAACAGAATTAAGAAAATATTATTATCAATTTTATTTTTTTCGACATTATGTATACATACAAATCGTATAAACATCTACATATATATATTTATATATTATAAATAATGTCGAAAAAAATAAAATTGATAATATTTTCTTAATTCTGTTGTTATGGCTTGCAGAAATTAATCCGGTTGTCATAAAATATCACTGAATAAAGTCCACTAGTAATACCATTTAAAAAAAACACCCCATTTTCATATTTTTTAAGGACCAATGTAAGAGACAGTATAGCTATATTATACAGAAGAGCCCACAGACCAAAAGGGTTAAAGGAGTAGTTCGCTTTTTATGAAAACATATGTTATAGGGTTGTTCCTGCTGAGTAACACAAAGTAACCCATTGCTGAGAGATTTTATTCAAGAGGTTATTTCAGTCCAAAATTAACTTTTCTTTTTTAACAAACTGTAAACAGCACCAATTGGTGTCCAAAAGGCACTATCCTATATAATAATTCGCTAAAATGTGTGTAACGCCATGTCATGCGCAGTAGACACTGCTGTGCGTGCTGCAGTCATGCACAGTAGAGACTGCCCCGCGACCGGGTGGCATTGGCACTGTGGCCCGTGTAACGGGATCTTCAACTAGTTTATTATAATGCACTGTGTTGGAGAGTCATAGACTACAGTTCTCCATAGCAGATTATATGAACAGTATGACCTGGTGGCCAGAATAGAAAATTGCAGTTTAATTAAAAATCTTTCAGCTGTAATAACTTTTGAGTGAAAAGTCTTCCAAAAGTGGGACATATTTCTTCATTAGAAAATAAATGATGTACTGCTTGTTTTAGATAAATGAAGAATTCCTTATTTGGCACCTATTTATTGGTGTAGTTTGTTATTTCCTTCTGCTGTACTACCTTGTATAGACACAACTCTCAGAAACAATCCATAAGAGATGAACACAAACAAGTTATTTAATGTTTTAAAATGAGATTGGCTTTACTGTATAACACATCTATCAATATCTCCTTGTACCATTTCCTCAGAATTGGCAAATCAGTTTAAAGAAAGACAGATAAGATCAAATTTCTCTCCAGTCCATTTTATTTAATAATGTTTCATTTCAGGATTTTTTCAGCAAATCAGACCCTTTCTTGGAAACCTTCAGAATGAATGATGATGGCACTCAACAGCTAGTTCACAGAACGGAGGTAAGAGCTTTGGTTACATTTACAGTAGTCATCGTCATTTGGTTCAGTCAAGCATTTCCTCTACATCAGTGATTTCCAAATTAAGGCCCAGGGACCATTTTGGGCAGTCAGACATAATCACATGACCACATTTTAGCTTATTAGCCTAGCAATACACTGCATATATTAGAACATATATGGCTGTATTCGGGTAGCTAAAATAACACAGTTCAGGAACAAACAAGCACCACTTGGGACAAATGAAAATTGTCATTGATTTAACCTTTTGAATGCCAGTGAGGTACTCAGCTCATGGCTTCTCTATGCATTGAGCAGCTCTGTTGTGCTCAAAGGGCTATATCATATTTAAACCCTTGATTGTTAGAGAAGTCTTCGATGCATTGTGAAGACCTCCATAGCATTCAAGGGGTTAAAATCTCCATTTAATCAAAGCAAATTTTGTCTTTTTTGTTCAGTATAGTGCAGCTGATTTTCTCCATAATCTCACCTCTTTAGCTTCCTGAATAAGGCTCCTACTTTGTGCATCCTTTTTGTCAATGGTATTATATTATTTAGTAGTATGTAGCCCTCAGTTCATTGTTAGGCCTCTTTCACATGGGTGAGAGCAACGCAGCGATGATTCTTTGGATCCTGTGGTGAAAGGCAACATGCTGGACTATGGTACCTTTCAGACTGGTTATTATTGCCTCACGGGAATGCACCAAAGTCCAGGAATACAGTTAAGTGGCAGTAAGCACGATCTGAATGACAGCCTATGAGGCAACCAGGAGACCTTACACATGAGCTGTTGTAAGAGCTAGAGGCTGCACTGGTGACAAGATTGTCAAACGTAGCTACAACAGTTGTGTCATTTGTTTGAAAGAGGTCTTATTGTATAGGTGTGGGAAGTGGAAGATGGGGGGGGTACAAGTCCCCCCAGTTTCTAAGAGGGTTGATTAGGCTCTACTCACTTGTCTAAAATAATTTTATATCCCTGTACTTGAATAAAATAATTTGGGCATGTGCCTGGACTCCTGAACATACCTGATGAAGAGATCTAAGTGGTGCTGATTCAGTTTGCAGTCTAAAACCACTCAGTTAGTCAATAAAGATATCTCTGTCACTCCAATAATCTCCTACTTTATCCTTGGCTAACACAGCACCATCCTTTATCCATACTTCTAAAGGCTGCCTCTCCCACTACGCTCATTTTCACTGTGACTTTAGTACTCTTTCCTTCATTGAAAACTTTATTACTCCCCCAAGAATTTTTGGACCTCCTAACATCAGCAATAGGGATGGGCGAAGATTTTCGCCTCAAACTGAAATAAGCGAATAATGGCACTTTCCGCTTGGCGAATAATTTCTTGTGAAAAGTGCTGTTTTTCCGCTTTTTCCCACCTTTTCCGCCCATTTAAATCGATCGGAAGAAAAAGATTTCTCCACCACACGAAAGTTTTCTACAGCCATATAAAAGGCTGTCAGGTTCTCACAGCAGCCATTCTGTGTTTGTGAGAGGAGACAGCAGCATATTTTTGAGCTAGAGAAGATAGGCAAATAAAGGGGAATAGAAGCTTAGTTGAGGGAACCATTTAGGCAGGACACTTGTTCTCTGTATTAGGGGAGTCTGGGGGCACTCTAGGGGATAAGAAGGGAGGAAGGAGGTTGACCCACAAATACTCCAAAATTCCATGTGACTGACTGGCAAGACACAGGCAACTAGGGACCTATTTGCTTGCTGATCTTGCTGATATTGTCTCTGTGCTGGGTGAGGAAGTCTGGGGAAAAAAGCTGTTGATTTTGTTTTCAGTTATATATTTTTTTTTTGACAAACTGTGATAAGACAACAGGGTTATTTTTATAAATAAAAATAAATAAATAAATAAATAAAAATAAATAAATAAATATCTTAGATGACAGTGACAGCTGACTGGGCTTAGGCAAGGCGTCATGCAGCTCCATCAGTTGTGTTGTGTACCATGCAGCAAAAATACACAGTATAGTTGCGTAATGTCCAGCAAATGCACAAGGGAAAGGGGGAGGGGTGGAGCAGTGCAGGGACATGAGAGTAAAGTAGTAGTTCAAAAACTGACTGCAGCAATGGTTGCTGCAGAGTGTGCAATCAATGATGATGACCCCTCTACGCCAAGGATGCAGTTTGTCAAGGTCCCAGCAAAACTAGTTCCAGTACCACCAGTGCCAGTAGAAATATAGAACCATATGTGAAGAACACTGGAGACAACAACAAGTAGCATTCAAGTGTTGATGATGCTGGCAATAGCATAATGGAGGAAGGTGTAGCAGCTGAACCACCTGCTGCATCAGACAGTGAGACAACCAAGCACCAAAACATCTGTCCTCATAGTAGTAGCAAATTTTGTTACAGTAAAAGTAAAAAGAAATTGTGTGAGACCTCTAAAAGCTTAGAGGAATATAAGGGTAGTAGTGGGCAAGAACTGTCAGGTGATGCTGATGCTGCTGAGGATGACCTGATGATGCAAATCTAGAATATATCCCTCCAGCATCCTTCTCTTGTTCAGATACAGATGAAGTTGAGAGTGAGGATGTTGACAGGGCTATAACATTAGCAGAAAGTCAAAGGCTGTATCTTCCACCACTTTTAAGGAGCACTGTGCCTGTCTATAAAGTGTTTGAGAAAGCCATTGGAAAGTCTGACCCTGGACAAGTACAGATGTCAAAAAGCACACAGTCACCCTATCAGTCATCATCAGCATCATCTCCTCTTCAAAGTCCAAGTCCCACTCAGCCACACACACCTATTTTGAGTACCCAGCAACACAGGTTAAAATTCACAGTGTTAGATATGATGAGTACCTCTTGCGCTGATGCTGTAAGTGCTGCACCTTTGACACTTAGCAGTAGTGGCAGTAGAATTACATCAACATCCAGCTCCAGTAGTAGTAGTAGTAGTAGTAGTAGTAGTAGTAGTAGTAGCAGTAGTAGCAGAAACCACAAAGCCAGGACAAATATATTAACAGCAGCACAGATGAGGAGGTGGAGGAGGGATGTGAAGAAGGGTTGCCACCATCTACCCCACTTGGCACCACTGCCGTGAGCGACAAGTAATACGTGTCACTTATTTGAGAAGGAGCATAGAGATTTGATGCAAAAATGACAATAGTAAAAACTTTATATATGCACAAATTACAACCATACCAGCCAGTCCTCCACTACCACCACTACAATAGGATGTATTTTTTTTTTTTTTTAAATCTCATGACATCATCATGAATATGTGCCAGTGTAATTTATGAAGGAAGTTAGTGTTGTGGGCAAAGGACAAATGCATTCTGCATGCTAACACATTTTCCAAGCCATATATTGCTGTAGGACTCAAACTTTGACTTTCAGCCACTTTTTCTAAACTTGAGCCCTCAGAAAAAGTAATATTACAGTTGGAAATGTAGTAATTACAGGAAACATTGGCGAAAAATGTGTTAAAATAGGCCAAAAATGTGTTAACATAGGCGGAAAATTTGTTAAAATAGGTGAAAAGGAGGACATTTTTGCATAGGCGAAAGGTGAAATTTTTCACGGAAAAAGCGAAAAATCGTCACGTTTTCGCAAAAAGTCGTGCGAGAAATTTTTTGCCTACCCCTAATCAGCACCATTATTTAACCCTTTGAGTGCCAGAGGGGTACACAATGCAACTGCAGAGCAATGCGTTGCGTACCTCTCTAGCACTCAAACAGTTAAAATGTTCACTAGGTCAATGCATAAGGTTTAGGTTTTTCTCCTCTCTTCCCTTGACACACATGCCCTATTGTTTGCTAATGTCTAAAAAAAACACTAGGATTAATAAAGCCTAAACCACAGTTGCTAGCAACAAAACATCCTTGAGCTATTGGGCAGTATGGCTTGATAAATCCTTTCCATTTTGTCTATCTTAAAGGAACACTAATTCTTAAAATAAAATACTTTGCTATACCTTAAATATAATGTACTTACAGCTAGTATATGAAAATAAAACTATTTATTTTATATTAGATTCCTAAAAATATAATCCTAAACTTGTTTTTTTTTAATATGTGTAGACAGGCCTATTGACAAACCATATGGTTAATTTTGTTTATAATAATTACGATAAGAGATACAAACTAAGGAAGTAAATGTACTGAGATTTGTTCATGCTGCTCTTGTACTCAAAAAGGTTAGTACTTTATCTCATCCCACTTACAAACAATACAGCACTATCACACCTGAGACACAATATCAGTATTGTTATGGCAACATGAGTCAGGGAACTCTGACAAGGCGGGAATGGTTGCCACGCCACCGTAATGTTCAAATAAGAATCAATGTTAGCCCTTATAAAACAAATAGATAATTTTTATAAAGGCTGGAATGAAGTACATGGTACTTATGTGTTTATAACCCCAGATAATTTTTAGTTGTTAGTGTTCCTTCAATCATAGAGTTTCCATCAATAAAGGGAAAGACAAAGCCCAACCATTATCTCTTCATGTACTTCCCAGTATTACTGCCTTTTTATTTTCTATTCAGAAATGAACTGATGGGATTTCTCACAGTTTGACTGGAATACCACTAATTGTTAATGTCTTCATAAAACATTGGTTGTCTCAGCTCCTTTTTAGGGAATTACTTAGCAACAGCTCTCTCGTTATTCCTTCCCTACACATTTCTTTATAAATGTCAAAACAAATTGTTTAGATTTCAGTAACATACATAATCAATTTCCTGATTCTGAAATAGGCTCGGAAGGTAAGAATCATACATTTTTCCATACTGATTGATAAAATAGCTCTACAGAGATCTCAGGATTTACATAAATATGTAAATGACATATATGTGAAGAGAGCACAATGCACATCTTAGATCTTATGCAGAAAGCAAAGGAGAAGCAATTCTAGAGCAAACCTAAAGGGATAGTAATGTTTCATAATAAAAGCAGCTCTAATTAATCATCATAGTAGTTGGACCTTGGAGAGTGTTATTTCAGTTCTGTCAGAGATGTAGTTCAAGAGTAATTCAATGACAAAGTATCTCCCTCCCTCCCCTTTTACTGATGTAACACTGTTTAGCTAGATCAGAAGGGAGGTGCCCAGGTAGATTGCAGAGAGGGACAATCCTCAATTAAGATAAGGGAAAAAGCTGAAAAATTTGTCAAGGGGGGCAGGGCTTTCATTGTTCTCATAGGAAGAAGAATGTCCCCTTCTGTTATCTGTCTGGTCTTACAACCAGATTCCACATCTGAGAAGAGATGACTTACACTAGGTAAAATGGGCGGGAGGGGGAACTTTATCCTTCAATTACTCTTGAACCACAACTCTGACAGTATTAATATAACACTCTCTATGGCTCAAATACTAGCAAGATTAATTTGAGCTGCTGTTTTTGTGAAACATTACTATCCCTTTAACACACCATGGTGGGAAGGGAGGGGGATAACAATTCCCTTTGATTTAAATGGCCTTTTAACCCTTTGAGTGCCAGGTGGTATTCAATGACACTTTAAAAGTCAACTCTTTGAGTGCCAGAGGGGTATGCAATGCATTGCAAAGCAATGCATTTCATACAGTTCAGGCATTCAAAGGGATACTCCCTTGGTAGTGGTGTCTCCAAAATATTGCTTCAGACCTCACTAGTATTCCAGAGTTAAAAGCCCCACTTAAATTAGTGAGAATTATTATCTCCCCCACTTACCCAATGTGCAGTTGGTTTGCTTCAGAATTGTTACACTATTGCTTTGTGCTCAAAGTCCACAGAGGCTAATTTAAGAAGAACTGGAGTAACTGTAACAGCCCGACAGCATCATAATAAAATGATCCAAAGTCCAATTGATTTAAATGGTAATTTTAACCCTTGAATGTTAGAGTGGATTTCAGTGCATTAAGAAACAATAGGGAAGGTCAAAAGTGTCTCATAATGTCAATGTCCTGTCAGAGCACATTATGCACTAAAGTGTCTTCCACATCACATCCATATCAGTCCGACAAAATCTGCCCACATCGTCATCCCTCTGACATCTCTTCATCAGGTTATGAATTTTCACTCATCACATCAACAATGGCCTGTTTGAAAATGGAAATGCAGAATAATGACTCGTTTCCACATGGAAATGCAGGATAATGAGCCATTACTGTATTCAAGGGGGCTGTGTATATATGTTTATGTGGCATTTCACCACATGCAGTAAACTCCAATAGAAGCCTCTGCTGTCTGAGTTCACAAACTCAACTTCGCCTCCCTGTAGTTTCCTATGCAGTAACAGCCCTTAATCAATCTTGAGAATGGAGGTTTGTGAACTGCTATCGATGTGGAAGGGATGCTCTCCCTCACGCAGTAGACAACCTTGAAGTCTGAGAGCATTCTCTATGCATCCCCAATTACTCAGTAGGGGAGTTGAGAGGCTACTTTCAGCACCACTCCCTTAACCCTTTGAGTACCATAGGGATGTGCATTGCACACCCCTGTGGCACACAAAGGGTTAAAAAAATTACACCAAACAATACACAATCATCCCTCCAGCTTCGTATCATATTTTATACATGTTGTACACCCCTTATCTACTGGTAGTTACAAATCACCATGGGCACTGCCTGGGAAAAGGCACAAGACTGGGGGGGGGGGGGTTGTCAGTCAGTGTATGTGGAGCTAAGACACAATGGTGATGTTCTCCATGTTCGACATGTTGCTCCACAGTTAAAATTCGGCATATGCTGGTTATTAGCTGAAAACATACATAATTGCTTGTAATTAAACATTTTGACAAATTTGTTTTCCTTCTTCTTACAGGTTGTTATGAATAATTTGAACCCTGCTTGGAAGACATTCAAAGTCTCGTTGAATTCCTTATGCAGTGGAGATCATGACCGCAAATTAAAGGTAGCACGGTCCATAAATCTTTCCGATAAACAGCAGTTGCCTCCTTTCTAAATTCCAGAAAATGATGCAATGCAAATTAAAATGGACTTGTAAAATGACTGTTTTGTATATAGGATGTTTATAAACAATTTGAAACCAATAGAAAGATGGGAGATCTAGGGCATGTGTTCTCATTTTATACATTAACCTTTTCAGTTTGAATTTATGTAGGGTGTTGGACAATTCCAGGGACTAGATTCACTAAAGGTCGATGCTGTGGCGATATGATCTTGTCAATGTGTTCAAAACACTTCAACATTTCGATGTACACACACATTGACATATTCACTAAAATAATTGGATGCAAGGGGAGGGGTGGAGAAGGTCCCTATTAGTATACAGGATTGTCAAAGTGCTGTCGATGTGGAAGGGATGTCACCAACACTACAACAATTCTGAAGATTAACAGCATTCTTTCTCCTTCCCTATTTGGCCAGTAGGGGAGTGAACAGAATGCTTTTAGCACCATGGACAGCACTGAGTGCCATAGCGCCGCAGCACCACACTTCTCATGAATGAATTAACCCAGTGACTGGGGTCACTACTAGGACTACTCGAGCCGTCTTAATAGCAGCTGGAGTAGGAAGAAAGAAAGGCATCAATCGCCTTCCTTGTTGCCCGCACTGATCACCTATCCTACTGGATAGGTGATCAATTCTAGGGGGGCATCAGGAGGGGTCTGAAGTATATTTTAATAACTATATTAAATAATAACTACTATATATTTTTAAAAAAAGCACATATACACATTTTAAACATATAAAGGTAAGAGTATGCAGCCACATACCATCCCCATTAACCCTTTAAGTATCAAAGGGGTACGCAAATGCATTGCAAAGCAAAGCGGTGCATATCACTCTGGTACTCAAAGGGTTAACTCTGCATTCCAAGTACAAGGAGGGTACTCTATGTTGAATTACACATGGGGAAAGTAGAATGTTGGAGTTGGGCACTGTATGTCGAATTACACATGGGGATTTCTAACATGTTGGGAAGCATGGGGAACAACGCCATTGTGTGTTATCCCCATATACACTGTCTGACACAACCAGCCTTCTTCCTTTGCCCAGGCAGTGCACATGGGGATTTTTGGCTAGCAGTGGGCAAGGAGAAAAGGCTGGAGAGGGTCAGACACTGTACATGGGGATCTGTGGTTACCAGTGGTCAAGGGAACAAGTCTGGGGGCCAAGCAGTGTATATGGGGTTCTATGGCTATCAGTGGAAACAGGAACAAGGCTGGAGGGCCAAGGCTGCACAACATGTATATTATATGATACATATCTAAGGAAATAATTAGTAGTGCTTGGTACACTTTTTTAACCCTTTGAGTGCCATAAGGGTGAGCAATGCACATCGCTATGACACTCAGTGCTGCCCATGGCGTTGAACGTATCCTCTCTACTCCCTTACTGGCAAAGTATGGAAGCAGAGAGAATGCTCTTCAACTTCAGAATTGTCATAATGTTGATGATGTGAGTGGGAGGAAATCCCTTCCACACACTGACAACAGGTCACTGCCCTCCCTGCTTATGACTGATTAGGGCTGTTACTGCATTGAAAAGTACAGGGAGATCCCATCTTCACCAACCTCAGGTAGGTGAAGTTGCGACTGTGAACTGTGACAGCTGAGGCTGCTATTGGAGGTTAGTGAATGTGTCGAAGTGTCACATTAACATCACAACACACCCCCTTGCATATGAAACTGTCTTATTATTCAGCATATCAATATGGAAATGGGTCATTATGCTTCATTTCTGTATGGAAATAGGCCACTGTCGATGTAATGAATGAAAATTCATAAACCTGTCTGATGGATGCCGATGTGTGCATATTTTTATCAAAGTGCTGGTGATGTGATATCGTAGACACTTTAGTGAATACTATCAATGTGTCATTGACTCTACTCCAACAGGACATCAACGTTTCCAGCACTCTTCAAATGTTAGTGAATCTAGGCCCAGGACTCCTACATATCTTTTGTCTATGATCCATGAACTAGTGCAAGGATACAGATCCACTGACTTAAATCAACAGAGAAACAACACATATTTGTGATATCTTCTTCACTTACCGTCTTCATTTCCAACATACATCAATAGGCCAGAAAATGATTAATTATAATGAAGCCATTAGGGGTGGGCGAAAGTTGTTGCCTTGTTATCCACTTTTTCGCAGGAAAATACGCTTTAAAACTAGCGGTTAAAATTTTCGCATCTTTCGCCCATTGGCCAAAATCTTTCATCATATTTTCAATGACTAAAAAGTTTTCGCCCATTGATTTACATTGTTTTCGCACTTCCGCTATAAAAACGTGACGTTTTTGCTGAAGGCAGACACAATAGAAGCAGCTACAGAGCGAGATAGATGTGCTGTGCTGTTCTCTTGTGATATTTAGCAAACATTGAGGCAGGAGAGGCAGGAGAGGCTCATAGTGACTCCTATCACTATGAGCAGCAAAAAGAGGAACTGGAAGGACCCTTATTATGTGTCCACTGAGTCTGAGGAGGAGGAAGTGACTAGCAGTACTCAACCAATGCTGTCCAGTCCCCCTAAATCACCCCAAGAGATCTTGGGGAATTTAATAAGAAGGGAGGGAGAAAAGGGAATGGGAAGGAATGGAGAAAAGGGAAGGAAGGGAGGAAAGGGAAGGAAGGGAGAAAAGGGCATGGGAAGGAAGGGAGAAAAGGATAGTGAGAGGAGGACAGGTCAGCTGCCTGTGCCTGCTGCAAAATGTGCTGCCCCTGCTGCCAGTGCCATCATTTCTGATCCTGCAGCCACTAGTGTTGTACCTGTTGCCCCTGCTGCCAGTGCCACCATTTCTGTAACTGCAGCCACTAGAGTTGTACCTGTTGCCAGATGTGCTGCCCCTGCTGCCAGTGCCACCATTTCTGTAACTGCAGCCACTAGTGTTGTACCTGTTGCCAGACGTGCTAACCCTGCTGCCACTGCCACCATTTCTGATCCTGCAGCCACTAGTGTTGTACCTGCTGCCAGTGCTGAACCAGCTGCAAATGCTGACCCAGCTGCTAGTACTGAACCTGCTGCCAGTGCTAAACCTGCTGCTAGTACTGAACCTGCTGCCAGTGCTGAACCTGCTGCCACCAATACTTTGCCTGCTGCTAGTGTTTCTTGTAGTACTCAGTGGGGGAAGGATAAAATTATGCCAAATGTGACAGCAAGGGACCCTAAATCACACTTGTCATTCCCAAGCAGTCCTGCTACTGCTAGTACTACTGCTACTAAGGTCCAGCAGCTTTTTAGCCTTAGGAGTGAAGGAGGGGGTGATCAACAGTGTTGTGATATTACTAGTGACTGTGAGACTGAGGAGGAAGACTCTGCGGCTGAACTTGATGTGTTTGGTGTTAGTAGTAGCAGTAATGGTGAAGGAGCCGGAGTGGTAGGGGAAACATTTTTGCAGCTTCCAGACTAGAGGTCAAGGCCACACCTTTCTCCTGACCCTGGGACTGGGAGTCCTCCCCTTCTCTTCACTACAGTGTCCAGGTGGAACATGAACCTGAAGAGGCCAGAACTGGTGTTGGGGCAGGAGAGCAGGCTGAGAAGTAATACCACCACCACCAGCAGGAGCACAGATCAGCTGCCTGTGCCTGCTACTATTTCTGCTAATGCTAGTCTGCCTTCTTCTTCAGGTCAAAAGGCAATGGCAAGTGTGACATTAGGGGACCCTCTGTCACATTGCTCGTCACCACCTCCAAGCAGCAGTGAGATGTCTGTAATAGAGCAGCAGCAGCAACAGCAGTATGTAGGGACTAGTGGTGCTGGTGGTGATGATGCTGGAGATGCTGGGGTGGAAGAGACATTGATGGCCTTTTTAGCAGAAACTGAGAAGGAATAGTAGACAGGAATGAGGATGGGCATCACCACCACCACTAACAAGGACATATTGGAATTAGAGGAATTTGCAACTGCTCTAATTCCTTCTGATGCTGAGATGCAAGGGCAGCAGGATGCTGAGGAGCAGGTTAGTGTGCCACAGGCCACCATGGACACAGTGGGAATGGGGTCAACAAGCGATGCAGGACTAGGACAGGTTCCACTTGCCAGCAGTAGCAATACTCCTGATCCTAGTTGCAGTGCTGACTGTGAGGCAGTAGCAGCAACAGCAGCAACATTATCCACTGCCACAGACAATGAAGGGGAATGTGGAGGACAAGAAGAAAAAGGTCATTCTTCTCCACCTTTCCCCTTCCCTCTGAAGTCATCATGGGTGTGGGACTATTTTTCTGTTGGGGCAGGCACAGTAAGTCATCAGCAACGGCACTGTGCACAATTTGTGACAAGTCAGTGAAAAGAGGAAAGCAGGGAACACACCTTGGCACAAGCGCCCTCATATCACACATGAAACACAGACACCATGACATTTACTCCAAATATGTTAAAGTCAAACACCCACCCCAGATATCAAGCACCGCTTTTGCTGTCCCTGACTCACCAGAAAGGCAACAACAGGCGAGGTGGAGATCAAAGAGGAGGAGGAATAGAACAACCCAGGCAGAGACTGGAAGTTCCTGGACGAGTGAAACAACTAGCTCGCCGTCAACTGCTAGGGTAACTACATTTTCTGCCAATCCTCCTGGTTCATAACCTCCCCCACCAAATGATAGCCACTCTGTTGATGTTAGGATGAGGCAGTTCGTCTCTACCCTTGCACACTGTGTGGTGCACTGACCACACATGCCAGTGTGGTGGAGCAGAATCGCAATAAGTGCATCAAGCGGCATCTGAGGAGATTCTATCCTGCAGAATATGCTAAGATGGTGGCAGGGAGGGTTCTTCACTACTATTAAACTGTCAGCAAGTTGTCCTTTGTCCTTAGCAGGTGTGGAAGGGTACAGTGACAGTGGCTGTACTTGGTTTCAGGTGTCATAGTGTTTGGATACAGTTGTTCCCCCAGATGTTATTTACCACACACATACTATGCACAATGCAGTTGCTGAGGAGAACCACTGATCCTGCTCTCAAGGGAAAAAATATATTCTAATAACATCACGCCCATGATGATTTTGGAGGAGGGGCAGGTGGAGAAGATTTAATGGCCAACTTCTTCTTTTCTCCACATATACTGGGGGCTACTTATTCTGCTGCTACTGCCTCAGGCGCATCACTGGAACCAGTCTTGGCAAGTGGAACCTTCATCATCCATCTTCCATATTACTGCTATTGTTGATCCCATTCCCTTACAGCTGCATAATCATCCTGCTGCTTAAAGGGATAGTAATACTTCGTTTTAACTTTATTTTATTTTGTAGGCATTAAAAAAACATGAAGAATGATATAAGTCTTATCTCTCAAACCTTTATGGTTTATGAGATATTCACAAGCAAAGTTTCCCGCCCCCGCCCCTTTTACCTAGTGTAAGCCATCTCTTCTCAGATGTGAATCTGGTTGTATGACCAGACAGATAACAGCAGGGGACAATCTTCTTTGTATGAAAACAATGAAAGCCCTTCCTCCCTTGACAAGTTTTTCAGCTTTTTCCCTTATCTTAATTGAAGATTGTCCCTCTCTGCAGTCTACCTGGACACCTCCCTTCTGATCTGGTTAAACAGGGGGGGATACTTTGTTTGTGAATATCTCTTAAACCATAAAGGTTTGAGAGATAAGTATCCCCCCCTGTTTAACCAGATCAGAAGGGAGGTGTCCAGGTAGACTGCAGAGAGGGACAATCTTCAATTAAGATAAGGGAAAAAGCTGAAAAACTTGTCAAGGGAGGAAGGGCTTTCATTGTTTTCATACAAAGAAGATTGTCCCCTGCTGTTATCTGTCTGGTCATACAACCAGATTCACATCTGAGAAGAGATGGCTTACACTAGGTAAAAGGGGCGGGGGCGGGAAACTTTGCTTGTGAATATCTCATAAACCATAAAGGTTTGAGAGATAAGACTTATATCATTCTTCATGTTTTTTTAATGCCTACAAAATAAAATAAAGTTAAAACGAAGTATTACTATCCCTTTAAACAACTCAGCAGCAGCAGTACGAACATCAGTTGCAACTCAGGAGGACACTTGACAGCAGGGCATTTTTATTTTTTTTCTCTGGGCTTGTGTTTTAAATAAATAAATAAATAAAAACTAGTCTTACAAAAAAATAAACAATTTTTGGGGGGTTTGTTTCTAACAAGCCTAAGTCCTACAAATCAATGTTTCCTTAGGGCTTGTGCCAAACAAGCTTAAAGGGATAGTAATACTTAAAATGTAAAAAAAAATATGTTGTAGGGTTTAAGTATTACTATCCCTTTAAGTCCTACAAATCAATGTTTCTTCAGGGCTTGGGCCTCTAATAAGTATAAATCCTACAAAGGCCTCTAACAACAAATTATCCTCTATAAAATACTCTATCAAGTCAATTATCAGTCCACCCCAGTGGCAGCTTATGTCAGGGGGTTCCTGTCTCTGTCACTTTAAATACAAATGTCTTATTTTATTTTATTGATTTATTTTTTATTAACTGTCCCCCCAATAGCAGTCAATAACCCTCCCCCAAGACAAATTCCCTGTTCAAATGATTTATTCATTCATCAACACAGGCACCCTTCTCAGACCCCTTTATACCATGTCTTATGGTTTCTATTTTATTTAGGATTTCTTTTTTATTACTTGCCCCCCAATCTCAGTAAACAACAGGGAAAGAAGCGTACAAGAGAATGGTCAGACAGAGCCACAGGTCAGCACCAGAATGGATGGTCAGACAAGCCGGACCATACACAGAATACCGAAACAGGAATAGAACAGAACTGACTGGACACCAACGTAAGGGTAACTGGATAAGGATCCAGTTCCCTTAAATACTAAAGCCAGGAAGTAGATAGGAGGAGACTAACCAGGCCATCCTGTATAAAGTTGAGACCTGCATCAATATACAGCCTCGCACCCGTAGATGACGCATCTCGCCGAGATGCATCAAACCCCTGCACCATTCCCGCATCAGTCTGAGCCACCGGCCCACCTAGCCAGAGGACACGGGTGGCTGCTGAGGCGCCCAGGCCCAATGTCTGAAGCGACTCGCGGGATGATGCCGAAGTGTCATTTCATGCCATCAATCTCCAGTGTCGCCCGAAGCGGCGGTGTTGGAACTAAGGTGAGCTGTGACACTTGTTAGTTGTCCCTGAGGACAGGCTTGCATGCTACTGGCTTAGATCAACAGAGAAATAATAAATCTTTATGACATCTTCCGCACTCACCTTTGCATTTCCAACATACATAAGTCAGAAAATGATTAACTAGGTTCAAGCCATCTTATTCCATAGATACTCAATTAGTATCAGTTTTGATTGAGACATTAGGGGTTTGATTCTGTTAGGATCTACAAAAAATAAACATTAATACAGTATTTTTGAGTCACAGTTTGGTATTCCATTAGCTGTGCTGTGACCAAACAACAAGAGATAAAAATTAACGACAGTTGCTAGATTAGTGCTCGTAGAAATCAGTTGCACAAGCCATAATACTTGCTAGTCTATTCTATGTGTTGAGTTTAACATATGTTTAAAGGAGATACATTTTCAACCTGAAAACCTAGAAGCAGAGTCAACAACATGTATTAAAAACCACCGTAGTACAAAAGAAGAGCAGCAGAAACACATACATGCATGCACAACTATGCATCCTTACACCAGAAACTCACAGATATGAGTCCCCATAATAATTCATCCAAATCACAAGGGGCACCCTTCCCCCAAGAAATAATACATTTTAAAAGAATGAAGTCCCCTAACCCCTTTTCTCCCAAATATTCCCAGCACTAAGATTAAAAGAATCTGCCTCCAACTAGACTGAGCACTAACAATAAAGTACCCTCCACAAACACTAGGCCTAACACTAACAATAAAGTACTCTGCCAAAGTCAAAGGGTCACACATGTGCATTACATCATCCCTCCATCTAGCCAATGATTGAATAGATGAAAGGATGACGTTACATGCATGCATGACCCCTTCATCTAGATGGTGATTGGACGAGAGGTGAGGTTACTCCAGGGCATGTTCTATGCCATGCGTAACACCACTCCCCAGACAATGGGAGCATGGGAAAGGATTTGAACAGGGATTGGCCTATAAAAGCCAATCCCTGTTCATTTATCTTGTTAGTGGCAGTGGTGGCAACGGTTGCTGCAAGTTGATAGGGTTTTTTTTACTTTCTTGCACAACTGCAGAATGTGCAGAGGAGGACCAGGACATCGAAGACACCGCTGGATCTCTGACATTGAGGTAAGTGCTTCACATGTGAAACTCGTGGGAAGGGGAATGAGGCTGTTAGTTGAGGTTGTTACTGTTAAGTCTAGTGGTGGGGGAGTACTTTATTGTTAGTTTTGGGAGTGTTGGGGGTAAGGGGACTTAATTTTATCTTAGTGCTCGTAATTTTGGGAGGGTGGAGGGATGGTGATTGTGAACTAGCTCACGGCCTGTTTGACACTACATCAAATATTGAACATTAGCTGGTATCCTTTGATGTTCCTGCTTCTCACACTATTTAGAGTGAGTTGGGGGAGCATAAATCTACAAAGAGCATTAGGCCACAGATTTGTGCGGCCTACGCTCATAACTGACCCAGCTGGGCAGCTAATACATTACTTCTGGAAAATTGGTAATTTTTTTCCGGTTTGTACATATTTTGATAATATTGTTGTTGTTTTTTTAACAGACCTAATAGTGTTGAGCCCTAGATAGGTCTTTAAAGGAAATTTCCCCAGCCATCAGTCATTAACCCCTTAATGACCAGGGTCCAGAGAAGTAACCTTTCCTTAAGGACCATTTTGGTCTTTACGACGCACAGGTACACGTGACCTGTGACGCATAGTGGCACGCCGCGCTGGGAACTGAGAGAAGCCGCTCCACTCTTGGAGAGGTCTATTTTACACTTTGTTTTTATTTACAGCGCTCCTGGAAGAACACTCTAAGTAAAATGTATTTGACATGCTATGACCATCACCGGTCCTTAAGAGAAGACCACATGACGGTCATAGCACTGCACGCGGGCGTTAAGGAGTTAAAGATAGCATGATAATGGTGTAGCTGATAGTTACTAGGGGGAAGTATACAAGAATATATATTTGGACTATAACAATATTACTGATAGCAAGCATGTTTTAACTCCTTAGATGTTATAGGTACAGTATCTCTAACACGTTATGAAGCAATGAGTTAGAGACACCTTTAGCATCTAAGGGATTAACTCCTTGAGGACCATAGGGGTTTGCAACACATTACTTTGCAATGCATTTCACACCCCTCTAGTCCTGAAGGGGTCAAATATTAGGTCATGCAAAGGTAACCTGAATTCTTTCTTTTGGAACAGGGGTGGGCAAGTTAGAACACCCCAGCTGTAGCTGGATTACAACGGCCATCAAAATCTGGCAAGAGGATGATGGGTAGTGTAGTCCAGTAACAGCTCAATGGTGTCAATGTGCCCACCCCTTTATTCCAGCATAAGAAGAAATATAGACCAATGAAAAGCAGATGTGATCTAGCTTTGAAAAGCAGGAGTTAATGTGTAAATTAGCTATAGTACTTTTAGTTATGGAGAAACCAGGCCAAATGAGAGGGGACAGAGTATTATCAAATGGAAACTTTTTCAACTGTAAAGTAGGTGTAAGTCTTGACAAAACACATCATCATTGTTCCAATCATATGGAAACCACTATTGTCATGAATTGGTAAATGAGTGAACTATTCAATCATCTTTTCTTGTACACTGTACTTTAATGATCTGAGTGCCAAAGTGGTATCCAGCATATTGCAATGCAATGCATGGGGTGTCTCTCCAGCACTGAGAGTATTAAAGATCAACATTACTTTGAGTTATTTACCCTGTTTAATTTGGAACTTTGTACAATGGAAATATACTTTAAAAAGGTCAACATTCCAGATATAGAGGTATAATATTTAAAATGTGGAGGAGCCGTTTCATGTCTTGCAGAGATTTCCTGAATGTTGTGTAGAAAAAATAGCAATATATAGTAGTTGATGAGTCCGAAAAAAGTAATACGTCCATGAGGGTAAACAAATCCTTCCTGATTCCAAATGGCAATCAGATATTTCCCTGGATCAACATCCAATCTGCTTGAAACCAACTGGAATAATTCTCAATAATCTCAATGGTTTAAAAGAAGTGCAGCTGTGCTGATTATGATATATATATATATATATATATATATATATATATATATATATATACACGTGTATTGAAGTAGGGGGCAACAACCGTGGGTTTTACGAAAAATAATTTTATTAAGTAAAATAGAAGGTCAACATTTCGGTCCTCACAGGGACCTTTCTCAAGATAAAATTATTCTTCATAAGACCCACAGGTGCTGCCCCCCTTCTTCAATACTTGTCTACACCATTGGGAATGTGCACCTGGGCATTAACATATTTTAAACTGAGTGCTTTCTCCAATCCTTTTCATATATGTATTACATGTAATCATTTCAACTCCCTAGAGCAGCGTGATTTCTGAATGATTATCTTTCACATTTTTAGCTCTACAGAGAAGTTAATAGCAGAACAGCTCATACAACTCATTATTTTGTATTAGCTCATCTTTGCCTTCTACCGTTCACTAACTGGTGGCTTAATTGAATATTCCATCATTTTCTGAGAAGTTCCATTTCATGCAATTGTGTCTTCTCTTTCACTTGATGATTTAGATATTTAGACAGGTCTATTATTGTGATGTAAAAGATAACTATCACCAGGAAAGTACCCCAGCTGTATATCTACTCCCCTAAAAGCAGACCTGCTGATGAAGCCAGTGCTGCATTGTGAGCCCTGACAGACCAACTGGGGAGAAAAAATTGGGGGTCTCTCATCCCCCCATAAAAGAGAATGAATTACAAGACTGAAGTCAGTTTCCTGTCCTGCATGGCACAGGTTCCCATAGACTTTCTGTATCTGGCATGAAAGGCCAACACAGAGAATCTACAGAGACTTTACATACAACCAACTAAGTTTGTTGCTCAGAGCCACATCATTCCAGGTCACAAACCAGCTGAGGGGATCAGTTTTGTGAACCCCCAAGGAGCTGATAGACTTTTTTTTTACAAAGTAAGTTCCCAGACTGTCTGGGGCACCTGCTGGGCATCTTGCATTAGTGTACGAATGGTCAAATTTACATTTTAAGTACCCTTATCCTAGCCTAAGGCTATATATCTAGTCCTTACAGGACCACATCCACAACCTCATCCACTATTGCCTGGCACACAAAATATCCTCATCCTTAACATATAAGTACAACAATGTTAGAGAAATAATGTCCATTGACTGGCTGCTGAACCAGCTACCATAACCAATAGTGGGTGTCTGATGCCGGGGCATAAACATTTATCTGGCCACATACACAGCTCACAATGTGGCTACTGCCAGAACAAATGAGGCCCCACAAAAGGTAAAATAAAACATCAACCTATACATGGTTGGCTACTTTGTGTTATGGAGAATTTATCCCTGATAGATATGTATGAGGAATGATCCACATTTCTACTCCATTTGCATTAATGATATATCATGAGTGAGCTGTGACTTTCTTTTTAAATTCAGAGGAAACAGTGATCAAAACTTCATGAGCACTCTGCAGCTTAATTACAGTGTATCAGTGATACAAGGGGGGGATGAGAAGCATGAATTATTCCTGCTACCTAGATCCCTGTGCAGAATGCCATGTTGGGGCCCTTACTCTCTGAGGAATGCACTTATTGAAGCAAGTTGCATTTTTTTTGGCACATGAGGATGTAATCACTGCTTTCAAAAAACACTTTTTTTCAGTCAGTTTCAAGCTTAAGATGATACAGATTTGACATAAATATGACATGAAGTTGTCATACCTATGTCAAATCTATCACAGAGATATGTCATATATGTGTCATGTTATGTTTGTATTGGAAAGAGGATTAAGCTCAGTTGTAACTATTAAATGAATCATCTCACAGCAGTGGCAGTACCCTTGTTTGCTCAACAAGAAAAGCTCTTTCATATAAACACTTTACTACTCCTTTAAGAAATGAATACAATACAGTTAATGACAGCTTAGTGAATAGACCTGCATTGAAACTTGGCGTCCACATGATCACTATTGCAAGACACTAGTCAGATGAGGTGCCAAGAATCAGAACGAATTCATGAGATGGCCAAGAATCAGGACCCTTGGACTACATGGAGGAACTCCAGAATTCAATATCTATGGTATATTAAAGTAATTTATGAATAACAAAACATGTAATTACAATCTGCCATCTATTAAAATATAATGTTCAGCTTTGTTATTGCATGTGTCAGAAGAAATGAATACATTCTAAAGAAAAGACAGATGGTATTGCGTTTTGAGTATGGTAAAATGGAGCTGATGTGATGAATGCTAGGCAATGCATCCTGACAAACCAATTGGCACTTTCATCCCTTTCTAATATATCTGTTATTTTCAATTGGAAAGTACTTCTGTAACATGTGACAACACCTGGGAACAAGCATGTGCAACTGTATGAGGATATGAACCTCCAAATTAAGTAGGGACAGAAATAGACAACACAGACTGAGGCTGCTTTATTAATAAGAACAACAGTGATTCTGGAACAAACCTACTTCACCACACAGAAGAAATAAAAATTACTCAAATGCCCATTGATTTAATCAGGGGCTTGTAACCCCTTGAATGTAACAGAGGTCTCCAACGCAATGAGACCTTTCTAGCATACAAGGGGTTAAATACCCATTTAAATGAATGGGAATTTTTATAACCACCCCCATGGTGCAGGTGGTTTATTCCATAATTGCTCCTCTTTTTTTCTTTTCTTGCATAAGACCCACAACATTAATTTTAGTTGTAGAAAATCTGTTATAACCTTGTTCAAATCCCTGTAATAGCTCTTTGCATAGCCTTAGGCAAATTACACAATGATGTGGGCTGCAAATCTAGTCTGTCATTTCTTCATTCTGCACATTGTACTCACTATAAAACAAATGACAGTTAGTATCAAAATGACTGTATCAAGGAAAAGAATATGAATGAACTCATTTTAACCTCTTTCATGCTACAGAGTTTTCAAAGCCTTTCTTTTTAATAGGGACAATCAGGGCTGGATTTACATCTCAGGAGCCTGTAGGCACAGAAATCTGAAGCGCCCCCCCCCCCCCCAATTGGTCATCTCCACAATGCTCCAAATCTCCACATTACCCCCCATATCCATATTGCCCTCACATTGCCCCTATCATCTCCAACTGTCTTGCCCCATCAGCTCCAACTTGCCCCCATCAGCTCCAACTGTCTTGCCCCCATCAGCTCCAAGCTCCATATTGCCCCCATCAGCATCAGCTCCAACTTGCCATCACATTGCCATCAGCTCCACATTGCCCCCCCGTATCCATTTCCTACCTCCCTGGTGGTCCAGCGGCAGGAGACGTCTGTGTCGCCTTCTGCACAGACCTGCAGCTTCTGTTGCACCCCGCGCGGTCTTCTCTTTAGGAATGCAGAGCGCTGGGAGACAATGTCATCTCCCAGCACCCCTCATTAGAGCCGATGAGGGGGAGCAACAGCAGCTACAGCCTTCGGCACAGACCTTAGCAAGTGAGGGGCGGGCCAGGTGGCAGGTTACTGCGAGCAGCGCGGAAGAGCTGTAAATATATATATATATAAATAAATTATTTCAATGACAGGCGCCCCTCTGTGGGGTGCGCCTGTAGGCAGGTGCCTACTCTGCCTTATGGCAAATCCGGCCCTGGGGACAATGTACAAATCTGACAGTACAGCTCATTTTCTGTGGTTATAATTTAACTTAATCCTTTGAATGCCAGAGGGGTGCACAATTCATTGTTTCACAATGCTGATGGCTGCTGGTATTCAAAGAGTTAAAAATCATGCATCTGCACTTCAAGATATGTCCAAGCTTTTGTGATCATTATAGTGTCTACTGGCTCACTCTCTTCCAGCATAAAGACTTTAATGCAAGCAAGCTCCAAAGCCCACCTCTAAAGCATGCACAAGAATATAGACACATTTTTCTCCAATTTCTTCTGCATGATATTAGGTCCTAGAGAGAAACATTGAGGAGAGGGAAGCAACTCCCACAAATGTCCTCACACTCCTCCATACCGCAAGCACCATGAGGATAGACAATGGAATTAGGCAGGAGCAATACCTTTAATAAGACTCTATTTATTTATTTATTTATTTATTTATTTATTTATATTAGCAAATTCTTATTAGTTCAACCCCCAAGATGCTGAAGACCCCATTAGGAAGGAGTAGTAATGTTTTTCATTAAAACATTTACTGCTCACTTAACTAAAATAACTGCAAAATGTTATGAGGTGAAACTTAGTTATCTAGGGAGTGCAGAAATCATGGTTGTCTAGGTTCTGTGTTTGTTTTTTTTCTTCAGTTTTATGTCAAACTTGTGTATATGAAGTCACATGACAAGGTTAACAGAATACTATTTAAATTGATGTGTGTGTGTGTGTGTTTGTGTGTATTCAGCTTTAACAAGTCACTTCCCTGATTGATAGAATTTCTAGGGAAACATAGGAGAAGGTATGTTCATAAGAAGAGATTAAAACATGCTATATTTCAGTCTCCCATATGAATGAGCCTAAAGGCTTACTAAGCCAGACTACAAGTTAAGAAATCAAGACTATTATAAAGATGAGGCAAGATTTGCATGTCTGTAATTATGAAGTGTTTTATTTAATACTAGTTTTAAAGCCCGTGTACATGGGCCAATACTGGCAGCGCTGCAGTCATGAGCAGCACTGACTGCCCAAACGTGCCGCAGCAGATATGGAGCGGGGTGCTCCGAATTCATACCGTGGTCCTCTCTGTGCACCTTCCTGGGAGCAAGCGGTCCCAGGAAGGTGCGCAGAGAGGACTCTGGTCTGAATTTGGATTGCCCCTCTCTGTATCAGCTGTGGTGCGGGCAGTCTCTAGTGCACATGACTGCAGCGCACAGCCGTCTCTACTGCACATGACGGCTTCTGACAAACATCCTAGGGAATTATAATATAGGATAATCATTTTTGAAAATGCATGCAGTTAAATATACCATTATAACATTAACATGCTTCTTGTATTCCTGGCCAAGCATTTTTATTCTCTGTTTATAAATGCACATATAGTTTGGTGCACTGTGAATGTGTAGTCACATCTTAATACAGGTAACTAGAACCCTGATTTCCTGAAAACAATGCAAAGAAATAGGAATCAAGAAAGGAACTTCCGGATGGTGAGATGTTCATTCTATATCAGTATTTCTCAAAGTTAGCCTTCGCACCATACCAAGTTCAAGTTTTCAGATATACCTGCTTGAACACAGGTGGGTAAACAGTGGCTAAGTCATAAGTCATAATTTGCCTGTTGGTATATCCTTAAAATCAGCCTTGCTGGTTTGTCTGGGGCCTAGAGTTGATAATTGGTCTTATATATAATTGTCCCTATATAAAAGGAATGGGAGAGGTATAGATTTGGGAGCTTTTGGGGGGAGTGTACAGATATGGTTCCATGCCAAATAAGGTGGAGGAACAGATTTTTTTTTTTTGTGTTGCACCTGCCTAATGACAGCTTACCAGGCTACTCAGTCTATGACTTCTTCTTTGTGCAGCTCTAAGAGGAGGGCAGTGAGGGGCTAGACATACACTAAGGGGCATTCCATTCTTCTGTGTTGTGTCTCACTATGTAATGACAAAGCTAAGAAGAAATTGACATAAAATGAGTCCACTTTACACACACATGTGTTCGGGCCTTATTTGCATTAAACTCCAACACAATGAACACGCCTTTGCACTCAGTGGATTAATATAACTAAGGGTAAAGGCAGCATGGTATTTATTTCACTATGAGAAAACCTTTGAAATAATCACACCTCTGCTGCCTCCATAACTCATGGAGCAACTAAAACAAGGCAACGGAGAGCACATTACCTGATTGATATCTCTATCACACAGACAAATAAATACTGTGTTGCCTGAACTATTCAGTTATATCAGCCCTCTTTGAGTGTCAGAGGTGTGTCAGATACAGTGGACATCCTTCAGGCACTCTGAGAGTTCAGGAAAAAGACCTGTTTTCCTGCAGCCTCCTCCAAACCATTAACCATTTGCTTATAAGATGGATGGGCAACACATTACACACCCCTCTAGCTCTCAAAGACTTAATCCAATACATTTGCTGATGCTCACACTCACATTTCAAGTATCTAAACAACCACACATGTTTCCTGAATGCTGAGCAGCACCAGTTTCCTCTCACTGCTGGAACATGAAAGATGGGTATGAGAGATGATTGGGCTGTAGCTCAGCACACAAAAATCATGCAGGGAGAAGGGAAGCCTGTCTGTCGTCATGGATTATAGTCAAAACTGGCAGGGATATGGCCCTGATGAGTACTGCATGCTTTTTTTTAAAGCTAGTAAATCAGATTAGTGCACCTGAGGATATTATAGTTTAAAATGTAGATATTTATGGCCATAAGGTAATTTATGCACATCCTCTATAGAGAGCTCACAGTGAAACAATAATCACTCTAGGTATAGCATCAGCTTTTCCCAATAGATGCCACTGCAGGACTGCAAATGAGATCAGATAAAAAATAAACAGTAGTGTCAGGATTAATTTAACAATTGGTAAATGATGGAGTAAATGGATGAAGAAATTGAAAACCCAAAGGTATATGAAAAAATTTACCACATCCCACATTCTAGAGCTATGTACACAATCAAATACAAAAGTTATAATATTTTTGAAAAAAATATGAAAATTAATTGGCAGAAAGCCTAAGTTAAATTCTCACTCATAATAAAAAAAGTGAAATAAGAGTTAAGTTCTTTCAACTTCACTCCCCATGTAATTTCAGAAAAAGTAGAATTTCTACACTTAATAGCCGCATTACTTTATATTTCAGTGAACAAAAATTATGCACATGGGAGGGCAACTGCGTTAAGTTGGAAGAACTAATTGGCGTTTATGCTTTTGAATGAGAACTTACCTGTGGCTTGCGCTAAAGTTTTAGTATCCCAATAATGATACTTTTTTTATGCTGTCAGATCTGTACATTCCCCCCAGTATATCTAAAAATCTAACACACTGATTCTGAACAACTAAGACCTTGCTTAATTTTTGTGGCAAACCAACTGTGCCACAGAGGGCAAATAATAGATCCTAAAATGCCCATTTATTTAAACAGGTCTGTTAACCCCTTGAAATGGAAATCTCTCTAGCATTCAAGGGGTTAAAAAACCAATTTAAATAAACAGGGATTTTTATTTATGCACTATAGTGAATTTTATCCAGGATTTCCTCTGGGGTTATTCGCTAAAGTGTGATAAAGAGGTGATAAAGTGGAGATGACTTCTCCAGTGATATCACTTCTCCAATTCCTATGTTATTCTATGGAGCCTATACACTAAGATCTCCGAAATTGGAGACATCATAGTGCATAGGCTCCATAGAATAACATAGGAATTGGAGAAGTGATATCACTGGAGAAGTCATCTCCACTTTATTACCTCTTTATGACGCCTCAGTGCATCTCCCCCCTCAAGTTTTTATTAGTACATCAGTCTAACCGCTATGGTTCTTGCACACAGCAGCAGTCCCTGTGGAATCAGTTTTGAGGACAATGTGGGGGTATTGGTAACTATTTAAAGGGGAACTACCACCCCATTTGGCTCCAAAAGGGACTGACAGCGCAGGCGCGCGGACGTCACTGTGATGAGATGTCCGTGCTTCCTGCTCCTGTGAGCATTGGTAAAACGCCAAAATCTTTGGAACCAGGTAATATTTCTGGCGACTAGTGCTACTAAGCAGCTAGTCGCCAGATGAAAAATTAATACATGTTAAGTTATTGCGGGGTGGTAGTTCCCCTTTAATTTAGATTTGAGATAGAAATGTCTATATCAGCCGTTTAAAATTATTCCTTTTGCTTTGTAATTTTTTGCAGCTATTGAATTAATTGATCTTTTTGGGCAGACATGACACATATTATCAGTGATTATTTGTTTCCTAGAAACAATAATTATCTCACCCTGCATTTTTTCCTCTGTGTAAGAGAGACAGCCTGGCCTGTTACTTAGTTGCAACTGATTATTTATACATTTCCTCTAAATAGAAATTAAATCTGATTTTATTCTGACAAATGAACACTTTATGCTAAACCGTCACTTAGAGAAGGTAGAGAACTTGTCATAATGTTGTATTTATTAAAATACAAGAAACCACAAGAAAAATATTTTGAGAAAGAGAGTGCACAAGCCAGCTAATTATTAAACGATTGTTGGGGGAAATGTACAACTGCAGTTCTGTTCCATATGAGGCACTTGAATCAATATTTAGTCCTTACTACTGCCTAATATCAATTTACTATCTATGCCAAATATCCTCCACTTAAAACTGCTTTCATGAAAGAAAGGCAAGCATTTTGGGGCATTTCTTTGCTCTTTGACTTTTTAAATACGATGAATTAAACCAGGAGTAGAGAAAATGTTGAAGAATTAACTCCCTGAACATTCTATGGGGCTGGTGCGATATGACCATGGCTGGGTGGATATGCATCTATAGAGGTGGGCCATCATCATGCACCAAGAACAATGCTTCCTATAAATAGGTGAACTTGTCCCATATGAGATACATTTCATATTCACAACTTGTTTTTGTTTTGCTAGTTTGTGTTTGGATTTCTTATATGTAATGAACTGTACAACTCCATTCAAACTTAAAAGGATAGTAATGTTTCATAATAAAAGCAGCTCTAAATAATCATCCTAGTATTTGAAATTTGGAGAGTATTATTTCATTTCTGTCAGAGTTGTAGTTCAAGAGTAATTTAATGACAAAGTATCCCCCTACCGCCTATTTTACTGATGTAACACTGCTCAGCCAGATCAGAAGGGAGGTGCCCAGAGAGACTGCAGAGAGGGACAATCTTCAATTAAGATAAGGGAAAAACCTGAAAAACTTGTCAAGGGGGGCAGGGCCTTCATTGTTCTCATTGGAAGAAGATTGTCCCCTTCTGTTATCTGTCTAGTCTTACAACCAGATTCCACATCTGAGAAGAAATGGCTTACACTAAGTAAAAGGGGCGGGAGGGGAAACTTTGCTTGTGAATATCTCTTAAACCATAACGGTTTGAGAGATAAGACTTATATCGCTCTTCATGTTTTTTTTAATTCCTACAAAATAAAATAAAGATAAAACAAAGTATTACTATCCCTTTAAGAATAATAAAATTCATTTGACGGGGCTTACATATTTGAAAGTACTTAAGAACAGAATTGCTGAATTGTTTTCTCCTCACTTTCAGTAATGATCTATTCACTGTAGATAATGATTACTTCTCTACCAAATCTACTTAGCTACAGCATTTTATTGCCACTATTCACCTTTAGTTGTTTAAAATTCTTCTTCTGCTAGTTCTTCAAGTGCATAAAATGTATACAGTCATTCTAATTAAGGTTCTAAAACTCTGCTAGCAAACTTTCCTGCTGATTTATATTTCCTAAGGATTATGGTAACGGTATCCATTATTTTTGAATGCATAAAATAAGGTAGACACAAAAAAACACATAATTTTTAACCTTTTAAGAGTCAGAAGGGCATGCAATCAAAAGGTTACTTAAAAGGGAACTATACTCTAACAATTTAATGGCAGATATTATTCAAACAGCAGTTGGGTGTAGCTATATACTATGTTTTAGTTGTTTATGTTTAGTTTGTTTAAAATCTGATAAAAAAATTGTGTTCCTTATGATCATTTCAAGTATGTTGCTGTCTATTGTTTGTTCTGAGGAGGTGTGACTAATAGGTGTAATACAACAAAGGTCATTATATACTGTTCTGAGGTGAGCAGTGTTACATCAATAAAAGGGGCGGGAGGGGGATACTTTATCATTCAATTACTCTTGAACTACAACTCTGACAGTATTGAAATAACACTCTCCAAGGCCCAAATACTATGATGATTAATTAGAGCTGCTTTTATTATGAAACATTACTGTTCCTTTAACTATTGACATATCTGACTTAACGTAAATAGAACACGCATTAGAGTACCACCATGATCCTGTATATCATGTTATTTTATTAACCATTTCACTACTCCCATACAGAAAGATGATTGTTCTTTTACTGCAAATAGCTGCTGGTGTAGGTTAAATTAGTGTTTGCATTGACTACTCTGTCCTAGGAGACAGCAGCAGTTCATTTTAGTCTGTCATATACAACATAATACCTTCAAGTGGCAGGAGTTTTTAATACTGTATTGATAAGCATTTTAGTTTCCCTGTACAAAATACAGCGTTGCAAGTTTTTTTTTGTGTGTGAGTACATGCGTGTGTGTGTTGTGTGTGTATGTTGAGACCTTGGGTACAAGCCTACCTGGGAACTTTATTTTCTGGAGTCCTCGGAGGGGACTTCTCTGGTGCCACCGGGGGGAAGGGTTAATTGCCATGAACTATAGAAAAAGGGGAGGGGTTACTTGTAAGTGGTGGAGGGGCTTTCTTGGGCATCACAAAAAGTGGGCAGGAAACGGCAGGAACTGGGTGGTGAAGGAGAAATAGTGGGAGGAACTGGGTGGGAAGGAGCAGAAGTGGGCAGAGTTTTAAAGGAAATGCCCCACATCAGGAGAATCAGCCTCTGCCCCGGACACCTGGTAATACACTATCAAAACCAGAGCATCTGGGGCAAATCCAGAGAGTTCCCAGGTATGGGTACCGAAGGCTATGGGAACCCCTCTGACAGACAGATCAGCCACAAAGCTTCATTTGGACACAGGGAGGGGAGGCTTTTGGGAAGCCTTCTCCCCTGCATCAGCTGTTAAGTGCAGGTAATCATTTACTAAGCATTGTATACATACCTGCAATGTAAAGGGTTAAAGTTGTATTTGGGTTGGAGATCAGACGGAAATGACCACACAGGGTACGGATCAGGTGTGCATGGGACTGCACAGCACAAAACGAAAAATGGCAATAACCTGAAATAATAAATAATAGAGAATTGTAATGCAGCTTGCAAAATTGTTTTAAGGTGACAGTTTGACTTTAAATAGGGCATTTAACTCTCTGATTGCTAGAGATCTCTTCAGCATATTGCTTCATAATGCACTGGAGTCTTCTCTAGCATTCAAAGTGTTTAAAGCCCCTTTGACATAATTTTTGAGGAAAACATGTCCTATATCAATGCAGAAGCACACATCTTCATTCTCTTGAGAGTGTCTGCGAGACCATGTTTATGTATGTGTGTATTTATTTTCCAATGTGAATAGGGGCTCCACTAGTAGAATGTCCTTGAAGTCTTATGTGTCAGATTATGCAATGTTATGCAAAGTTTCATTTTTACAAGTTGAAAGAAAAGAAAATGGTCTAACTTTTTTCAAGTAATAGGTCTGTTGTAAGAGGAACAGTACTACCTTATTAAGGAAAATATACAATGTAGGGCTTTTGCTGCTGAGTGCAATGGTACTTCCACTGATAATAGATGCATCATTGCATTTCATTTTATATATATAAATATATATACATATATATATATATATATATATATATATATATATATATATAGATAGATATATATAGATATATATAGATATATATATATATAGATATATGCAATGTCCAGAGATGGAAAGCACTCTCTCCTAAAGAAAAATATACTGCCCAGGTGCACAATCCCTATGTTTATGTAAATAATGTTGGAAGAATGGGGCAGCACCCATGGGACTTTTTTATAAGTTTATTAGATGAACAAGTTTACATATATGGTCAACGTTTCGGCCCCTTGTTGGACCTTTCTCAAGACGTCTTGAGAAAGGTCCAACAAGGGACCGAAACGTTGACCATATATGTGAACTTGTTCATCTAATAAATTTATAAAAAAGTCCCACGGGTGCTGCCCCATTCTTCCAACATTATTTAATAGATATAGATATAGATATATAGATATATATGACAGGTGGCCTTTGTGGTCCCAGACATAATCTCTTGTCCTACCTTGTGATTGGGCCGCCCATTTCTCTTGTTTGTTTTTGAAGAAAACCGACAGAAAATCTAAAGTTTGAGCTGTGATAACTTTTGAATGCAGCAACTTCCAGCAATGAAATTATCTTTTATTACCGTACTGGATATATATTTTCATATTAAAGATGTACTATTATTTTACATGGGTCTAAATAAAATATTTCATTAAAAAAGTTCACATTTTGGAAAGTAGAAAACAGCCTTGAGTTTTCTAGATGCACACGGTCTCCTAAGTTTCCAGATGCACACGGTCTCCTATTAAGACTCAGGATCCCCAATTATCATTTAACCCTTTGAGTGCCATAGCAGTATTCAACACAATGGAATTGCAATGCGTTAGATGCCTCCCTGGCACACATAAGGTTATTCTGTAAAATCCAAGGATTTAATATTGCCCTTAGTAATAATATTCTCATTTTATCATATTATTAACATTGATTTATTATATTGTATTTGCCTTCTTTCAGCTGTATGCGCATGATTGCAGTATTAATGCATGACAAATAGTTATTCCTTACTACAGTAATTGTACAGTATTATCTGTTTAAAAATTAAAATGTCTCAAGAGCTGTCTCTCTGTATGACAGCAGAATTATTGTGTTAGCTGTATTAGTGCACATTGCCCCCTCTTACGCTACCAATCAAGTCACTCATCCGGAACACCCTTTTTTGAAAAGATAATTTGTCCTCTTGTGGTTTTAGAATGTCTGGAAGCCTTACTTTGGTGTCAATTAATTGTGGTAACAGTGCATAGCTCATCAAATGGCATTCTCGCTACTGCTTGCTCAGAAACGGGGGGGTCTCCAGGGAGACTTACTTGATGCAGTCATTAACAACCAGGCCTTTGGTTAAGAATCCTTTTCCATTCTGAACAGCTGAGATTTAGTTCCCCCCCATGCATTTCACAAGGCTGACAAGTATAGATTGCAACAGTTCTAATTTTGTTCCTGTTACATTTGTCCCTGTGTACAGATAGCTTTTCACTTTGAGACCTGCATCAGAGAATGAACTAAGTGAAAGAAGATGAAGCATATGTATAAAGAAGATTGGAGCAATTGTGAGGCAAACCAACTGCATAATAAGGGAAAAAATCCCTATAAATCTTATTCATTTAAATAGGGCTTTTAACCCTTGAATTCTAGAGAGGTCACCAACGCATTTCTTCACTAGCATTCAAAGGATTAAAAACCATATTTTTAAATTAGTGGAGATTGTAATTATCGCCCTATGCTACTGTAGGTTTGCATCAAAATTGTTCCACTTTTGTCTTTAACCCTTTGAGTGCCAGAGAAGAATTCCAACTTTGGCACTCAAACAGTTAAACATATGCCCGAATGAGTGATGATTTTATTACAGCATCTTGCAAAGCACAATATGAGATGTCAGAATTCAATATTTATCAGTAATACAAATGTAGTTCCAGCTAATACACTTAATTGACGTGACATGAATGGCTGTGCCCTAATACTTAGTTAACACAAGCACCTTGGCTGATGTCCATTTTAGCACATGCCAAGCTGCCCATGCCTTCCTCCCAGTGATTCTCTCTAATGATGGGTTGTAGAGGAGGTGTGTCACAAGACCAGATCAGTTAGGCCCATAGCCCACTGTACAGCACCATTGGATCCCAGCTGTTTCACATGGCAGCATTTAGCTCTACTCTTAATTCACCTATGCGAACATAAAATAAAAGTGACAATCTTGCTTCTTGAATTTCTGTTACTTAATGAGGTTGCACACTTAAGTAGAAAACAAATTAAAATTCTATTATTTTTGTTCTATTACTTAATTCAGAATACTGCAGCTGTGCACATCAAAAATAAAGGTGGAATAAGAAGCTGCATATTTTTTTTAAATGTAACTAAGTAGAAATAATTGTTTTGGCTATTTGTTTTCTTTAAGGGAAATATTCCCATAGCTCCTTCAGAATACACACATACATTTCTATCACAGGGAACCACACGCACTGTTTTTTGCCACGGATTAACAGATACCTTTGGGTATTAGTCAGTGACTGAATGTATTTCTCTGCCTTATGTTTATGAGGAAGGAAACGTGATAAAATGGAGGCAATGTGGCCTTTCAGGCAATAAACACACACCCATACTCATACAGCATATGTGTATGCAAGTGCCTGTCCCCATAACTTTCTGTAGGATTGGCCAGCCTGATGCTGGTGAAAGAAACTGGCTGAACTATCTGGCACTCAACCATTGATGAATAAGAGGGTGTCAGATACAATCTGGCCATTGATGGTAAATGGTTATTGAGCAAAGTCATCAGACGATTTCCTTGCACATTTAGCCATTCTTCCCTTGATTAATTCCTTAGATGTTAGATGTCATGGATTCTCAAAGTGTTGTCAACAACTTTGGGTAATCAGGGAGTTACTCTACTCTACCAATTATGTGATATTTAACTCCCTTCCTACCTATGTACATCAGATCTACCTGGATAAAATGATATTTGAGACCGAGATTCTTCTCCTAATGTTGTGTCCTTGTCTGACAGATTTAAAAACGTGGAGATTGTAGCCGTATTAGTCCAGTGATGCAGATGTAAAATAACAAACAAAATAAGTATCTTGTAATACCTTTTTTATTGGACTAACAGAATTTTGGATTGACAAGCTTTCAGAAGAACCTCCCTTTCTCAAGTCTAAAGCATTTAGACTTGAGAAAGGGAGGTTCTCCCGAAAGCTAGTCAATACAAAATTCTGTTAGTCCAATAAAAAAGGTATTACAAGATACTTATTTTGTTTGTTATTTTACAACAGATTTAAAAGCTTGAGTTTATAGATAAATATTGTAGGGATGGTATTATTTTACAGATAAAGATATGTATAAATACATAGTATTGCCCTGCAAGTAGGGCATCAGTCTTTGCTATCTGACATTTTGATACTCCTCAACTATCTTTGTATGCTTCACGCACTCCTATGAGAATATCAGTAGAATACATTCAGTCTGGGCATGTAAGGTCTGGAGTTGAAAAATATGATATAAAGATAAGTATGTTTTCCAATATATCTTTAATTTATTGAATATTGTTTCAGAACTCTGCAGATTTGGATGTCAAATACATAGAGGGTATTTCGTTGAAATGTCTCCCTGTATTTGGCAACCTTCAAAACACCACAATCATAATGTCGGCTGAAATAAAAGGGCAACATCAGAATGTCGCCCACAACAAAAGGGTGACATTCTAATGTTGCAGGCTTAAGTGTCGCTCCGAGTACCCTCCATCTGTAACTTAAATCCTGCAGTACCCCCCATCTGTGCCTTAACTTATATCCTGCCGTCACTGTCTCTGCTCTACTGTGCTCTAGTGATGAGCGAGCATGCTCGGCCGAAGCTCGGTTCGGCTCGAGCATCGCTCTGCTCGGCACATGGCGGTACTCGTACGAGTACCGCATGTGCTCGCCCGCCATGTTCGGGTCTCCTCCCCGCACGTTTCGCGGCTGCAGCGCAGCCAATAAACGTGCGGGGAGGCTCTGACATCAGTGTAATGCCAGCAGCCATGTTGGCTGCTGGCATTACACTGATTGGCTGGCCAGAACCCGTGATCGGGTGCTGTATAGCACCTGACCAGCGAGTTCGGCTCAGTCTTAGCGAGGGAGAGATGAGGATAGGAAGGGAAAGTCAGTGTAGGGAGAAGAAAAGTGTGTTTCAACAACAAAAAGACCCAAAAGTCCTTTTTAGGACTATTGTGTGTGGGGGCAGCAGTTATATTTTGTTTTGGGGGGCAGAGTTTAAAAAAAATTAGCAGCACATTCTGTTTAGTGTGCAAAGTTGCAGATTAGCAGCACATTCTTTTTAGTGTGCAAAGTTGCAGATTAGCAGCACATTCTGTTTAGTGTGCAAAGTTGCAGATTAGCAGCACATTCTTTTTAGTGTGCAAAGTTGCAGATTAGCAGCACATTCTGTTTCGTGTGCAAAGTTGCAGATTAGCAGCACATTCTGTTTAGTGTGCAAAGTTGCAGATTAGCAGCACATTCTGTTTAGTGTGCAAAGTGTAAAAAATAAAAGTCACTTATTCCGTTCACTGTGCCTAGCCGCAGATAAGCAGCACATTCTGTTTCGTGTGCAAAGTTGCAGATTAGCAGCACATTCTGTTTAGTGTGCAAAGTTTAAAAAATAAAAGTCACATATTCCATTCACTGTGCCTAGCCGCAGATAAGCAGCACATTCTGTTTAGTGTGCAAAGTTGCAGATTAGCAGAACATTCTGTTTAGTGTGCAAAGTGTAAAAAATAAAAGTCACATATTCCATTCACTGTGCCTAGCCGCAGATAAGCAGCACATTCTGTTTAGTGTGCAAAGTTGCAGATTAGCAGCACATTCTGTTTAGTGTGCAAAGTGTAAAAAATAAAAGTCACTTATTCCGTTCACTGTGCCTAGCCGCAGATAAGCAGCACATTCTGTTTCGTGTGCAAAGTTGCAGATTAGCAGCACATTCTGTTTAGTGTGCAAAGTTTAAAAAATAAAAGTCACATATTCCATTCACTGTGCCTAGCCGCAGATAAGCAGCACATTCTGTTTAGTGTGCAAAGTTGCAGATTAGCAGAACATTCTGTTTAGTGTGCAAAGTGTAAAAAATAAAAGTCACATATTCCATTCACTGTGCCTAGCCGCAGATAAGCAGCACATTCTGTTTAGTGTGCAAAGTTGCAGATTAGCAGAACATTCTGTTTAGTGTGCAAAGTGTAAAAAATAAAAGTCACATATTCCATTCACTGTGCCTAGCCGCAGATAAGCAGCACATTCTGTTTAGTGTGCAAAGTTGCAGATTAGCAGAACATTTTCCGTGTAATATGAAGAAGGCAGGTAAAAAGGGACGGGGAAGTGGACGTGATCCTGATAGTTCAGGGCGCGGGTCAGGACGCGTAGAAACTGTGCCTGGTGCCAGAGCACAAGAAAGAAAGACATCCACCATACCTAGCTTCATGTCTCAGTTTACAGGGCGTCGCAGGACATCACTCTCGAGGTCAGACCACTGCGAAGAGGTGGTCGGTTGGATTTCAGGTGATACTGCTTCCAGTCGGTTAAGCACCACCCTGTCTTCCACCAAGTCCACTCTCAGTAGCCAAGAGTCTGGTCAACATAATCCTCACCCTGATCATCCTTCCTCCCACCATAGAGGGTCTGGTCAAAGAAGTGATCCCACACTGGGATATAGTGAGGAGCTCGTCTCAGGCCCGCATACCTCCCGCCCTGCACCTGTACCATCTGAAGCACCATCAGCGACCACATCCACTTCCCTGTCCCAGCGCAGCATCCAAATGTCGTTACCCCAGGCATTTGAGCGCAAGCGAAAATACCCAGCCACCCACCCACAGGCCATAGCACTAACCTCACACCTTTCCAAATTACTGGCCATCGAAATGCTGCCATTTAGGCTTGTGGAGACTGAGTCCTTCCGCAGCCTGATGGCAGCAGCTGTCCCTCGGTACGCAGTCCCCAGCCGCCACTACTTTTCCCGTGTGCCGTCCCCGCCTTACACCACCATGTGTCCCGTAACATCACCCGTGCCCTGACCAACGCAGTTACTGGGAAGGTCCACTTAACGACTGACACATGGACAAGTGCTTGTGGCCAGGGACGCTACATTTCCCTGACAGCACACTGGGTGAATGTCGTGGAGGCTGGGAGCGACTCGGACCCTGGGATGGCACAGGTGCTACCCACGCCGAGGATTGCGGGCCCTACCTCCATCAGGGTTTCCGCCAGCACCTACATTATTGGCTCCTCCTCCTCCGTTTCCACCTCCGAATTCTCTGCGCGCAGCGCCACTCACCCATCAGCCGGTAGCTGGAAGCAGTGTAGCACTGCAGTGGGGAAGCGTCAACAGGCCGTGCTGAAGCTGATCTGCCTTGGGGACAAACAGCACACGGCCTCAGAGCTGTTGCAGGGGATTAGTCACCAGACCGAGCAGTGGCTCTCGCCACTCAACCTGCAACCAGGCATTGTTGTGTGTGATAATGGGCGTAACTTGGTGGCGGCTTTGGAGCTCGGCAAGCTCACACACGTACCATGCCTAGCACATGTATTTAATTTAGTGGTTCAGCGATTTCTAAAAACCTACCCCAATTTGCATGATCTCTTGACCAAGGTGCGCCGCGTGTGTTCACATTTCCGCAGCAGCGCTTACAATTGCCAGCTCACCGGCTGCTGTGTGACGTGAGCACGCGCTGGAACTCCACCTTCCACATGTTGGCCCGGCTTTGTGAGCAGCAGAGGGCAGTAGTGGAGTACCAGCTGTTACACGGTCGTCGCTTCTCCGTTCAACTTCCTCTAATCAGAAGTGAGGAGTGGGAATGGATGTCAGACCTCTGTGAGGTTTTACGCAATTTTGAGGAATCGACACAGATGGTGAGCGGCGATAACGCTATTATCAGTGTAACCATCCCACTTCTGTGTCTACTGAAACGCTCGCTGCTCACAATTAAAACCGACGCTTTGCATGTGGAAGAGGTGGAAATGCGGGAGGAAGAGCTTACACAAGGTGATAGCCAGAGCACCCTCACTTCGTCTTCTCAGCGACAATTGGAGGAGGCGGAGGAGGAGGAGGAGGAAGACACGGTTGCCTCCGCTACAGAGGGTAGCCATGGAACTTTAGTTCCATCTCTTCAGCGTGGGTGGGCAGAAGAGGAGGAAGAGGATGAGGAGATTGAGAGTCATCCTCCTGGTGAGGACAGCGAAATCTTGCCTGTTGGTACTCTAGCACACATGGCTGACTTTATGTTAGGCTGCTTTCCCGTGACCCACGCGTTATACGCATTTTAGACAACACGGATTACTGGGTGTTCACCCTTCTGGACCCCCGCTACAAAGAGAATTTCTCATCTCTCATTCCTCCGGTGGAGAGGACAAGCAAAATGGTGCAATACCAGAAGGTTCTTGTTGAAAAATTGCTCCAAAATTTTCCATCTGACAACGCTGGCGGCAGAGTACGTGCTACCTTGGCCAACCGAGAAGGGGAGAAAAGGGGAGCACACAGCAGTTCCGACAAAGGCAGGGCAACACTCTCCAAGGCGTGGGACACCTTCATGACACCCCGCCAGCACCCTCACCCTGATGCGCAGCCTAGTGTCACAAGGAGGGAAAAGTTTTGGAAGATGGTGAAGGAGTACGTAGCAGACCGTGTCAGCGTCCTCAATGATCCCTCTGTGCCTTACAACTACTGGGTGTCCAAGCTGGACACGTGGTATGAACTGGCACTCTACGCCTTGGAGGTGCTGGCCTGCCCTGCCGCCAGCGTTCTGTCTGAGCGGGTATTTAGTGCTGCTGGTGGCATCATAACAGATAAGCGTATCCGCCTTTCCACCGAAAATGCTGATAGGTTGACACTTATAAAAATGAACAAGGCCTGGATTTCCCCTGACTTCTCCACTCCACTGGAGGAAAGCCCCGGGGGAACATAAAGTCACTTTAGATATGTTATTTACAATGATGGGAATACTCTGTATTCCCATTCACCCCTTCCACCCAAAAAATGGGTATATGGTTGACTCTCTTCCATATACCCTGGGATATAATTTTTATATAGGGCCAGCTCACCAGCGGGCCCTGTGATATAATTTTTATATAGGGCCAGCTCACCAGCGGGCGCTGTTTGACAATTTTTGTATAGGTCAGCTCACCAGCGGGCCTTCTCATATAATGTTTTATTGGGTCAGCTCTCTAGCGGGCCCTCTCATATAATGTTTTATAGCGTCAGCTCAGTAGCGGGCCTTCGCATATAATGTTTAGGATGGTCAGCTCCGCAGCAGACCCTCACCCATAATGTTTTAGATGGTCGGCTCAGCGCACGTTTCCCTCTTAATCATGGCCCCAGTTCAGAAAAATCGAGGAAATTTTTTGCAGAATTTGCCTCTGCGCACGTTTCCCTCTTAATCATGGCCCCAGTTCAGAAAAATCGAGGAAATTTTTTGCAGAATTTGCCTCTGCGCACGTTTCCCTCTTAATCATGGCCCCAGTTCAGAAAAATCGAGGAAATTTTTTGCAGAATTTGCCTCTGCGCACGTTTCCCTCTTAATCATGGCCCCAGTTCAGAAAAATCGAGGAAATTTTTTGCAGAATTTGCCTCTGCGCACGTTTCCCTCTTAATCATGGCCCCAGTTCCGAAAAATCGATGAAATTTTTTGCAGAATTTGCAGATGATATACAAGTAAATATACAGCAAATACTGTTTGGTAACAATTTTTCGCCTAAAGTCGTTTTTATCTTCCTTTTTGTGTGTTTTACGGTCAGTCTGTAAAAATGGCGTACTACGGGCGAAACATCGTTCCCAGCAGCGACGTTGGAGTCCAAGATGCATCCAGACATCCTCCCTATGCTGTCCCTGAACCATTTCTGTGGTGTTTCCATCATTTTCTGCCCTTTTCCTATGGACCAGGCACCCTCCCCTCATCAGAGCAGGGGGTGCCTGGTGTAATGCTCGAGTCCTCCCATTGACTTCATTGACCATTGACTCGGTCAGAGCACCCGAACACCCGAGCATTGGGGTGCTCGATCATCACTACTGTGCTCCAAGTGCCCTCCATCTGTGACTTGACCCTTTGAGTGCCAGAGGGGTGCACAACGCATTGGAAAGTGCATTGCAGACCCAGGTTATTCAGAGCACAGCAGAGCAGAGACAGTGACAGCAGGATATAAGTTAAGGCACAAATGGAGAGTACAGCAGGATATAAGTTAAGGATGGAGGGTATAGCAGGATTTAAGTTCAGGGCTGTGGGGGCAGTTGCTGAATTTAGTTCTTTAGTGGGTGAGTGTGGATTTCTGTATACAGGGTGGAGGGTACTCGGAGCGACACTTAAGCATGCAACATCAGATTAAATTCAGGTGACATTATCTTTGCAGCGTTTTGAAGGTCACCAAATATTGGAGACATTTCCATAGTAAACCTACATAGAGTATTTGATAACTGTATCAGGTATTGTGCCATAAGGTTTCAGAGATGCATAAGATTCACCAAGGCCCTATTGTGTGTTATTGCTTCGCCATCCCAGTCTATATTTAAAGTAATACTAATACAAGCATATTGACAGAAATATGTGTTATAGCTTCCATTAAGGTATTCTGTCCATGGTGCTGATTTAAATAAAAACACACATGATTCCACTGTACAAATGGGACTATAATCCATATGCATTGTCTAACAGCCATAATCTTACTGGATGGTTTAAATTAAATCATCAGTATCCTAGGAAAAAAAAACATTTATTGTAGGATTTTTTTTCTGAGTGCAACAAGAGTACACCCATTGGGGGAGATGCTTTATTAAAAAGTTAATACAGTTCAAAGTGTTAAAACCCTCATATAAGTCAATGAGAATTTTTCATGAACCGTATGATGCAGTTTCCTTTAGACATAAAAAGACATGCTGATCTTAACCCTTTGAGTGCCAGAGAGGTATCCAACACATTGCAATCCAATGTATTGGATAACTCTCTGGAACTCACAGGGTTAAGTTCAAAATCAGTTGAAGTCTCCTCATTTTACCCAGTAGAAACAATACAATATATATATATATATATATATATATGTGTGTGTGTGTGTGTGTGTGTATATGTTTTCATAATGGTTTTACTGACCCATAAATGAACATTATTGCTAATATGCATCTTGCTCATATATGAAATCATTCCTTACACATTTCTTTGTCTTACACAGTGGGCATTATGCACAAAAAAACAGAAGCATATTCTCAATGCGTTTGAGACCCGTCTAGCATTAGATACAAAAAACTCCATTCAAATGAATGAGAAGTTTATTTTGCCCCTTATGGTGCAGTTACTTTGTCCCACAATTGCACCTCTTTTCTTATGTTCATATGTCCCTATATCTCTTAAAGAGACACTAACGCCTCGTAATAATAACCCTCCACTAACATTTCCTCTAATTAGTAATGTATATCCAGCCCCTGGAAGCATTTGATTCCTTGTGTGGGATTCAGGGGCCAAAAATTCCTCCGTCTGAAGACTTCCTAAGATTCCTTCAGTGGAAGAGGTTTGGGGTCCCTGAGTCCTACAAAAATAATATATGCCTCCATGGTCATATTGTCTAGTAACAACTGAAGTAGACCTGTCACCTTAAGATATGTTCAGTTAACTTTAAAGATAATTGAAATCTCTCTACAGGTTGTATTAGCCATTTGTTTGAAATATAAATCATTCTTGAGAAATGAACCTTTATTTGCTGGTGGTACAGTGCAGCACCTTATAGTAATATGTTACTGGGTGGGGCTAATATCACACACTGTACTATGAATTAATCTAAGCAGGGCCCACATACTGGGGAGATTTCTAGTAGCACAGTGTAAGGACATGCAGATTTTGATTCCAGTTTAGGACCCACTGTGTAGTTTAAGCTGGGTGTTCCTTAGGGCTATTCTATCAGTAGTCGCTTAGTAGTGAAGCCTGAGAGCAATGCTGTTGCACAGTGTCAACTGCAAGTGTATCCATTCTGTGACAACTAGCTGGGTAATAAAAATATCAACTGCAAGGTTCAATATCCATTCCCAGTTGAGGCAGAATCAGATCAGGATAGATACAAGCAATAGGGTACCTGTTAGAAGCAAAAGTAAAAAATCATCAACAAAGTCAAGAAGACCAAAGGTCAGGGCAATCAGCTCTGGTTTATGATCTGTAATTAAGCCAATGGTCAAGGTAGATGAAAAAGGACCTCAAGAGAGGAATCAAGCCAAGAATCTGGGAAACTGATGATCAACCCAAGGAAAGCAGCCAGAAACAGAGATTTAACTCTGAATGGAAGCTCAGAGATGAAATAATAAACAATGATCACACACTGGCTTGTGTCAGAAACCAAATATGCACTTCAGAAACAGTGGTAACACGAGAAATGAAAGCTGCTAAACCCTAGTGCACATGTGTGCTCAAAAACAGAAGATGCTGAGAAGCGAGCACTACATACAATTAGCAAACGTTAGACCTCAACCAGAGCTAATTAATACACCACTCAAGGGAATTAGCAGAATGTGCCAAACAATGCCATCAAGTTATAAATGTTAAAGGCATAGTAATGTTTCACAATAAAAGCAGCTCCAATTAATCTTCATAGTATTTGGGCCATAGAGAGTGTTATTTCAATACTGTCAGAGTTGTAGTTCAAGAGCAATTGAATGATAAAGTATCCTCCTGCCCCTTTTACTGATGTAACACTGCTCACCTCAGAGCAGCAAGACTGTCTGGATAGATCACAGAGAGGGACAATCTTCAGTGAGCATAAGGAAAAACTTGAAATACCTGTCAAGGGGGAAAGGGTTTTCCTTATGATCACAGTAAGAAGATTGTCCCTAGCTGCGACCTGTCCGATCAAGAGACCAGATTCCATATCTGACGGGAGGTGGCTTACACTAGGTAAAAGAGGCGGGAGGGGGATACTTTATCATTCAGTTACTCTTGAACTACAACTCTGACAGTACTGAAATAACACTCTCCATGGCCCAAATACTATGAAGATTAATCAGAGCTGCTGTTTTTGTGAAACATTACTATCCCTTTGAGGTTTCAAAAACAATTTATTTTACAGAAAAATATTGGCATATTTGAATTCTCTTAAAGCAAACTAAATTTATCTGAGAGTGACAGGTCCAGTTTATAGGTTAATTTTGTAGAACTACAAAAGTGATCATTACAATATTCTTCCCAGATTAATGTAAGCGGGTGTTTATTAACAGGAGGTGTTAGCTTTCTTTTAAGTTCCATGACATATAACAATTTGAATGCACAGAGATGCATTTCTCATCCCTCCCACTCAAAAGGTTAAATAAATGAATGTTGCAATATGCTCTTTCATTTAAGAATAGATTAAATTAGTGCTCTTGTAAGACCCATTTCACAAGAGTGACACCATCACAGCAATGGTGCATTGGTGATGTCACCTGTTGTGAATGGAACAATATTGTACTATGGTTCCTTTCACATGGGTGATTATAACCTCTCATGAATGCACCAAAAGATGCCATATAGTTGCTGCAATGAAGGTCTGCACAACTGCCTGTAGGGCTGTCAACATACCATTCACACATGCAATGTTGGGGTTTGTGGTGTCATCACAATCTCTAATGAATGGTTGACCCACTTCGGTGCCACACAATAATATTTGGATGGAGCACAAATGGACTGGATATCAGAAACATCCTACTGTGCTAATATAGGCATTGGAGCACAGGAGAAAGATGAGCTTACAACATGGGGCTTCTACTCTCCTGTTACCCATGTGAAAGAGGCCTAAAGTTGATGTCCATGACTGATGTATAGAATAGAAACAGGTCTAATGTCATTGTTGGTGGTTCTGAATGAAAATGGACAGTAAGCACATTGTGTCTGCATGCAATGATTTTCCATCTAACAGTTCAACAATCTATACAATGATAACATGACAGTATTGACATTTCTAAACCCTGACTGTTATAAAATCGAAGAACTTTAAGGCTAGTTATCTCCCGCTGTTTTGCTTCTGAGTGAGAAAAGAAAGGTTAGTAAAGTTGAGGCTGGGTTAAATTCATATTTCATTTTCTCTCTGGCAGCAAAAACAGGAAGGTGGTGGGATCAGAAGAACTTGTACAGGCCCATGATGGTGTTCAGTAGTCAGGCACGTTTGCATCCATGATGTAAATAAAAGAGAGGGACGAGAACATCAGTCCTTGCTCTTATCTTGCTCGTAGTTTAATGTGAGCAGCTAACATCCTGGCTATCTGGCCTAAGCACCTAGAGCCGCATCAAAGAGGTGCAATGCATTGAGTACCTCTCTGGCGCTCAAAGGGTTAAACTGGATTTTTAACCCCTTGACTGCTAAAAGGTCTCCAACACATTGCAAAGCAATTCAATGGAGACCTTTCTAGCATTCAAGGCATTAAGAAACTCTACCTCAGAACATTTGGCACATTGCGACTTTGTATCATAATAACGGTGACTTAAAGCGGTTAACTGTCACCTCAGAGATCCTTTGATACATTGGGGAAAATGTAGTAGTCAACTAACACAGCTCAACTGGCATTACGCTCCAATAAAAGAAAGCTTTTTAGGCCCATAGACTGCCCCCTGCCCTTTCCTTGGAAGTGCATCATTAATGGGAGAATTGTCAGCATTGGTAGCTTAGTAAATTGGCATTAGGCAGGCGTAGGGCTAGAAAATGGATTCCAGTGAATGTTTTTGTGTGGAATTTTATTCTTACTTGTGTATAAAGGCAAAGTGGTGCAATTATTCGGGTAATCAACTGCACTATATGTGACTAATGAAAAATGCAAAATCACAGAAATATTAAAAACCCTGTTTAAATCAATGGGGATTTTTATTCGTTGGTTGTTGGTTTTCCCCAGTATTGCTCTCTTTCTATATGCATAACACTTTGCCAACTGCTATTTTAGGTGAGCTATAAGAGTACCAGAACCAATGTAAAGGGTTATATCGTACAGAAGATGTCACAAAGCAGAGCATTCATGCATAGGGACTTCATTCTCACACATTATAAGGTTAGAACAAGAAGTAAAGCATCTGATTACAATGCTGCATAACTAAATTAGTTTTTGCGGTGAACCATGATAATTGATCCCAGGGGTGTTGCAAGGTATTTGCTCAGTGGGCTGAAGCCCCAGGTCTCATGATTGAAGCCTTTGGTCTTGTTGGATGCTTGAGGCATGTAATGGTGCTAATGCTCCTACTACTGAGGTTTCAAAACAACTGCATGGTACACTAATAATGCATTAGGTTGGCACAACCCCTAGTTCATTTGGGAATTTAGCAGCTCCCCTTGTTACATATGGAGCCTACTATCTTGTGTAGCAGTTTGTAGCCTATTAGGCACCAATGAAACTCTTTAATAAATTGAGACTACAATTTGTTAATTAGATGAAATATGTCATACTGACTAAGGTCAAAGTCATTAATCTAATTTGGATAAATAGAAATGTAGATGAGTTGCTCTATCTATCTATCTATCTATCTATAGCAATATATACATACATATTTTAGATAGATAGATAGATAGATAGATAGATAGATAGATAGACAGATAGATAGCTAGATAGATAGATATTTACAGCTGTTCAGCAAGAGAAAGGTTGGAAAATGTGGTGGTTCCATAGAACCCTCTCTAGAGTCTCTCACAGTTTTTTTTCTCCATCAACTGCATGGTGCACTAATAATGTATTAGGTTGGCGAAAGCACCAGTTGTTTTGGGAATCTAGCATCTCCTCTTGTTACATATGGAGCCTGCTCTCTTATGCAGCACTGTGTAGCCTATTAAGCACTAATCAAACTGTTTAATAAATGGATACTACCATTTGTTAATTTTGTTAAAAAGTCATACTAAGGTCAAAGTCATTAATCTAATTTGGATAAATAGAAATCTATCTATCTATATATTATATATATAAATATATGTATTAGATAGATAGATAGATAGATAGACAGACAGACAGACAGACAGACAGACAGACATATTTATAGCTGTTCAGCAAGAGGAAGGTTGACTACACTAATGGAAAATGTGGTGTCTCTCACAGTTTTTTGTCCTCATCAAAAATTTTTCACAATTGGAGCTAGGGATCTTAGACAGAAACACAGGAAGCTCATCACAGCAGGGGTTTTTTATAATTAGGGGTTATCAGTAACCAAGGCATGATTTCCTCCTCAAATATATTGGATCAAGGTTGAAGTTTAAAGTATATAAGAACGTTCCTGTATATTGTATTGTACACAGGAACTGTAGGTGGTAATGTCATTTAAGAGCATGTATTTAGGTCTGAACATATTTTACTTTGAATGAGTATTCAGAATCAATACCAATTATCAATAACATTTCTATAGGTTCAGTTAGCCAGTATATGTATCACATTTACTCAACCAGTCTCCTCCATAAAATCTCTAGAAACTAAAATAGTAATAAATGTCCCAACTCTGAATTCAGTTCAAAGAGATCTGGGAAATGAGCAGTTCTTTACCAATATATTGTACAATGTTATTAAGTTGAATAATAGGAAACAAAGTAATTCATCAAGGAACTGGGATTATATTTATTTTATATCTATGTAGCATTTACGGTATATATTGCTTTTTTAATCTGACCATCCTCTGCAAGTGAAAGAATGATGATATGTTCACTGATGATACTTTGGAATTGATGCAGAAAAAGATGTGAAAACCTGTTTATGCATATTATCAAAGTGATTAAAGGTATAGTAATGTCTAAGTGCAGGTCCTAGCCTTCTATATGTTTTAATAACAAGTTGTGCTATGTTTAATTACTTACAGTTCTGTAGTTCAAAAGATATTCAAGATGAAATGATTAACCTCCCGCTCCATCTGTCTGCCTCCCCTTAGAGCTGTAATCTGGTTGTGGGATGGGAGGGATGCAGCAAGGGACAATCTTCACACAGTAAGTATAAGGAGGAAAATCCCACTCCCCTTGACAAAGGAGGACATGATTTTCCTTTTTCTTACTCAAGATTGTCCCTCGACGCACTCCATCCGGACCACACTTAGAGGCAGCACAACAAAGGGAAATGAGCGGGATTGGGGATCCTTTCAGCTTGAATGTCTTTTTAACAATATAACTGTAAGTTATTAAACATAGCGTTACTTGTTATAAAAGACATATAGAAGACTCGGAGCTGCACTTTAATATAGACATTACTATCCCTTTAAAGTCAGACGTGGACAATGAAAGAAAGATAGAGTTTCAGACAGTGTATGTGAGGTTCTGTTACCACCAGTTAAACAAGACTTGGGTGGTACACAGTGTAACAAGAAAGACTCTGACAGGTACAGTTAAGATCAACACCACTTTATTGAAAGATTTAATACAATGAATAGTAAATAAGCACTTCGTCAACCTTCCCCGGGGTCAGGCTTGGAGACAGTGCTACAGTCCACTACCCAGGAGCTGACACTGAACTTAGCCTGAAATACTGGAACCTAGCTTTCGGTTCTGGGTACCACCTAAGAAGCAGAGGGTGGTAAGCGGCCGATCTCTACCCTAGAATGCTATGGTCAGCAGAGGCACGATACCCTAGAACGCTAGGGTCTAAAGTGACACAATACCCTAGCATGCTAGGGTCCGCAGCAGTCAGACACCGCACCCTAGAACACTAGGGTTCAGGCAAGATACTTGGTAAGACCAAAGCAATACAAGGCCAATAGGTATAGACAAACCCAGCGCAGTATGGTGGCAGAGACCAAGCCCAGGGACCTGCACAGAGAGGGAGCCAGGCCGAAGGTATAGAGTAAGCGGAGTCAGACAAAGCCATGATCATACATGTAACGAGTAGTCAGACGGAGTCACCATACTTAGAATGAAGTGGGTATTCAGCCAGGCCAGGGGTCATAAATGGACTGGGTAGTCATACTGAGCCAGGGATCGGATAGTCAGATAAGGCCAGTGGTTCAGGCACAAATCGGGTAGTCAGATAGAGCCAAGGGTCATACATGAATCAGAATCAGCAGCCAAGAACGGGTCACAACGAGGAATACAAGCAATGCTCAGATATACCACGAAAGGGCACTGAAACAATGTTTGAAGGCCGCATATAAGGCCTACCAGAGAGGCGGAGCATAATTCAGTTAATTAAGCTGTGACTACAAAGTAGCGAGCTCGCTGTAGTGAATGACGATACTGATAAGAAATTGCACATATAGTCATGTATTGTATGTTCAAACTTCATTTTTATTATGCCTGAAGATGAGACCTAAGTTGTCTTGAAGGCTTGCATCCTAGAGCCACTCAGTTAGCCAATAAAAGTATAATTGTTACTCTACCAGTCTCAAACCTGGTCTAAAAAATCTCTCTGAAAAGAGGTTTTAAAGAATCTCGAAGGAACTGAGAAACTTTTGTTAACTTTAAAGTTTTCATGATCTATAAATTTATGTTAAAGTTCAGTGCAGAATAAAATATTGTAAGAGAGGGAACATCTTTTCCATAACATAAAATAAAGTCCCAAACAAAAGGCACATTGTATAGGGTTGCTGCATGCGATGAAATAGTTTTAATTTGTGTTCCAATTTGTCTTTAATCTGTTTTTTTCCAAAATTGGAAGTTGTGAACTGGCTGTGGTCATAACCATAAATCCAGAGTTCACCACAGAGAAATAAAAAAACAGCCAACCATAAAGACACCCGTTGACCTGACCATCCTCAATTTACCCCAGGCTTGTTAGAGAAGCCTTGTTGTGATTTAAATGGTACTAGGGATGGACATGGTGTCCATATAAAAATAAATAATGCTAGAGTCATCATTAGAGACATCTCTATAATCTTTGTTATTCAAGTCATTCTGATGTGACTGTCACTGTACACAAAGAGGATATTGTTACTCCTTGACCAGGTGGGTTTTGAGGAGATGCTTGAACGTAATGAGTGTGGATGACTGGCAAATGGTGATAGGGAGAGCATTCCAAAGTCGAGGGGCAGCAAGTGAAAAAGACTGTAGCTGAAAGATGGTTCGAGGTGATTAGGGAGAGGACAGTAAGAACCCTTGAGAAGAACATAAGTTGAGCTCAATAAACTATTAAGATTTGCAAGCCAGTCAGTTCATGTGATCCATACCAGTATTCTCCAACGCTGGACTCACTTACCTCTAATTGGATTTAAGCTAATAACATGTAAAGTCATGAATATTACATAGATATAAAGAGTCTGTCAAATGATTTATTCAGCACATTCTGGTGTTAAGGGGAAAGGCCAGAGATTATCAGTGCATATTAATGTTTTTAAGCTCTGTGTAAACCTTTATACAATACGTATTTTGCTACTGTTTTCATTCAGTAGAAATATACAAATTCTGTCTGGTCAAGAAAAAATACACAGGATTTTTAATGTATATTAACATGTAAGGCTCTTAGGGTATAAGAAATCTACACATTACATGATGCAAAGCAAAAACATTAACTAGAATAAAAATGTTATATTGATTAAAGGATTACATGCAGAAGAAAGTAGATAAACAATATGTAGTGATAGCTCTTAGCTTCGGATGTACCCCAATTAAATTGATCTGGTACAAGAAGCTTAGAGACAGAAATACACCTAAAAGTGTCCTTTATGACATCAAGCTTCAAATCCCACACATAGTTGCACTTACAGGATATCCCAAGAAACCAGGAATTTTTCATTTCAATCATGTTAGTCATGCACTCTCTTACTTTCAAGCTTCAGTGCCAAATTGGCATCCTTCTCTCTTCCCACTTTTAGATCCTTCATCTTCTCCAGAATTTTGGGGGGGGGGTTTCACTCATATTCACTATTATAATAATTCAAAGGTTTAGATGCAACTCAGTCTGAACGGCCAGCAGAGAAATTAATAATCAGTAAGATTTGGACCTACAGTTTACTTTTGAAATGTTGCCCTCTATTTGGCAACCATCAAAAAAGGCAAGTTCATAATGTCACCTGACTCAAAAGGATGGCATTCATCAACCCACCCTTACCCATATGCATTCGGGAGAGCAAGAATGTAATAGGGAAAGAAACATCTACACAGGTAAAATGCGAGAAAAATAATGTGCCTATATCAGCAGTTAGGTAACTCTAGTGTAAGTAACTTTAGACTAAAAGTATAGTAACTATAAACTAATAGTGAAATAAATGTGTACTTCATGAGTTATATGAAAATTGTATCAAAAAACATCAAAACGGTCTCGTCTGTGCTAAGGAACACAGCCTCACTGTCACATTCACATAAAGTTTTATTTGACAGATATTTTTCTTCCTTCCTGGGTAGCGGAAGGAGTGCTGGGCATTGTAGCTTCTTCTTCCTCCATTCAGGTCTTCCTTTCGCAGCCGACTCGGAATTGTAACAGCAATAATAGTAACTCCGGATAGTAGCCTGTACATTGTACCTCTCTTCATGAGCTTTGTCCATATGGCGATGGTGTTCAGGGACAGATGGTCGTGTGCTAAGAAGTTTGAAGCAGTTTGATGCCACACACTTAACCCTATGACTGCCAAAGAGTATCTCTGACAGTCAAAGGTTTTAGGGTCACCCTGCATGGCAATGTAATATCCGTCTTTCAATTGCAAAAGCTGGAGTATCAGAGTGTGCAGTTACAGAGTATTAGAGGGTGCAGTGCTGGTGTATCACAGTGTTCAGTGCTCAAATCAAAAGAGCAACAGTTTCTTTGTAGGAGAGGATGGGGGTGTCTATGAAGGACATGGTTGTACCACAGTAGGAGCTCATGCCCCAAATTACAACTGAACATTCTTAACCCTATGGGTGCCAGAGAGGTATCCAATGCAAAGCGTTGGACACCTCTCTGGCAGTAAAAGGGTGGCCCTGCAGTGCCATGTAAAATCCTTTTTTCAATTGACAGTTTGGGGCATGAGCTCCTATTGTACCAGCGATTTCCTTCATAGACATTCCCATCCTCTCCTACAAGGATACTCCAGCTTTTGCATACAATAAAGGGCTTAGTGGGAGAGAGAAGTTGCTTTGTACACCAGTTCAGCATATTATTAAATACAAGCAGAGAAGTTCTAAATCTTATCCACATTTTGAGCTTATTGAAATGTCGCCCTCTAGCGGCAACCCTTATGCATTTGACAGAATGTTGCTCTAGTGATATAGGCGACAATCTGATGTCACCCTTTTGATTCGGTTGACATTATGATCTCGCCCATTTGATGGTCACCAACTAAATAGCGACATTTCAGTAGAACACCTGGACCTACAGGGATGCACCTGACAGCCCCATATGCCCAAATCATACTAGTAATTTATCTGGTGTCCCTAGAGACTGTGCTTCATACAAGCACTTGAAGTATCACAGGGGCAAAATAGTGAAGGTCCAGAAAATTCTGCAGGAAATGAAAGATCTAAGAGTGGGATGAAAGATTACAAATTGGTACAGAAGCAAAAAGGCCAGACAGTATATGGCTAACAAGACTGGGAGTGAGATATGCCTGGTTTCTTTGGATTTCCCGCAAGTGCAACTCTTTGTGCGTGACTGGAAACTTTAATCAATAAATGGTGCTTTTAGATTTGTTTATGTCTCTGCACATCTTCTTCTACCACAATTATTGTTCCAATCTATAGAACCCTGCTTTAGGAAGATGTCATTCATGCAGACAATACAAAAAAAGGCATAAACTATTAAATTTATGTCACTCATTGATGTGATCAACTTTATTCACATCACTTTTTCATTACAAATTGTCTTTCATTTCCATCTCAATCCTTTCCATTCATCTGGGACACATGTACATATTAACAGGACAATGTTTCCTGTACCTAGATATTTTTATTGGCCACTTCTTTAGTTCTTGAAATGAGAAAACTGTATGGTATTCTATGTAGACTTATTTTCTATAGTATTTAGTCCTATGACTCCATATGTAAAATGCATTGCATGTAATTCCAGATTCAATATATTAATAAACTGGAAAATAGATAGAGACATGCAACAAAAATGATAAGAGGATTGTTCAAGGATCTGAGTTATGATGACAGACTAGCCAAACTGGGTTTGTTTACAATGGTGAAGAAACATCTACAAGGTGATATGATTACCATGTACAAGTATATTTGAGGTCAATACAAATAACTCTCTAAGGAGCCATTTACTCAAAGCAAAAACAAGAGGTCATCCATTAAGGCTAGAGAAAATTTGCTTTTGATTAAAACAAAAGCAGGGATTTTTTTAAAGCAGCGGCATTAAAGTTATGGGATTCTTTGCCTCAATGTATTAGGTGTGCAGATAGTGTAGCTACTTACAAAAAAGTAATGGATACTGTGCTAGTAGCTCAGAACAATACTGAAAATTATGACAGTTGTTTAATCGGTAAATCCAAGGAAATATCCAAATATTTTTGCCTACATGGGGCTTAATTGGAAGTTTTTTTGCCTTCACGTGGACCAAAAAGGGTGATAAGTCATGAGCTGAACATGATGAACTAATTTCTTTTTCAGCTTCATCAACTCTGTTACTATATTACTATGTTACTATGTATGGGCTGAGCTAGCACTGAAGCAGCAGGTGCAAAGCACCAGAAGCCGGCAACTTTAGAGGTCAATTGATGGTAAATTTCAATAGTCTGCAGTAAACTAGGAACATAAAAATTATTCTGTACAAGTACCATCACCATAGCTTCATAGTAAATTGCAGGTGATATATGTTATTGGATGTAATGTTCTTAGTCCCTGCTTTAATTGAATCCCTGTATGTTGACTTGTCTCTATAACATGTCCCTATAGTATGTTAATTAGAGTTGAGTATTGATCCTATATCCTAGATCCCTGTGATATGAGTTATTGGACAGCTATTGTGACAGATATGTGTTTAATGAAGTTATGTATCCAGGCTTTAATTTAATGTACTTGTAGAGAGAAGCTGTATTCAAGTAGAGTATTTAGGTAGATTACAGATGCTGATGGTGATTCTATGTTTTATGTTCTTCCACAGTAATCAAGAAAATCATTATGCATTTTTTATTTCAACATTTCCTTCTTAAAGACCAAACATTTAACTACTCATTAAAATGTCGAACAGCAATTCTGTAAAAATCAGTCAGTAAAATTGACAACGTATATGCTACAGTTTTAAAACACACTGGGGACACAACATGCAGAAAAAGAACCTCTGCATTTTTCAGAAATATTGATTTTTCTTTAAAGGAGCAGTACATTTTTTATGAAAACCTATATTTTATAGAACCTTTCCTGCTGAGTAAAGCAAGGGTACTCCCACCACTGCCAGTTGTTTTATTCAAACTACATTACAGTTCAAATAACCAGAAAGTGAATTTACAGTGTTTATTTCCTGATAGTTCTAACTGACAGGAAGTGACTTGGCAGTTTCTATCACATTCTATGTAGAACTGTATGTCACTGACTTTCTTCTCCATTAGAATGTAACAGAATAACTAATTAGAATTTGACCACTAGAGGCCACTTCTAGTGTAAAAAAAACACAGGTTTAAAGGGGATCTCTCAACCCTATAAAAGTTAGGCTTATTAGGTACAGTATATAGCGATAATGTTGAAAATGTTATTTATTTATTTTTTTAAAAATGCTATTTGGGCTAAAATTATTGCTTACAGAGTACCCTGTACCCTACTTCCACATACACTGATCTTGCCGCTCTGCCTCTGCTCTCTTCCCACTACCCAGCCTCCTCCGTTGATGGAGGCTTTCTGCCTGAAAGCTGGAGCGATCTCATTGGCTAGATTTCGATCTCTGCCAATGAGATCTCTCCAGCTTACAGACAGAAAGCCTCCATCATCGAAGGAGGCTGGGTAGTGGGAAGGGAGCAGAGGCAGTGCGGCAAGAGCAGTGTATGCGGAAGTAGGGTGCAAGACACTCTGTAAGCAATAATTTTAGCCCAAATAGCGTTTTTTTAAAAAATAAATAACGTTTTCAACATTATCACTATATACTGTACCTAATAAGCCTAATATCTCTGGAAATATGCATCTATCAGCAGTGGAAGTACACTTATTTGTTTATATCATTAGAACTGCATGCACAAAGCTAAAGAAGAGGAATTCTGGAGCAAGTCAACTCCACCTTAGGAGAAAAATAAAAATTCCCCAAATCCCACATTGATTTAATTGTGGCTTTTAACCCTTTGCGTGCCAGAGGAGTACACAATGCACTGCAATGTGTTGCTACAAAGAACAGAAGAAGGAAAGGGGGATACAGAACAAGCGCCCCTATGCGGGATCAATAGATATCAGCACTTAGCCACCACCATCACCCAATGGTGCGTACTCACAAAATTAGTGACCGAAATTGGCATATACTAAACTCGGCAAGCAGAATACTGGGGATATCAAACTGTTCCCAGAAACAGTGTTTCAATGTGTCAAGGCTGCTCGGACAAAACACACTCCCCCTGAGTGGCTGTAGACTCGTAGAATTTGAACATGTAACAAAAAACAAACAGGAGCTCCCAAATAGTGCAATATTGTAATACAAACTGAAAATCAAATAGTAATAAATGCAATTGCACTCACGTGTAGAGATGGTCAGCAGACTGATATCAGACTGTCTGACAACCGTGCCTATGGGGAAATAGCATCCGTCCCCACTCGGATCCTCAACAGACAACAGCAACACGAAGGCTCCAGAAACAACAGGCTAGGTTAAATGATGCCTTCCTAGATAGGATAAAATTGCGTACCCTTCTGGCATGCAAAGGGTTAACTTTTTGAATGCTAGCTAGTGCTCTGTTGCATCGCAAAGCATTCAAGAGGTTTAACACTTTGAGTGCCAGAGAGGTATTTAACACATTGCACTGCAATGCCTTGGATACCTTCCTGGCACTCAAAGAGTTAAAGCTTCATTGGCATCCATGGGGATTTTCATTTGACCTCTGTGGTGCAATTGGTTTGTTCCAGAACTGCTTTTTTTTCTGAATATGACCCTTAATGTTTTAACTCAGTACATCAAATGTGTCTTATTACAAGGTGCTGCAACAGTTGAGTTCAAGCACAGGTCACTAATTTAACACATTTAAAAAGAAACAGCTAGTAATGGAGTTGATGTATTAATCTACTAGCAAAGTTATTTTTTATACTGCTGTCCATAAAAGGATATGATTGCTTTCCTCTATACCATGCATATATTCCACCATCATTAAGACTTTAAAGGGATAGTAATACTTCGTTTTATCTTTAATCCTTTGAGAGCCAAAGTGGTATGGAATGCATTGCTTTGCAATGCATTCTGTACCACTCTGGCACTCAAAGGGTTAATTTATTTTGTAGACATTAAAGAAACATGAAGAACAATATAAGTCTTATCTCTCAAACCTTTATGGTTTGAGAGATATTCACAAGCAAAGTTTCCCCTCACTGACCAAAATGGTCAAATCTGCCATCTAGCTGTCAGATTTGGAATCCGGTCCACAGATCAACTGGTGGCTCTTCAGCAGAGCCAAGATAGGTTTTAACAGAAACTGCTAATGCTGCCTTGGAAAGAAACTGAACTGTATTACTCAAATAGTTTATTTTCCTCCATTACACGTCCCTATAAACTCTGTATCAAGCTTGAAAGCCAGTCAGTGTATGGGAACTGTACATGTAACCCAGGAGTTTCTGGCTGATAACCACACTTTCCGGCCAAGCTCAGTTTGTTGACCGCACAAACAGCTGAGATGGCTGCAAAACACAGGCCCATGCTTTTTATCAAGTCTGCTCTAATAGGAGTAGACTTAGTAAAATGCGAGAACTGCCCTTTAACCCCTTAAAGGGGAACTACCACCCCGCAATAATTTAAGCTTGACTGATTGCTCATCTGTCGACTAGCTGCTTAGTAGCGCTAGTCGCCAGAAATATTACCCGGTTCTGCAGATATCAACGTTTTACCGATGGTGACAGGAGCAGGAAGAACGGACGTCTCTTCACAGTGACGTCCGTGCGCCTGCGCTGTCAGTCCCTTTTGAACGCGTGCACCATCGGTAAAACGCCGATATCTGCAGAACCGGGTAATATTTCTGGCGACTAGCGCTACTAAGCAGCTAGTCGCCAGATGAGCAATCAGTCAAGCTTAAATTATTGCGGGGTGGTAGTTCCCCTTTAACAAAGAGTGACATGCAAGAACTGTCACAGAATCAGTCCTTTAAGGATGGGTGACAATCTTGGCATGTCATGGGTTAAGAGCCACAGGGAGCTCTGTGATCAGTTGCAGCTGACTGTTCTGGGACCAGAGCAGTCAGTTTCAGCCTTTCCTTGGTGGCTCCAAAAATGTGATCGATGCTACAGCAATCACGTGTCTGTGCTGGTGGAGCCACATGACAAAGGCAATATACATAATATACTTTGCCTTTGTCAGTGTTCTCTGCCTTTCTCTTCCTCACTGTGAATGCTAAGCAGAGAACAGAGCTCCCAATGCCTCAAAAGGCAAAAAATGAGGCACTTATGAGGTACTGGGAGAAAGACTGGGGGAGGGGGGGCAGAACTTACAAGAAAAGAAAATGAATGACAGTTTGACCCCCATTTTTGTTACTGAATAAATAATTTAGAGGAAACCCAAAGTATTTTATTTACGCTTTAGGCACACCACATAGTCTGATCACCTAGAAGAGGGACACTAGGGATTTTCACCTCAGAAGGAGAGTACCCCGCAAAAAAAGGGGCACATGGGAGATATGAACGTGCATAGCTTTTGTCCAGTTCCTGTTAAAAATTAACTAAATGGGCACAAATTATTACATTAAAACCTATTAAATGTGCTTGTTTTTTCAATATTTCCACTGTTTTATTTTATTATAAAATTAAGTGGTGGGTTAGCCATATAAATGTGGCATCAAAAGAAAGACCTACTTATCCTTAAAAAAAAGTTATATAATTTGTGTGGGTGGACTATATGAATTAGAGGGAAAATAGAACAAAGGCACACTAAGAAGGCCAAAATTGCTCGTCTTCGAATGTCAAAAGCCCTCATCACTAAGGAGTTAATGTGACCCAACACCTCCAGTACAGAATTTGCAGGAAAACCCAGTCAAGTTATATTATTTTAATAGCAGTAGCAGTAGCAGAAGACGCAGTTCCTCCTAGGACAAAAATAAGATAAAAACAGTAATATATTTAGTGGACAAAATAAATTAGATCTGTGTTTTTTATGTTATCATCACATCTCCTATTCACATATCCTATATAATAATTCGCTAAATCGTGTGTAACGCCGCAACATGCACAGTAGACACTGCTGCACGTGCTGCAGTCATGCACAGTAGAGACTGCCCGCGCCGCGGCTGATACAGAGCTGGACTCTCAGAGCGTCCAGCTCTGTATCAGCCGTGGCGCGGGCAGTCTCTACTGCGCGTCACTGCCCCGAGACCGGGTGGAAGTGGCACTGTGGCCCGTGTAACGGGCTGTTCAACTAGTACAATATAAAAAACAGTTGCTATGTTTGCTCCCAATTTCTTCTCCTCTGGTCTTGTCAGATGTTTCCACACAGCCTTCTCAGCTCATTCTGTTCCTTCAAGATTCCTTTAGAGGAGGTTGTCTTTTGATCATCAGTGCTAAGGGAAATTCCATTAGGTTCATGCTTAGTTCCGTAGCCCCTTGCATGTCTGTTGGTATGTGGTCACAACCTTGATCTTTTCTGTCCCGAGGAAGAACGTGCAGTCTCAAATCTTACATTAACAGGGGTTTGCAAGTTTGCACCTTCCCCCAATATTTCAGCAAGTATTCTCTGAATATGTGCATATTTAGAGTTCTGGAATGGATGCATCTTGTGCATGCTTATGTATACACGCCTATTTTTACTATTTAAAGGGCTAGTAATTCGAAAAAAAAACAGCTCAGATTAATCTTCATAGTATTTCGGCCATGGAGAGCGCTATTTCAATACTGTCTGAGTTTTTGTTCAAGAGTAATTAGATAATAAAGTATCCCCCTCCCATCCCTTTTACTGATGTAACACTGCTCACCTCACAGAAGCAAGACTGTGGATTGCAGCAAGGTACAATCTTCAGTGATCATAAGGAAAAATCTGTCAAGGGGGGACAGGATTTTTCTTATGCTCACAGTAAGAAGATTATCCCTTGCTGCAACCTGTCCGTTCAAGAGACTGGATTCCACACCTGAAGGGAGGTGGCTTACACCAGGTAAAAGGGGTGGGAGGGTGATACTTTATCATTCAATTACTCTTGAACTACAAATCAGGCAGTATTGAAATAACACACTCCATGGCCCCAATACTTGAAGATTAACCCTTTGAGTGCCAGAGGGGAACGCAACGCATTGCGTACCCCTCTGGCACTCAAAGGGTTAATAAGAACTGCTTTTTTTTGTAAAACATTACTATCACTTTAATCTTGCTGCAGTCTTCTCAGAGTGCCTCTGGTCGGACTGTGTGAGCACTCTTCTGTGTCCGGCCCTCCGCTCAACTGGTGACTGGTTTCCTCACACTGTTCTCTATCTCTGCCATCAGACTCTACAGCCAGCCTGACAAATTCAGATAGGGAAAATATTAAAAATCAGCTGAATATCATGCTCTAATCATATATACATATACACTCTCAAGACGTCGATAATAGACAAAAGTGGAGATAATGTAACAATCATTATAATTCATTCATAGTTTTATAGGGAATACTCCCCAGAAAATGTAAATCTTCTGTTTTTCAAGCACTTTGGGGAAAGACAACAGATATCACTAAAAAAGGTCCATGTTTATAAAGGCAAACTGGAGTTCTTCTGGAGTAGACCAACTGCACTATAGGGGACAAAATAAACATTCCTCAATTCCCATGCACTTGAATACAGCCTTTTAAACCCTTGAATGCCAGAGAGCTCTCCAGTGCATTGGGTATTATGTCTCTATTGGCCTAATTCACCAACAGAAGGTGGTGCTTGTCTTATGCATGGGTAATGGTTCAAGTAAAGACACAGACCATTCAATATTGTTTAACTCAGGCCACAGCTTTATTAAAAACTTACATAACAACCCATTAAATATCCCCCAACTTTAAGCCCTTGCCAATCCCATTTTGATAGGCCACCAACCTGCCCACCTGTTTACTGAGCCTTTTGTCTCACCCCACGTAGTTACACCTTACCACTCCTCATTAGCTGTTCACTGCAGCTCAATGGGCCCGGTGACTAAACCCACGACCACAGTCCAGATGTCCTAGTCTCTAGGCCGCTGGCCTACTACTTCCTGCAACCATATCACCAAATTACTGACCATTCTATCCGTTGGCAAGGGCCCAAAGTGCCCTAGAAAGCTGTGACATAAAAGAAAATTAACCAACTCCACAGGCAAAGAACCGCCTGTCACCAGACCAAACCCCATGTCCCCTAAACAACACCAACAAAAGGTGGGGGGAGCTGTTAACTTCCACAGTGAAAGAGGAAGTGCCCCACAGTGGCCCCTTATATAATGCTACCTGACTTCCTTTCTCCCTCAATTCCTGTCACCTCCCCCTACTACCTTTTTTTGCCTCCCCTAGCAAAGACATGACTCCCCTATAGGGTTGCCACCTTTTCTTCAAGAAAGTACCATCCATGGCATTCCCTCCATAGACTTAACATTGAACAGAAGCCAATTTTTTACCGGCCTGCCGGTAAAATACCGGCTGGGTGGCAACCCTACTCCCCCTACTTATTTTTCACATGGAGCTCTATTCTGAATCAAACTCACTTCACCAAAGAGGACAAATGAAATTACATTTTATTTAAAAGGGGCTTTTAACCTCAAGAATCCTAGAAATGTGTTGTAGAGCTTTCTAGCATTCAAGGGATTAAAAAAAAAAATCTAATCCTTTGAGTGCCAGAGGGGTACACAATGCATTGTGCACCCCTCTGGCACTCAGAGGGTTAAAATCAGTGGTAACTTAGGGAATGTTTATTTGCCCTCTATGGTGCAGTTGTCTTGTACTTATGTCTCTGCCCTAATGTACAGTGCTGCGGAATTAGTTGGTGCTATATAAATGAAGGATATTAATAGATATAGAGATAAACATGTACGTGTTTTTATCAAGGGGTAATGACAAAAATTGGAACAAATCAACTGCACCAAAGGGCAAAAGTAAAATTCCCAAATGTCCACTGATTCAAATGCAGCTTTTAACTCATTGAATGCTAGAGAAATCTCCAGCATTTAAAGGGATAGTAATGTTTCATAATAAAAGCAGCCCTAATTAATCATCATAATATTTGGACTTTGGAGAGTGTTATTTCAATACAGAGTTATAGTTCAAGAGTAATTCAATGACAAAGTATCCCCCTCCCGCCCCTTTTACTGATGTAACACTGCTCAGCCAGAGCAGAAGTGAGGTGCCCAGGTAGACTGCAGAGAGGGACAATCTTCAATTAAGATAAGGGAAAAAGCTGAAAAGCTTGTCATGGGGGGGCAGGGCTTTCATTGTTCTGATAGGAAGAATATTGACTCTTGCTGTTATCTGTCTGGTCTATGGACTGGATTCCACATCTGAGAAGAGATGGCTTACACTAGGTAAAAGGGGCGGGAGGGGAAACTTTACTTGTGAATATCTCTCAAACCATAAAAGTTTGAGAGATAAGACTTATATCGTTCTTCATGTTTTTTTAATGCCTACAAAATAAAATAAAGCTAAAACGAAGTATTACTATCCCTTTAAATGCCTCATTTAAATGAATGAGGATTTATATTTGTGCCCCATGGTACAATTGGATTGCACCAGATTTGCTGCAGTTCTTCTGAATACCTCAGCCTAATTGTGTCTTAAAATGTAAAGGCAGGAGACCTTTTTAAATCAAGTAAAGGAACAGTGCGATCCCTCTTTTGTTCACCTCATCTAATTTAATATGGCTTGATCAGTTTTAATTAAAATTCTGTCCTTAGATCAGCTCTATTAGTCCTGTTTTGAATTCTAATTAAAGACAATTAATGAGAGAAATCATTAAACTCAGCTGTTATTTGTACTCTAGGAAATGCTCATGGGGCTGCTAGATCTAGTAAAAGCTTTGGATGTCATTTCTGAGATTCAAATCAAATGCTTTACTCAGGGTTGCATTTGCCCAGGGCCTTCAAATGTGGCCTTTTCGTTGATTATTGTCCAACAGCTCAACTTCCAGATCAATGGTCTTGCAACAGAGCACCCAAAATATTACACAGGTCCAAGTGCTTTTTCAGCAATTATCAGCATATGCACTAAAAGAAGGAAATTATTTTAATTAATTGTCAACCCTTATTTGACTCTGTAATGTAATGTGGTTCCAGAATGTAAAGGTTTTAGCCTTTATTCAGAATTTATTTTATAAATCTTACTCCAGTGGATGATTTTCTGAGTGTGTATTTTGAGTTGTTATATCCTGGCAGAGTTACCTTATAAGACTGGTATATTAAGAAGAAGTGGGGGAGATCTACTAAGGTGTGATAAAGAGGTGATAAAATAGAGGTAACTTCTCCAGTGATATCACTTCTCCAATGCCTGTGTTATTCTCTGTAGCCTATGCATTAGATCTCTTAAAGGGATAGTATTACTTCAAAATTACTATCCCTCATATTGTAGCCCTTAATAAACTGAGTTAAATGACACCAGCGGCATCTCTCAAACCTTTATGGTTTAAGAGACAGCCGCTTTCAAAGTTTCCTCTCCCCTGCTGTCAGCGTTCTGCTGCCAGCAGGGGAATCCGGTCCCGGGACAGGCAGAGTCTCTTAAACAGAGCTGATATCTCCTTATGGAAGGAAAAATTATTCATTGAAACAGTCTTCTACGTGTGCTTGGTTACCAAGCACACGTAGAAGACTGTTTCAATTAATCATTTTTCCTTCCATAACGAGATATCGGCTCTGCTGAAGAGCCTCCTCTTGATTCAGAGACCGGATTCTCCTGCTGGCAGCAGAATACTGACAGCAGGGGAGAGGAAACTTTGAAAGCGGCTATCTCTTAAACCATAAAGGTTTGAGAGATGCTGCTGGTGTCATTTAACTCAGTTTATTAAGGACTACAATATGAGGGATAGTAATTTTGAAGTAATACTATCCCTTTAAACTTCAGGGTTCTTAGTGCATAGCCTTCATAGCATAACATAGGAACAGGAGAGTTTATTACACTGGAGAATTTATCTCCGCTTTAACATCTCTTTATCACACATTAGTGCATCTTCCCTCCTGGAGTAATCCTGGGAAAACCAACTGCACTTATGGGGTCAAATCAAATCTTTGATTTCACTGGGGCTTTAACCCTTTGAATACCAGAAAGGTTACCAACGCATTGCTTGTTTTTGCAGGAATGTACACCTGAGTTATATGGGAAAACACATTTCAATAGTAACTCTCTAAAATATGAGAGATGTATAGTTATACATTAGGGAGGCAGAGGTGTGTTCCAAGATATACAATATAGAATGTGTTGGCCTTGATTTATCAAAATATAGTCAAGTACTTCTTTTTGTCCATTCACATTTGGGAGCATTAAGTTCTAATCCTTTACACCAGCTTTGATATATTTAGATTACTATTTATAATTGCAACCGAGTGGGTGGACATGACCTGAAGTAGCATTTGCATTAATGGGCTAAACCCTATATAATACATAAAAGTTTTTCAATTCATATGGTGTCATTTTTAAAAAGTAACAAGTCAGCACTTTCAAACAGAGACTCCACTGAGTATCTTTTACTTAATGAAGAGGTCTCTCACCACTTAAAGGGATAGTAATGTTTCATAATAAAAGCAGCTCTAATTAATCATCATAGTATTTGGACTTTGGAGAGTGTTATTTCAATTCTGTCAGAGTTGCAGTTCTAGAGTGATTCAATGACAAAGTGTCCCCCTCCCGCCCCTTTTACTGATGTAACACTGCTCAGCCAGATCAGAAGGGAGGTGCCCAGGTAGATTGTAGAGAGGGACAATCTTCAATTAAGATAAGGGAAAAACCTGAGAAACTTGTCAAGGGGGGAAGGGCTTGCATTGTTTTCATAGGAAGAAGATTGTCCCCTGCTGTTATCTGTCTGGTCTATGGACTGCATTCCACATCTGAGAAGAGATGGCTTACACTAGGTAAAAGGGGTGAGAGGGGAAACTTTGCTTGTGAATATCTCATAAACCATAAAGGTTTTAGAGATAAGACATATCATTCTTCATGTTTTTTTAATGCCTACAAAATAAAATAAAGATAAAACTAAGTATTACTATCCCTTTAATGCACATCCTCACATGGTAGTGAAGAGGGGAGAAACAAGACTGTTACAGAGAAATTTGGGTTGTATTAAGGAAGCTAAAAAGAAAAATAGGTCTGTTCTGCATTATATAACGTAAATGAAGGGAGAGCACTATACTACTACTGATACTCCTAAACAAACCCTTATCCCCCTCACACTAATAGAGCATATATAAGCAAAATATGGGGTTTAAACTCTATAATAGGATTATCAAAATTGCATTTATTACTTATAGCATCTAGTATTATTAAAGACTATGTTTGAATAGCCTCTAGGACACATAAAACACAATACAGTAAATTACATTGTAAAACTGCATAATAGAAAACTAATAGTGGTACCACTAAAAACGTTTAATACATGAGAATATTAAAAAATTTTAAAAAACTTTTTGTATCGCCTCAAGCTGTAGGTGGTTCTTACAGGGAATTAAATTAAAAAATGGTGCAAGTTGTCCCAACCCAATCATTAATGAAACATCAGATTGCTAATATGGAAGGAAATCCTCTGATTTCCTTGCACATTCAGCCATTCACAGCTTGATGGATTATTTATTTAAATGAGAATTGCATTGAATCCTAAAACAATGGGGGTTTATGCACTAAGAGGTGATAAAGAGAAGATAACTTTTCCAGTGATATCACTTATTCAACTCTTACGTTATTCTATGGAGCCTATGCATAGGCTCCATAGAATAACATAGGAACTGGAGAAGTGATATCACTGGAAAAGTTATCTCTACTTTATCACCTCTTTATCACACCTTAGTCCACCCCCTATGTATTGCAAACCTTTTTCTCCTATGGTGCAGAATTGCTCTTCTGAATATGGTGCTGTTTCTCATTCTTTGGCCTCTCTAGCATGCACAGACTTAAAAGTACCATTTAAATAAATTGTAATTTGGGGAATATTTGTGTCCCCTATGGTATAGAAGACTTGCTTGAGCAATTTCACTTTATAAAGGTGATACAGGGTCATATTTACATCAGAGGAGCCTCGAGGCAGAAGCACCATGTTACCCTTAGCTCCCCCATGGTCACATCCCCTCTCCTCATAAGACCCCTTCCACTATCCCAATCCATTGTTGCTTAGTACAGAAAATACTGTTACCGTATAACATGCAAATAGAAAAAGAGCTCTTTACCCCTCAGATGCTAGAGAGGTCTCTAAAGCACTGCAAAAATTACAGACTTACCTAGCATCCTAGGGGTTAAATAATGTCCTGTAAATGGGTCTTTCAACTGATCCATAAACTGTCCTCCACAATCCAGGAGCACTGGGATTGTTTTGGACACACCCACATCTCTGAACGTGGGTGTAACTAGTACAGCTGATGTCCCCCTCAGAGCTCAGTTTCTAGGGAGTTGCCTACTTTGCCTAAAGGGAAATTCGGCCCTGAGGTTATAGATTTACTCACAGCTACACATTTAACATACTGAATGCATATTACGCCTTTAACAATTGTGTTCATTTTTGGTAGCATGCTGGTTTCTACATTATCAGTTCTGCAGGATCAAACACAGAACTTTATAGTACTGTCACATTCTTAAACTGCTTAACATTTAATTCAAGAGTAGATACATCTGATATTTTTGTTCATCAATTTATTGGCATTTATCTCAGTGAAATTATATATATAGATATAGACTCAATAAAATAATTATTGTGAAAGACTATTTGCTGGCATCACATGAAATCTCATTAACAGTTCACGCGTACATGAGATCGGAAATACATCACAATGTATAAACTATTGAATAAACTCTCTGTTTAGTATGGAATTTATTATACCATGAATTGCTCAATGAGCAAGGAAATCAGAGGATAGGCAATTGAGGTGAACACATGAATATGGACTATGTGTATGTGTGTATGTATGTGTGTGTGTGTGTGTGTGTGTGTGTGTGTGTGTATATCGTTGGAGTGGCACCGTTTACAACAGGTTTTCATTGTAATACGATCATTGATGAATACCCAAATATGGCTATTAATGACCTTGCAGAAACGCTGGCAAAGAACAGCATTTTGACATGCTGCTTTGCCCACACCTTGATGAATTTCCACCTTAAAATATCTGCATTAAAATACATGCAATGCAGACAGGCATAAAGGAAGATTATACTTTTTCAATTAAAAAGCATATATTATAGTACTTATCCTGCTTGGAGACTTTTCATTCAAAAAGTATTACAGATCAAAATATTTCTTGCTTATTTGTTTTTAAAATTAAACTGTAAATGTTATATTGTGGTTCCCAGATGGTCCATTTCCAATCACTTACTATGGAGAACCACAGTCAATTACTCAAGTTCTTATTATAAAAAAAAATAGCAGTTTTAACACCAGTTATCTATATTTCAAGCAGTTTAATTTAAAAAAATAACAAGTCTGAGCTGTAATAATGTTTGAATGGAAAAATATCCCAGCATTGGGAGTTCTCTTATTCAGTGAGAAGAAATCGCTATTTTTTTTTAATAAAAAGTTATTGCTCCTTCAAGTACCTCCTCCTCAAGTTAGTCCAAAAACACCTCCAAATTAACTAGTATCATCCACAAAGCCAAGCTTTCTATTCATCACATGTCCAGAGAAGGCATTTAACAGGGTGAACATAATTTAATCCAAATGACATTATGCCATTTTATGCAATGACATTATACTCCACTCCTTCTGGTAGAATGAAGACTAATGGTTAAAGTGAATATTTTGCCTTGAATTTGTTTGCATATTTGAAACCTTCATTAAAGTGTAATTATCACTTTGTAAAGGATTTCTTTGAAAGAGCTTTCAAAATCACCTATATTTATGTAAGACATGTTTTATTTTAAACAACAGTTTACGAGATTTTTATACTGATTAACTTATCATTTTATGCAACTGAGCTGATATTAGCCAGCGAGGAGTGGCAGTTGGGATGGGGGGGACAGTGTGGTATGGTATTATCTAGTAAGTATGCCTGACAGATTTGCCTTGACTGACAAATAAATGAGGCTAAATATCTCATAAAACATTGCTTTAAATAAAAAATGGTTAACAATTGCAGATGCTTTGAATGCTCTTTCCAAAAACCTATTTGTTACAAAGTGACAATTTCCCTTTAAAAACTGCCTGTTTATCTTGTTATCCAAAAGACCAGCAGTTGCATACTTTAGCACAGTGATTCCTGCTCCAGTCCTAGTGACGCACCAACAGGTCAGGTTTTAAAGTTATCCTTAATTAAGCACAGGTCAAAATGACTGAGTCACTAATTACTGACCTATGAACAAACATGGATGTATTGAATATATTACCTGTTACTGCCTTCAACACTTTTTGAGTAGCAATAAATTACACAATCAGAATTATCAACCTTATACAATATTGTAGGTTGCAAAATCTCCCTGTGATACATTTCTTCACATCCTCAGAGAAGGCATGCAATCATGTTTCCTGGGACTCTTTCTCAGTAAAATGCTATGGGGGTTATGCACTAAGCTGTAATAAAGAGTTGATAATGCACCACTGATATCACTTATCTAGTAACTATGTTATTCTATGTAGCCTATGCACTAAGATCTCCAAAGTTGGAGAAATCTTAGTGCATTGGCTCCATAGAATAAGATAGGAACTGGAGAAGTGATATCATTGAAGACGTCATCCACACTTTATCACCTCTTTATCACTCCTTAGTTCATAACCCCCTATGTCTCTACACCCTCTCAAATTCAAGATCAAAAATCAGTGGAACACTTTCTAAACTTTTCTCTGTCGATAAATGAATGAGATAGGGCTGCCTATTGTCACAGCTGTTCTTTGTAATCATCATTGAAGCTCTCATCCAATCAGTATAGTCAAGCGACAGTATCAAGCACTTTACTGTAAGTAACCGTACATAATAGTCTGCTCCAGTTACTGTACTTAATGTACGCATTACAAATGCCAGTCCACAGACTCTACTTTATAAACTTGAGGGTTCATTTTAACAAATTCACATGCGCAAATAAAAATGTTAGAAGAAGCTGTGATCTTATATCAAGACCAAAAGTCACAGGTGTCTTTAGACTTCCCTTTCCCAATAAATATTATATTGCTTCACATGCAACTAGGATGATTGACGGCTTCTAAATAAAAGTAATACACCATGGATTTAGGTTGAACAGAGGCAAATATTCCACTGTCTGATTTCTAAATACTTCCAGATATCACTGTCATGCCCTAATAAAACATCCACATACCACCTATGCTTCCCTTTAATTTATTAGTCATTTATCTCTTAACTCTAGACTTACCACACAGGATATTCCCCTGGCCCCAATTATGATGTTACTTCCAATAAAGTCCACTACTTTATGAACCAACTAAAAGCTTCACTATCATGGGACAGAGGAGCACAAATGCTCTACAATCAGATTAAACACTTCATCTCATAATGTCATAAGATCATACATCAATATTTTGGTAGACATCACTATGTTTGAAAATAATTCCACTCCTCCTCATAAAACAGTGTCACAGATATGCTCTATTCTAATTATACCCCCAAATAATGAGCTGTCCCATATACTACAAAATGGAAGGAAGAACTGTATGCTGCATTCACATCAAAAGAATGGCAATGCATCATTGCATTTGTGCATCACTGTTCAATAAGTAATCATATCCAAGAGTCCTGTTACATATTACTCTCTAAATAATATAGATGCCTGTCCCTTTTGCACAAAATATACCCACAAGTATCTGATGAATGATGAAGTTGCTTCCAGGGAGTTCTCTATTTGCATCTCATGGAACCCTTACCAAAGAACCAGTCCTGCTTGATCCATGGTTCGTTTTGCTTTTCCGCTCTCAACACAGACTTAAAAACCTTTCCCTCTTGTGCACTTGTTGAAAGTAGCTAACACTTTCATTCCCTCCACTGGAGAAGCACTACACACCCAACAAAAGCTGAGGGTATTGCTTGTGTTGGATAAATTAGGAATATTTAAAAACTGACATAACAAAACTGAACTAACATAATCTTTACTTGAACATTATGGGGCCTCTTTTTTGGAAAGCAGAAACCACATCTGAGAAAACTAACAATCTATGTATGCACTTCCAAGCTCCTAAAATTTCCAACTGATTTATAGTACCATCTTAATGTTTTTCTTGTGCTGTGCCAATATTGATAGTTGCTTTATCAATTACCCTCCATGTTTATGTCTCCTATTGCTTCTCTGTTACTACTGGAACATTATATTAGACAACAATAGACACATGTACTCCTTCTACATTCCTCTCTCTTATACTCCTCTCCTTCTATTGTTGGTGTGTCTCAAGGACTGACTTTGAGAATAACTGATTTAGGAGATATTCATCCAATATTAATGAAAAAAGTGAAAGTCTCATAGAACTGCTTTATTAGCATATGAAACCATACTGAAAGGCTTCATTATTATAAACTAGTTGAAGAGCCCGTTCCATGGGCCACAGTGCCACTGCCTGCCGGTCACGGGGAAGTCATGCACAGTAGAGACTGCCCACGCCGCGGCTGATACACTGCCAGTCAGTCGCTGCCTTCGGAGCGGCCAGCTCTGTATCAGCCTAGTCACAGGCAGTCTCTACTGTGCATGACTGCTGGTCTGATGATGACATCATCTGCAACACATACAACCCTAAGGGCTCAAGGGATTTAACACATGCCATTACCCACGTGTACTGTCTTGAGAAAGGTCCCTGAGAGGGACCGAAACGTTGACCATTCTTTTGCCTTCTTGCATTAATAGAGCTATTTCAGCAAGTCCCACGGGTGCTGCCCTCCTCCATCCTTTACTTCTGTCTACATTTGGGGAATGTGCACCTGGGCATAGAATTATTAAGAGTGAGTGCTTTCATCAAACATATATATATATATATATATATATACGTATATATATACATATATATATATATATATATTATAGTTTTCCATATATAACAAGTTACATGTCGGAATCATGCCTCAACAGATGGATAGCAAAAATGCTGAAAATGTGTCTGGCCAGCAGGATACGGAAAATCCCCCAGGCCTCTGGCACTGAAGGTATTAATGTCTATACATACAACACATATTTTATAATCATAACTGCATTTTATATCTGGGATATCCAGATAGATTCCTGTGTGCTATATACTGTTTATGGACTGGATAAAGCAGGCATGTCAAACATTTGGCCCATGTCCAACATGCAGCCCATGGGTCAAAATGTGAGGCTCATAGCCCCCGGGCCAGCAGTGTGAGGCCCTTCATTGGAAGAAAACTTCTTAAATTCCCTACAGACCAGTATCAAGGGATTAAAATCCCCATTTAGATCAACTAGATTATTCTTAGTCACTTTTAACCATCTGAATGCCAGAGAAATTAAATGAACACCCCACTAGTATAAGAGGAGGGCTGGCAACTTGTGGCCTAGGTGGCAAATGCATTGTGACACATTTCTATTATCGTTCGATCCCACTGTTCCAGCCCACACCCTTTTGTTAATTTTAAAATTGGCATTAATGTTGTAATGTAAGTCAAGTGATATCTCATAGCTTACAGTTAAACTGGGGCTACACTAGTGTGCTACTACAAAGCTTACAATTTAAGTAAAGCCTACCTAGAGATACTATAGAGCTTACAAGGGAAAAGGTTTATGCTACTAGTTTAGCTCCATTTATGTAGCACCATTTCAGTTGTAAGCTCTGTGGTATCACTAGTGTAGCTCCATTTACAGCACCAGTCGGGAGATTTAGTGAGGTGCAGTTGCCTACCAGCCCAGATATATGACCAGCCCAGGGGGCAATTGCCCCCCTGACCCCCAGGCCAGTCCGCCCCTGACCAGTATACATCTGCAAATGTAACACACCTATGATTATGCACTGAACAAGTTCCATCTGCAGATGTACACTGGTGGGGTGTTAAATGACCGCAGTATTGACCTTATGTAAATAAATTGCTTTGCATGTGGTGATTGCTTCACTTGTTACTTTTAGATATTTTTATTCTAATTTGCTTTTCCTTTATTTTTATTAAAGTTATTTAAATAAGGATTTCTATACTGTGTGTAACGGTTTTCAGACACTCAGACAGCAGGTTTGAATAAAACAGTTTTATTAAAACAAAAAATAAATGAACAAGGTCGCCTTCAATAGGCAACACAGTATATAGCAAGAGATAGACACTGAGACTGTCACAGGACCAGTATACAGAATACAGATGATACATTTACTGTCACAGGACAGGCTCAAAATGGTAATAGGCAATCAATAGTTAACACATAGAACTCGTCAGTCTCTGTTGTGGTGTTTGGCAAGCCCAAGGTGAAGAAAAGGCAGCAATAGGAGCAAGATAGCACAGCACTATCAGTCCACTGATGTAGTAAGCTGCTTTGATAATGCAGAGACTGACACAGAGCGCTTTTAGACCAGTAGCGAATAGCCCCCACGGGCATATAACGAGGACCACTTGTAATGTTGAAGCGTGAGTCGTTAGCACCCACGGGCGTATAATGGAGACTATTGATGCTGCAAGAGCGTGAATCGCTAGCCCCCATGGGTTTGTAACCGAGGCCAACCGTACTGGAATAGTTGGAGCCGAGTAGCCCCCACGGGCGTATGACCAGACACTTTGCACTGCAAGAGCGTGACTTGCTAGCCCCCACGGGCATATCGGAAACCAACTGTACAGCGATTGCTAGAGCCAGTAGCCCCTCCGGGCATAATGGAACCACCGGTGCGAAGGAGCAAGAGCCAAGAGACCAAACCGGCACGTAACCGGATACTGACTACTCTGCTAATGGGAATGACAATATGAGCCGCCGTCTACCAAGGCCCACACGTGGCCGGCTCAGCAGGAGTAGTGTGAATGATACGGCTCTGCAAGAGTTAACCAAGAGCACCCGGTTGGAACAGCAAGTAATCAGAGGCTCAGCGTATCGGTATCGCCCTGCAAGTGCCACGGCAGACTCAGCCTTATGGTAGTACAGCTCTGCAAGTGTAAATGGAGACTCAGCTTCGTAGTACAGCTCTGCAAGCGTAACCGGAGACTCAGCTTGGTAGTATGGCTGTGCAAGCGTAACCAGCAACTCAGCAGCTCAAGGGTTAACAGGAACAGTCTCGAACAAACAGCCGCAACTCCACACGAATCAGAATGTCGCCCAAGCGACAACAGCAGCAGGAACGTAGCCGGGCCGGGTCAGATCACAGTGGAGATTCTCAGACAAGCCAGTTCAGCAACGAGCAGGAACATCAGCCAGGCCGGGTCAGATCACAGAGGAGGTTCGCAGACAAGCTAGATCAGCAATGAGCAGGAACGTCAGCCAGGCCGGGTCGGATCACAGAGAAGGTTCGCAGACAAGCCAGATCAGCAACGAGTAGGAACGTCAGCCAGGCCAAATCGGTACACCAGAAATCAGGAACACAGGAACACAGCAACAGCAACACTGGCTCTGGAACACCACGAAAGGGCACCTGACAGGTGCCATAGTCAGGTATAAAAAGGATCACCAGGGGCGGGCCAAAAAAGCTCAACCAATGAGGGAGCACACAAGAGAGAGTGACAGAGGAAGATCACAGGGACCCTGATACTGTGGTAATGTGACTTTACTTTGATTTTTTTATTTACTCTCAACACTTCTTGGAGATTTTTTCTGTACTGGGTTACACTAGATATTTAAGTGGGGTGGGTGTACTTTTCTACAATCTCTCTATCTATATAAATTATGAGAGGGACTGTGTGGATAGATAGATAGATAGATAGATAGATAGATAGATAGATAGATAGCCCGGTTCTGCTCTGCTAGTAGACATTATGAACATAACTGGAAACTTCATCCTCTTGAGCCCTCAGAGACGGCCCATGTGATGCGATCGGAAAGTGGGGAATGTAAATGACGAAATTTGTGTAATAATGTAGCAGGGCTTAATCAGATGGGCATGGCTTATCGTCATTGTACGTGTGAAGTACACAGGATTTGGGTGGAACGGGTTGGGGAGGAAGAGAAGTGGGCAGGGTTTCACTAAAAAAGTCACTACCTCCTGGAGAAACAGCCTCTTTTCCCATAGACCTGGTAATAAACTCTAAAAACTGGAGTTTCTGGGGCAGATCAGGAGATTTCCCCAGTATGAATATGAATATTGACAGTGATATGTGATAATGCATGTCTCACTACAGGGCATACTAACAGGCTGATTTGTGCTAATGTGAACTGTACAGAGCTAGAAAGCTTTTTGTAAACAGATGTTCCCATGAGAGTATGGTCATGGACCTCAGAGAAAAAGGCACAAAGAATCTGGAAAAACAGTTTGCTCTCTGGAGGCGTCTTGATTTTGTGTAACAAGTGTATGAAATATGCTTACTCGTGAATCTGATTAAATATAACTCCTACATTTTATGTACTGAGAAAGATACTGGGCTACAACAGAATAGACTTACTTCAGGTATATTACATTTAGTTTACTTCATCAACATAAAAATAAATGATGCTCCTTAACCCTTTGAGTGTCAGATGAGTGTCTAGCACATTGCTTTGCAATGTGTTGGGCACTCGTGTGGTACTCATAGGATCAAACCTTTAAGGACCAGAGGGGTTTGCAATAAATACTGCACACCCCTCTTATCCTTAAAGGGATAGTATTGCTTAAAAAATACTAATCCCTATGTTAAAGCCCTTGAATAAAGATGAAAAATACCCCCAGCAGCATCTCTCAAACCCTTATGGTTTGAGAGATAACCGCTTTCAAAATTCGCCCCTGGCAGATGTCAGCATTCTAGCTGAGAGCAGGGGAATCCTCTCCTGAGATCAGTCGGCGGCTCTGCAGGAGAGCCAAGATCATGTTAATAAAGAAAAAATCTGTCACTAAAAAGGTCTTCTACATGTGCTCGGTTTGCAAGCACATGTAGAAGACCTTTTAAGTGAAGGATTTGATCTCAGGAGAGGATTCCCCTGCTCTCGGCTAGAATGCTGACATCTGCCAGGGGCGAACTTTGAAAGCGGTTATCTCTCAAACCATAAGGCTTTGAGAGATGCCACTGGGGGCATTTTTCATCTTTATTCAAGGGCTTTAACATAGAGATTATTATTTTTTAAGTAATACTATCCCTTTAAAGGGATAGTAATGTCTTAATTATATAGAAAGTAATACTGTAGACATAAAATAAGAAATCCATCGATGCAATTCCTATCTCTCAAAGCTTTATGGTTTGAGAGATAGAGCTTTCTAAAGTTCCCCCCTCCCTGATGTCAGCTGTAAAGCTGACAGAAGGAGATCCGTGTCGGCCAACACGAGGAGGCAGAACCGCAATAGCGAGATTTAAAAAGAAATACTTTTTTGGAATGGTCTAAAAAGTGTGCTTTGTAGACCCTTCCGATTAAGTATTTCTTTTTAAATTGCGCTATTTTGGCTCAGCTGAAGAGCCTCCTGTCAGTCCCCGGACCAGGGTATCCTGCTGTCAGCTTACAGCTGAAGTCAGAAGAAGGGGAGGGAAGGGGGAACTTTAGAACGCTATATTTCTCATACCATAAAGGTTTGAGAGATAGGAATTGCATCGATGGATTTCTTATTTTATGGTCTACAATATTACTTATTATATAATTAAGACATTTCTATCCCTTTAAAAAAGAAAAAGTGACATATTATCAAAAAAAGTCTTATATTTTTAATCTACATTAATAAATGTATATACTTTAAAGTAGCTAAATTCTGTAAAAGCCTTACTCTGAATTATGCCCCAAATGTTATTATAATGAAATGGATCCATTGCCCCCATTCCTAAATTTAAACACTGAGTGCAAATAACAAAACAAGGATAACCTATGTACAAACATAGCTATATGTGTTGTGCATGGGATGGACAACCTGAGGCCCTCAAGTTGTTCAGGACAGTTCAAATTCACCATTTTATCTCCCTGTCGTCTTGATAGTGCTCCCTCTAGTGTTCAAATAAAATTCCTAGATATCATTAGTGAACATTATGAAGATACTGCATCCCATCCACTTTACACCCACATATTCTTACATGGGGGTTCTACCTAACAATTTCTATCTTTGGTACACTGTAGGGACATATTTTTATTGCCTCATTTTGCATAATTATTTGTGATGGTATTATGGTTGTTGCAATTTCTTATGTATACCCACTAATACTTCATTTTAGAATTTCTTAGAACAGTATTATCCTTATCATATACATTTATGTCCCTGTCCACGAGCTCTTTGAATTTCTATTTTCAGAGAGCTTTCTGTCAGGGACTGTCAAAGTAGGAACAGTGATACCATGTTGCAGTATCATGCATTGCATTGTATCATTAGCCCTGCTTTCACAGTCCCTGAAAGAAACCTCTCTGGAAACAAAACTTCAGTCAGCTCCCTGTCATGCACATAAACGTGGTAAAAAATAGGTGAAGATGAATAAAGAATAATAAAAAAAACTATTGGCAATTTGCCTTTACATATTATTAGGGTGACTACATTTCATTTCTGCCATTCAGGGACACTGCATACAGAAGAGCGCACCACAGAGTCCTAAACACTAGAGGGAGAACTGCCCATTGACTGCTGTGACAGAAAACATTAACTTTGGTGGGCTACAAGAATATGTACCTGAAGCCCAAAGCCTTAAAGTATGATACACTATAACAAAATTGCACTGCAGATCCCAATTGATGTGAGAATCAAAGCTCAGTTCTCTCTCTAGTGGGACACACATTTAAAATCCGCGATTGTCCCGGGCAATCTGGGACATGTGGTCACCCTACATATTATGCACTTGAAGTATATGGAAAGTAAAAATGGAGATCTTTAGTATTTTATCCCCAACAGCTTTGGTCTGTTATTGTTTGCAGAGTAGCTTATCTGCATACAGTACCAGCCACACAAGGGGAATTACATCACCAAAAGGGGCAGAAAGTCAAAATGAAAGACTAAGGGCAGAATACAAGAAAGTGGAGCATTCACTATGCTTTGAAACCCATAAATTTATAATGCCTTGATGTTGAATAGCACATGTTCCCAAATTAAAGGCAAAGTTAGCCAGACATATGAAAATATGTGCTAATTTCTTTGCTGAATTAGGCACAATAGCTAATCTTCTCACAAGAAGGTGGTCATTTTAGCCACACCTACTTTTTGAAACGCATTTGATAAAAAATGATCGAACATTCGCTAATTAAGAAAAAACATGCTCAATTCAATAAAATTTTGGTGCCAATCATTTTGCCATTAAAAGTACACTTTCTTGCATTCCGCCATAAGAGCCTGGTGCAGAAAACAAGAGGTGAACAGTCTGGGTGCAAAACATCTGCACCATAATGGAAAAGAATCATTCCCACTGATTTAAAGGTATAGTAATGTTTCACAATAAAAGCAGCTCCAATTAATCTTCATAGTATTTGGGCCATGGTGTGTGTTATTTCAATACTCAGAGAGTTGTAGTTCAAGAGTAACTGAATTATAAAGTGTCCCCCTCCCTCCCCTTTTACTGATGTAACACTGCTCACCTCAGAACAGAAAGGTGGTGTCTAGGTGGCTTGCAGAGAGGGACAATCTTCAATTAGCATAAGGGAAAAACCTGAAAAAACTGTCAAGGGGGGAAGGGTTTTCATTGTTCTCACAATAAGAAGATTGCCCCTTGCTGTGAGCTGTCTGGTTTCAAGACCAGATTCCACATCTGAGGGGAGGTGGCTTACATTAGGTAGAAGGGGCGGGAGTGGGATACTTTATCATTCAATTACTGTTGAACTGCAACTCTGACAGCATTGAAATAACACTCTCTATGGCCCAAATACTATCAAGATTAATTGGAGCTGCTTTTATTTTGAAACATCACTATCACTTTAAATGGGGTTTTAAACAAAAAATGTTTTGAATATTGATATTCAATGTGTTAAAAGCCCTGTATAAATCAATGGACATTTTAAAAATTGTTATTCTCCCCCAGCACATGCTCATTTTTTCATTCGCATAAGGCCCTAAATAATGTTAAACCTCTGGCACTCAAAGGGTTAAAGATCAGCATTTGTTTGCATTTGAGGATCACATAAGTTATGAGAAAGTACAAAACCTATGAACAAACATTTTATGCCTTCTCTAGTCATAGCAGCGTTTTTCCTCCTTTGTACCAAAAGAAATCAACTAACAACTGACCTATCCTCATGGAAGCTAAAGTTAACCGGCGGTGTTCCTCATGAAAGTGATAGACATTTGTTTGTGCAACTGGATTTATTGACCTATTTAGGGGGGAAATCATCAAATGATGAGTGGCTGAATGTGCAGGGTAATCCTCTGATTAGCCATTCACACATTCATCATTTGCTGGATCATATCTGGCACTTGTTCATTCATCAGTAAGAGAGTACTAGGTAGGTCCGGTATTCTCATCCACAAGCTTTAGGCTGGTGAATTCCACAGAAATCTATGAGGTTGGAATCACACATATACATATGCTGTATGCATATGCATGTATATCACCAGAATGGTTGCAGAGATGTAGATAGAGACTACCTCATACTTTAGTTATACTTTAATCTCATCAATATATATGGGAATTAAGGAAACCAAACCACAGTGATCTGTGCATTCCTCTGTGAGATTGGGTTGTCCTGTACCAATCTGCCCAGCTCCACACAGACACAAAAAAACATGGTCTGATACATGAATGATCAGTTTGCCTGCTTTTCACTCGCTGAGTCGCTATGTACAGGCAATATTACAATTAAAGGATTAGAGTGCTGGTTGTTTACTACCCAATTGTATGAATGACTACCTTTAACCACAGCATGGACAGGATTAACCCTTTAAGTGTCAGCGAAGTCTCCAATGCATGGCAACACAATCCACTGGATATCTCCTTGGCACTCAACGAGTTAATGGAGTGTGACATTTGTTGTATATCTATTGTGTATACAGAAGCAAAACATATAAAGTACTGAATTATGAATTTTAACCCTTTAAGTGACAGAGGGGTCTCTAACACTTTGCTTCGTGATGCACTGGATAACCCTCTGGATTCCAAAGGTTAAATTTGTTGTGGTGAAATCATTTTAATTAAAAGCATCACAAACAAAGCTTGTATATTGTAAACCATTTCAGTGCTTTTATCCATAATTAATAACGATAAAATGTTGTTCCTTTTTTTTGGTTCTTATTCAATTATTTATTGATTGAGCACATTAATTATGTAAACATAGCACAGTATGAGCTGTGATTCCACTTGAATATATGCATAGTCTTTAGTCTTACAGAGGCAACTGCTCACACAGTCAATGCACCATAACATGATCAAATGGGAATTAAAAGTAAAACTTTGTTACATCCTAAAACATTTACACTTAATCTTTTTCTTCTTTATCTTTTTTTCTTTATAGTGTATAGTCTGGGACTGGGACTCAAATGGAAAGCATGACTTTATTGGAGAGTTTAGCTCAACGTTCAAGGAAATGAGAGGTGCAATGGAGGGGAGACAGGTACAGTACAATGTTTAATAAATAATATTGAATACCTGTTACTGACTGCATGATTACAGTTAAGAAAGACATGAGGAGTGAATGGATAGAAATAATTCAGGGAACCATCAGGGAAAGAAAAAGAGGAAAGATTGGTGCATAGAAACAGGAAGCATTAAAACTTCAGACACAGGAAAAGAGGATTAACACAGTGCTTCCTGGAGACAGAGCAACAGGGTGAGATGTAGAGGGAAGGGGGTGGGCCAATGAATTAATGATGGTATGCACACCAAAGTACCAAAGGTGTATGGCTTCACTGGTTAACCGAATTAACATGATTATTAATGACTCGTAGTTACACTATATAGGTCACCTACGGATGATTACTAATATTCATGTTAATTCAGTGACACATTGTACGTAATCAGCTTTTTCTGTTTAATATAAATGTATAACAGAGATGGATGATCATATAATATACTGTATAGATTTACAGTATTTCAACCTATTGAGCACAAATATCACATTTAAAATATATTGAGGTATTTAACATGTATTTGATTATATATTTCCAAAGCCTTATCTTTCTGAATAATTGGTTGTGGTTTTTTTTTAATTCAAGCAAGTACACATCTTCCTTTTTGAGGTTGTATGTTAACAGCACTGTCAAACATACTGTGGTATTTAGCTGAACATTCCTTCCTGATTGGTGGGATTATGAATAAATTAGGGACAGAGAAGTGGGCGCTATATTCTTCAGAAGAAGGCTTGTATTGTTGCAGAAATGCGTTGAGCTAGCAGCACGTGTGAGGCCAGGAAGCCAGCATGGTACCTGTGAAGACAGAGGATGAGAGAAGCTTTGGAGGCCATGCAGAGTGGAGTCTGAGTGGAGGTTTCATGCCAAGTGAAGATTCAACGAGTGTCTGACAATCTGGATGTACCATGAGCACAATAAGCTGTTTTTCCAAGGATTTCTAGAAAGCATATATCTGCACTAATTAAGGAGTGTGAAACTTATGTTCCACTGAAGGACAATATAAGACAAGTCATTATACAGCTAATCCTGTAAGCAAAAGAAAGGGAACACAAGGGGGAAGTCTCATAGTGTAGTATATTATGTTTGAATGATTGAAACCAATTAGTAAAAGCAAATTATTCACATTATGATATGGCTACTTATAGTGAGAGTAGCTAATCAGGCTTGTGGAGGATATTGGAATTTTGAACAACACAGAAAAAGAGCAACCAGGAGGAGAACAGTAATAGTACCAATGTTATAATGATTGTGGAAACTCATAAAACAATACTCACAATGCGAAACATAACGACCTGTCTGTAAATCAGCGGGGAATTAGGATGACGTTCCTCCAGGCAACAGATCTACACAGAAATGCACTCCGTATCTTCTATGTGGAACAAAGGCAGTGGGAAAGGTAGAAAATAAAATCTGGCAGGCCAAAAGAAAAATATACTGAATAATTTATTAATAAAAACTTGTATAGAATTGGACAACAAACCCCAACATATTTAGTGGTCCAACAACCACTTCATCACTATAAGCAGCCACTCTGCCCCCCCCCAGTCTTTTGGGGATTTGCTATTTTCTCCAGTCCCTCCTCTTTGTGTTCATATTATTTATTTAGTTTTTATTTTTGGATAAATTCCACTATTTTCATATTTTGATCTACTTTGTTTTTATTTTTATTTACTTTGTATCAATATTATCACATGTACAATAAATTGCACACTTTTGATATTGATACATTGAAACCCTTCTACATGCTTATGTCAAATGTCCCACTTGGCTTATACAACGTCTATTATCCCTTGAGCACACACTTATGATTATTATCAGGCATTTCAATATTGCTTGTATATTTTGTTGCCTATGTTGGATTCATTTTTGTGTAAAGGGGAACTCTCACCTCTGTTAAAGTCATTCTTATCTGAATGTCCCACCTCAAGAAATCGCCAATCGGTTTTTATTTCTTATTTTGATGCAGTTTGGATGCCAGTGAGAGCTCTAGAGCTCACATGCTGGGTTTCTCCATCAGAGGAAGAGGTGATAACGGGGAACAACTGGGGAGGGGAAGAGACGAAGATTCACAGGCTGCTGTACATAGCTGTGCCTGTACTGCAGCCTGTCCTGAACTGATGTCACAGGCATAATTTCATAAGTTTATATCTCCATCTATACTGCATTAAAGAAGAAATAAAAACGGATTGAAGATTTCTTGAGGTGGAACATTCAGATAAGAAGGGCTTTAATGGAAGTGATAATTCCCCTTTATTTGTGATACTACACTTAGAGGGAATTTTCTGTGCTTTCCACCCCACTCCCTTGTCTTCTGAATTTTTAGCATTAACCCTTTGAGTGCCAGAGGGTGCTGTGAACTCCTCTGGCACTCACGGGGTTCAAACTTCAGCTGCACACTGAATGACACATCAGTGATGATATAGAGGCAATCCAGCACAAGAAATGTAGGGTTGCTGGGTTTAAATACTTCCAGGTTGTGGCAGAAGGTCACAGAACAACCCCTCATACACTGAAAACAAGCATCAAGGAAAATTTCATCTGGTTTAATACTCTTAGTAGATAATCCTTAGTGTATTTCACATTTTATGTAAAAATCAATTTGGTGTCTCCCTAAAGGTAAAGGGTACTCTAGTCCTGGACACCCTGCTGTTAAGCACTATGGAAACCATCTACACCTCACTGATGAGACCCAGCAAGGCCAAAGCATATATCTGGGGTTTGCTGGTGTGCTCATGCTGCAATTTGCCTTGTAGTTTGGTGCTGGACTGCCCTTTTGAGTGGGCCTAGTCTGATATGAACAGGGTGATTTATTCTGGATAATGGCACTAAATGGCTAACATTTGAAGCTCCCGATTGGTGAATAGCAATAGAATAAGCAAATTATGCGTTTGACCATTCTCAATGAGCTTTATCTACTACAAGCAAATAGTGGGCCACTGCAGCAGTGAGTCTCTCTGCAGTGATTTTCACTCCCCCTACCACCCTGGGGAGGGGCAGACAGAAAGCCAGTCACAGAATTTTATCTCTATAGAAGAAGAATTGGAGCAATTCTGGAGCAAACCAGCTGCACTATAAGGGACTCATAATAATTATCTAAAAGGCCTATTCATGTAAATGTTTTTATTCTTTTATTCCTTGAATGCTATACAAGCGGGAGGCCTCCCTAGCAGTTACAAGACCCATTTACATCAAAGGCAAGCTTTTTTTTGTTCTCTTATAGTGTAGTTGGTTCTCCAGAATTGTTTACTGTCTAATAGTGCCCTTACAGAGAAGTAATGACCATGTGCATATCAGACTAGCCCCACCTAGTGGTTTGCCCCAGAATGCTGTAGCTCTACCCTGTAGTCTTCTATTCATCTAAATCCATCTAAAACAAAGCATTTGGAAACGGATTATACTAGTCCCATGAAATCATAATAACCCAGATTTTAGTGAAAGCATTTTAGTGGTACAATGTGCTCTGCTGTAAAAGAGCTAAATGTAACATTCAGAGAGATGCAGAATAATAGAACAATCAATTTCATATTGGAAACCTTTGCATATGCATTTTTAGACTTTAACCCATTAAGGAACAGAGGGGTGTGCAATAAAAGTAACACATTGCACTATTTTAAACAACTTACATTTTTGTAGTTCATAAGATATTAACTGTAGAAAGATTCCCCTCCCGCCCAGGGGCGGATTGTAGGGGAATACCAGCCCGGACATTTTTTTTTTTTTTTTTTTTTTTAAAGAAGCCCACTAACTGCACCGACATCCCTATTGACACCTCCTTGTGGTCCCTGTGCGGCATGGGAGAGCAGGCACCAGGATATTACATCATATCCTGGTGCTCTGCATTAACCCTTTGAGTGCCAGAGGGGTATGCAACGCATTGCTTTACAATGCGTTGAGTACCCCTCTGGCACTTAAAGGGTTAACAAGGAATGAGAAGGCTGTCACAGAGAGTGCCTGTGGCAACACAGACCTTTCCTTCAAAATATCGTGGGACAGTGAGGTGAGATCCTCTGATCTCCCCCACCGGCCCATGATCTAGCGGCTCACCGGGGGATGCCCAGTCCCCCAATAGGACAATCCGCCCATGCTCCCGCCCCTTCTGGCCACGTCACTGCTGCAGCTCTGTCTGGTCCGGACAGATGCAGCGAAGGACAATTTTCAGAATGAAAAGGAAAATCCTGCCCTCCGTCAAGGAGGGAAGGGTTTTCCTTATTTACTGAAGTTTGTCCTCTCTGCATCCGTCCGGATTAGAGATTAAGTGGGAGGTGGTCAGAAGGGTTAGGGATGGGGATCCTTCTACAGAAATGTAAGTTGTTTAGCGCAATGTGTTACTTTTATTATAAAGGCGAACCGCAATCTTGTTTTTTTCAAAGATTACTATCCCTTTAACCACTTCCGTACTAGAGAAGTTTCCAATACCTTGCTTTCAATGTATTAGAGACCTTTGTGGCATCTATAAGGAGTTAAAATAATGGTCCGTAGAATTAATATAGTTCAGGAGAGAAGCATTTTTCAGAAAATGAGAGATACTAGGAGAAGACGTAATGGTCAAAAGTTAGAGGGTGGAAAACTGAGAAGTATTGTCTGGTAGACTTACGGAACTGCCTCCCTGCAGAGGTGGTAGGGACTAATGGCGCGATGCAGGAAACGTGCTCAATCACTATTTCCCGTGTGAAAACCACTAGGGAATAGGTTTGCACATGATTTTGTTGAATTTTGCATGAAAATTCAAGATTAGCGTATATTTATTTTTTGTGGGTGGGGCTAAGATTAACGAATCTGTGTGAGTAGAATAGCGAATGTGCCTAATGCAAGAACTGCTGTTGCGAATGAATTCATACGTCTGTGTACTGTTGTCGTAACATGGAATTTTTTTTATGCGCAATTCAAGAAGCGTCCGGTATTTAGCTTCCTGGATTAGAACATGTGCAAAATCTATCTGCGCACAAAAATGCCTTCATCCAATGCGAACGTTTCTTGCATCGCACCATAATAATCTAAAGGAAATAAAAAATGCCTGAGATAGACATAGGTATGAGAAGTATGTTAGACTGTGTACTTAAAGTAGATAAGAAATTGTCCAGTGGTTCTTATTTGCTGTCAATATCTTTGATCCTTTCTAGAAACAACTAAACAGAAGAAACATGAATGCAATGCGTTGGGTACCTCTCTGGTACTCAAAGGGTTAAACAATTTACTACCATTATAGAATCAACCTGTTAATATTGCCGACTATGGGCGAGATTCTTTGGTTCAGACTCGATTGCAGGTGCTAAATGTTAAAGCGGAACTACCACCCCACAAAATCTTTAGCTTAACTAAGTTCCCATCTGGCGACTAGCTGTTTAGTAGCGCTAGTCGCCAGAAGTATTACCTTATTTAATAGATTTATGTTCTCTTCTATGGCTGACAGTAGCACAGAGCGCGGACATCTTGCCATTGTAATCTCCACGCACCTGCGCTGTCAGTCCAAGTCAGGGCTAGGAGGCGTTGCAAGGAGCCGGCTCTTATTGGGACTGACAGCGCAGGCGAGCGGACGTCACAATGGCGAGATGTCCACGCTCTGAGCTACTGCCAGCCATAATAAGGTAATAATTCTGGCGACTAGCGCTACTAAGCAGCTAGTCACCAGATGGGGACTTAGTTAAGCTAAAGATTTTGTGGGGTGGTAGATCCTGTTTTACCAAACATTTTCCTATTGAAGTCTATGGGGAAAACTGGAGATAAAAACAGTGATAAAATTAACACCTGTAATAGAATCTAGCCCTATTACAGTTGCTAATTTTATCTCTGCTTTTATCTCCAGGTTTCCCCATAGACTTCAACAGGAACATTTTTTGATAATACGGGAGGTAACATTTATCACCTACAACAGAATCCAGCCCTATGTGCCACCTAATGAAGAAAGCTAAAGAGATGCAATTCTGGACCAAACCAACTGAATCATAGGAGGAAATATTTCTAAAACGCCCCTTGCGTTAAAGTGAGCTTTTAACCCCTGGAATGCTAGAGAGGTCTCCAACATATTGCAAAGCAATGCTTTGGAGACCTGCCAAGCATTCAACATGATAAATCTCCATTTAAGTTAAAGGAAATTTTTACATATCACCCCCCCCCCACACTCCAGAATTTCAGCTCTTTAGCTTGCTACATAAGGCCTATAGTTTTATGCCTTATCACAATCCAGACTCTCTTAATAAGCACAAAATATTTTGAAAACAGAGGATCCCTCTCTAGGGGTTAGGTGAACAGCTGCTGGAGAGTTTCCCAGGTACACGACTGTCGTTTCTGTCTGCTACCTCAGTCAGAAAATCCATTACACAAGACCGATAATTGAGCTTTAGGGCAAAAGGGGACATCGACAGCTGTGATTCGTGTGAAGGCAATATAGGACAAAATGTATCTTTTTTCAAATATAATTGGCATTTGACAAGCCAGGTGTAGCAAGGGAATCCCAGTAAGTACAGCACATATTCATCCATAATTATAAAGTACAGATTGTATGTTTTGAAAAAAAACAACAATGTAACATGTTCATTTTAACTCCTTAAGGACCAGAGTGGTATACAACACATTGCAAATTCTGCTCTAATTACCCCCCCCCCCTTTGAATTTATAAATAAGGCCTATTATATGGGACGTTAGCCCTTTGTGTGCCATGCACCGCAACGCAATGCGTGGGATACTTCTCTGGCACTCAAAGGGTTAGAAGATATAGGTGTGAACATAAATACTGTTTACATCCGTGAGAGGTTAGAGGCTGTTGTGCTCTTTTAAAATAATTCACCTTAATTAATTGTATATTGATCCAGCATATAAATGCACAGTAGTACATATTTAGTTTCTGCATAATATCAAATACAAATATATTATTTTATATGTAATAATTTAAAGGATCAATACTGTTTAAAATCAAATTATTCATGTATTTAAGAGATGACATTAAGGAAACTGCAATCTGGGGGGATAAAAATATATATTTTTTAATTTAAATCAGATTTTTATTATTTGTGGTTGGGGCTTCCAGCTGACTATGGAAATCTAAAGATGAATGATCCCTAAGGTGTGCTGCCCCTGGGGACCTGCGAGTTCCCAGGGAGGAGTCGACGTGGTTAGCCTGTTAGAGGGCTTACCTGGTATAGAGTAATTGAAGAAGGGGGATTCAAGGGGGGGCTCAACACGAATTGAGCTCCAGTGGGACTGGCTGCTGCCCGGCTTTAACGATAATTTTAATTAGTAATTCTGGTGAAAGACATCTGAAATTAAATCCAGCCTTGCACAAAACTGTGAAATAAGAGACACCAAATAACAGACTGGAAGACTTACAATCCTACAGAATGATGTAAACATTTTTAGAACAGTTTTCCTGCAAGACATACAACAAACTTCAGTCATTTGGGGTAAGTCTGAAAGCCTAATAATCATTGGCAGCTCTTTAGGACAGTTAGCAAAAGTGTAGCTTGCAGTTGGTTAATGCGTGTATTGTATTTATGTCAAAAATATGGCCCATGTATCGCCAACTTGCGGCCCTCAACAGAAAGAAACTTTTTTAAATGCCCAGTATCTTTCCCCACTTTCCATACCTCAGCCTAGGGTTGCCACCTGTCCAGCACAGAACAGCAATGGAATGTGCAGAGGTATATGTTGGTGCGGGTCATAGTAGATCATTTTTTTAACCCTTTGAGTGCCAAAGAGGTACGCAATACATTGCTTTGCAATGCGTTGAGTACCCCCTGGCACTCAAAGGGTTAATTTTCATTCTGGGGCAAACCAAGTGCACCACAGCCAACAAATTAAAATGTCCATTGATTTAAATTGGGATTCTGACTTCTAGAATGCTAAAGGTATATAATGCATTGCAAAGCAGTGCATTGGTATGTCTACTATGAAAGGGGTTAAGATCTGCATTTCAAGCAATGGGAATTTGTATTCGTTGCCTATGGTGCACTTGGTTTGCTCCAAAACTGCACCACTTTTGGGTAATACATCAGCTTTCATCCTCCCCCAAACAAACTGGGCCTTATTCATCAAGCTAAGAAGAGCAATACTGGAGCAAATCAACATCACTATAGTGGAGGAAATTAAAATTTTGTAAATTCACTTCCATTTAAATGTTGCTTGTGATGGCCTTGGTACTAGTGATGAGCGAGCACCCCAATGCTCGGATGTTCGGGTGCTCTGACCGAGCACCCCCTGAGGCTCGAGTGCTCGGCCGAGCATCCGAGCCCCATTGAAGTCAATGGGAGGACTCGAGCATTACACCAGGCACCCCCTGCTCTGATGAGGGGAGGGTGCCTGGTCCATAGGAAAAGGGCAGAAAAAGATGGAAACACTACAGAAATGGTTCAGGGACAGCATAGGGAGGATGTCTGGATGCACCTTGGACTCCAACATCGCTGCTGGGAACGATCTTTCGCCCGTAGTACGCCATTTTTACAGACTGACCATAAAACACACAAAAAGGAAAATAAAAACGACTTTAGGCGAAAAATTGTTACCAAACAATATTTGCTGTATATTTACTTGTATATCATCTGCAAATTCTCCCAAAAATTTCCTTGATTTTCAGAACTGAGGCCATGATTAAGAGGGAAACGTGCGCAGAGGCAAATTCTCCCAAAAATTTCCTTGATTTTCAGAACTGAGGCCATGATTAAGAGGGAAACGTGCGCTGAGCTGACCATCTAAAACATTATGGGTGAGGGTCTGCTGCAGAGCTGACCATCCTAAACATTATATGCGAAGGCCCGCTAGTGAGCTGACGCTATAAAACATTATATGAGAGGGCCCGCTAGAGAGCTGACCCAATAAAACATTATATGAGAAGGCCCGCTGGTGAGCTGACCTATATAAAAATTGGCAAACAGGGCCCGCTGGTGAGCTGGCCCTATATAAAAATTATATCACAGGGCCCGCTGGTGAGCTGGCCCTATATAAAAATTATATCCCAGGGCACGCTGGTGAGCTGGCCCTATATAAAAATTATATCCCAGGGCATATGGAAGAGGAGGAGGAGGATGAGAAGATTAAGAGTCAACCATATACCCGTTTTTTGGGTGGAAGGGGTGAATGGGAATACAGAGTATTCCCATCATTGTAAATAACATATATAAAGTGAGTTTATGTTCCCCCGGGGCTTTCCTCCAGTGGAGTGGAGAAGTCAGGGGAAATCCAGGCCTTGTTCATTTTTATAAGTGTCAACCTATCAGCATTGTCGGTGGAAAGGCGGATACGCTTATCTGTTATGATGCCACCAGCAGCACTAAATACCCGCTCAGACAGAACGCTGGCGGCAGGGCAGGCCAGCACCTCCAAGGCGTAGAGTGCCAGTTCATACCACGTGTCCAGCTTGGACACCCAGTAGTTGTAAGGCACAGAGGGATCATTGAGGACGCTGACACGGTCTGCTACGTACTCCTTCACCATCTTCCAAAACTTTTCCCTCCTTGTGACACTAGGCTGCGCATCAGGGTGAGGGTGCTGCCGGGGTGTCATGAAGGTGTCCCACGCCTTGGAGAGTGTTGCCCTGCCTTTCTCGGAACTGCTGTGTGCTCCCCTTTTCTCCCCTTCTCGGTTGGCCAAGGTAGCACGTACTCTGCCGCCAGCGTTGTCAGATGGAAAATTTTGGAGCAATTTTTCAACAAGAACCTTCTGGTATTGCACCATTTTGCTTGTCCTCTCCACCGGAGGAATGAGAGATGAGAAATTCTCTTTGTAGCGGGGGTCCAGAAGGGTGAACACCCAGTAATCCGTGTTGTCTAAAATGCGTACAACGCGTGGGTCACGGGAAAGGCAGCCTAACATAAAGTCAGCCATGTGTGCCAGAGTACCAACAGTCAAGATTTCGCTGTCCTCACCAGGAGGCTGACTCTCAATATCCTCATCCTCTTCCTCCTCTTCTGCCCACCCACGCTGAAGAGATGGAACTAAAGTTCCATGGCTACCCTCTGTAGCGGAGGCAACCGTGTCTTCCTCCTCCTCCTCCTCCTCCTCCTCCGCCTCCTCCAATTGTCGCTGAGAAGACGAAGTGAGGGTGCTCTGGCTATCACCTTGTGTAAGCTCTTCCTCCCCCATTTCCACCTCTTCCACATGCAAAGCGTCGGTTTTAATTGTGAGCAGCGAGCGTTTCAGTAGACACAGAAGTGGGATGGTTACACTGATAATAGCGTTATCGCCGCTCACCATCTGTGTCGATTCCTCAAAATTGCGTAAAACCTCGCAGAGGTCTGACATCCATTCCCACTCCTCACTTCTGATTACAGGAAGTTGAACGGAGAGGCGACGACCGTGTAACAGCTGGTACTCCACTACTGCCCTCTGCTGCTCACAAAGCCGGGCCAACATGTGGAAGGTGGAGTTCCAGCGCGTGCTCACGTCACACAGCAGCCGGTGAGCTGGCAATTGTAAGCGCTGCTGCAGCTTCAACACGCCGGCCGAAGCTGTTGATGACTTACGGAAATGTGCACACACGCGGCGCACCTTGGTCAAGAGATCATGCACATTGGGGTAGGTTTTTAGAAATCGCTGCACCACTAAATTAAATACATGCGCTAGGCATGGTACGTGTGTGAGCTTGCCGAGCTCCAAAGCCGCCACCAAGTTACGCCCATTATCACACACAACCATGCCTGCTTGCAGGTTGAGTGGCGAGAGCCACTGCTCGGTCTGGTGACTAATCCCCTGCAACAGCTCTGAGGCCGTGTGCTGTTTGTCCCCAAGGCAGATCAGCTTCAGCACGGCCTGTTGACGCTTCCCCACTGCAGTGCTACACTGCTTCCAGCTACTGGCTGATGGGGGAGTGGCGGTGTGTGTAGAGAATTCGGAGGTGGAAACGGAGGAGGAGGAGCCAATAACGTAGGTGCTGGTGGAAACCCTGATGGAGGTAGGGCCCGCAATCCTCGGCGTGGGTAGCACCCGTGCCATCCCAGGGTCCGAGTCGCTCCCAGCCTCCACGACATTCACCCAGTGTGCCGTCAGGGAAATGTAGCGTCCCTGGCCACAAGCACTTGTCCATGTGTCAGTCGTTAAGTGGACCTTCCCAGTAACTGCGTTGGTCAGGGCACGGGTGATGTTACGGGACACATGGTGGTGTAATGCGGGGATGGCACACCGGGAAAAGTAGTGGCGGCTGGGGACCGCGTACCGAGGGACAGCTGCTGCCATCAGGCTGCGGAAGGACTCAGTGTCCACAAGCCTAAATGGCAGCATTTCGATGGCCAGTAATTTTGAAAGGTGTGAGGTTAGTGCTATGGCCTGTGGGTGGGTGGCTGGGTACTTTCTCTTGCGCTCAAATGCCTGGGGTAACGACATTTGGACGCTGTGCTGGGACAGGGAAGTGGATGTGGTCGCTGATGGTGCTTCAGATGGTACAGGTGCAGGGCGGGAGGTATGCGGGCCTGCGCCTTCGACAGGCGATTGGCCGGCACCGAAAACAGGGGAAGAGGAGGCAGTGGTGTGGCCTGCAGACACAGGTGGGCGATCCAGGCGTTCCTCCCACTTACTACGGTGCTTGGATGCCATGTGTCGGATCATGCTGGTGGTGGTGAGGTTTCTAGTGTTCATGCCTCGGCTCATTCTGGTGTGGCACAGGTTGCAAACTACAATTCTTTTGTCGTCCGCACTTTCCTTAAAAAAACGCCATACCGCGGAACACCTACCCTTTGGCAAGGTAGATTTACGCAAGGGGGTGCTCCGTGGAACATTTGCGGGCCGGTTTGGTGCGGTCCGCCTTCTTTCTGTAGCCACACCACTGCCTCTTCCAGCCTGTTGCGGTGCTGCAGATGGCTCACCCTCAGGACTGCTGTCATCGCTCGGCTCTACACCTTCCCAGGTGGGGTCAGTCACCTCATCGTCCACCAAGTCCTCCTCCACTTCCTCACTCTGATCATCCTCCTCAAGTCTTGATCCCACCACATACTCAGTCATTGACAACTGTATAACATTCTCCTCAACAAGGTCTTGAGACGGAAATAGTGGTTGATTTAATGGCAACTGTGTCTCATCATCATCATCATCATCATCCACTACTTCCTTTGACCTTAAATGCCGTTCACATCTGTCATCTTCTTGTGATTGGGTAGCCTCTAGAGGTTGTGAATCAGGGCACAAGATGTCATGTTCCTCTGCAAGCGTGCTTGGAGAGAGGGTCAAATGAAGGATTGGTGATGAGACGAGCTCATCACTATATCCCAGTGTGGGATCACTTCTTTGACCAGACCGTGTATGGTGGGAGGAAGGATGATCAGAGTGAGGATTATGTTGACCAGACTCTTGGCTACTGAGAGTGGACTTGGTGGAAGACAGGGTGGTGCTTAACCGACTGGAAGCAGTATCAGCTGTCATCCAACCGACCACCTGTTCGCACTGGTCGGACCTCGAGAGTGATGTCCTGCGACGCCCTGTGAAATCAGACATGAAGCTAGGTATGGTGGATGTCTTTCTTTCTTGTGCTCTGGCACCAGGCACAGTTTCTCCGCGTCCTGACCCGCGCCCTGAACTTTCAGGATCACGTCCACTTCCCCGTCCCTTTTTACCCGCCTTCTTCATCTTACACAGAATATGTGACTTTAATATTTGAGTTTGAAAACTTAACAGTATTTCTTATAATTCTGCAACTGTACAGAGTACACAGAATAGGCTGTTAAACGGCGTTGAAACACACTGAATGGAATATGTGACTTTGATATTTTAGTTTGAAGACTTAACAGTATTTCTTCCTATTCTGCAACTCTGCACAGTACACAGAATAGGCTGTTAAACGGCGTTGAAACACACTGAATGGAATATGTGACTTTAATATTTGAGTTTGAAAACTTAACAGTATTTCTTATAATTCTGCAACTGTACAGAGTACACAGAATAGGCTGTTAAACGGCGTTGAAACACACTGAATGGAATATGTGACTTTAATATTTGAGTTTGAAAACTTAACAGTATTTCTTATAATTCTGCAACTGTACAGAGTACACAGAATAGGCTGTTAAACGGCGTTGAAACACACTGAATGGAATATGTGACTTTAATATTTGAGTTTGAAAACTTAACAGTATTTCTTATAATTCTGCAACTGTACAGAGTACACAGAATAGGCTGTTAAACGGCGTTGAAACACACTGAATGGAATATGTGACTTTAATATTTGAGTTTGAAAACTTAACAGTATTTCTTATAATTCTGCAACTGTACAGAGTACACAGAATAGGCTGTTAAACGGCGTTGAAACACACTGAATGGAATATGTGACTTTAATATTTGAGTTTGAAAACTTAACAGTATTTCTTATAATTCTGCAACTCTGCAGAGTACACAGAATAGGCTGTTAAACGGCGGTGAAAGACACTGAATGGAATATGTGACTTTAATATTTGAGTTTGAAAACTTAACAGTATTTCTTTATTTCTTATAATTCTGCAACTCTGCAGAGTACACAGAATAGGCTGTTAAACGGCGGTGAAAGACACTGAATGGAATATGTGACTTTAATATTTGAGTTTGAAAACTTAACAGTATTTCTTATAATTCTGCAACTGTACAGAGTACACAGAATAGGCTGTTAAACGGCGTTGAAACACACTGAATGGAATATGTGACTTTAATATTTGAGTTTGAAAACTTAACAGTATTTCTTATAATTCTGCAACTGTACAGAGTACACAGAATAGGCTGTTAAACGGCGTTGAAACACACTGAATGGAATATGTGACTTTAATATTTGAGTTTGAAAACTTAACAGTATTTCTTATAATTCTGCAACTGTACAGAGTACACAGAATAGGCTGTTAAACGGCGTTGAAACACACTGAATGGAATATGTGACTTTAATATTTGAGTTTGAAAACTTAACAGTATTTCTTATAATTCTGCAACTCTGCAGAGTACACAGAATAGGCTGTTAAACGGCGGTGAAAGACACTGAATGGAATATGTGACTTTAATATTTGAGTTTGAAAACTTAACAGTATTTCTTTATTTCTTATAATTCTGCAACTCTGCAGAGTACACAGAATAGGCTGTTAAACGGCGGTGAAAGACACTGAATGGAATATGTGACTTTAATATTTGAGTTTGAAAACTTAACAGTATTTCTTATAATTCTGCAACTGTACAGAGTACACAGAATAGGCTGTTAAACGGCGGTGAAAGACACTGAATGGAATATGTGACTTTAATATTTGAGTTTGAAAACTTAACAGTATTTCTTATAATTTTGCAACTCTGCAGAGTACACAGAATAGGCTGTTAAACGGCGGTGAAAGACACTGAATGGAATATGTGACTTTGATATTTTAGTTTGAAAACTTAACAGTATTTCTTATAATTCTGCAACTGTACAGAGTACACAGAATAGGCTGTTAAACGGCGGTGAAAGACACTGAATGGAATATGTGACTTTAATATTTGAGTTTGAAAACTTAACAGTATTTCTTATAATTTTGCAACTCTGCAGAGTACACAGAATAGGCTGTTAAACGGCGGTGAAAGACACTGAATGGAATATGTGACTTTGATATTTTAGTTTGAAGACTTAACAGTATTTCTTCCTATTCTGCAACTCTGCACAGTACACAGAATGTGCTGCTACACTGCGGCGAAGCACACTGAATGGAATATGTGACTTTGATATTTTAGTTTGAAGACTTAACAGTATTTCTTCCTATTCTGCAACTCTGCACAGTACACAGAATGTGCTGCTACACTGCGGCGAAGCACACTGAATGGAATATGTGACTTTGATATTTTAGTTTGAAGACTTAACAGTATTTCTTCCTATTCTGCAACTCTGCACAGTACACAGAATGTGCTGCTACACTGCGGCGAAGCACACTGAATGGAATATGTGACTTTGATATTTTAGTTTGAAGACTTAACAGTATTTCTTCCTATTCTGCAACTCTGCACAGTACACAGAATGTGCTGCTACACTGCGGCGAAGCACACTGAATGGAATATGTGACTTTGATATTTTAGTTTGAAGACTTAACAGTATTTCTTCCTATTCTGCAACTCTGCACAGTACACAGAATGTGCTGCTACACTGCGGCGAAGCACACTGAATGGAATATGTGACTTTGATATTTTAGTTTGAAGACTTAACAGTATTTCTTCCTATTCTGCAACTCTGCACAGTACACAGAATGTGCTGCTACACTGCGGCGAAGCACACTGAATGGAATATGTGACTTTGATATTTTAGTTTGAAGACTTAACAGTATTTCTTCCTATTCTGCAACTCTGCACAGTACACAGAATGTGCTGCTACACTGCGGCGAAGCACACTGAATGGAATATGTGACTTTGATATTTTAGTTTGAAGACTTAACAGTATTTCTTCCTATTCTGCAACTCTGCACAGTACACAGAATGTGCTGCTAAACTGCGGCGAAGCACACTGAATGGAATATGTGACTTTGAAATTTTAGTTTGAAGACTTAACAGTATTTCTTCCTATTCTGCAACTCTGCACAGTACACAGAATGTGCTGCTACACTGCGGCGAAGCACACTGAATGGAATATGTGACTTTGATATTTTAGTTTGAAGACTTAACAGTATTTCTTCCTATTCTGCAACTCTGCACAGTACTCAGAATGTGCTGCTAAACTGCGGCGACGCACACTGAATGGAATACGTGACTTTGATATTTTAGTTTGAAGACTAAACAGAATGTGCTCTAATCTGCAACTTTGCACACTAAACAGAATGTGCTCTAATCTGCAACTTTGCACACTAAACAGAATGTGCTCTAATCTGCAACTTTGCACACTAAACAGAATGTGCTCTAATCTGCAACTGTGCACACTAAACAGAATGTGCTCTAATCTGCAACTTTGCACACTAAACAGAATATATATATTTTTTTTTTTTTTTTTTTGTTTTTTTCCCCCCACACCAAATAACCTGCTGCCCCCACACACAGTAGTCCTAAAAAGGACTTTTGGTTCTTTTTTTTTCACAATTTTTGTTTTTTTCCTCCCTACACTGCCTTTCCCTTCCTATCCTCAGCTCTCCCTGGCTCAGACTGAGCCGAACTCGCTGGTCAGGTGCTATACAGCACCTGACCACGGGTTCTGGCCAGCCAATCAGTGTAATGCCAGCAGCCAACATGGCTGCTGGCATTACACCGATGTCAGAGCCTCCCTGCACGTTTATTGGCTGCGCAGCAGCCGCAAAACGTGCGGGGAGGAGACCCGAACATGGCGGGCGAGCACATGCGGTACTCGTACGAGTACCGACATGTGCCGAGCAGAGCGATGCTCGAGCCGATCCGAGCATCGGCCGAGCATGCTCGCTCAACACTACTTGGTACCACTCATAGAAGAGGTGGTCATCCAGACTGGAAGACCTGCAGGTGCAGCCAGCCCGTAGCAGCTGGTTTAGGGCAGTGACCTGGATAGGGACTCACACTTCCACCCACTGGAACAGGTCATTGCAGAAAATATATCATCCCTGGCGGGCACTAACCCCTCTGCCCTATTGCTGCGGAGCAGATATCGACCCCTCTACTCAGACATCTCCACCAGACAGGCACTAACACCTCTGCCGTGCTACACAACACTGCCTTTAACAAGGCCCTTTTGGCTACACATGCCTATTGTGCTGAATGCTGCTTTCAAAGTTCACATCATTGTGTTTTTTTTGTATAGAATTATTAATTTTAATATTAAAAATGACATAGCAGCTTAGAACATGGTGGGTAACTTGTAAACAGGTATGCATTAGGACAATTTCACTCTAACTACTGTAGGAAAACTATAGGCTACCCCCACTTGTCTTAAAAACAGCACTCGCACTGAGTGAATCATAAAGTTGGTGAGGTCATAGCCCTGGTGGCACATGAGATGTCTATTAATGTCACAGGTCACATAAAGGGAACATTAGCACTCAGAAGTTTAGATGTAGAACAAATGCTTTCTTTGAACTCAGTTCTACATTGATCCCATCACTGTTTTCTCATTAAACCAATAGGAAAGCAGATAGGGAATGGGGTAAACAAGGGAGGGTGCATCATCCTATATTATAATTTGCTAAAATGTGTGTAACGCCGCAGTCATGCGCAGTAGAGACTGCTGCGCGTGCTGCAGTCATGTGCAGAGGAGACTGCCCGCGGCGCGGCTGATACAGAGCTCTCTGTATCAGCGCGACGTGGGCAGTCTCTACTGCGCATGACTGCCCCGAGACCGGCTGGCAGTGGCACTGTGGCCCGTGTAACGGGCTCTTCAACTAGTAGCAAATAAATGAAAGTAAAGTTATAATTTGTATAACATAACTTTTCAGTTCCCACAAGTCAACTGAAGTGATAAATCATAATTGATCAAGCATACGTGAAACAAACTGGCTGGAACAAAGAGTCAGATTTATATCAGATATTGCTTATAGTTGGTAAGAAGAGAATCAAAATATTAACACTAGCTGGGTATTTTGTAGAACACTTTTCATGTCTTTCTTTCTTAGTATAGATATTTTTATTACAAATGGATTTTTCTTTCTTGTCCTTATGCTTGTTATAGGTGCAATGGGAATGCATAAACCCAAAGTATAGAATGAAAAAGAAAAACTACAAGAATTCAGGGATCGTAATTCTCAATCAGTGTAAGGTAAGACTAGTTATTATTATCTAGAACAGGGCTAGACAACCTGTAGCTCTTTAGATTGGACTACAAGTCTCATTTTTTTCATTTGGCCATCATCTGAATGGGGATGATGGGTGTTGTAGCCCAACTACAATAGTGTCTATCTTTGCACTCAGTAATAGGTAAATTGTATTTTTATCATTAATCATTGAGAGAGAGGTGTGGGTGTGAGAGAGAGAGGTGTGTGTGTGTGTGTGTGCATGTGTGTGTGTGTGTGCATGTGTGTGCATTAGAGACACAGACAGAGAGAGGTGTGTGTACTAAAGAGATCTGTCTGTATTTAGGATGTGTGTGCATTGAGATGGTGTATGTGTGAGTGTGTGTGTGGGCGTGTGTTGAGGAGGTGCGTATGTGTATTGAGAAGATGTGTGTGTGTGCATTGCAGAGGTGTGTGTGTATTGAGAAGATTTTTGTATATGTGTGTGTTTTTGTATGTGTGTGTATTTAAGAGATGTTTGTGTATTGAAGAAGTATGTGTTTGTGTCTGTGTGAGTTTAGGAGATGTTTGTGTTTTAAGGAAGTGCGTGTGTGTATTGAGAAGTGTGTTTGTGCATCTGTATATTGAGGATGTGTGTGTATTGAGGAGATGTGTGTGTGAGTGTATCTATGTATTGAGGAGTTGTGTGTTTTATGTATTGAGTGTATCTGTGTGTATTGAGGAGGCATGTGTGCATAGAGGAGGTGTGTGTTTTTTGTGTATAGAGGAATTGTGTTGTGTGTGGTTTGAGAAGGCTTGTGTGTGTGTGCTGAAGAGGCGTCTGTGTGTTAAGGAGGTGTGTGTTGAGGAGATGTGTGTGTGTGTTTTGAGGAAGTGTGTGTGTATTGAGGAGGGGTGTGTGTGTGTTTTGTATTGAGGAGTGTGTGTTTACTGAGGAAGTGTGTGTATTGAGGAAGTGTGTACATTGAAGAGGGTATTGAGGAATTGTGTGTATATTGAGGAGGTATGTGTGTGTTGAGGAAGTGTGTGTGTTTTGTGTATTGAGGAGGTGTGTATGTGTGTGTATTGAAGAGGGTATTGAGGAATCATGTGTATATTGAAGAGGTATGTGTGTGTTGAGGAGGTGTGTGTGTTTTGTGTATAGAGGAGTTGTGTGTGTGTGGTTTGAGACGGCGTGTGTGTGTGCTGAAGAGGCGTCTCTGTGTTGAGGAGATGTGTGTGTTTTGAGAAAGTGTTTGTGTATTGAGGAGGTGTGTGTGTTTGTATTGATGAAGTGTGTGTGTGTATTGAGAAGGTGTGTATATTGAGGAAGCGTGTGTATTGAGGAAGTGTGCGCATTGAAGAGGGTATTGAGGAATTGTGTTTATATTGAGGAGGTGTGTATGTGTGTTGAGGAAGTGTGTGTGTATTGAGGCATACCTCCCAACATTTCAAATGTCCAACGAGGGACACTTATGTTAGGTGGTGGTGCTGGGGGCCTTGCTGTTGGGAAGGGCATTACTGAGAATGTTTAGGTTATTTCATGACCTCTTGACATCTCTTGTGTACCTGAATAAATTATTTATTTACACACACTAATCTATAAACACATATACTTAACCCCTTAAGGACCGGCGGTCATGGGACATTTCCGTCCCATAATGACCGCATAGGGGCACTTTGACGCGCCGGTACACGTGACCTGTCATGTGTATCGGCGCGTCACTATGGGGCTTGAAAGAGATCGCTCCGATCTTGGAGCGGTCTATTTCATGCCCTATTTTTACTTACAGCGCTCCCGGTAGAGCGATGTAAGTAAAAAGTACGTGACATACCATGACCGTCATTGGTCCTTGAGTAGTTCAAGGACCATGACGGTCCTGGTACGTCAAGGGTCCTTAAGGGGTTAAAGCGGAACTTTCATGTAATACCAAGTCGCCATGCATTCATTAAACGCATGGCGACTAGCTTGAAAATAGACTTCTTACCATTAAAAAATAGCTGTGTCTAAAGTAATCTTTCCCATTTCGGGACTGACAGGCAGGTTAGTGCGGACTATGCGCCTGTGCTGTCAGTCCCTTCCGGTGACCATATGGTGCACTGCAGTCTACTCAATGGAGACCGGGACTGACGGCACAGGAGCACAGACAAGATGTCTGTGCTGTAGCCTGGGTTCCGGTCTCCAAACTGGAAGGAATCCTTTAGACTCAGCTATTTTTTAATGGTAAGACATCTATTTTCAAGCTAGTTGCCATGCGTTTAATGAATGCATGGCTACTTGGTATTACATGAAAGTTCCGCTTGAAGTTTAAACAAACATCAATGTGAGTTTTATTTCTGTGGCGCAATGTGATACACTTATATATGCACCAGACAGTCTGATCTCCTATAAAGAGAGGGGAAATAGGGCATGAAAGAGGGATAGAGGTATTTGGGTCCAAAAGTGGGACTGCCCCTCCTAAAGAGGGACACTTGGGAGGAATGATGAGGAGGTGTGTGTGTATATTGAGGAAGTGTGTGTATGTATTGAGGAGGTGTCTGTATTGAGGAGATGTGTGTGTATTGAGTAAGTGTGTGTGTGTGTGTGTGTGTGTGTGTGTTAATAACAATGTAAAGTCATTATTTTAGGAGGTTACATTGTGCTGTGCTAGTGACACGGTAGCTGCTGAATAGCATAAACTGATAGAGACAGATATCAGCATTGTACATTTTTTATTGTTGTATTTCATTTCTTTTGTTCATTTTTTTCTAAATAATTTCTTAGATAGTAGTAAGTCTGTATCTATAACCTCAGGATATTATGAACTGAACAGTGCATATCATTTTTTTGTTCACAGATCCACAAAATGCATTCATTCCTAGACTACATTATGGGTGGCTGCCAGATACAGTTTACAGTAAGTAACATGTAAAAGCTCATTTTGATTATGGTAGCAATACATTTATAAGTAGTAGGGAAAAATACACTCATAAATGGGCCATATGCATGAAGTGAAGAGGAACAATTCTAAGACAAACCAAAACTGCACAGTAGGGAACAAATAAATATCCCCCAAATACCCAATGTTTAATTATCCCTTTATAGTGCAAACTAGTTGAACAGCCAGTTACACGGGCCACAGTGCCACTGCCACCTGGTCGCGGAGCAGTCACGCGCGGTAGAGACTGCCTGCGCCACGCCTGATACAGAGCTGGACGCTCCTTCGGAGCGCCCAGCTCTGTATCAGCCACGGAGCGAGCAGTCTCTACTGTGCAGCACTGCAGCACACGCAGCAGTGTCTACTCCGCATGTCGCAGCGTTACACATGATTTAGCGAATTATTATATAGGAAGGTTTGCGCCAGAATTTTTCCTCTTTTCTTTGTGCATACGGGCAGTGATGGATTGGAAGAGTGTGGATATTTGTGCAATTTAAGCCATGAAAGACATTTGTACAGTGCAGAGTAGTGGATTTCTTAACCCTTTAAGTGCCAGTGATGTATGCAAGATGTGGATTTTCCATACTTCTGGCACCCCTCTGGAATTCAAAGGGTTAACCATTTTGAGTTCCAGAGTGGCGTGCAATATATTACAAACCAATGCATTTATATATCCATCTGGCATTCAATATTTTACAATTATTCTCGGTTTGTTTAAAGGGATAGTAATGTTTCATAATAAAAGCAGCTCTAATTAATCATCATGGTATTTGGATTTTGGAGAGTGTTATTTCAATTCTGTCAGAGTTGTAGTTCAAGAGTAATTCAGTGACAAAGTGTCCCTCTCCTGCCCCTTTTACTGATGTAACACTGCTCAGCCAGAGCAGAAGGAAGGTGCCCATGTAGATTGCAGAGAGGGACAATTTTCAATTAAGATAAGGGAAAAACCTGAAAAACTTGTCAAGGGGGGCAGGGCTTTCATTGTTCTCATAGGAAGAGGATTGTCCCCTGCTGTTATTTGTCTGGTCTTACAACCAGATTCCACATCTGAGAAGAGATGGCTTACACTAGGTAAAAGGGGCAGGAGGGGAAACTTTGCTTGTGAACATTTCTCAAACCATAAAGGTTTGAGAGATAAGACTTATGTCGTTCTTCGTGTTTTTTTAATGCCTACAAAATAAAATAAAGATAAAACAAAGTATTACTATCCCTTTAAAAGGACTTTCCTAGGTAGAGATCCTTCATGCAGCAGTCAAGTACAACTATTTTCTGGTATTTTTTGCATTGGAACTCTGCTGAATTCTGAAGCTGGATGATAACATTTTACTATCTTGACAATGTTAACATGATTGTAAAAGGTTATGGTGTAGGGCCTTAACAATAGGGAAAAATGGCATCTGTCTACCCCGAGTCAAAGAGAAATTCTGGTTGAAATACAGCAGTTTCAAATGCTTTGATATTTCTCACTCATAATCTGGGATATGCAATTCATCAGAACAAAGTATGAAGCCATGTGTGAAAATTCAGCATTATATGTAGATAGGTGTGTAAGCACTTAATATTGTATGAAACTAGGTGCTAGTATAGAATGTTGTGTGAAATTAATTTCATGAAGCTATGGGTGTGAGTATTCAGTTGAAGCATAAGTTGTAGTTTTGACTTAACTGTGAAGATGCTAGATGGTGGAGACCGCACTAGCATCAAAGAGGTCAACGTGTCCTATTACACTGTACTGTTCCCTGGACCCAACAATACCTTAAAGGGATAGTAACGTTTAATATGAAACACATATATATTTCATGTTTTATCATGCTGACTAAAGTAAGGGTACTCTCACTGCTAAAAAATGTTTTATTCGAAAGCAATTGCAGCTCAGTCTTACATTTTTGGGTGCAGTACCACAAAGGCCTGAAATGTTATGATGGCGCCACTGTACAATTTCTGCCTATGGAGGATCTGCACCCCAAAAACACAAGTTTGAGCTGCAATAATTTTTGAATAAAACATCTCTCAGCAGTGGGGATACCCTTGTTCTACTCAGCAGAATAAACCTCACTATATCTCTCTCTCTATATATATATATATATATATATATATATATATCTTTTCAGCATTAAGTATTACTATCCTTTTAAATCTAGAGTACATGTAGACCACATTATGGGTGGCTGCCAGATACAGTTTACAGTAAGTAACATCTAAGAGCTTATTTTTATTATGGCAGCAGTACATTTATAAGGGGTAGGGAAAAACATACTCATCAATGGGCCATACGCACAAAACAAAGCAATTCTGAAGCAAACCAATAGCACGGTAGGAAACAAATAAATGTTCCTCAAATTCCCATTGATTTAGAAGAGGATTTTAACATCCTGAATGCTAGAAATTTCTCCAGTGTAAGACTCCTCTAGCATTCAAGAGGTTAAAAGACCCATTTAAGCCAAATGGATGTTTTATATCTCACCTTTATTTTGTGCATATGGGACAGTTGGGCTATTTCAACCATGAAAGGTTGTGCTGTGTGGATCAGTGGTCAGTGGGCATCATAACCACCTGAGTGCCAGAGTGATGTGCAGTACTTTGTAAACCAGTTCATTTCTACAACCCACTGGAATTTTAACCCTTTGAATGCCAGAAAGGTGCATAACGCATTGCTTTTAATTTGGAAGGGGTGCTTTGCAATGCATTGCATACCCCTCTGGCACTCAAAGAGTTAATGGGAGCTATACCCTTGGAATGAATGGTTCTCAGCTTGTTTGAAATGACTATCTTAGATAGATATTCTTCATGCAGCAGTCAGCTACAACTGTGTTCTCATAGCATTGAGCATCAGTTCCACATTGCCCTCATCATCTCCATATTACCCTCACATTGCCTCTACCATCTCCAACTTGCCCCCCATCAGCTCCAACTTTCCCCCCGTCAGCTCCATGTTACCCTCACATTGCCCCCCATCAGCTCCACATTGCCCCCATATCTCCAAATTGCCCCCATCAGCTCCACATTGCCCCCACCATCTCCAAATTGCCCCCCATCATCTGCACATTGCCCGCACCATCTCCATGTTGCCCTCACATTGCTCCCCTTCGGCTCCAACTTGCCCCCACCATCTCCATTTTGCCCTCACATTGCCTTCCCCCCATTGTCAGTTTCCTACCTCCCCCCGTTGTCAGTTTCCTACCTCCCTGGCAGGAGATCTGTTGTCTGTTCCTCCTTTGGCACAGTCTTGTAGCTGCTGGAGCTCCTGTGCAGTCTGCTATTCAGGAATTCAGAGTGCTGGGAGATGATGTCATCGCCCAGCGCTCTGCATTCCTAAAGAGCTGACGAGTGAGCTCAGCAGCTACGGGACTGTGCCAAAGGAGGCACAGGCCTGTCCTGCCAGGGAGGTAGGAAATAGACAATGGCAGGGGGGGGCAATGTGAGGGCGACATGGAGTGGGCGCCGGATGGGGGAATTATTGTTCTGCCACTGCACAGCCAGCAAGGTGTCTAATTTAAAAAAAAAATAAAAAAAAATCCCGATTGCAGGCGGCCCTCTGTGGCGTGCGCCTGTAGGCAGATGCCTACTCTGCCTTATGGCAAATCCGGCCCTGAAGCTGGATGGTAACATTTTACTATCTTGACTCTGTTCATATGATTGTAAAAGGCCATTGTGCAAGTCCGTAACAATAGGGCAAAGTGGTATCTATCCACCTAGTGGGTGGGACCTCCATAGTCAAAGAGAAATTCTGATTGAAATACAGCACAGTTTGAAATGCTCTAGATGTTTCTCACCGATAATCTGGGGGTAATCATCAGAACAATGTGAGAATTCATGTGTGAAAACTCAGCATTATATGTAGATAGGTGTGTGGGTGTAATCATTTAATATTGTATGAAACTAGAAGTGAATACAGAATGTTCCATGAAGTTAATTTCAAGTAAACTGTAGGCTTGAATTTTCAATGGTAGCACAAGGTGTGGTTATGACTTGTTTGCTACTTTCTTCTGCTGTACTACCTTGTATAGACACAACTTTCAGAAACAATCCATAAGAGATGAACACAAACAAGTTATCTAATGTTTTAAAGGGATAGTAATGTTTCACAATAAAAGCAGCTCCAATTATCTTCAAAGTAATTGGGCCATGGAGAGTGTTATTTCAGGACTGTCAGAGTTGTAGTTCAAGGGTAATTGAATGATAAAGTATCCCCTCCTGCCCCTTTTACTGATGTAACACTGCTGAGCTCGGTGCAGCAAGGTGGTGTCCAGATAACTTGCAGAGAGGGACAATGTTAAATTAGCATAAGGGAAAAAGCTAAAAAACCTGTCAAGGGGGCAGGTTTTTCATTATGCTCACAGTAAGAAGATTGTCCCTTGCTGTGAGCTGTCTGGTCTGTGGACTAGATTCCACATCTGAGGGGAGGTGGCTTACAATAGGTAAAAGGGGCAGGAGGAGGATACTTTATTATTCAATTACTCTTAACTACGACTCTGACAGTATTGAAATAACACTCTCTATGGCTCAAATTGAGCTGCAGTTTTTGTGAAACATTACTATCCCTTTAACTATATGGATGTTAGAGAGGTCGTCAACACATCTGCAAAGTAATATGCTTGAGACCTCATCAGCACCAAAGGGGTTAAGGGGTCCTGCTACATTACTTTTCCCTGGGCCCAACAATGGCCCAGGGAACAATGCACACCCTTCTGATTCTTAAAAATTTAACTGAACATAAAGCATTTTGAACAAGATTAAAATGCACATATTAATTATTCATTAGGTCAGCCCAAGGTTGTATTCTTATGAATCAATCTTACTTTTCTTTACTTATTATTTATATTCATATAAAGATGGCCGAAGCTATTAGGCTTTTTCCCTGCTTCGGCAGCCTAGAGGCAGAGAAAGCCAATCCGTTCCCAAAAAGAAGCATTGAAAAAAACAATCTCCTAGAGTCTGATGGCAGCCAAGGCAGTTTACGGTCCTTACTTTTACACATTTTCACTGAGTTTGCTGTGTATCCAGAATGTGCTTTCTTTACCATCCTCCTCCCAGTGATCTGTACGAGTATGCCATGAACTGCTCAGTCTGAAGTTAGGTCAGGGCTTTAGGCCCTTGCTCTCCATTAGGGTTTGGCATTTTGGTCTGGGGCCATCTTCATAGCTTTGGATCCCAATGCTCTTTATGCGGCATATTTCAGGGCAGGGATCCCAAGAGTACTTAAAGTCCAATGCAAAAAGCTGAAGAGGAGCAACTCTGGAGGAAACCAACTGCATAAGAGGGCAGAAATGAAAATTCCTAATTATTTAAATGGGTCTTTTTATTTTGCAGGGTTTGTCCTGTTGAGTAAACCATGGGCACTCCCACACTGCTGAGAAATGTTTTACTTAAACTTATATTTTTAGGTGCAGTTTTTCCATGGCCTGAATTTTTACAGTAGTGCGCAAGCCTTGGTTAACTGTCCACTGCTGATCACAGAATCACATACACTGCTTCCACAATCTTGATCCACTGCCCATTGGTAATCAGAGAACCACATACACTACTTACAGTTTTGATCCACTATTCACTGGTAATCACAGAACCACATAAACTGCTTCCACAGTCTTGATTCACTGTCCACTGGTAATCACAGAATCACATACACTATATCCCTTACCTTTATTCATGCCCACTGGTAATCACAGATCCACATACACGGCTTCTCATGCTTTAATGCACTGTCCATTGATAATCACAAATCAAATATGATGCTTCTATAGCCATGATCCACTCTCCTCTGGTAATCACAAAACAAATACAATGCTTCTCTAGTCTTGATCTATTGTTGATTGGAAATCACAGAACCATATGCACTGCTTCCATTAGCCTGGACCCACTGTCTACCAGTAACCACAGAACCACATGTACAGCTTTCCTATTGTGCAGGGCTGCTTGTCCACCCTTCAATTAGTATCTACTACTGACAAGCAATCTGTTGTAAAAGACTGAGAGCTAATTCATTTTGGAGCTCCTGTAATTACTAACCCCTACCATGTTGGTTAACAAGGGTAGTTACTGATCAATGCAGTGCTGTTGACAAGTTTAAGTTCTTGTGTCTTACTCCTTGTGTTTTTTCAAACTAATTGTTAAACCTAATCATTATAATGCTTTCGTATTGCTGGTATTCCACTTATAATTAAAAGGTTGTACTTTTTTATTATAATCTAACTTTTATTTTCATTTCATTACTTATTTATCTTATATATTTTGTTTGATACCTTGTTATATAGGGAAGTCCTTTCCACTCTAAGCCTTGTAGGCTGCTAATTCTGTAGCTAAAAGTTCTAGACTGTACTGCAGTGTAAAAATAAACACTGCAGTCCTTGGGTGAGAAAGGGAAAGTTGTTGACATTATCTACTAGTGTAGAGGCAATCAGGGAGGTGGGAGCTGGAGTTGCTTGTGGTTGCAGGGAGTGTGGGTGCTATTTGTAAACAGTGACATAGACAGTGAGAAACTGACAGTTTAAAAAAACTTTTGACTGACAGGTGGCAGGCAGGAGATGCTACACCTGATCATATATGTGCATTGAAGTATAACTACAGGGGGCTCTGTACAATTTTTGCAATTAAAAAAGGGAGCTCAATTTGAAAACTGACAGAGGGAGCAAAACTTCCCATAGAGAACAAATACAAATTCCTATAGATTTAAGTGTATATTTAAATCCCTTGAATGCTGGAGAGGTCTGCAGTGCGTTACTTAGAAAAGTATTGGAGACCAATCTAGCATTCAAAAATTAAAATCCGCATATAAAGTGACAGGCAACCTTCTTTTTTGAGTTTACATATTCTGCGAGATAAATTCCCTTTGGTTTTTATTATTTTTTAATCTTCACCTGTTTTTACACTTGAATGTCCCTGATAGGAAGCTATCTAAATTAGTTTCCAGAGAGCTTTCTGTGTTGGACTGTGAAAGCAGAGAAAATGCAACAATGTAAAAAAATACAATGTCAAAAAGACAATCAAACAATATAGAAGAACATGTATCTATAGCATAAAGACCAGTCACTGCTGCTGGGAAACTGAAACATTGTATAAATATATCTGCTTTTACAGAAAACTCTGGATTCAGAGATGCAGGGAGCACACTGTCAGACATGAAAGTGCCAAAAATAGGGGAAGATGGCCACAAATAGTAAAAAAACAGGCAATTTTACTTTATTATGCAATTGCAGAATATGTAGTCAAAAAGGAAGTTGATCGTCTCTTTGAAACTATGACTTTGTAGCAAATAGTTGATCCAGAAATAACTTTCTAAATTGCCTATATTTATGATAGCCATTTTTTTATTTAAAGGGATAGTAATACTTAAAATGTAAAAAAAAAATATGTTGTAGGGTTTATCCCCCTGAATAAAACAAGAGTACTCCAACTGCTGAAAGGTGTTTCATTCAAAAGTTATTAATTTTCAAAGTTGCATTTTTTAGGTGCAATGTCACAGTGGTCTGAAATTGTACAGTGGCGCTGTTGCTACACCATCCTATGGATATTTATGGTCCCGGGACCAGAGCTGTCCATAGGATGGTGTAGCAACAGCGCCACTGTACAATTTCAGGCCACTGTGATATTGCACCTAAAAAATTCAACTTTGAAAATTAATAACTTTTGAATGAAATACCTTTCAGCAGTGGGAGTACTCTTGTTTTACTCAGGGTGATAAACCCTACAACATATTTTTTGTAAATTTTAAGTATTACTATCCCTTTAAAAGAATAGTTTATGAGTTTTTTTTGTTTGTCAATGCAGATTAGATAGTATTGGCCTGCATGACAGCCAGATACTAACATTCCACACTTCTCTCTCCCCCTCCAGCCCCTGCCTGACCCTAGCACCTACAATGTTAATGATTTTGAAAGAGATTTAAAAACGACCTATATTTTGCATGAGCTTTTTTTTTATTTTAAAAACTTTTGTTTGAGTTATTTGGATTTATTGATTATAATAATTAACCCTTTGAGTGCCAGAGGGGTATCCAATGCATTTCGAACAATGCATTGGATACCTCTCTGGCATTCAAAGGGTAGATGCTCAGAAATGCTGCACTGCTCAACTCCCCCTAGCACTGAAAGCATTAAGTATCAGTGAGTGGGGGAGGTAATATAAGGCTAAGAAAGGAAGTGCCTACACTGCATGGCTTAATTAGATTAATCTCTAAATCTAAATAAAAAATAGTTTGCTAAATAAAACTAGTTAAAGAAACAGATGATTTTGAAAGCACTATCAAAAATGCTAAAGTTGTTTTTCGGTGATAGGATCCATTTAATCTCCAGAGGGAACATTATTTTGTGGTATCCAAAGGGAGAAGTCACAGCTGTAGTAAAAAGGGCGTTTGATGAGAAAAAGAACTGTGTTGATAAGCAAAGGTTTGAGAACAGAAGGCAAAGGCATTTCTGTTCATTTGAAGCACTAATGATTGCTTCTCTGCTCCCCTGCTGTGCTCTTTGGTTCTTCTGTTGTACTCATATACTTCTTAGTTATAATAACCATTAAAGACACTAGTATAATGTGTCATTTTTCCCTAAATTTTTTCTAAAGCTATGCACTTGTGTTAAAAGTGCAGATCTATATTACAGATTGCTACTGCATTCAAGGTCTGACTCTGTAATGGATGTTTTCATTTAAGTGCTGGGAGTCAAGCTGTGTCAGTGTTATTCAAGGCTAGACAAACCTAAGAGTTTTCTTTTCTTCTAAAATGCACTACCTAATTAGTAAATATACATGGCAAATACAAATTGGAAGAAAATATTGTATATGCCTAGAATACAATGTGGATGCATTTAGAGGCATGTATGAAATGTTATTTCATCTAATACTATGTTCCTGTATTGTGGAACACAGTATCAGCACTGGTGCTTTTGCACATGTAAAGAGATAGTCACATCCTTTAGTACATATAGGCATACAACTCCCCAGGCAAATATTGTCTAGGTCAGGGTTAAGCAACCTTTGCCTCATCATCTTTTGAGGGCCAGGGACATAACTACAGAGGTGCACAGGGCACAGTTGCACTATGACCCCACATCCAAGAGTGATATGGCACCCAAAACATGCTTCTACTGGGGCCCTCTAATGGCTAGTTACTCCACCGTTGGGGACTACAATGCCCATCATCTCCAACCAGTACAGTGTAGTGGTTTCAGCTTGCCTTGAGCACTCTGTTGCAGTTCCAGTTGAAATGCACTGCTGAGCAATACACTTTGGTCAACTCCAGAAATTCAGGGATTAACTGTAGGGTCAGACAGGGCCCAAAGCGTACTTCTGCCTTCCTGTTTATCCTTGCCTGATCTATGGGTGAGAGTAGATATATGTTCTACCTGCTTTCCTTGCATTCAATTTACTGAAGCAGAGATGGCTGCACCTCCAGCATGGTAGCCTTAAGTACATAGACGTACTTATGGCATGGCTTATAGAACAGGCAGATCAATGAGCCTGTATAATATCTAGACTTGATCCACCCATTGCACAGGGTAGTGGGAGTGACCAAAACAGACAGGTGAGATCAACTACTGCTTTGGCGACCCCCAAAATATGGCGCACTAGGCAAGTGCCTACTTTGCCTTATGTCAAATGAAGCCCTGAACACATTGGTTCTTTTAAGTACTTGAACTGAAAACCTCAGAAATACAATATGACCACTCTAAACTTTTAAACCTTTGCAAACAATAAACACAATGTTTGTTTGTTTTTTATTATAGGTAGCAATCGATTTTACAGCCTCAAATGGTGATCCTCGGAACAGCTGTTCCCTGCACTACATCCACCCATACCAACCTAATGAATATCTGAAAGCACTTGTGGCTGTTGGGGAGATTTGCCAAGACTATGACAGGTAAAACATAGTGTTTGTGGCATCCCACTACTCAAGGGAGCCTATTAAACATCACCCTGTAATTGTTAACTGTGTCCTGGTGGCTGCTGTATAGTTATCTTTGTAATTATTTCTAGGACTCTTGTTTCAACAAGAAGGTTATCCCCATAGGCACTTGAGATATTGATACCTTAAAACAGATTGTTAGAACTCCAACAAAAAGAGAAGGTTTAAAGATACAAGTCAATATATTGTACATATGCTTGTGTTGTAATCAGTTTAGAGGATTTTCAAGTGGACATATTTTCTAAAGAAAGCAATTACATCGTGTCCAAAAGAGAACACTTTAATTAGACGAGAGAGCCGCCAAAGTTAAAAGTCAGCATAAATGTTAACATAATTATCATTTCCAGATTTGTAATGAAATTCTGTTCCAGATGATAATTAGTAATTTATTTACTAAAAGTTGATGCGCTCTTTAGTACCACTTTTTCAGAATTACTGTTCACCTGTTATTATCATTCCCATTTATTGGACACTGAAATGTTATCCAAAACTGCAGGAATACGGAAAGGCAATTTCTGCCACTTGGTCTTTTGCTTGTTAACGCTTTGTGTGGTAGAGTGGTGCCCAAAACATTGCTTAGCAATGCACTGAAGACCCCAGTGGAACTCAGAGCGTTAAATGCTCACCAGATGATGCTATATGTTACTAATTTTGGGTATATTTATGACATTAAGCCTTTAAGTATCAGAGAGGTTTGGAAAGCATTGCAAAACATACCACAATGCCTTGAGTACCTCTCTGGAATTCAAAGCGTTAATGGAACTCTATGGGCCTTAAGTATAAAAGCAAACTGGAGCAATCCTGGGGCAAACCAACCTCACTGTAGGGCAGAATTACACATTTCAGAACCCCCATTCCGGTAACCCCTTGAATGCTAGAGGGGCAGTGCATCCTAACTGGAAAAGAATAATTGTCTTAATAAATACAGAATAGGTACGTCTATCAATGATACCTCTTAGTGGCCTCACAATTTAAAATAATGAATACATAGTTTTTGATATTTTCACCTTTATACACATTTCTCTGGTGTCCTTCAATTCATCTGGTTTCCTTCTGCTCTTTCCTTTGTTTAAACCTCTGAATAATTATTAAACCTAAGCCACTAATCAAATTATGAAGGATCAGCATATAAAAGGCCAAATGTATGTTTGTCTGATGCAGTCATGCTCAGTAGAGACTGCCCGAACGCACAGAAAGCTGGTCCGTGTACACGGGCTTTTGCAGTCATGCGCAGTACAGACTGCTGATACAGTCATACGCAGTAGAGACTGCCCAAATGCACAGAATGCTGGCACGTGTACACAGGCTTTTGCAGCCATGCGCAGCAGAGACTGCCGAAATAAATAACCACTAGAATATCACTGAAAAGGTCTTCTACGTGTGCTTGGTTTACAAGCACACATAGAAAACCTTTTAAGTATAGGATTTCTTTTTTATTAACCTAGTCTCGGCTCTGCTTCAGAGCCTCTGCCGGTCCCGGAACCAGATTCCCCTGCTGTCAGCTAGAATGCTGATGTCAGGGGGGGAATTTTGAAAGCGGATATCTCTCAAACCATAAAGGTTTGAGAGATGCCGCTGGCCTCATTTAACTCAGTTTTTCACTGGCTACAATATGGGAGATAGTAATTTTTAAGTATTACTATCCCTTTAACATGCTATCACACATATCTCCATTTCATCCTAAGAATCTCTACCCATTTATATCTATAAAAGTTTGCAGCCTGTGTTAGATTATTGAGGCATGTGTAAGCAAAACATGCAGAAATTCCTGTTTACCATGATTACTTAGTCTGTTTAACATAGGTTCAGTTATTAATAAATACCACAAATCAAAATGCAATTGTGAGAACAAAAGGGTATAGATGTCCAAGTATGCTCTCCAAAGGAGTAAACCTAAAATATGAGGCACACTACCAGGTGTTTTACAAAAAATATAGAGACATCTTAATTATATGTAATCAAAGGTGAACATCATAAAAGCAATTAAATACACAACAGCCCGGGAGAACCATTATAATAAAGTATATAACCCCTAATTACACTAGGTAAGAAAATAATGAAAACCTCCAGTATATAATCAAAAGGGGACATCTGCATAAATTGCAAAGTATGCAAACAGCTAAAGTGCATACTGTGAAAAATAAGTACTTATCCAGTGGTGGGGTAAATGTAAACACAAGGGGAATATCCAAGTAGCAGGTCTGTGTCAGCCTTACACCCTACGCATATCGCCACCTCAGTGGCTTCATCAATGCATTGCAAACCCTTCTGGTTCTTAAAGGGTTATTTATGTATTTACTTAGAACTAGTGTTGAGCGAGCACCGCGATGCTCGGGTGCTCTGACCGAGCACCCCCTGCTGCTCGAGTGCTCGGCCGAGCACCCGAGCCCCATTCAAATGAATGGGAGCACTCGAGCATCAAACCAGGCACCCCCTGCTCTGATGAGCGGAGGGTGCCTGGTCAATGTCCCCCTTCATCTCCGCTATGCCCCTCTTCCACAATGTCCCCCTTCATCTCCTCTATGCCATAGAGGAGATGAAGGGAGACATTGTGGAAGAGGGGCATAGCGGAGATGAAGGGGGACATTGTGGAAGAGGGGCATAGACTCTATCCGGCACAGATCCCCGCCTCTTCCGGCACAGATCCCCGCAACCCGAACATGTCGGGCGAGCACATGGCGGTACTCGTACGAGTACCGCCATGTGCCGAGCAGAGCGATGCTCGAGCCGATCCGAGCATCGGCCGAGCACGCTCGCTCAACATTACTTAGAACATGTTTTACCAGGAAAACTACATTGGTATTTCTCTAGTTTTAAAGTATGTCCTGGAGAACTTATACAGTAAAAAGTTACAAATAGAGAAACAATATAAACACACATAAAGATACACAAACAATTATATACAGTTACTTGCTGTTTTTAGAGACAAAGAAGCAGTTATTTTTAGGGATATTTATATAGGATTTTTTAAGGTAGATTATTACAGGCTTTTGGATCTCTGCATGAGAAGGCAGATCAACCGGCTCCTTTCTACCAGTGTGGGATACTCATAGATTTGTTAGCAGTAGAGAGGAGTTTATAGTTAGTATGGAGAGCTGGAGTGAGCATACTGCTCATGTAGTCTGGTAGCTTTCTAGTGAAGTGGTTATAAATAGGGATGGGAGAAAAGTCCTAGAAATTTCCCCAAGGACTTTTCATGAAAAAATGATTTGTCACTTTTTTTGCAAAGGTTTTTGCCCATAGACAATGCATAATATTTTTTCCTTTTCACCACTGTCAATAGATTTTCCATCAGAACTTTGCCATATTTTGCCTATGTTTTCTATGACTGCAACATTTCCCACCACAAATTTATTTCTTTTGAGGGCTGAAGTGGAGAAATAAATAGCTGAAAGTTAAAGTTGCGAGTCCTACAACAACATACAGGAAGCAAAAATGGCTAACTAAACAGATTTAAAATGCAAGCTTTCAAGACTTCTTAAGTCTCTTCCTCATGCCTTGAAAAGGTTGTTAGCAGGCTGAGTTACTTTGTCCTTTGCCCACAACACTAACTCCTACTGAAGTAATATTGGCACAACCATCCTTGAAAAATAACCGAGGCTTGGGATATTCCAGCAGTGCAATACATGACATCAGTTCTTTAAAGCCTCTGTTTTCAAGGAAAAGGCAGCATGTAAACTGCCAATATTTTGGCAAGTTTACTATCCCTTAAGCATACTTTAGAATTTTTTTGTACTGGTTTTGACTTCTTTCTAAAAACTTAGTAAGTGTGGAATGGCAGTACATAGTAGAAAATCTGTTTAACTATATTGCTTTAATGATATGACTTGTGGAGCTGGTAGGGGTATCTGTAGGAACTCTATGATTTTTGTCATCTCCAAAACCAAACTCATTCATACTCTTAGCACACTCTCTAACACAGTGGTTCTCAACTCCGGTCCTCGGGACCCACTAACAGGCCAGGATCTGATGATTTCCTTGTTAGAGCACAGGTGAGTTAATCATTGTGAGTGAGCCTCTGATCACCACACCTGTGCTCTAGCAGAGAAATCCCTAATTCCTGGCCTGTTAGTGGGTCCCGAGGACCGGAGTTGAGAACCACTGCTCTAACACATCAACAGAACTTCTATTATTTACCCCAAAACCCAGAGAATGTTTAGGAGTACTTCTGCAGCTGCTAGTTGAAGCACCTCTGACTTGTTGATGGTGTCACGGTTTTTAGATGAACACTCAGACAGGATGGTCAGGTTAAAATGACTTTACTGAAAGAGAGCAAACAAGGAATAAGGCCCTGGGGCCCACAAGGCAAATCACACAGTGATATACAAATACACAATAGCAATAAGTCTGCAGTACTAGAATAGCTGGACTGGAACAACAGGTTAACAGCTAGTAGAGAGACTCTTGACAGGATAGTGAGGTTGAGGGCAACCCGTTGGAGAGCTGACCAGGTGAATGTACACCAGGGGTGCACATGAAACAGAACTAGCACTGCCCAGATACCTAGGCACCAAACCCTGAGGAGCAAAACCACACTGGCCCAAACTGATGGAAATGGCAACAAGGCAACTCTGACCCAGACTGTAAGGAATGGCAACTAGGCAACTTAGACCCAGACTGTATGGCAATGAGGCAACTCTGACCCAGACAGTCCCCAACCACCGGGCAACCATGGAGTGGCAATGCTACCTTCAGGAGGGGTAGCTGAGACCAAGGTAACTGCTAGAGACAGACCCTAGAAAGCTAGGGGTGGATCGAGGCGACAATAGGCCACTGTAATACAACCAGTGACCACACAACCTGCAGTATGGAATGTGTAACGCTGGCTCTAGCTCGAGGTACTACAGAGAGCAGTGTAAGCCCTATCCTGGACTATCCAGGTATCCACAAGGTTAATGGTCAACGCCCAGCGACTTACTGAAAAACTCCCAGAAGGAGTGAGCACAGCGTAACAGGTAGGAAGGCCACAGAGAGAGAGATCAGAGTAACACAGTCAGTGTAAGAACACCTGTACTGGTACTTCGAATGTGCACACCGCTAGCAGCGGTTATAGGAGCAGCTTAAGCCCAAGCTTAGCCCTTGGTCGACAAGAAACAGCGCCACGTGGCACACCACCATAGACAATGCAAAGCCCAGTATCACGATGGCCACCAGGGGTCACCCAGGGCACAAACGGACACGGTTGGTACCGGAGCCGGTTAACCTAACTGGAGACAGTAACGGAACGGAATAGCGCCACCAGCGGTCAGCCCTGGAACGAGTCCAATGGCCAGATACAGTCGACAACGGAGCAGGTCTCAGTCTGAAGTGGTCAGACAAGGGGTAGTACACAGTCAGATGTAGTCAGCAACGGAGCGGGTTCTCCAGCCAGCAGCAGTCAGCAACGGAGTGGGTTCTCAGCAGGATATGGACAGCTAAAGAGCGGGTACTTCATCCAGATTCAGTCAGCAATGGAGCGGGTTCTTCAGCCAGATACAGTCAGCAAAGGAACAGGTTCACAACCAGGATACAGTCAGCAATGGAGCGGGTTCTCAGCCAGATACGGTCAGCAACGGAGCGGGTTCTCAGCCTGATTCGGTCAGCAACGGAGCGTAGCAACAGGAACTTCAGGAACAAACTCGTAGTCAGGCAGGCCAGGTCATACGCGAATCAGCAAAGCGTAGAATAGACTCAGGAACTGGTACACCATGAAAGGGCGCCTAAAGGAGGACATCCCAGGGTATATAAAGGCAAGCCCAGTGTTAGCAATTAAGACCAGCCAATCAGAAGGCAGCAGAGAATAACAATGTCGCCGCTCAGCAACAGAAGCACGGGCACCGTGATAGATGGTGTGTTTCACAGTCAAACCTGTGGCTGCGCTTCATGTGGGAACTCATTGAGGAGGTGCCTAAGTGAGAGCCTACTTTCCCGCTGCTCACATGCTTCAACACTATTAGTGTATGTGGCTCAGTGGGACTTGGAAGCAGTGATGATGCTGATGATAACTGGCAGGATAACTGTGTATGTTTTGATTGTTCAGGGTTAGACTTTCCAATTGTTTTCTTAGCATATAGACAGACAAAGTGCTCATTTTCAGTGGTGGAAGACCAAGCCTTTGCCTTTCAGCTAGCTTTCTAGCCATGTCATCATCTCTCTCACTCTCAACTTCATCTGTATGTTAAGAAGAGGATAATGCTGGAAGGATATATTCTAGATCTACATCATTATCATCAGTCATTAGGTCATCCTCAGCATCTCCTGATGCTTCTTCCCCATTACTTTTATATTGCTAAAGGCTTTCTCACACCCCCTGACTCCCCTGACATATATAAAAAAAGGATCAAAAAGGAACTTGGACCACAGCTGCTTGTGTCTTCTCGATCACAAAAACCTTTGGGGTATTTGGAGTAAAACACCTCTGCTCCCTTCAAACACCCCCAGACTCCTGTAGGACAGAGCTAACAGATCAGGAAGAAACTTGGAACACAGTCAGTCAAACTCCTTTCTTCCTTCCTGTCCCCGAGACCCCCCCCCCCAATACAGAGAACAGAGTTCCTGACTAGGGTTCCCTAAACTAAAGATCAACTCCACTTTATTATCTTGCTTTCTCTAGCTCAAAAATGTTCAGCTTTCTCTTCCTCTCACAAACACAGAATAGCATGGTATGAGAAACTGACAACCTTTTGTATGCTTGTGGGAAAATATGAGAAAGATGCCATGTGGTGGGGACAAATTCTTTCTTTCCATTGATTTCAATGCAAGAAACTAGGCGACAAATTCGTGAAAATGGCACTTTTCGCGAAATATTTCCCACTTGGTGAAATATGCCATTTTTCTCCTCTTTTGAGGCAAAAACGTTTCTCCAGCCCTAGTTATAAACTAGGCAAGAAGAGTGAAGGGTACTTCTAAATTCGAGTGTTAACCAGTTTAGTTCTTTAAACATATCACAATGATGTGGGTAGTGTAATTTTACTGGAGGACAAAGCAGCAAGATGAATTATACAGAGTGAAGTTTACCAAGGTGGATTTGTGGATAATGATGATCTAACTCTTTGAACAATGTTGTTTAATTCCCCAGGTCAAGGTTATTCAGTCTTTGCACTAATGTATGATAAAGAGGAGACACTGTAACTTCTCTAGTGTGATAAACTCTCCACTTCCTATCCACTAAGATCTATCAGGTCCATTAGGCTCCTTAGAATAACATAGGATTTGGAGAGTTTATAACAGTGGAGAAGTTAGAGCTTATGTCAGTAGAAAAGTTATCTTTATCACACCTCAGCGCATAATCCAAGCTGATGGAGAGCACAAGTCCCATCATCCCCAACCAGCCAATGGGTAGTTCATTATGGTTCACTTTTAAAATGTTACATACAAAAGAGCATGTGACTACATGGCGCATTAATCATGATAATCTTGCCCTGCATGAAAAGTGCCAGAAGAAAGGATTATTATTGGTTTCACAAAGCAATAGCAGTGGTTCCAGTCCAGTTGGAGCTCACTGGTTTATGCTCAGCGCTGCCCCGGGCTCTTTCTCCCAGAGAAGGGGAGAGAGAGCTTGGACTTAATATTTCAAGCTCTCTCCAGCTTTATGTACATAACTAGTAGTGAAGGTCCATGTACACGGGCCAAAGTGCCAGCCAGCAGCATTGGCTGCTGCCCCGGAGCCAGGGGCGGTGGGCCGTTCGGAGCCCACGCTCCGGATCAGCAATGCCTCTGACTGATAACCGGCGTATTCAGCCAGTCTCTACTGCACATGACTGCATTGTTCGGGCAGTCTCTGCTGCACATGTGCGTGTTACGCACTGAGGGAGTGACGAATGGCGCACATGGTATTTAAGTGTGCATAGCCATAGATCATTTTAAGTATTAGTATTCCTTTATACATGCAGAATTTCAGATTTTGGATGATGGGAATAGTCCCGAGCCTGGAAAGCCAAATGTCTGCCTACCCCTGAATTCTGGTTGCTATGTCATATCGAGATTTTGCTGTGGGATGTGATGATGGGTATTATTGTATCATACTATATCTTATGATGTGCCACCTCGTATTGCGGGAAGCCTTTGAGCCGGATCCATCCTCCGACATCCCGGCTGCTCCAGAGCAAACAGTCAGGGATCCGATCACTCACTGATAACTATTACTTTGCAATGCGTTGTGCACCCCTCTGGCACTCAAAGGGTTAACATCACCCGGACCTTGGCCCGTGTACACGGACTTTTACACTAATATATATATATATATATATATATATATATATATACTCCTGTAGAACTTCCCAGTAGGCAAACAGGAGATAGGGAATATTGTTTTCCAGCTCTTTAACCTGCATCTGAAAAAAGGTCCTTATCATACTCTTTAATGGTCCAATTAAACCTCTCACAGAGTCCATTTGTCTCTGGGTGGTAGCTGATACTAGAGTGGTGGTTTATACAACTGATGTACCACACACTGTGCATCATAACATTCAAAAAAATGAGTAACCCAGTAAATGATAACTTCTTCAGGGAATCCCATCCAGTAGAAGATCAGCATCAGTGTCTCGGCCACGTTTTGGGTGGTCACTGATCTTAGGGTAACAGCTGCTAAATCCCTGATTAAGTCATCAACCACTACTAGAATGATTGTCTTTCCACTGTTAGAAGGAGGCTCTAGAGGAACAACCAGGTCAATGCCCAGACCCTGAAAGGGTTCCCCTACCATGGAGAGTGAGACTAAAGGAGCTTTAGTGCTCCTTCCAGTTTCCAGCATGGCGCTCATGACATGACCTACGGTAGGTCTTAGGAATTCTGGAAATGGGAGGCCATATAAATGAGTTTAGCACACTGCCTTGGTTTTAACAGGACAAGATGTCAGTCAAGGGGACTCCTGCCCCAGTGATAGGATGTATGCCCTATAATGGCAGTGAACCACCAAACTATGTCTGGGGCTAGTCAGAGACTTTTCATAAAGCATATCTTTTTCCCAGTATACCCTGTACCAAGAAATTTTGGTTTAGATGGTCTGGAAGTCCAAATCCTCTGATTCCCTTCCCTCCAAGCCTGAGGTGCTGGCCCTTCCTGGCTTTCTACCTGCACTCCACCACAGGCATAACTTGCTTAGAGCCATATTCCTCTAAGGGGCAGGGGGAACAGGGGTCAGGAAACTTGTGGCAAGTGCTGGGTGGGTCCTGCACAGTGGCTGTCAGGGTTCTCCTCCGCCTTCCCGGCGGGTTTGCCCGTCTACCGGGTTTGTCGGCTGTTGGTGACGTCAACCTTACCCGCGCTTCCGGGTTTCTGTCTTTTTAACTGCGCGCCGATTTTGTGCGGCACGCGATTATAGCATTCCAGTGTGCAGCCTTCTCCTGCTGCTCCACTCAGCTTCCAGTGTCTAGCAGTGCTGTGTAGTCCTGTTCCTCCAGTCTTGTGGGTTCCATTCTTGCCTGCTCCAGTCAGCAACCTCCACTCTATCTACCTCCAGTACTCCTCCAGTCCTGTGGCATCCAGCCTGTCCTGTCTGCTCCAGTCTACAACCTAGTACCTCTCCAGTCCTGAGCTGCCTTGCTTTCCTCACTGCTCCAGTCAGCACCAGTACCTTTCTTCTCTGTCTCTGTGGAGTTCAGCTCCTCCCTGCCTGCTCCAGTTATAATCCAGTGCCTTCTCCAGTCCACTCTTAGTCTCTTGCCTGCTCCTGCTCAGCACCCCCAATTCTTAGACCAGTCTCTCCCTGTGCAGTCCTGTCTGCTCTTGCTGCTCTCCCTGCTTATAGTCTCCTAGCCTCAAGGCTTACCTTCAGTGGGTCCTTAATTACTATGGAAATAGTCCTTCCCTGGGGTTGTTGGTGGGTGTCCTCACTGTACTGCGTTATCCTGGGCCTTCTTCGGCTCAACCGAAGGAGGTCATCTGGCTTCGCGGCCAGCACCTCTACACGGCCTTGGCCGCAGCACAACGCACTACAGGGGGCCTGCGTACACCAGCCACGCACTCCAGCGACACACTCTAGCCTTCACTCCACCAACCCTTGTTGGAGGAATCCCTTAACCGTGACATTGGCAGTCTATTTTCCAAACAGGGGCAGTCTATTTTCCAAACTAATGCCTCATCAATGCTGCACAGAGGTCATCTAGGTAGTGAATGACAATGATTCAAGTCACCTGGAGATTTTTGCACAGCCCCAGCCTACTGAGGTTCGTTTCCTGTTCACTTTGAGGATCGCTTCCTGTTCGTCTAACTCCTCCAAACAGAAGGTGAACCATGGCCATTGGAATATGTTACCTTTACAGCCTGTCATAGCATCTGACTCTGCAAGACCCCTATGTAATCTACAAGGGTCAGGTTATTTTCACTGTCAGTTAGAATCTGAGTCCTATGACAATTTAACTGCAGTGATACCAGCTTCTGATTCAACTGCAATGAAGTCATTCAATACCCCCTCGCCAGTGATGCCCATTGATGAAGTGTTCCCCCATATCCTTATCTTGCTTACCCTGTAGAAGACAGTCGCTTTTCTAATGACCTTATAACACCTACTAATGGGGATTTCTTGCCTCCACCACCTTCCTTGAAATTCTCTGTCTCCTTTTCTGAGACAGAGGACCTCACCTTCTCTGGGGATGGGAATGAGAGCCCCTGAGGATTATCTGAGGCATTCTAATGAGGCTGCTTTGTGGACTCTGCTGCTGATAAATCTTTGGGAATTGTGAATGCCTCTAGGATCAAAAAAGACATAGTTGTTGAACAGTTTCCTCCTTCAGGGTATCCACAGACACCAGTTTTATACTCTTGTACTTCTCTCAATGATCTCTCAGGACAGTATCTTTGTTAAACAGCTGGCCCTTAACACAGATAAATTGGTCTTAATTTCCATATAGCATCAGCTGTTACCTACCCCTCCATCCACAGACTATAATT